>OZ018329.1:165905102-166505102 GCA_963969495.1 Ceratothoa steindachneri | reverse complement strand
ATAAAAGAGGAAATTTCAAAAAATCAACCGTGGGCCAAAGTATCCGGAATTATTAAGTTTTTTAACAATAGGGACAATTCTGAATACACTCACGTGTTTAAGGTTGTCTTCTCCGACACCACAATGGCGCGAAAGGCAAAGGAGAATGGATTACTCCATTTTAATGCAAAGATCAGTGGGGAGCAGATTGAGAGAGAAGAATTCATTCCCATACAATTCTGCTTCCGCTGTTATAAAATGGAGACGCACACAACACAAGAATGCACAGAGCCATAGGAAATATGTTCAAGGTGCAGCGAGCCAGGGCACTACTGGAAGAACTGCATCAGTCCCAGGGAGAAGTGTGTAAAGTGTGGCCAAGGACATCGTTCTATGGCTATGGCCTGCCCAATGAAAGAGGATCTTATAAAAAAGAAGGTGCAGCTAAAGAAAGACGAGCGTGAACGCAGAAGCAAAACATCATATGCTCAGGCGGCAAAAGCAGTATTCACAGAAAATGAGAACAAAAAGACATACTTGAGAATCGAGAACGAAAACTCGACGAAGATACTGACCTGCATCTTATACGCTCACGTAAGGAATCTAACTCAACCAAGAGTATTCGCGAAGGAACTCAACCAAATGCTCGCAAAAAACGGCCTGAGCGAAATGTGGTTCCCTGATAACCCTCCTTCGGGGGATGTACTGCAACTGCATCTGAATCCCAAACAGATGCCAGGGAAGAGCCAAGATAAAAGAAAAGAAGATGAAAATAGACGGCCTGACCCACGAATTGAGTCTAAGAGAGAGAGAGAGAGAGAGAGGCGGCCACAAAAGCAGCACACTCGACCAAACCAAAGGACGAGGAACAGGTAGAAACTGAATCCTCTGAAACCACAGACACCTCAGACTCAGAGAAGGCAAAAAAGGAAGTACGACTCAAAAAAGGCAAAAGAGGAACAAAGAAAAAGATAGATGCAGACCAAATTAACCTCTGCATCTACGCCAGCGAACAATTCCCCTTCCCGAAGGACTGGGACGCAAACAAAATTTGCGTGGGACTAAAAAAGAAATACTATAAATGGGACTTCGACGCTCAATGCGATGAAGAATCAGTTGAGGAGGCCCTATTCAACCAAAACGTCGACTACTACCAGGAAACATTTATTAACCTTTCCCCAGCAGAGTTCAAAAAGAAGAGGAACGGGAAACGCAAGTCAACAACCCGTAAACACTAAGTCATCCACCTAAGCCAGAACAGAGAATGGAAAACCAGAACAACAGATTAAGGATCTTGCCACTCAACGTGCATGGATGGGAGGGGAAAGCCACGGCATACGGAAACATATTCCGTGTGCTTGATCCCGACATCATATTAATCACGGAGCATGGTATCGATACGACCAACAAGCAGTTAAAATTACCAGGCTACAGAGTGATCTAAAAAAAAAACGTTCTCAGGAGAGTTACGACGGTGCTGCCGTTACCGTCAGAAGAAATCTCTCGTTTAGACAGCTTCCGGATATGGACGAGTCCTTCGTGGCGGTAAAGCTACACACTCTAGTGGGAAAGCTCATAATCGTGGCGGCATATCAACCACCTCGACGAAAGTACCTTCCTCTCACAAGCTACTACACCCTGTTTGGCCACGGCAGAATGGTATTCCTTGGGGGCGACCTCAATGCCAGATGCCGAACGGCTGGCTATGGTAACACGAACGAAAGAGGCCATAACTTGGAAATGATTATGCGAAGGAAAAACATCCAGCGGATAGGTACGGATTTTCCGACTATTTCACCGTAAGGGCAACAACAAAGCCCGACATAATCATGACAAGCGATGGCTTCCCCTTCAATTACCGTAGTGAGCCAGGCCAAACAGTCCCCAGCGACCACATAGCGATCTTGACGACAATTTCTCTCGTGCCAATATAGCTTCTAATCCCTCTTCGAAAAAGCTACGTTTCAGCCAACCTGGAACGCTGCAAGGAAATCCTTGCTAGATTTGAACCGGCGGACCTAAACGGAGCAAGGCTAGAGAAAGACTAACGTCGTGTACGAATATTCGTGCAAAGTCGGTGACTGCGAACACCACAATTCAATTCAAAGTACATCGGCGTGACCTCCACAACCTTGTCAAGGCGACTGACAGCTCACCTTCAAGATGGCGCGATTAAAAAACACGCACAATCTCATGGCACTACCCTAACCCGTGAAAAACTGAATCAGGACACCTCCATCATCCTGAGACTCCCAAATCGCAGAAGATTGTGGATGGCCGAAGCTGTCATCATTCAAATGAAGAAACCGGCAATTAACGTGCAACTTCAGTCGGAAACCATACTCCCGACATCTCGGCGTCCCCAAGTTGACCACCGTTAAAAAGAAGCACGTTTTCAAACTCTCATTTTCCTTTGCCTCCTTTGCCAGAGAACTAGATCGTAGCGACAAATAGTCAGACTTCAAGTTTCAACTTTTCTTGAGAAAGTTGGGAACAAACAGGGGGTGATTAGCTAAAAAAAAGAGGGGAGAGAGAAAATAGTGTGGAAATGAAAGAAGCATTAGATTATTAGTTTAGGTGCCCGGTGTTCGGGCCATCTCTATTGGTTTTGATTCTTAAGTTTTTTATGAATTTTTTATTTAAAAATTATATATATTTATCTGTATATATATATATATATATATATATATATATATATATATATATATATATATATATATATATATATATATATATATATATATATATATATATATAGTTCATTCACTTAAATCTTAGGGGTGGCTCGGCTTTTTTGGTGTTTGGGAGGTAATTCTTATATTCTCCCTCTTCTGGATCGAGGATGTCAAGGGTATCGTTGGGCAGAATGCTTTCCAGTTTGTCCCAAATGTCTCTTCCTCTTTTGTAGAGATACAGGTTCAAAGGATCAATTCCTGTTTGGTCGTGCAGGCTTCTCGAGGTACGGAAGTCGAACCACTTGGAGCCAGTGATGAAATGAAATCATTGGTTCTGCACTCTTTGAAGCTTCCACATGTTTTTGTTAGATGCTGCATTAAGTGGTATACTGGGGTACACCAGTTTAAATCTAACCAAATTGATGTATAGCTTTCTCTTGTTCGCTATTGTGAAGTTTCTAAATCGGTGGAGTTTGTTTAGTTTAGCTTTTGCGTATCCGGTTCTGGTTCTTACGTATTTGCACTGGAGAGTCTGTTTACGAAAATAGACGCGTGAGGAGAGTATTCAATGTCGGTGTCTCATATATTGAAAGGGGCGGTACGATGTCTTCCTATTGCAGTTACAGAGAACTTAGAAACAGTCGTTTGGATTTTCCAGCGTCTTTCAAAGTTTAAGATTTTTTCGGCTTCTGCTGCCGTGGCTCTGGCCATCAGCCTTGCCAACTTTGTCCTCCGCACTACAACTTGGGTGACATCATTCGCGTATTGTACGTTTAGTGTTAAAACGTCGATTGATTTAAGGATGTCTCTCGTGTAGATGGTGAAGAGAGTGGGGTTAAGGCATCTTCCTTGTGAAACACCGGAGGCGAGGTCGAATGCTTCCCCTGTATGCCCTTCGAAGGTTATCACCGGTCGCCTATTGGTTAAATAGCTACAAAGGATCTTTTCGAAGTGGGGCGTGAGTTTCAGTCTTGAGATTTTGTATTTCAGGCCTTCGATCCAAACGTTATCGAAGGCCTTCTTTACGTCTCTGCAGACGACGTCAACCTAGCATCCTCTAGCTTGCCATGCTGCCCCGTGTTGCAGCATATGGGCTATTGCTGTCTCCGTGCCTCGGTGTTCTCTGAATCCGTGCAGTTCTTCGTTCAGTAGGTTCTTTTCTGCTAGGTGTTTTGACAGTCTGCTTTTGAGAATTTTTTTTACACAAACCTTCCCAATGATCTCCAGCAGTGAGATTGGTCTATAATTCATGACCTGGTTTGACGGTTTTTCGGGTTTGGGCATGAATATCATTTTAGAGGTCGTCAGGCCATCCGGGAGCTTCTTTTAAATGCCTGATGGTAATTTGGCTGAGCCCCGGGGCTTTAGACTTCAATGAAGAAATTGCATTTTATAGTTCCTCCATTGTTATTCTCCTTCCTTCCTGAGAGTTATCTTAAAACCGATGGGAGCATGTGGTTCTATAAGGGTCAAACCCGCCTTCTCTCCTTTCCATATACTCGAGAACCTGGTCCTCAAAGTCTAGGTCAAAGTCTTCTTCTTCTTCATCTGATATTTTGAAGACATTTTCCCAGAATCCGCAGAACAGCTTCTCTTTCTCGCTGGGAGTGACCGCCGTAGTTCCTTCATGCTTGATTTTAGATTGGCCTAGGGTGCGAGCGTTCCCTTTTAATTTGTTAATGGTCGTCCAAAAGGCCTTCGGGTTCCTCTCAGTGTCTAATTTTTCTATAAAACTATTCAATTTCTCTCTGATTCTATTCCTAGCGTGGAATTCAGCTGACTTCTGAGAAACTGAACGAAGAAGAAGTCCATGGGTCTGGTGTAGCCCAAGTTGAGGAAAGTCTCGTAGACCCGGGAGAATCGTTGCTGTAGCACCACTCTCTCTTGCGTGAGTTTTGTGGGCATGGTAATTTTATGTGTTGTTATAGGGATAGCTATAGTGTCGGCGTTAGAGATGCAGTTGCTAATAGCAGTTAGCTCTTCATCCAGATCTTCTTCGGATGCGTCATTCAGATCAGGGATACCCTCTGGGAATGCCCTCCTGTATTCTTCCCAATCGGCATTCCAGAAGTCTTTTCTTGGGATAACTGAGACTGGGATAGGGGCAGTTGCTATAGTGATTAGCATGGGCAAATGATAACTTGGTGTTAGTGGCCCTGGAGTGATGAGTTGGTGAAAAGGGAAGTTAGGGTTCGTGAGCATGACATCTGGTTTGGTGGCTGACCCTGGGTAGAAAAACGTTGGAAAGTCCGGTCCAATGCGCTCTGCAACGCCCCTTCTTGTTAAGAGATCTAGTAGTCTACTTCTTGTTTTTGTAGACGAGTATCTCACTGCTGTATTCCTGGCGTTAAGGTCCCCAGCGAATAGTACTGGGTGCGCTTTTGTGAAAAGGGTGTATAGGTCATGATAGGGCAGATATGACTGGCGTGGGGGCTGGTAACCCGCGCTCAGTTCTATGTCGCCTATAGAGCACCTTATGATGATTGACAGTGTCGATTCATACATAGGGTTTCCTTGTCTGAATTGTAGATCCTTTTTTACTGCTATTAGCGCACCGTCAGATCTCTCACCTGTGCAATTCTTTTGTAGAACATTATATCCAAAGATCTTTTGTTTGTCTTCGTCCTTGATGCTAGTTTCTGACAGCAGAAGAACACCTGGATCCAGTTCTCTGTAGACATTGAATAATTTGTTTTTATTTTGTACCCATCCTTGCACGTTGTGTGGCAAGATGGTTAGCCGGTTTATATATGCTATTCCGTTGATCTATCTTATTCTTTGGCCGTTTGACGGCCAGATTTCAGTTTCTTATATAATGCTGGGTCATAGAGCCTGAAATTCTCGTTGTAGAGCTTGGTTTTACAGGCAAGTAGAGATGCTCTGATTGTCTCCTTGGTAACTGGAGAGTCATAGCACCGCTTGATCTTTCCTTTCATGACTCCTGCCGCCACGTCCTCTGTGGAGATCTCTTTTTTTGGATGTTTTGTGAGTTTAAAGCTAAGGTGAGTCGGATTTCTATGCCGTCTAATTTAAGCTCTTCCTCTTTTTGTTCTGAGTCAGCTTCCTGACTCTTTGGTTCTTCTTTGTTTTGGGGGTGATTTGTTCTTCCTGGGCACGCCAGGTAGATGTGCTTGGGCGCCGGCTTGTTGTTGTTGAGCCGTTGTTAAGGTTATTTCCTGGGCTTTTCCTGTATCCGGGCTTTCTGCTGATTGTGCTGGTTTTGTCTTTGGGCACGTTGCCGAAAGAACTTTTTGGGATTGGGGATTGTCCGGGAATTTGATCGTTTCCAGGTTGTTTGCCTCCAGCATCTTGTTCGTTTCAGTGTTAAATGAACCGGGACATGCTAGGTTTACCACGTGTGCATGCAGAATGCATGCCAGCATTTTAGTAAGGGTAGCGTCGCTCTGTTGTAATACTATCTGAGGTTGTGTCGTCGTGACGTTCTGATGGGTTTGGATTTTAGCGGTTGCGATGTATGTCTGTTTTGGTCTGTCCGCTGCCTCTCTCTTCTTTCTTAGCTCTTCTTTTCTGACTGGGCACTGCATGCTCAGGGTACGGTGATTCCCCGCACAGTTAATGCACATTTTTGTGTCGCTAACGCAGTGCATCCAGTTGTGTCGTGTCTGCGCGCACTCGGAGCAGATCTTTGCTTTCCCAGAGTCAGGGCAGGAGCTGGTTGAATGATTTTTGACCTTGTAGCAATTAAAGCAGGTTAGAAGTTCGAATAATCTTTCCCTCTTAACTTGCTCTGTGGATATTATCATGGAGAACAGTTTTTAGCCTGTTTCATTGGCTTTGGGTGCCATTTCCATGTTCGTGAAGATGACTTTGAAGACTTGAGAGAGGTTTCGAAATTTGACTACTTCTGTCACTTCAGCCCATTGATGGTTCCTCTCTATCTCCTCCTTGATGGCTTCAGCTGTTCTTTCTACCACCCATGGGTCCACTTTTCTGCATATGATCGCCTTCCTTGCTGCCAGTGCTGGAAATAGCCCTGGTTCCAGTCCAATCTTGCCCAATTCTTTCGTGCCTTCCGTTGTAGTTAGTTTCTCTAGGTCATCTTACGTGTGGCAGATGACTGTATATCCTCTGTTTGTTTCAATTAGCCGTTTAAGGCCAATTCTAAGTTTGTTAAAGATGGCTACAAATACCTCCGCCCATTCAGGTTTTTCATTACCAATGAGTCTCAGTGAAACTCGAAAGTCCAGCGGCTTCCCCCTCCCGTTCATGGCAATCTGAGCCTTCCAATTTTATATGTTTTTTGTAGCGCTTAGCTGCCCTTAAAAATTTCCCGCGCCATGATTGGCCAATTTTGTTAATACTTATGTTCGCGTAGAAATACTATATAATATACTGTAGCAATTTTTGAATAATTCCATTTCTGTTCATTCCCTGAAGATGACCTAACATGGTCGAAAGACGTCTAGGAATAAAGAATGTTGTTTGCGGATGTTTTTTCTCGACTCGAAGATCCCGTTAAAAAACTTGTAAGAAATATTAAGAAAATACAAGTTAAAATTAATAACGCTGCCACAGCTGTGGACTTCAATAGAACCTGCATACAACATGGCCTTTTACCTAATTACATATATAATTTTCGATATAAAGCCAATGACGAAAAATAATCCAATCATTTTTCTAAATCCATTTATTCTAAAGAACGTTTCTAGCTTGTGCGCTCATCTTCTGGTTCCTAGCGCACAAGCTCGAAACGTTCTTTTGAATAAATGGATTTAGAAAAATGATGGGATTATTTTTCGTCATTGGCTTTATATTGAAAATTAAGTTGCGCCTCGCCGGCAAATCGCCCCATCGCCTAATGTACATATATATATATATATATATATATATATATATATATATATATATATATATATATATATATATATATATATATATATATATATATTTATTTATATAAAATCCAATCTGCTTTGGGGGAAAATCATTGTTGCAAAAAATGTAACGTCAGGAAGAGTAGGTTCAGGGGGTTACAGACATATTTCTAATAAAAACGTTTGTGAAACCTCTCTATATTTCCATTAAATGGCGGTTACACTAGGCATGTGTGACACGATGCTATTGGAAGCGATAGAGCGATTGAGAATTTGTAGCACTGTGTAGATACAAAGAGTAATGGTTTATAGTTATTCTGTATCTCTGGTGTAAACTTTTTTGCGTCTATACTAGGATACAAATTCTCAATCTTCCTATCGCTTCTAATATTATCATGTCGCACTGACCAGGTGAAAATAAATATTGTATAATAAAAAATTTATAAAAATTTAGTTTATTCCTTCATACAAATGTAAATGTATATACTCCTTTTTGGAGAGAACAATTAATAAAAAAAAATCACTAAATTAATTCATACCAAAGTGTTCCATTCTGGATAAACTAAATCTTTACTTTATTCCTTCATGAAAATACATTTCTTTCTGGATAGAACAACTAAAAAATTCACTTTATTCCTTCATAAAACATACTCATTCATAGATAGACCAACTATATCTATTTTTGATGATAAGCCATTGAACATTTAGTTGGAGGCCGACTTTACATTTTACACAGGAGAAGAAAGTTTGGTTGTTACCTTGTTTACACCTGCGTCGTTTTTGTGGATGGGCCTTTATAATACTGTGCCCACTGTTATCAGTCCTGGTTTCAGAAGACGAAGTCTAGCCTCCAGCATAATTTGCTTCTTCCAGGAATTTTTGCTGTAGTTCCATGTGATTTCAATATATCTTGAGCAACAGTCCTTGTGAATGCAAGCAGGTCATTAGAAAATCCCCCTTCCCTTGAAAATAACCATGCATTCTTCGTACACACATTTAGTAAATAACTAATGAGATGAAAATACCATTTTTTGCCCCTGATTCCTATACGATACGCAGATATATTCTGATCAAACTTATCATCAACTCCACACATGTGTGAATTATAGCTTTTAATTAGCTTAGGCATGGGAATACCTATATTTTTCTTTTGAGACCGTGAAAATCTTTTAGCTGTTCCCATTGGTAACACGCTATGCTGATTAGAAGCAATCGTTACCATACCATCATCATTCCATCTAGCGATCAAAACTTTGGAATCATGGTCACTGAAATATTCGAAACTTCCCCTATCTTTCTTTTCAAGTGTTTTCATAAGTGTAAGGGGATATTTTTCGACCCTGTTGGAACGTATGGTGCCTGTAGCTCCATATCCTCTTGCTGTAATTTCTTCTAGCAATTTTATTGAAGTAAAATAGTTGTCAAAATAAAGTGAAAATTTATGACCATCATAGTAATTCTGCAACTTGTCTAGTATTTTCAAAACAACCTCTCCACCTAAACCAAATACCTTTCGATATTCGTCTGGAGATGCATTACTTACTTTGCATCATTGGTATAACTCAATGAAGTAGACATAACCGAGGGGACTGGCTGAAACCCATCCTTTGTACTCCCACCAAATGGGTTTCCCTCGAATAAACTGTTTGGTGGCATGGCGTTGTAGTGGGCCGAAAATCTATAATCTAACTCCCAACCGATCCGACCCGCTTCCTACACTAAATTGGACGTGAAAACCCGAGGGAGAATGAACCGATTAGATATACAGTCCTGTATTCACCCCCCAAAAATTACTAGTATATTCACAAGAGATGGTTAAATTTTCATATAAGAATTCAATTAAAAAAGATGTGTGCACACAACAAAACAAGGCCAAAATTCCCAAATAAAAAAAAAAAATACAGAAAAAAAACTACGACGGGCGAAGAGAACAAAAAATTGTACAATAACACCAATCGGTACTGGGCCAAACGATGTGCGCGCAAAAAAATGAAAAGAAAAACTGAACGGTACGAGATACTCCATTCAACACCGTACGATGCTTTAAAAAAAGGGGGTACGGGAGTATCACTCGCGATTTAGGGCAAGGCTAGCCAAGACCGTATAGTTCTCGGTTCAAGATGAGGGGTGGGGAAACCAGATGCAGTAGTGGTTTCCAATGAGAGGTCGTGTAAACACTCCTATCAGGGCAGGGGAAGAAGCACTCTCGGCCTCTTTTCAACTTCCGCTACAAGTTCGTTGTCCCCCGGTTGCGTCCACATGGTCTCCACTCTATATTCGAACTCGGTAAATCTTCTGGACAACCAATGATCAAAATTCGAAAAATGTACATAAATATATGGCTTTCAACCTATTATTAACTTTAACTCTTTTCTCTGAAAAAAGAAAACAAACATCAATAAAAAATTGAGAAAAATAAAACAAAATTTAAATGCCAGTTATTCACACACACACGCTCGCACAGAGGGAGGGAGAGGGTATTGAAAAAGGGGTGGGAGAATGTCCCTACAAACACACTCACATTCGCTCCACCACAGCGTCCACAATATGGAATCATTGATTCGTCAATAGAGATATCTTTTGTTCCTAATGTGGCCCAAGAACGCAAAAATCGATCATTAATCACATTCAGTATTGGGAGAACTTGTGAGTATTTGTCTGTTGAATCAAGGTTTATTATTGTCCGCTGCATGTAGGTACTTCATAATTTTTCGAAAGGGTCCCGTTGCATTGATGAAGCAAGATCCCAGTATAACCGACGACGAGTCACTGTACAGTATCCAGACACAATCAGTACACCTAAGAATGCCTTCAT
Source organism: Ceratothoa steindachneri (assembly GCA_963969495.1). Lineage (NCBI taxonomy): Eukaryota > Metazoa > Arthropoda > Malacostraca > Isopoda > Cymothoidae > Ceratothoa > Ceratothoa steindachneri. The sequence goes on along the minus strand of OZ018329.1, from coordinate 166,494,798 downwards.
CTCATCAATGCTCAGTCGAAAACTGTGATCACCATTATTTATGGCAAACCGTACAGTTTCTTTTGTCAACAAATCAATTACTTCCACATCCATGAACAATTCAAATATTTCGCAACGGGTCCGTAACTTTTGCGCTGATGTAGGTTTGTAAGGATACATTATTGTGTCTGGGAGCTCTTGTATATCTTTTTTATCCCATTGCCTGATTTTTATTACTTTTTTCGTTTGGAAGGTTCTTGGTTTGGCTCATTGGTATTTTGTAGATTAGGTTCAGTCTCTGCTAAAATACCATCATCAAGTAAATGAGATCTAGGTAGGTTATTAATTTCAACATTATCTTCTCCAGAATATTCTTCAGTTTCACAACCATCATCAGGAGGAGAAAGATAAAGATTGCAAACGTCTACTTTTTCCTGTGTAATACTATTAGCGTTCTCTTCTTCTTCAGATTCTTCAGAATTTTCATATTTTTCAAGATCGTCTAATATATCAGCCAATGTAATCGTTATATGGGATGGAAAAGAATATGTAATTAGATTATAATTTCTAAAAATGACTTAAAAATGGGTTGAAAGGAGTCGTAAAAAACAAGACGAAAAAAGAATTCTGGTGCTGATACATATTACTGATATACCGTATATGAGGCTGGCCAGAAAGTCCTGACTCACTTTCGAAGTTATTTAGCCTACGTAGGCTGGTAATCTGCAGTCAAAGGAGTAAGGCTAATCTGACCTAATGTTGCCGTTATTCCCCAAAGGTTTTTTCTTTCGACTTTCTAAGTCAGTCAGGAGAAAGGAATGGTGGGGATAGAGTAGGTAGGAAGTGTGCTAGGGCCAGGAGTACGCACAACTCCATCTTGGATCAGGATTCTGGAAAGGCATTAACAAAAAGGAGTTAACTACCTAAACTATTAAACTGAAAATCCTACCATGCAATCTAAAATCCTGATTCCCCCTTGCGAAGGTATATATATATATATATATATATATATATATATATATATATATATATATATATATATATATATATATATATGATGAAAATTATTGCAATATCGCAAGAAAAGATGAGGAATTAAACCACATTCTCCGAAGACAATTTAATTCAGAACAGTTTCGGTGTATCTCACACCCTTTTTCAACTGACACTGGATAGAAAATATAAGAAAAAAAATGCATACAAGCATAACAGGTCGTGAAATATCCCCTCTTTTATCCCCAATCCCCTACTTGTGGCTAATCTGGGGGGGGGTTAGGCCTAAACATATTGAAGGGCTGACATTTTACTATTTTATTTATTTGCTTTCTTATTACAGGATTAAAAGAAAATTGACCCTCAGATAGATTTAAATTAGGAACTGACGATATCAAGCTCGATTCTACGATTCTTCTCTTAACATAGTTTGCCGATTTAAATACCATTTTACTTCCATTGAAATCGATCGTATGATTCTTGTCTCTAACATGCTCACTCTAATATCTCTTTTGTGTTCATACAATCTCTTGTCTAGATTTCTCCCCGTTTCCCCTATATAAACTTTATGGCAATCGTTGCATGGTATTGCATATACTCCTATGTCAATATGTTCTTTGGGTTTCATGGCAATTATCAATTGGTTTAAGAAATTATTATATTTAAAGGCCAGATTAATACCCGCTTTTCCAAATATGTCCTTTAAACTATTTAATTAATTATTAAATGGCAATGTTATACATTTGTTGAAGTCGTTAGTGCGGGAAGGCTTATTACCATAGAATGTTTTCCTAGCTGCAAAATGGGCAGACAATATGAACCAATCGGGGTAATACAAATTAGAAAAAATGGTCCCTATAGTGCTGGTTGTTGCATTAATGCAACATCCATTTTTTTCAAACTTTATCCTTCGTAAAATGAACTTTATTATGGATAGAATTATTGATACAAACATCTAAAATGTTGCCAAACCATTAAAGATACACATGCATAGCCTTCATTAGGGTAGCACACAAGATAATTGGTACATACCTTTTAAATGATGAAGAGATGATATTCGAAAAAGTGGCCTTGTCAAAATGGAGCTGATGCTTTTCTTTTAATTAGAGAGAGCTGAACCATAGCATACCCACTCCCCCTGGCTCTCTGCGTGTGACTAATCGCTGTCTTGAGGTTGCCGCAATCACTTGTTTGCATACATATCCTGAAAAGTATGGGCAGGTTTTGTGTTGCAAAAACGCAACGAGCGGTATAAATGGGTTAATTAATTATGTAATCTATTTAATTTAATTTATTTATTTAATTTATTTAATTTAAAAATATGATCTGCTCTAGAAAAATTACGTAGTTATAGTAAATATCTTTTATACACTATTAAACTTGACATTTATCAATCAATTTTCCCCAAATGAACGGTGACCATTACTTTAGTATTTTTATATCTATAATTAATTGCTATTTCAAATTAGTACATAAGTGAACTTTCGCACAAAAAAGCAAACACTCCTCACTACAAACAAAACTTTATATTTATTTATTTTGCTTTGCTAAACTTTAGTGAACGTTCGCACGAAGGAGCAAACACTCTCCTTTTCGAAGACAACTTTGTATCGCTAACTCTATAATTTAAAAAGGGGATTTTTTTTACTATTTGAATAATAATTTTATCTTAGTTTGGTTATGACTTATGTTTTTTTAAAGTTATTTCTAATAATTCTTTTATAATATCAAAAAACAAAATGGTGAGGTTCAGAAATAGAAATAAGTATCAAAATTTTGTGAAATTTTCAAAAGCCAAAGAATTACAAAATTTATTTTTATATATCTTCTTCTATAACTATATTTTAGCAACGTGATATTTTGAAAGGGGGGAAATTTAGTTTAGAGTTCCTTTTTAAAATTATTATAATTGGCGAAGTTCAAAAATTTATAAAAATTTAACCATGGCTGCTTTTTTTTTAGATTTTAAATTTTAATCTTAGTAGCGAAGCGCAAGCTCCCCCCTACAGCGGCGAAGCCATTGCCTGGTATATTTATAATAGTGCTTTACGTGTAGTTTGTGATTCTCGTGGTGTTGAAAGAAGAACACAATATCCATTGTGTTATATGAGTCGGTTACGTGATGAGTGCAAGAGATTAAGTGAGTTGGTGAATGAAGTGATAAGGGATGCGAGTGTACGCATGAAGAATGTGGCTGGGGCCAGGAGGGTGGAAGATAGGCCTAGACTAGGGACTGGAGAGAAAGAAGTGACTGATGTTAGTGAAGATGAATGGTGGATGAATATGGATAGAATGGCTAGGTTATGACAGGTTAGGTGTGTGAATGAGAGGGACATAGAACATGTTAGGTTGACTAACAGATTTGATGCCTTGAGAAAGAAAGAGGTGACGGGGATTTGTTTGATATGGTTGTGGCAGAAAGTGGAATAAGGGGCAGTTTAAATGACAACAGGAAGAAGAGCGAAGCTAATCCTAGGGGAAATTGGAGGATGACTTAGAATCTTGTGATGGGTGACTCTCAGATTAGATATTTAGATAGGAAATTAGTGCGAGCAGATGGAAAGGACAGAGTTTGTTTGTTTGGTGCTGGTGTAAATGCTGTGTCTGAGAGGTATGATAGTCTAGTGTCTGGGTGTGAGAGGGATGCAGTTATGATTACGTATGTGAGAATAATTGATGTAAAGAAGATGGGTTCGTGTGCGTTACGACAGAGATAAAAAAGGTTAGTTCAAAAGATGAGTGAAAGGCGTTTATAGTGGTATAAGAAGGACCGAGTGATGGTGTTTGTACGTATGGGTTGGTACGTACTTCAAAACTCCTTGATTAGGTTTTCTCTCTAAGAGTGCTATATTTTATTATAATTATTATTATTACGTTAATCTTAATCTTTGAGGGTTACTAGTGCCATGCTCAGCGTTTCGAGGATTGAATAAAAGATGTTTCTAAGAAAACTAGACCTTTAATTAAAAACATGAACCAAGATTGAAATTTAACACACCAACTATACAGAAATGAATAAAACAAACTTAAGTGAGGCTTACTAAATTACACAATTGAATTTACAGTAATGGTTGACCCACAGCTCACTTTAATATTGAATACAAATTGACCTTGACGAAACAGATAATGGAATTTAAGTACCTTTCAAGATTCCTACGAGAATCGAGTTTAAGCCTGACCTTGGAATCAATGTTTATGTCGCCTCGAGAATGTTGTTTCTGGTCCGGCGTGTGACCAGGCCGTCCAGATGGTCAGAATGGGAATGCTTTAAAGCCGCAGAGGACCTCGGAGCGTGTAGCAGATGGAGTGACGCACGCCTTCTGGAGGAAATGATTTCACCACGGGACAGGGAAAGTATGTTTCTTCTAATCTTCGGCTTACTCTGAGAATAATTCGCACTTGCGAGCGATGAGCCAAAGCGTGAATCCTTTGACGCAGGCGAGTGCTTGAGGGATTTCATTTTGGGGTATTCCTCAGTAGCGAGGACTATCTCTGGGTTTTGGGATGCACCAAGATAGGGGGTTTCTCTGACGATGGTTAGTTAAACTTGCTTCTCAATCCAAGTTAACTAAAAGTTCGGTGTGATCACCAGGAACTGGCTCGAGATGAGCTTCTTCTAAGTCCCTCTCGTTGGTTTGTCGGGCACTTTGCCGGTCTTTGCTGTCTAGATCTCTCTAACGATCTACCTCTGACAGGCTTCAATATTCGGTGTGACCACTAGGAACTGGCTCCGGATGAGCTTCTTCTAAGTCCCTTTTGTTGGTAGCCGGGCCTCTCGCCGAACTTAGTTGTCTCGATGACTAACGTAATCTCCCTTGTTTTTCAAAAGTTATCGGTATATATACCTTGCCCGCTACCCCAGTGGGGGAGGAGGAGGAGGGGGGATGCGTGGAAAAGCTGCATTAAGTCTCCTCCTCTAACGGTTTTTCTCAGAGCGTCTTTCAGCTAGCACTAAAGAGGACCTTCTGGCATTAGGACGACGCTCCTCTGAAATTGAATATCAACTCTTAGGGGATTAAATCTTGCTGTTTTAACCTATGTTATATTCACCGGGGTCGCCATACGATGAATAGTGCATTCTGTGGTCTTGGGCGGCCTTTCAGGTTCTCCTCGAGAAGAAGGGAGAGAGTGGGGGGGGAAGAGGTTATGTGGTCGGGCTACACCGCCACCAATGCCCGGAAGTTGTGGCTAAGGACCAGTGGCTCAGTTGTGAGGGTGGGGTATCGATTCTCCTATATACCTCCTTTCTAAGAACTTAATACGGGAGGGGGGGGGGGGAGAACCTCCAGTGAAAAACAAAAACAAATAACTAAACATGGTCGACAAAAGCAAACTTGCATGTCTTTCACCCTACTACTGATTATCACGGCTAACTGGGGTCAACCATACTCTTAACTTAAATTTATTTGAACTTAGGCACATACACCCGCGCGTACAAGGGCAGGGGATAAGCATAGGCTTCGCGAGCCTACTGGGGTATGTTTCACAACACTCAATTTAACATGCAAATAAACAAAACATAAATCATCGATTACACCTAACCAAAAAGAGCCGGGCTCGAAAGTGTTATCTAACCAGCTACTTCCTTACATTTCTAAACTTTTAAGAACTTAAATACATACACTAAATACGAACACACAAAAATGAAGAATGGATTTAAGATTACCGGGTGCTGAAATAGCCCTCGAAGGGGTTTCGACTCAGGTTATTCAGCGGCTTTACCTTATCGGCACCTTTGATATAATTAATATTTAAGTAGTGCTCGATGACCATTACTTTACTGCGCATGAATCGGCCGTTCGGTTAATGGGGTCTACCCAAGTATGTCCTAAACAGGTAAAGTTATTTGAAACTACTCGAACTACCCTTTTTATGATAACTGAATAATTTTAATCTTTCCCTTATGGAAAGGGCGGCCTGTTGCAGGGTTGCACAAGTTATGGGAGCGTGAGTCCCATAGTCATCCTTTACCAAGGTACACTGGGAGATCGTGTCTGGGTTCGATCTAATGGGGTCGGGAAAATTTTTCCTTACGGGATCGTTAATGGGCGTGGCGCTCACGTCGACTTGGAGTTTTAATGGTAACTCCGTGGATGTTTCGTACTGGGGAAAGACTACTGGGGGTATGGGACAATCCTTATTGGCTTCTACCATCTGACTTGGTTTACCTGGGTGTACCGCATTTCCAATTCCTTCTTTCTCCATCGTCACCCGATTTGGCTGGGTTCTCATCGTAGGTACTTCCTTAGGTACACCTGCGTGTATCGCTTCCCTACTTCCTTCTTCCTCCATCGTCACCCCATTTGGCTGGGTTTTCATCTTCAGTACTTTCTTAGGTACATATGTGTGTACCGCTCCCCTACTTACTTCTTCCTCCCTCGTTACCCTCATTTGGCTGGGTTCTCATCGAAGGTACGAGTACTTTACTAGGTCCAGGCCGAGATAAAACGGCCTCGACCTCCACCTGATTCTTGCTAGATGCCCTTTCATGTGCAAGCATTCTTTCTTTTTCTTCTCTCTCTCTTCTCTTTCCGCTTGTGTTAGTTCTCTTTCCATCTGTTTCATCTTTCTTCCTCTTCTCGTCTGTATTCTTCTTTCTTCTATTTTTCTGTCCATCAGTACTCTCCTTTCTTCGCTATTTTTTTCCTTCTTCGCTGCCTTCCCCTCCGGGGATGGGAGGGTCGGAACTACTTCCAGTGCCGTATCGAAGGCTTGAGAACTAAGCTCTTTGTCTACGTGTTTCTCACGAGGAGCAAAATGGGTCAGGACCATGGACCTCTTATTCGCGTGCATCCGGGTGACTACGAGCTGAGCCACTGGATTTAGGGAGAGCTGTGCGCTCTGGCCTATTAATACTGAGCAGAATCTAATAGGCGCTGCCACTAAATTAGTCCAGCCAGTAAAATACTGCGACTGAATGTGGCATCGGACGACGGGCAACTTGGTTGATCTACCCAGGAAATCCTGGACAACCACGAACTTATGGTGCTGGGGGCTGATAGGGAGAGCAATTTGTTTGACACCACGATACAGGTGTACCCGTATCGTGTAACAAGGTTGAGACTCGACAACCATTTACAGCCCCAGTCTTGAATTTTAGTCCGTCCTTCGGGAGAATTTTTGTTGTACACAAAGTTCACCTGCTGGTCAGGGGAATTCGATGTGGTCAATGGAGGCGCGGGATTAGGAGGTTGTTCTGGGTCAAGCGTTGCAGCGAGGCTATGTACCTGCTGACTCGAGGGACACTTAAGTCTCGAATTTTGAGGCAATTATAGCTAAGTTGTCTCGATGACTAACATAATCTCCCTTGTTTTTCAAAAGTTATCGGTATATATACTTCGCCCGCCACCCCAGTGGGGGTAGGGGGAGGAGGGGGGGATACTTGGAAAAGCTGCATTAAGTCTCCTCCTCTAACGGTTTTTCTCAGAGCGTCTTTCAGCTAGCACTAAAGAAGACCTTCTGGCATTAGGACGACGCTCCTCTGAAATTGAATATCAACTCTTAGGGGATTAAATCTTGCTGTTTTAACCCATGTTAGGTTCACCGGGGTCAGCCATGCAATGATTAGTGCATTCTGTGGTCCTTGGCGGCCTTTCAGGTTCTCCTCGAGAAGAGGGGAGAGAGAGGGGAGGTTATGTGGTCGGGCTACGCCGCCACCAATGCCTAGACGTTGTGGTTAAGGACCAGTGGCTCAGTTGTGAGGGTGGGATATCGATTCTTCTACAGCGTTGTTTCAGGTGTGCTTCCAAGATTGGATGTGGGGATGGAATGGTTGTCTCGTGCACTTGGTCTGAATGAGTATGTGAAAGGCCTGTGTGAGGAGTCAGGATTAGTGTTTGTAGATGTTTGGAATGGGTTTATGGGAATAAGGCATTGTATGGACTCCATCTAAGCCGGGCTGGGGTTGACGTGTTGGGGCAGGAGTTAGATAGTGTTGTTGGGCCTTTGCAGGCAGGAAACTAGTTACTGATATGGTCAGTGAAATATAAGAGTACAGGGTGGGGCAGGAAAGGGAAAGAGATGCAGAGGAGATAGAGCGGAAGGTATACATTCTAAAAGAGGTGCTTGAGGGATAGGAGGGCTGAGTTGTCCTTATACCAATGCTCGTAGTCTTAGGAATAAGAAAGATGAGTTATTTAGTCATATTATTAATGAAGATATAGATATAATATGTGTAATAGAACCATGGGTTAATGAAAATAAATTTAATGACAATGTGAGTGAATTTGAACTACAGGGTTATGATATGTACATTAGTCAAAGGAGAGATATGACGGGTGGTGGGTTGACTATTTATACCGGAAATAGCATTTCTTCAAATCTAAATAATCCTATAAAGCAAGAAGATAATACACTTGGGAGCCTTTTACAGACCCCCCCGGACAGACTGACTGTATTGATGAGCTAATGATCAAGGAAATAAGTAAAGGATGTGAAGTAGATGCAGTTAATCCTGGTGAATTTAATTTATATTTTGTAGACTGGGAAAATATGATAGGAAGGGATAGAGTAAGTTTATAGAATGCTTTGAGGCTATTTTTTTTACTCAATTTGTTAAAAGCCAACAAGGGCTACCAATATATTAGATCTGGTTCTTTCAAATGATGAGTACTTGGCTCAAGAAGCGAGGGCACTAGTAACTAAGTTACACTTAGAAAAGTTCGGACAAAGGCAGTTTCAATTTTTCACACACATAAACGCACAAACACACACACACACATATATATATATATATATATATATATATATATATATATATATATATATATATATATATATATATATATATATATATATATATATATATATATATATATTCACCTATATTTCTTCTACAAAGCTTGAGTCTTATATTCAATAAGAAGGACAAACCGAAGAAGGCGGGTCCCATCCTTAATTCCAACGTTTCGGATTATTACAAAACCCATTTTCAGGAGCTAAAAACAAATTCTAAATGAGTAATCTAAGCCTAAAAACATAAATAACAGCACAAGTTCAAAGTTCAAAAACCACAGATCAGAGAAAATCACAAAACTACGTTTAAAATATAAAGTGAACGTTACGTTAATGAATAAACAAAATAGTGAGGTAAAGAACAGCAGAAAAATATTTGTAAAGAGATACTATCAATTAAGGACAAACAAAGTAAACGTAATATTACAAAATTAAACAATTAAAATGGAAAAATAGAGAATTGGATACAAACAAAATGTAAAACTAAAATATAGACACTGAAACATCACCTTACATGGTCGGATCACAATAACGAGTGAAAACAAAAAAGGAAATTCAAAGAATGAAAACAACTTGGTTAAGTTATAAACAGAGGAAAGGATGACGTATCCTCATTTAAATTTGAGTGGTTGTATTTAATACAGAGTGATTCTTTAATGCGAAGAGATGAAAAAGTTTTAGCAAATTATAAGACAGAAAACCATTTAAGAACACGTTTGTTTTACAATCAATAAGATGTTTCCTGATGGAAGAAAACTCTTTGTTACTTAATGTTTTACCGGTTCTGTGCCTAATTCCCATTTGGGAACAAAAACGCGACTGAAGAGTACGTACTGTGCTTCCTATATAGGTCCCGAACTTACAGCTAGGGCAAATGAATTTATATACAATGCACGAACTAAACGGCGTGGGAATACTGTCCTTCACTTTAAAGAAATTACCAATATTTTGGTTATTAATGAATAAAAGTTTAAAATTAATTTAACAATAAAATTTCCTAAAAATGGAAATTAAACGTTTTCGGAGAAGGTCATTACAAGGGCTGATGTCTGGTAACAGGACATACCTGATTTCCTTTGGGACATTAAATGAAGTGGAGGGGTTATAAAGCCTGAAGAGGAACTTCCTAATACAGCTTTCAACTAAAGATAAGGGGTAATCATTTTTTACAAAGTATTCTTTTAAAAATTGAATTCAAAATGCATACTAAAATAAGTGGAAAACAAATTACAACCTCTGAAAAGAGGTGTTTTAATGGCGCCAAATTTGTATGTTAAATCACAGAAACTAAAGAAATTTAAACCCTGCCCTCTGAAATTTTGTTTTCTAAAAACACACGTTTCAATGCCGGAAGGGGTACGAGAGACATTAACATCTAGAAATGGCAACATATTATTAATTTCATGTTCTTGAGTGAAAGTAATATTAGGGTGTAAATTGTTTATAAAATCGAAAAACCTTTTTGAACAAGAACCAGAAGAAAAAACCGCAAAGGTATCGTCAACGTATCTTTTGTAGAATAAGGGACGAAATTGAGAAGGGCAATCACGGAAGAGTCTATCTTCAAAATTACACATGAAAATTTTTGCAAAATTCGGACCAAGTAGGCTTCCCATCCCATCACCTTCAATTTGATGATAAACCACGCCATTGAAAGTGAAATAGTTGTCCTTGACAGCTAGATGCAATAACTGCCGAGAATTGTGAAAAACTGAAACCATTAAATAGGGCATTTCTATCCGGAAAGGCTTTAGTCAAAATAATCTTTATAGTTGCCTGAAGGAAAATATTTGTAAATAAGGACGTGATGTCAAAGCTAGAAAAGAAATAAGGACTTGCCGATTCAAACTTTGCGATTTCCGAAGCAAAATCAAAGCTTTTATTAATGGTATATAGATTGGGAGAAAAAGGGGTTAACAGAGGAACTAAAAACTTAGCAATTTTATAGGAAGGAAGAGTGTAAGAAGCAAGAATGGGACGAAGAGGGCATCCAGTCTTATGTATCTTAGGTAGCCCATAGAGCAGACCTAAGTAAGATGATTAAACATACAGAGAACCGTAAACAGAATCACTAAGAACACCCGAAGACTTTCGCTTCAGCAAAAACCGGTTAATTGTGTCCTTTAACGGTGAATGATAGTCAAAGGTTGTTCCATAATTTCAGTGAACTTGGATTTATCTAACAAAATCTGGGACATTTTGCAAATGTAATCCGTCTTATTCAAAATCACCACCCCATTACCCTTATCAGGACGGGTGACAACAATTTCGTTATTCTGCCCGAGGTTCCGAAGAAGAGAAAAATCTTGTTTAGTAAAAAGGAGAGACGAAAATTTCACGAGGACTCGTCATCCTTTCCTCTGTTTATAACTTAACCAAGTTGTATTCATTCTTAAAATTCCTTCCTGTTTTCACTCGTTATTGTGATCCGACCATGTAAGGTAATGTTTCAGGGTCTATATTTTAGTTTTACCTTTTGTTTGTATCCAATTCTCTATTTTTCCATTTTAATTGTTTAATTTTGTAATATTACGTTTACTTTGTTTGTCCTTAATTGATAGTATCTCTTTACAAATATTTTTCTGCTGTTCTTTACCTCACTATTTTGTTTATTCATTAACGTAACGTTCACTTTATATTTTAAACGTAGTTTTGTGATTTTCTCTGATCTGTGGTTTTTGAACTTTGAACTTGTGCTGTTATTTATGTTTTTAGGCTTAGATTACTCATTTAGAATTTGTTTTTAGCTCCTGAAAATGGGTTTTGTAATAATCCGAAACGTTGGAATTAAGGATGGGACCCGCCTTCTTCGGTTTGTCTTTCTTATTGAATATATATATATATATATATATATATATATATATATATATATATATATATATATATATATATATATATATATGTTTATATATATATGTATATATATATATATATATATATATATATATATATATATATATATATATATATATATATATATATATATATATATGTATATATATGTATATATATATATATGTATATATATGTATATATATATATATATATATATATATATATATATATATATATATATATATATATATATATATATATATATCGGGTGCCCCCCCCCCTCCCCCCAATGACGAATCTAAAAAAATATATTTCATTAAGCTCCTTCCTATTCATGACAATTTTCATATTCAAGATACCTCCACTCTTCCCTTTTGAATGCAAAAAGGGAATTGAGATACCTCCTATAGTTTTCTTGCACTTCACAAAAATAGAAACATGGGTAACACAAACTAATATCGAGAGTAACGAAATAAATAATCAGAAATTTAACTTACCGACCAGGCTACAGAAAATGATCGATCGGAGCACCACTTTGGTAAATCACTAATCTGTCTCCCCCCCCCCCCCCCAACACACTCAAACCATTTTTACTTCAGTAATGCCAATTTCTTGCCAAGATTCACGTATTTTGCTTTTCAATTCTGGTTTAGTGAATTTTTCTCGCCAACCTAGGTAAACCTTTTTTTTTTCAGCAATCCATGTGGTTATAATCTGGACTTTACGGTGGTGTGGTGATCTAAGCTTCATGTAACTATATATGTATAATTGCCTAATGGGTTACACGACATTATTTTGTTTACTTATAACTAATTGTGCTTGTTGACCTGATTAGAATGGGTATGTTTACCTATTTGTTTCTCTTTTATTTCCAGATTGTATTGATGTTTTGTTATTTGAATAAAGCCTAGAGAAAGGTATTGACGCTTTATTGTGATCACCACAATTTATTCAACTAACAATCCCGCCAGTGCCGATCCAAAATCTATACTAGTGCTTTAAATAAATAGTGGAGGCCCCATCATAGCTTCATAAAAATGAAAACAAGCTGCGTCTGGTCGAAAGATGGATAAATCCTGAGACTTGAACGCCTGGATGTTGCTTATAGGAGTCCATCGTATCCGATGACGACGCTCTCCTCGGGATCATCAGTGACTCCGTTGATGGCTGTAGAGTCCTATTTTTGATCTGCACACTTTGTTGCAGACAGGACAGGTAAAGTTCACGTCGGGTGGTACATGGTTAGCTTGACGGGCGTGCCTCCTTGTACGTCTGTCATTTCTTGATTGTCCAATGCTATCTTCCAGTTCTTCTGCCCCCTCAGGGCATATTATCCTCCAATGATGTCGATCGGTGGCAAAGTCTTCCAGATTTGCTGGGTTTTTATTTATTTTCTTTAGAGATCCCTAAATATTGTCTTTGTATCTTTTCCTTTGGCCGCCTACTGAACGTCGACCTTCGTTTAATTAGCTGTAGAGTATTTTTCGCGGTAGCCGGTCTTCTGGCATCCTTATTACGTGTCCAAGCCATCTGAGCTGGTGTTGTGTAATAATAGTCTCTATGCTGGTAGATGAAGTTCTCTCAAATATTTGGTCGTAGGTCAGCCTATCTCGCCAGGTGATTCACAGAATACGTTGAAGGCAATATATGTGGAAGGCCTCCAATATTTTCATGTGGCGGCTGTATGTGGTCCAGGCTTCATATCCGTATGTTAGAGTCGAGATACATACTGCCTTGTAGACTGCTACTTTGGTCTTCAAGCTCAGGTCATTGTTCACATACACTCTTTTCCTTAAGCTACCAAAAGAGGCTGAAGCCTGTGGTAGACGGTGTTGGATTTCATTATCCAGGCTGCAGTTATAGGAGAGATAGCTTCCGAGGTATTTAAAAGCATTGGTTTTAGTCAAGTCAGTGTTGTTAATAGTGAAAATGGGTGGATCTTGTGGGGGACCATTTGCCCATTGACATAGTATTTATGTTTTGTTAGTGTTGACGGAGAGTCCGATCCTTTTATAAGCATTTGTTACTGCTGTTGGTGTAGCCTGTAATGATTCTGACGTATGTGCAACAAAAGCACAGTCATCTGCATATTGTAGATCTAAGATTATCTCTAATGAAATTTTTGTGACTGCCTGAAATTGTCTGATGTTGAAAAGGTTACCATCAAGCCTGTAAACTACTTGTATCCTCACACCGTTGTTATCTTGTATATTCTGCTTGAGTAAAGTGGTAACACAGACAATAAACATGTTAAATAACACAGGTGCAAGCACACAACCTTGCTTTACATCAGTGTGAAGTTCAAAGGGTTCTGACTCTAGTCCCCCGACAGTAAGGCGAGCAAACATTCCATCGTGAAACTGTCGTAAGATATTAATAAATTTTGATGGACAGCTAAATTTGTGGAGTACTTCCCATAATAGTTCCCTATTGACAGTATCAAAGGCTTTGGACAGATCTATAAAGTCTATAAAAGATCCCTATGCTGTTCTCTGCACTTTTCCTGAAGCTGTCTCGTTGTGAATATCATGTCAACTGTTCCGCGATTTGGTCTAAACCCACACTGGGTCTCAAGCAATGTTTCCTCAGATAAATGGTGTATGAAACGATTGAGGAGTATCTTAGCCAAGACTTTCCCCACCATAGATAGTAGGGAGATACCTCTGCTGTTTCCACATTGTGATTTTCCCCTTTGTTTTTATAGATTGTTACAATGTTGGCGTCTTTCCACTGTTGAGGAACAGTTTCTTCAGTCCATACTTTTAAAATAATCATGGGAAGATTCCTATGACAGAGATAGCCACCATCTTTTATGATCTCTGCTGGAATATTATCAGGCCCAGGAGTTTTACTGTTTTTCCTAGACCTAATTGCTGAGAGGATTTCTACAAAGGTTGGGTCATGGTCAAGGACAGGCATCAGTGGCAGCGTTAAGAGCTCGTCTAGTACTGTATCCCCCAACTCGCCTACTACTGCATGTTAATGGAATCCCTGGAATCGTACTTTCTCTGCATTCCTGAAATCCATCGCAAGCTTTAATCCTAACAAACTGGATACATTGTTTAATTTTGTCTCTCCAACCGCATATGGTTACATTGCAGAGTGTACTACCTATGATTCGGCTATAGATCTTCTCAAAGACCTCTATGTCAAGCACATAAATGAAGTGTTCATGAGACATTTATTGGCTACTCGTAGACAGCATGAAGGGGAGAGAATAGATGAGTATCTACAAGAGCTTCAAGTGTTCAGCAAGGATTGTAACTTTAAGGCTGCTACTGCTTTACAGAATCGTGATGACTACATACGGAATTGTTTCATCATTGGCTTGCTCTCTCATATTGGGTTGAGGAATAAGTTCTTGTGGTTTTATTAAATTTATTCATTCCTATTAACAATTTTAGAAAAACTTGATTTTTAATTGATAACAATATGCAATTTAATCAATAATGTATTCTCCGTTGTTATTTACGACTTCTTCCCAACGTTCAACTAGTTTTTTGATGCCTCTGCAATAAAAATCTCTTGATTTTGACTCGAAGAATTCGTCTAACCAGGTTCTTAATTCCACATCCGTATTGAACGAAACGCCGTGCAAATTGTTGGAGAGCGATCGGAACAGATGGAATTCCGATGAAGCCAAGACTGGCGAATATGGAGGATGCGACAGGATTTCCCAATTAGGCGTTTGGAGGGCGTTTTTGGTCATATTGGCAATGTGAGAACGAGCATTGTCGTGTTGCAGAAGGACTCCATAACGTCGATGAGGTCGCTTTTCACGAATAGCTTCGGAGAGTCGATACATTTGTTGAACGTAGAGTTCTGCATTGACAATCTCGTTGTTCGCAAGGAGCTCATAAAGAATGATGCCATCATAATCCCACCACACACACAACATCGTCTTTCGTGGATGAAGTCCTTGCTTTAATCGCGGCAGTGGATTTTTATTGGGGCTAAGCCATTGTTTTCGATGGTTCATGTTGACATAAACACACCACTTTTCGTCGCCAGTGATGATGTGGTGAATAAACCTGTCCTTATATCCACTATTAGCCTTGTGAAGAGCAAGCAAATCTGCGGCAATAGTAGAGCGTTGAAGTTTGTTGCTTTCGCTCAAAGCGTGCGGAACCCATGCACGAGTTTTTTTTAACTTTCCCCATCGAATGAAGGTGATTCACTACAGTTTTCTGATCACACGCCAATTGTACAGCCAATTCTCTAGTCGATTGACGAGGATTTTCATGAAGAAGGTCGTTCAATCGATCTGCATCCAACTTAATGGGGCGACCAGAACGTTCTTCGTCATTAAGATTGACATGACCGTTTTTGAAACGTGAAAACCACCATTAAGCTGTCCTTTCTGATAAAGCATTTTCTCCGTACACAGCACAAATATCGCGACGAGTTTTGGCTGCGTTTGCATTGTTCCCGTCTCGATTGAAAATGAATAACAACAAGTGTCGTAAATGCGCTTTTCTTTCAACTTGACATTCCATTTTGAGGGTAAAGAACAAAAATTAAATTAACACAACTTTTAAATAAACCGCAATCACTTATTACTCAACTTCAAGACGTAGCCTAAGAAAAGGCCTAATAGTCTACGCTGTTAAGAGACGTAGCCTAACCTTTGCAAATTTTGCTCTCATTATTTATTATTGTTCCTTAATATGTGAACAAATCACGTCAACAAAACTTAAATCAACGTAACATTAAAAAAAACGCAAGAACTTATTCCTCAACCTAATACAATCAGGCAACGATTGCTTGAAAACAAAACTTTGGACTAAGTACGGAGGTTGATCAAGCCAGGGCACTCGATGTTGCTCAGAAGACCTCAGAGTTTTATTCTCGTTATACTGTCTCTGGTGTAAGTGCTGCTGCGACATCCGAGCCTGGTCTCACCGATGATGGGACCTGTGCTTCTGCAACATCTGAAACTGCTTATTCTGCTGAAAGGACCTGTGCTGCTGCCAATTTAAAGTCCCGATGCTATTTCTGTGGTGGTCCCCGTCACAATCGTGGACAGTGCCCTGCAAGAAACGTCACTTGTCATAAGTGTAATGAGCAGGGGCACTTTGCAAAGGTATGCTGGTCTACTACACTTTTTACTTCTGCATCCACTCAGTCTTCTACACTGGCTGTAATCTCTGCTTCTTTCCCGGGACTACTACGGCGAGCTACTGTGTATGTTTTTCGTTGGTAATAATGAAGCGACCGCTCTTATTGACACAAAGGGCTCTGAATCTTTCATCTTACATAACTATGCTAAGAAACACAAGTTGAAGGTTGTTTCAGCGACTGGAAGCGTATCTATGGCCTCTTCATCACTCACGTCTCCTGTGAAGGGACGCTGCGCAGTTGACATCAATTCGAAGGGTGAATGCTACTACAATACAAGGCTTTCTGTGCTGCCAGACTTGTGCTGTGATGTAATTCTTGGTCAAGACTTTATGAGCCAGCACTCTAGTGTTACTGTGGACTTTGGCGGATCCAAGAAAGATCTAAATAACTCCAACTCTGCCACTTGCAGTGTACTGTCTGCTTTGGTGGATACACCGCGTCTCTTTTCAAGTCTTGCTCCTCATTGCAAACCCTTTGCAACAAAATCTCGGAGGTTTGGGGATGATGATAAGAAGTTTATAAGGTCTGAAATTAACAAGATGCTACATGATGGTGTTATTGAGGAGAGCACATCTCCATGGAGGGCGCAAGTTCTTGTTGTGTCGAATGAGCGCCACCGAAAGAGATTAGTTGTTGACTATGGACAGACCATTAATAGATTAACTCGTTTGGATGCGTACCCTCTTCCAAGAATAGACGACCTTGTCACGGAACTGTCTCATTACAAGTACTATAGTTCACTGGACCTGAAAAGTGCTTATCACCAGATACCTATACGGGAAGAGGACAAGCCATTACTGCTTTTGAAGTGAATGGCAAGCTATATCTATTTCGCAGAGTGCCATTCGGGGTTACGAATTGCGTTGCTTGCTTCCAAAGGACTATTGACAACATCATCAAGCAACACCATCTGCATGGAAAACTCAGCTGGAGCACGATGAGAACTTGGCGAAGTTTCAAGAGGCTGCCCGGTTCCACAACCTTACCTTCAATGAGACTAAGTCTGTCATTTAAAGAAAATCAATATATTTTCTTGGTTACACAATAACCCACGGCTCTCTCAAACCAGATTCTGAACGTTCACGTCCATTAAAGGAATTACCGATCTCTAAAGGCCTACTTCCTTACGCCGTGTTATTGGTATGTTTTCCTATTATTCGCAGTGGGTTTCCCGATTCTCTGACAAGATCAGACTTCTTGTTGCCACTGACCCCTTTCCTCTGAGTCCAGAGGCCCTGAAAGCCATCGATGATCTAAAAGAAGAGATTGGGAAGGCTGTTGTGCACTCGATTGATGAAACTATTCCTCTGGTAGTTGAGACTGATGCCTACGATATAGCCATTGCTGCTACTTTGAATCAGGCGGGACGTCCAGTTGCCTTTTTCTCTCGCATCCTCACACATACTGAACGCAAACACTCTAAGTAGAAAGGGAGGCATGTGCAATTGTGGAATCTATAAAGAGGTGGTCTCATTACTTGACAGGACGACGTTTCACCTCAGTTACGGACCAACCTGCTGTCAGATTTATGTTCCGTACGAATCGGTTTGGAAAA
This sequence comes from Ceratothoa steindachneri, assembly GCA_963969495.1. Lineage (NCBI taxonomy): Eukaryota > Metazoa > Arthropoda > Malacostraca > Isopoda > Cymothoidae > Ceratothoa > Ceratothoa steindachneri. Next base: position 166,476,581 of record OZ018329.1, on the reverse strand, counting down.
ATCAAGAATGATAATATTCAACGACGGAGGATCGAGTTGGGGTGCTACAATTATGACATCATGTACCGTCCTGGTAAATACAACATTCCTAACATTCCTGCAGACACTCTCTCGCTTGCTTGTAGTGGTTTCACCCCTACAAGTTGTAGATAAATTTCCCCCAAAACAATATGTATATATATATATATATATATATATATATATATATATATATATATATATATATATATATATATATATATATATATATATACATATATATATATATATATATATATATACAGTGGCGGCAACAAAAAAAGTGACATGTGACAATTCGGGGAAAATGAAACAGAAAAATGTAACTTACATATTTTATTATGAATATTTCATGAAAGTTAATACTTGGTCATGTTGCCCTTGCACTTGATGACCATTCTGAGTCGATTGGGCATTGATTCAGCGAGGTTTGCGAAGTAGGTGGGGTCAATCGTAACCCAGATCTTCTTCAGTGATTCTATCAGGTCCTTGATGCTGCCGGATGCTGTCTCTTGAACTTTGGATTTCATCAGATTCCAAGCATTCTCAATAGGATTTAGGTCCGGGGAATTACCAGGCCACTCCAAAACACTAATATTATTATCATTGAAGAACCTTTTTACTAACTGGGACCTGTGAGCAGGGGCACCATCATGCATGAAAAATTCACACCGATGAATTTCCCAAAATGGCAGCATGTGCTGCTTCAAAACTTCGAGATAGTTAGTCCCCCTCATGGTTACATTCTTGGGAAGGAAGTACAGACCTCCTCTGCCCTTGTTTCCACTAAAGGCACCCCGCACCATCACACTATCAGGGTGCTTCACAGTTTTCACGGTATATTTTGGGTCATACCGAGACACATTGCTGGGACGACGCACGATCTTTGACTCTCCTCTGACCAGCCTAAAGGTGCTCTCATCACTGAACATCACCTTCTTCCAATGGGCAGCTGTCCAATGTTTATAGGTCTTGCAAAATTGAGCCTTTTCAACTTCATAGCCTTGGTAAGAAGTGGCTTCTTGGCAGCGCGGCGAGCCGGTAGGCCTAAGTCCTTCTGTAAGCGATGACGGATGGTCCTGAGGGCGACGTTCTGGAGAAGGTCTGGGTGTTTTTTCTTGATTGAAGCGGAGGTTACAGAAGGGTCTGACATCACTTCACGCCTTAGGATATTATCAGTCCTTGGAGATGTCTTCCTAGCTGCACCAGTGCCCTCCTTCCTCTTTGGTATGGTACCTGGTGGCAATAACTCAGCTGCCCGTTTTAGGCGATAAATCGTATTTCTTGAGGTTCCTAAATCTGCCGCTACATCAATAAAAGACTTTCCCTGCTCTAATAGGGTCAAGGCACGGCTTTTCTCTGTCATAGAAAGCTTTTTCCGCCCCATTGTATCCACTTGCACAGAAGTTATAGCACATCAAATGTAGGCACGAATGCAGGAAATCAGCACGCTGGAGCGTTGTACACCAAAACCTCACTGTACGAGCTCAAACGAGACAGTGAGTTCCAATAAAGCGCAGTTCTGTTGTCTTAGCTCAGGAGAGTCATCCACTCGTGGCATAAGCCCCGCCCCTTTTCATTGGCTTGTTGGCAAGTAAAATCGTGAAAGCAATTTTATGTATCGATTTCTATTGCCAATATTCAATGTCACTTTTTTTGTTGCCGCCACTGTATATATATATATATATATATATATATATATATATATATATATATATATATAAATATATATATATATATATAAATATATATATATATACATATAAATATATATATATATATATATATATATATATATATATATATATATATATATATATATATATAAATATATATATAAATATATATATATATATATATATATATATATATATATATATATATATATATATATATATATATATATATATATATATATATATATATATATATATATATATATATATATATATATATATATATATATATATATATATATATATATATATATATAGTAATATCGGGAATGTATAAACTGGCAACATTTCCTTTCACCATGCGCACGAAAATACAAGCAGCGTTCCATTTCAATTGTGCTCCCGCTGTTAACAGGTTGGTCAAAATTTAAGTATAATTCTTTGTTTGGTTTTCCCCCTTTTTGTCAAACTTAAATTAATTCTGTGTATTTTGCCAATTACAGACCCCAAAATTCACATTAACTATTATCATAAACATTTCACTCACCCTAGAACTAATTCATCTCACGCTATATAAATATATATATATATATATATATATATATATATATATATATATATATATATATATATATATATATATATATATATATATATATATGTATGTATATATATATATATATATATATATATATATATATATATATATATATATATATATATATATATATATATATATATATTTATATATATATATATATATATATATATATATATATATATATATATATATATATATATATATATATATATATATATATATATATATATATATATATATATATATATATATATATATATATATATATATATATATATATTATAAATTTCGCCTTATATTCAATATATTGTAATCGGCATATCATCCCTAATTTATTTACATATCATATAGTTTCAATTATCAATCGCTTATTCTTCTATTTAATAATTGTCCACAATCATCATCCCAATTTTCAAGTCCCCCCTTCCCCCCCCCCCCCCTCCATTAAGTGCATTTTCCATTCATTGATTAACAACGTTGCCTGTTTTCAAAACCCTATAATTGTCGTATTGCAAGGATTCTTAATTCTGTAATTCAAAGGACCTAAATAACTTAGCTCTCCCCATATTATATTACCTCAACTAAGATATTAAAATATTTGATTTATGAAATAAATATATTTTGTTAAAACTTATAATTAATATTCCTTCTGAAGAACTGCCTTTATTTAATTCATTCAATTTTTAATCTCAATTCATTGCCAAAGTAATTTCTTACTTTGGCTGGTGCCCCAGATTCCCTAGGCTAATTACCATTAAAAACGTTCAACTTATTATTAACCACTTTATAAGCCATACACAAACCGCTTATTGCTCAATGTGGAGCTACTGTCAATAACGAAAAACTATCTGAGTTCCACCCTCAACTTTGCCATCCTGGTGCAACAAGACTTGCTCATTTTTTCAGAGTAATAAATCTTCCTTATTCCATGGAAGATGTGAGGAGAGTGTGCTCTGAATGCCCTCAGTGTGCCCGATTGAAGCCTTGGTTCTACAAACCGCACCAAACTCCCCTTATCAAGGCCACGCAGCCCTTTGAACGTCTTAGCTTGGATTTCAAGGGGCCTCTACCCTCGAACTCCAGAAACCGCTATATGTTCACGGTGGTTGATGAGTATTCTCGTTTTCTGTTTGCATTTACCTGTCAGAACATGACTACTAGTACTATAATCCATTGTCTAGATCAGATTTTTGCGTTATTTGGTATGCCTTCCTACCTGCATTCTGATCGCGGGTCCTCGTTTATGGCCAAGGATCTACGTGAATTCTTGCACAATTTAGGCATCGCTACTCGTCGACGATACCTTATAATCCTCGAGGGAATGGGCAGTGTGAGAGGTATAATGCTATAATCTGGAAGCACATAACCTTTGCTCTGGCATCCAAGAACCTTCAAGAATGTCAATGGGAAACAGTGTTGCCTGACGCCCTTAATTCTATTAGATCTCTGCTCTGCACAGCCACCAATGCTATACCACATGAAAGGCTCTTCTCGTACCAGCGTCGATCTCCCAGTGGCCATTCGTTGCCAACTTGGATATCTGTTCCTGGACCTGTCTTACTACGACGTCACGTTCGCGCCAGTAAATATGAACCCCTCGTTAATGAGGTTCAGTTGTTAGAGGCAAACTCACAATACGCTCATGTAAGACTTGCCGATGGACGCGAATCAATGATATCAGTGCATGACTTGGCTCCGACCGGTAACCTATCATTATATGAGAGGCAAGAGGATCTCAACGTCGATCCTTCAACAGAGACTAATTTGGTGGAGATTTTCCCGGTACCTACTGTCGATTCAGCTGAGTTGAATTCTTCTAATGCTGCAGGTAATCAGAGTATATTAATCAAAGAAGGAGATATGAAGGTGGATTCTCTTCCGGCCCGGGTATCTGGTGCTCCAGCTAATCTCCAACGTAGGGATCCATATGAACCCTCCACCCCTGCGCATGCTGTCCCGGAACAACTGCGCTAATCTACGTGGGAACACCACAAGCCTCTTCGCTATATAGAACAATAATTCTTCAAGCGAGGGGAGAATGTGGTGATCTAAGCTTCATGGAACCTTATATGTATAATTGCCTAATGGGTTGCACTATATTATTTTGTTTACTTATAACTAATTGTGTTTGTTAAACCTGATTAGAATGGTTATGTTTACTTATATTGTTTTTCTTTTATTTTCAGACTGTATTGATGTTTTGTTAGTTGAATAAAGCCTAGACAAAGGTATTGACGCTTTATTATGATCACCACAGGTGGCCACTCATTTTTGGTTATCAATCTTGGCGTATTGCTAATTACAAACAAACTGTATGGCATGGCTTGTATGCAAAGGTGCTCCATCTTGTTGCAAAATATAGTCATTTTCTTTTATACAGGCGACGGCAATTAGGCAAAACTTTGTTTTCAGGAGTTTAATGAAATTAGCAGAATTCATTTTTGTTTTTTCAGTATCAATAAAATGAAAATCTTTTTTGCCATTCCAAGAGACCCCTGCAGATATCATAACCTTTTTGGAAAATCTTGAAGATTCATGATACAATCTACCTCAGTGATATTAATATCATTGAATAGCAATGCACCACTGCCCGGTGAAGACAGGCAAGAAAATAACGGCAGAACTGCCAAGCAACAACAGATGCATGGATGCGATAAAAATTCACAGCAGGTTAATACATTTTCAGCAGCAGAGGGAAATGCGAAGGACATATATATGTATGCTGTCAGCAATCTTTACTTATTGATGAAAATATGGTTGTGCAACAGGAAGCAGTCACTACCACTACTTAGCTTGCATCTTGACCAGAAACTATATCGAATGGCATGCGCACTGACAATGTGAAACTTAGAACTGTTCAAGTTAAAAAAAAACGAAAACTAAGATTCAATCCCGACTTCTATTTTAAGATGCTGCCAAATTGCATAACGATAGTTAGAACGTGGCTTGTATATTAAATTGAGCATGATTTTTGTTACAAGCTGTTTGGTCGCAGTAGAATGAGAATAACGTCTGAAGTATTCAGCAGTTGGCAACATTTGAGCAAGACCTTAGAAGAACATGAGAAATCAATGCACCACAGGCATCATATGATGAAATGCAAGGAGCTTGAATTACGCCTTCAAACAATCTCAACTCTTGACAAAGAGGCGATTGCTCTAGTGGAAAAGGAGAGATTTCATTACGGCGCAGCGTTAGAACGTATCTTGGCAATTTTGTCTATTTTTAACAAGGAAGAATATGGCCTTTTGTGTTTCCAGGCTCTACATCCATGGTAATTGATTTTTTTTCGGCAAAGTTAAATTGCTTGCAAAGTTCGATCACATTTTGGCATAACACTTGCGATGTATTCAGAATACAGACAGAAATAGTGCTCATTATGTGGAACCTGAAAGTCAGAATGAATTAATATCACTTATTTCTGACCATATTTTGAAAGAAATCACCAATTTGGCGAAGGCAGATAAATACTACATCATTATACTCGATTGCACGCCAGTTATCAGCCATTAGGAGCAAATGACCATGATCATCCGTCTCTGAACTTCTAAAAGACAAAGGCGAAATCAAAGAGTACTTTGTTGTGTTTTTTAAAGTTACTGACACAAGTAGAGCCGGACTTTTTGAATCGCTCTTGGAGAAACTCACTTCGTTGGGGCTGGATCTGATGGATTGTAAAGGCCAAAGTTATGATAATGGCAGTAATATGAAGGGAAAATGCTCTGGCGTTCAAGCAAGACTTCTAAAGAAGAATCCGCGGGCGTTCGATTTACCTTGCATGAATCACATTCTATATCTTGTGTGCGATGCAGCAAGCTTATCATTGATGACTGTCTCTTTCTTTATTTACTTGCAGCGCGTGAGGGAATCGATACTCCCCCCCTCACAATTGAGCCACCAGTCTTTAACCACAACGTCCTGACATTTTGGGTTGGCGGCGTAGCCCGACTACTTAACCTTCCCTCTCGCCCCTCGTCTAGAAGAGAATCTGAACGGCCGTCCCAGACCACATAATGCACTTATCAGCTCAGGTCGGACCCGAGACCCTAACATCGGTTAAAACAGCAAGATTTCCCGTAAGAGCTGGTATTCAATTTCACCGCATATGCGAAATTAGAGGAGAGTCGTCCTAAAGCCAGAAGCTCCCCTTTAAGGTTAGTTGGAAGACGCGCTGAGAAAAACCGTTAGAGGAGGAGACGTAATGCAGCCTGTCCACGCATCCCCCTCCCTCCTTCCCCTACCCCAAGTGGGGTGGCGAAGTATAAAATCAAATACCTTTGGAGAAGCGAGGTAGATTACGTTAGTCATCAAGGCAACGAAGAACGGCAAGAGGCCAAGCTACCAAAGGAAGGAACTAAGAAGAAGCTCATCCGGAGCCAGTTCCCGGTGGTCACACCGAACTTTAAATTAACTTGATTTAAGAAGCAAGTTCAATTTACTCTCGTCAGAGAAAACCTCCTATCCTGGTGTATCCCAAAGCACAGAGATAGTCCTTGCCCTTGAGGAATACCAGAACTAAGAAGAAGCTCATCTGTGAGCCAGTTCCTGGTGGTCACACCGAACTTTAAGTTAACTTCATTTAAGAAGCAAGTTCAACTTACTCTCGTCATAGAAACCCCTCTATCCTGGTGTATCGCAAAGCACAGAGATATTCCTCGTCCCTGAGGAATACCCTGAGTGAACTCCCTCCAGCACTTCCCTGAGTCAAAGGAATCACGCATTGACTCATCGCTCGCCAGTGCGAATTATTCCCAGAGTATCACGAAGAGAAGAAAATACATTATTTCCCTGTCCCGTGGCGAGATCATTTACTCCAGGAGGCGTGCATCCCTCCATCTGCCACACGCTCCAAAGTCCGCTGTGGCTTTAAAGTATTTCTCCCATCTGAGCACATCTCGGCGCTGATCCACGCGTCGGCCCGGAAACAACATTATTGAAGTGTCAACTATTGAGTTCAAGGTCAGACTCAAATCCTATTCTTGAGGAATCGCGTAAGGTATTTAAACCCCTGGTATATGTTTCGTTGAGGTCAGTTGCATTTAAGATTAAAGTGAGTTGTGGGTCAACCATTACTATAAATTCAAGTATTTCATTTAGAAATCCTCCCTTAAATTTGTTGAATTCCTTTCTGTGTATTTAGTGTGTTAAATTTAGTTGTTTCATGTTTTTTTTTAATTATAGTTTGAGTTTTTTTTAGAAACAAATTTTTATTCAATCCTCGAAACGCTAAACAAGGCACTAGGAACCCTCAAAGATTAAAGAAGTAATAATCAGATAATAATAATAATCATAATAAAAAAGATATATAGCACTCTTAGAGATAAAACTTAATCAAGGAGTTTTGAAGTACGTAATCAGCCTATACGTACGAATACGAACTGCCATCACTCGCTCCTTCGTATACCACGACACAGCGAGTATATTTATTTTAGGTAGCATTAATTTCTAGATGGAACACTTTGAAGTAATTTTGCTCTATCACTGCGAAATATCCATCAGAAACTCGCTGTGAGAGTAAAATTGGAAGCATAAAAACACTTCGATTCCAAACTAAGGACATCCACAGCGCGTTGATAAACATTCGTGGTGCTTCAAAAGACAAAGATTCCAAAGCTTACTCAGAAGCAAACGCGTTAGCTGCAAGAATTGCTTTGTCTTGGTATGACATTACATTATATCAATATCATATTATATCTATGAGGGAGAGACGAATAACTTGAAAGCGAACCGACAAAAGGGACGGAAAACCCGAGTTTAGACGGGCTGAGTAGCGAGAGAGTGCAATGAGGTTAGGTAAATTATGGACAATGGCAAAGCTCAAGGTTATTTAAAGAGGCATTTACAAAAATATAATTTTATTTACACAAAAATAATGAGAGAATTGATGGGTAAAATTACCTCAGAGAATTAACGGGCTAAATCACATCAGTAGATGAAAGGGGGAATTAACTCAATTGGATTACTGAAGGGGGGGGGGTAGCTTACGGATGTCTTCTGCACGTGAGGTGTGGCCGTTCTGAACTTCTGAGCAGGAGACTGGAGTGATGACGGTTCTCCAAAAACAAGATGGGGGGTAACTTCCGGTCCAGGGGAGAGTATTTCGGCTACCCGAAATGAGGAGGGCTTCGACAGGAGTTGATGGGAGAATTCGGGAAAATTACTCGGGGCGATCGTTCAGTAGAATTACCTCCTGGCTGTGGCTAATTCCAAATACACAAAATAGTCCAGCTGTCACTTTGCTTTGTTGCTAGCACTTGACTTGGAACCATGGGGAATCTTCTGGGGTCTGGGCGAGACTTCTCAACTCTGTGTCTCCTCATGGGAGTTGAACACTATTTATGTCCAAGGCTCTCCCCGAGGGGGGGTAGCGGGAAACAGCTCTACTCTCGAATGGCCTCAAATCTTCATCAGAGGCTATTCTAGTCCGCGTAAAGGTGAATCGTGGGGGACGCGGTTCGAGGCTACCGCTTGTGGAAGGACGGGGGGGGGGGGGGGGGGGTAGGCTTAGTAATTTAGGCCTAACCAGACCTTGTGCATGCTTTTTTTCTGCGATTGGTAATAAGGTACGATCTGCTAGTTGATATTTCACCAGGCCAGCATGAAAACATGCAAATTGACGTTGTCCAGTAGCTTATCACATCCACACAGTCCTTGTTGAGCAGCTATTGAGAAACCACACGTTTTTCTCATCAGCAGTCAACCTCGCAACCGACTTATGTGAACAACTGGAGATATTGATGGAAATGACAAGTGAAGGAGTCGTCGTGTGCAAAGCCGCTTTGGATATGAAAGAAAAGATGGACCTTTCGTTGATGTTTTGAAAAAAATTAAAGTGCATTTTTGTTTCATGCAATCCACGTTGCTCTTGTCTCCCAGAGTGAAGGCTTTGGCACGTTGAACAAGCACAACGGCATCTTTGCGTTCCTTTACTGAAACATTGGGAAAATCGGAAGCAATTGGAACACTGTTCAATTGTTTCCACTGTACTAACGGTACATGCCGCTAATGACGTTTTCAAGGTAAATATTGAGAAGACAGAGCTAGCGGAAGAGCTTCGTTTACTTTCGCATTTTTTATCACTTGAGTTCAAGAAAGTCCATGATTTGGTCGATTATATTGAGAAATCCAGCCTTGTGGAGATTTTCCGTAATGTTTTAGTGGCTTTGCGAATTATCCCTTCAATGCCTGTATGTTGCAAGCTGAGAGCGCAGTTTCTCCAAATTAAAGTTGATTAAATCATACCTGCGGTCTTCTATTGCACAGGGAAGACTTTGTGGATCGTCTATGATATCTTTCGATTACGAACCTAGCTCTCCGCTTGATTATTTTGAACTGATCGTCGCAGTTTGTCTTGGAAAGTTGCTTAGATTTTAAAATCGCTCCTTTATTCACATCTGGAAGTTTTACTTATTGCAATTTGGAATAGACTTAACTAAATTTAAATGTACTTTTAAAGATGTTTTCTAGGATAACGTGAAATATTGAACTTTTGATAGAATAAAGTAAAATATAGCTATGAATAAAAAGTACTTGATTATGAACTTTGATTGAAGGGATGGGGCCTCGAAACAAAAAGTTGCAGGGGGCCGTCTAAAAGTCACGCGACGGCCCTGACTAGGGTCTTCAGTGGCCTAAATCGGGAGGTAGTGACCAGTTTCGAGGTCCCCTGGAAGCACTCATCGAGCCCACATGCGGCTTCATCGATTGAGATCGACAGAACGTCATGAAGACAAACTGACCCAAATTTGTGTACTTAAAATACAAAACGCAAATATTATTAGAATAAAATAACGAACTGTTGAATTCTTTGCAGAATAATTGAAGATAAAAATCAAACAATTTGCGCTAAAAAAATAGATATGGTAAGCGATTTTATTTATATTTTTTTAACGCAAATTGTCTCATTTTTCTCTTGAATTATTCTGTAATCACTTCAATAGTTCGCTAATCCTGTAACATTTGCCAACATTTTGAAATCCTCTTGCTGCTCTCTTCGTAATCTCAGACACATCCGTACCCAGAGCCGTAGCAATGTTACCCCCCCTCCTCAAATCAAGATTGTGGGGCGCCCATAACAATATTCCTGTAATACAAATATTCTGCTCTATCATAAATGACACAGTCGAAGGGAAAAGATAAATCAGAGAATTACAGAAAATGTGTCTTCCAAAATTTAATATTTTCATTAATAAAATCATTTTCGGGGGCCACAGTGAGGCCCCTCCACCCGGCCAGGGGGATGGGGGTTGCTACGGCTCTGTCCGTACCCACTATATCCACAAAACCTTTGAGATTACTTCTTAATCTTTAGTTACCTACCATCTTGGCTAGTACAACTCCCCTCTTTATTGGGTCTCTCTTTTATCCTCTCCAACGGATTAAAAACTCGGCAGTCAATTTTATTTGGCGCCGGAGACGTTTCTCCCATGCAAACACCCCGGCTTCGCGAACTGCACTAACTGCCCATTAATAGACAAAGTCAACAGACCTAAGTCGCGTGCTCTCAATTATTCTGACCCTATGACCTTACGACCTTCAAAACTTTCAACACGTGGGGCAATCCGACCCATAGTTAGTTTTATTTGGGTAATTCCAGGACTAACCTTGAGAAGACTTTGGCAATTATATCATTCAAAAGAGAATGTAAAACAACATAAGCGCTTCAAAGTTCGTTAGAATCGGCCGAATAGTTACGACGTTATTTCCAAAAGATTCATTGAAAAGTAAAATGGTTACCATCGGACCGACTTTCCTACGGACCACTATAGTAACTTATAGACTCGCGTTCACGCGACTAAAAATCCCCTTCATGAGACTCATTTTTGCACACACTTTCAATGCCGCAGCCCTCTAATAATGTATGTTTATGACTCCTTGTGTGCACGCATTATTAATTAGAATCCCCCCCCCCCAATAAACAAAATCTCTAATACATGTGCTGCATCAGGAGCGGAACCACAGGTAGGGGGGTAGGTGGCTGAAGTCTCCTCCAAATTTCAGACTGTTTACGTGTATATTTCATTTTTAAGCCATCCTCGTATTCTGCTATTCAGAATGAATTCTGTAATAATAAAGAATATATAAAAAAACAGTTTTTTAATCTGTTGCCACAATGAGACTTTTCGTGCATTCATTCAAATCATCGACCTCTTCTCTCTTACGCAACATGTGTCATCCCCAACACACATACATGGTAATACCCTGGACTTAGTGATGTCGAACTTCCATATCTCTAATCTAACAGTAACTGACCTTTCTAATACGATTTCCGACCACTTCTTGGTCAATTTTAAATTCTATATTCCCGACCACCTACCTCCTCGCTCGTCCCGAGATCCTAATCCTTTCTGGTCACTATCGTCAATTGATACTAATTCTCTCTTTAATGATGTTGTTTCTGCCCTACCTCCTATTGATACTACTGCTTCACTTGACCAAACCTTAAACTCACTGCACGAATCATTACTCGCCTGCCTTGGCGCGCACGCACCCCTTATCACTCCTTCTTCAAACGGCCATCACCGCGCCCCTTGGCTCACCGTGGAACTCCTTCGTTCAAGGAGGTCCTTACGTGCTCATGAATGAGCCCTCCGTAAAGCACGCTCCCGTGGGCAGGACATGACCTCCCTCTTACTTGCTTATTGCCTTGCTACTTCGACTTATTCTTCCAAATTAAAATCAGCGCGCAAGGTTCAGTCACGCAAACTTTTGTCTGAGAGCAAGAATTACCCTCGGACTATCTTTCGTCTCCTCTGTCGTCTTTCCTCGCCTAGCCCCATTTCCCCCACTTCTCCTCCCATCAACCTTTCTACTCTTTCTAAATCTTTCTCTGATAAAATTATTAATCTTCGCGCCATACTACCCCACTCGTCTAAACAAGCCCATGCTGTTTTCCTTGACCATACTCCATTGCCGCTTAACGTCCTCACTCGGGCGTCCTCTGAGGAAGTAACTGCCCCGATCTTACGCTCTAACAAATCTGGATCCCCTAATGACGTCTTTCCACCCAAACTCCCCCACCAAATTTTTCCTGCTGTCCTCCGACTGATTCTTCATCTCATTGACACCTACCTTGCCACAGGTGTGGTTCCCTCTTCCTTCAAACTAGACTGAATTCGTCCTATATTTTACAAAAAAACACCTTAACCCTTCTGAACCATCTAGCTATCGCCCTATCTCATAGCTTCCATTCCTCTCTAAGGTCCTCGAGAGAGTGGTTATCTCTCGTCTTAATGACCATATTTCTAACAGCAGTATCGATGAAATGTACCAATCGGAGTTCAAAGCGAAGCACTCTGCTGAAACCGCTCTTCTTAATGTTTCAGACGGTTTACGTAGAGCAGACGATAAGGGTTGTACATCCGTTCTAGTCCTCCTAGACCTCTCCTCTGCTTTCGACACCATCGACCACACTGTCCTCCTTGATCGTCTTCAAACTTTCCTTGGTATCTCGGGCACTGCACTTGATTGGTTCCCCTCATAACCTCTCCCCCCGCACTCAGTCGGTCGCACTCGATAACCTCTCCTCCGAGCTCGCGCCCATTCATTTTGGGGTGCCTCAAGGCTCACTCCTTGGTTCCTTCCTCTTTCGCATCTACTTACTTCCTCTTGGCTCCCTTCTTCGCGATTTGGGCCTGTTCTTCCACCTCTATGCTGATGACACTCATACACATTTCCTCATCCCCTGTGTCCTTCGCTCAATCAATTACCAAGCTCCTTTCAGCCTACACCTCCGTAAACGAATGGCTGTCTGACAACCTTAACTACGATAAAACTGAAGTTCTCCTTGTTGGTACTGCTTCGATGGTCGAGAAATTTAAAGCTCTCTTCCCCTCCCTTAACCTTGGGGAAACCAATGTCGCCTTCTCTGATAAAGTCAGAATCTTGGTGTTATTTGCGACGAGCAACTCTCGTTTAAACCGCACATCCATCGTATCTGCAAGTCTTCCCTCAATTTCCTCCGCAACTTCTCACGTGTTCGATCCCATTTTGATCGACGAAGCCTTGAGACTGCTATTCATGCCTTCGTCACCTCACGCTTAGACTACTGCAATTCTCTTCTAGTGAATCTTCCTTCTTCGTCACTTCGCCCCCTATAACTAGTATAAAACTATGCTGCCCGGCTCCTCCTTCGCCGCCCCCCAGTTCTCTCATTCGATGCCTCTGTTACAGGAGCTAGACTGGTTACCTATTCGCTTCCGTACCCACTATAAAAATTTTCTCATCACCTACAAGGCCCTAAAACTCAGGCTCCACCTTAGCTCTCGTCTGCCCTCTCCAGTCGTCAAACTCCTCGGGCACTCCGGCCTAACCTCGCTCCCCTCCTGAACACTCCTCGTCCTGTCCTCTGCTCGATGGGTGACCGTTACTTCTCAGTTGGTGCTCCTAGACTCTGGAATGTTCTTCCTGTCGAAGTCCAAACCTCTCTCTCCCATGCCACTTTTAAACGTCTCCTGAAGATTCATATCTTCAGAATTGCCTTCTTTCCCCTGTAAACTTTCTCTACACTCGCTACACAACCTGCGCTCTGGGACGGCGCATTATAAATACCTATTATTATTATTATTATTATTATATCATACATGTCTAAAATACAGGTAAATCTAAAAAAATAATTAATAATTCAGTATTATACCTTAACTGACGTCCAGAAACTACAATTCCTAATTTTCTGATGTGTGGGAAAAAATTGGATTCGAGAGAGTTGGTGCTCACTCCCATAGGTGGACGCGATAACGAAAAAATGTATCACGATAACCGATAAATCGATAACGATAACCTTATCGGCGATAACCAATAATCGATAACTGGTGATAAAGTTATCGCTCGATAAGGTGATAAACGATAAATCTAAAATTATAATACAATATTGATTTTTGACTATATATAGCATTATTTAATAATACAAGAGTAAGAATATTTCAATACTGTTTCTTAGTTTCTTACCTGGTGAGGCTCTCCTTCATCTCCTCCTATGCTTTGAGGATCCTCCTCCCAGCTCGGACCTACCTATTTCTGCCTCCAAGGCACCCGCGGCTCGCCCCTGTGCTAAACTGGAACAAAAAACTGAAATTATCGATTATCGCTAGTTTGGAACAAAAAATATCGGCGATACTGATGAATCGATAACCGATATCGTTATCACGATAAATTATCGTGATAACGCCCACCTATGCTCACTTTATGAAATGCTGTTATTTATTGTCCATACTGTCTATGATAACCCTTATTACTGCCTTTTTCTCAGACTCCTCAGAGGGAGGAAATCAGTTTAGTTTTTATCCTGGATCCGCCACGACAAACAAGCCCTCCAATACTTGTGTTGTTTGGGTGATCGTGTTATATGAATGTTATCATTCTCTAATTTTGGACGTATCCTTTCTTCAATAGATATTATTTTACTCACAACTTTTTTTTGTCTGAATTTTGTATGGAAAAAGAACATTAAAAAAAAAATGCAAATATTGGTATTTGTTCTGTAGTTTTGCATCGTAATAATAATTATTTAAGAAAATTATAAAAGTTCTCGATCACAATGAGTCTTAATACAGTTGTTGGCCGACTGTATTAAACAGATAATTGGATAATAGAGAGAATATCTCAATTTTCACCTACAGGCTGCAGTAATTTTATGGGTTGAAAGTGACAAATACGTTTTCAAACACTTTTGTGAAACCGTTTTAATTAAAATCTTTCCCCACCCTTTGTTTATTTGAATTTAATAAATCTTAAATTAATTTGAACATATTCAAAGGAATTGTTTAACTTTTAACCCTGTGTAAAATTACTTCATTTTAGTTGTTCACTGTTGGGAGAGATTATCTTCAGTTTTGCAGGGTTGAACATGTCGTACTGGAATCAGCTGTTGACATTTAAAAATATTGAAATTATGTCGGCGAGCCCTATTTAACAATGGGTGGAAATGACTTTTCACTTTAAGTACTGACATTTTTTCTCTAGCATAATGAGACTGCGAGTCAGGTTTGCGTTTTTTAGACGGGATTTTCTTATTTTATTTATCCATAAACAAACAAACACACACAAAAAACAAAAATCATGTTGAGCCTTCTGAAATCTGGTGCCGTAAAAATTGCATGGAAATCAAATATTAAAACAATGCAATATGGATGAAATAAAAGAGAATATAACTTGTTTTTCATCCAGTTTCTCCAATAGCTAATAAAAGCCGAATATAATTTATTTAGGCCCTTGTGGCTTTTGTCATCCGTGAAATTATGTTATTCCTTGAAAACAGAATATTATCATACGTCTGGCATAAATCAGCTGTTTTCTTCCAAAATCCTAAGTTGCGCGTTCTCATCCATAGAAGTATAGCCAAGTTGTGTGTAATCTTGTATTTTACTTTCGTAAATCATTAACTATTGGAAATAGCCTTTCAAAAGGCTCTATTTTCTGTGCAAGAAGTATTTGATTTTATTCGTCAAACTGGATAAATTACCCGAATATTTGAGGGATACTGTGGATTGGTTCATGGGGTAAGTATGAGAAACATTTCTTAGAGTCCTGGAAACGTTTGCCAGTGGTCTCTTAAGATCGAATTTTAGATCTCGTCTCAATTGTATTTTCATAAGGCATTTGCTTATCGTTTTTCGCATTTTTTTGTATTTTAACAGATTTTTCTCATTTCACAACTATTGACATTCAAGGAAATAAGGTAGCTTAAGGTTTGAAATGCAAAAAATGAATCAAAACAAGCATTACTGCTTTGTGTGGAAACTTTATTTAGTAAAAATGTAGTTCCACTACTCCTGACAATTTTAATTAATATTAATGCTTTCTTATACAGTTTTTGATTCTAATTTAAAAAAATACTATTTATTTGGTAAATATGAAGATCAGTGGCGTGAATGATGGGATGCAAAATATTTTGTCCATATTCCAATATATTTCACCTTTTTGGAGTAAATTCAAAGGGACTGCTTGTGGGGGTGGGCTTATCATTGCAGGGGGACCCCCCCTAGGATGATCCCCCAGTATATAATCATAATTGTTTATAGAATAATGTTCTAACGCACATGAATATGCATGCGTGGGTGAATGAAACATACACGCAAAAAATAATTTTTTCGGCACACTGCCAATCTTCATGTTTACCATTTATTTTTCTTTGAAATTCCTAGGTTTTGAGATATTAATTTTATAAATTCCCATTTATAGATGCATTTTGTGGGTAGGTTTTGACAGATGTGGATGAACTTTGCTGACCCTTGTGGCTTTTGTCATCCATGAAATTAGGGTTTAAAACCAGTCAGTTTTCCCAGGAAACTGAATAGCATTTTTGGATTGATTGCTTGATTTAAGGTGGCATGAGTGACGTATCATAATTTCACTCATGACCAAAGCCACAAGGGCCTATCAAAGGTCATCTGCATCTGTCAAAACCCACCCATAAAATGCATGGTCAATGTCACTATTTTTGCAAAAACATACATAACTATATATATATATATATATATAGTGATTATGTTGTCATTGACACATTTCACATTTAAGATTTAATCCTAAAAAGGTTATAAGGTAAGCTAATTAGCGATATAGATATTGGAGGAAATTTAAGAAATTACAACCATTGCAAAATTAGATTTAAGTTAAAATTGAACAGGGTGATCAATAAGATAAGGTAAAAATCCCAGAATTTAGAACAGCAGATTATATTAGTCTGAGGAGATACCTGGAGACAGTTGTTTTTGAGTGAGATCAGGTCAGGAACCAAGATGAGAACAGTTAAGGGGGAAGATAATCCCCCGGTAGGGGTGAATGGTGTTAATCTTAACTTGATAGTCACTTGCCCTTCATAGCCTGAGAGTTAGTTAGGTAATTAATGAGGGAATAAGGGGCATCTAAAACTAGGTATGCCAACTTTATAGAATTTTATTTCACTATACAATAGTTATATACCCTTTGCAGTATGGTTATAATTTGATAGTTTGTTTCATCAATTAAAGATTAATCATAAAAAGAATATAGTGAAGTCCAGACTTGAAGGATGGAAGAGAAGTACTGGAAACAACAGAGTCAGGGAGACTGTTCCATGTTGAGATGCAGCAATTACTGAAAAAAAACGCTTTCTGGGCTTGGTGATGGAAAATCGATGATCAAGCTTGAACCTGTGATGATGAATATGAGAGAATGATTAAACAGTTAATTGCCGAACAGAATATGAACATTCTAGTTAGGGAGGTTAGAGCCAAGTCTATTGACCCTAAATGGATGTCAGATAAAATTAAACATTATATTGGCATTTAAAGATGCGTTTATAGGAAAAAAAAATGGTGAGAATAAATTAAGGCACTGACATATTGAGCTAACGCAGGCCATTAAAAAGTTAATGAAATTAAAGTGGCAAAAAACTAGCTAGAAAAATAGCCCCCCAAATCACACACAAAATCACCTGCGCTAAAGTTAATAATTACCTACCCCCCACTTATTTCTTACCCATCTTTAGAAATAAAAGGGAAGCTGGGGAAAATTAATGCTTATGATTGGTCAATTACGGTGTTTAAGTGTTTAATACAGCTCGCTGATTGGTAAGTGGGATAGCTGAAAAACCTTAAAAAGATTATCAAAACAGCGAAAATTGCTTAAATTCGCCCACCGCTAAAGTAAACAATTACCCAAGGCATATTATATATGAAGGGGTTTTGAAAGAATCCAATGAGGAAATAATAGAGGTTCTTAATGATCATTTTTCTTCAGTATTTGCAGAAGAGAATCCAGATAGATTAATTAATGATAATTCTAGGTCAAGGGAAGTAGTGTTGAATACCATTAATGTGAACAGGGAAATAATTAAAGGGCTTATATTGCAGTTAAATGCTAGTAAGTCATCTGACCCAGACAACATTCATTCTAGTTACTCAAAGAAGGTGTAGATAGTATTACAGTAGCTTTTGAGAAGATATATACTATATCACTAGAGTTTGGAGAAATATCTAATGATTGTAAATTAGTGAATGTAGTCCCAATTTTTAAAAAGGGAAGTAAAGAGGACCCAAATACACGGTTATTCAAGAAGAAGGAACCGATTTCATTATGCAATATTTTATTAAGAAAAAGCAATAGAAAACTCCAGCAAAGTCACAAGTATTCTACTCACAATCAACTTCTATTTCCTGTCTTACAAATGTTCAATGTAGCCACCACCTGCAGCTCGGACAACATCAATGCGATAAGAGAAATCCTCCCAGACATGTATCAGCATATCATGATTCACTGAGTTGATTGCCATTGTTATTTGATGTTTAAGGTCATCAAGGTTAGTGTGTAGCGGTGGAACATGAACACGATCTTTTGCATATTCCCACAAGAAAAAATCACCCACAGTGAGGTCTGGGGTTCTCGCAGGCCAAGCACATAGAGCAAGGTCTTGGGTTTCCCTCCGACTAATCTATTGCTGGGGCACTTTTTCATTTAAAATAGTTTGAACCATCAGGTACCAATGGGGCGGTGCTCCATCTTATTGAAAAATGAAGTCATGTGAATCTGCTTGCAGTGAAGTAAAGAGATAGGTTTGTCCTGTAACAGTGTCTCCTTCAAATAAAAAGGGACCATAAACCTTGGCCTAAGACACAGCACAGAAGACTTTCACCTTAGGGGAATTTCTTTCATGCTCAACTATTTCATGTGGGTATTCTGTTCTCCAAATACGCACAATGTGATGATTGACTGTGCTGCGCAAGTGAAAAGTCGCTCCATCACTAAAAATTAAACTTAAAATGAAGTTTTCATCTTCCATCATCTCTAGTATCAAATCGCAAAATTCCATCCGCTTCCTCTTGTTGTCTTTGGTAAATGCCTGAATGAGGCATAGTCTGTATGCTTTCAAATGTAGACATCTTCTTAGCATACACCAGATAGTGGATTGAGAGATCGCAAGCTCACAGCTAGCTCGATTTGTGGACTTCCACCAGCTCCCTTCAAATGCAGCACGGATTCTCGCCACTTGTTCCTCCGAATCTCAGGATTGTCTTAGACTTTTTCCTTTACACAGACACCCACTCTCTTGAAACTCCCGAAAACATCGTCAAATGTTCTTAGGAGAGGGGGGATTAATGTTGTATTGCCTTTGAAAAGCACGCTGCACCGTGACAACTGAATTCGTTTTCATGAACTCAAGAATACAGAACGCCTTTTGCTGAGGACTCGGCATTCCGAGGTTGAACAAACAACTGAATGTTGCCCAAAGAATGATACGGTGCCACAGCTTCCCCGTTGCACCCATTCAAAACTTAGAAAACTCCTCTTTCAAATAGTCACTGACTCATTCCATGACGATGCTTGAAAAATGAAGCAATGTGTCATGAAATCGGCTCATTCTTTTTGAATAACCCTGTAACTTTAGACTGGTAAGCTTAACTTCTATAGTTTGTAAAATTCTTGAGAAGATAGTTAAGAAGGAAATTTCTGACCATCTAGAGAGTGGTAAGTTAATAAATGTTCACCATGGGTTTAGAAGAGGTAGATCATGTTTAACAAATTTACTGGATTTTATGGATTATGTAACTAAACAATTAGATAAGGGAGAGAATTTTGATGTAATTTACTTTGCACAGCTTTTGATAAGGTTCCATGTATGAGAGTAGCTCACATATTAAAAATACATGGGATATGTGGGAAAGTTTTGAATTGGATGGCTGAACGACAGGACCCAGAGAGTGGTACTGAATGAGGTGAAGTCACAGTGGAGGGACATTATCAGTGGTGTACCTCAGGGATCAGTTCTAGGCCCATTATTATTCATAGTTTATAAAACGATCTTGGGGAGGCTGTAAATAGCAAAGTGTAAATTTTTGCTGATGACTCTAAATTGGCAGCTGTAGTCAAAGAAGTAGAGTGTAGCTTTAAGGTGCAGAGTCACTTAAATTAGTTATTAGCTTGGGCTCAGAAGTGGCAGATGACTTTTAACTTTAAAAAATGCAAAGTTATTAACATAGGAAGGGATAATAGGGAATTTAACTATGAAATCTATTATGGCTCATTTACATAACATAACTTGATTAATGAATCTCAGCATGTCTTTACTAGGGATAAATCGTATTTAAAGGTGTATGTAGCTGCTGATAGAGATGAGAATTATGATAAGGGTTACTTGGATTTTTGTAAGGCTTTCAACAGGGTCCCACATTTAGCACTTTTGAATTAAGTTAAAGCACATGGGATTGATAGAAGTATATTTTGTTGGATTCAGTTGTGGCTTAGTGACAGACAGCAGAGAGTCAGAATAGATGTGATTAAATCTGAGTGGGGGCATGTTAACAGTGGGGTTCCTTAGGGGTCAGTGTTGGGACCATTGTTATTCTTCGTTTATATTATTGATCTTGACTTGGGTATAAGTAGCAATTTGAGCAAGTTTGCTCATGATACTAAGCTAGGTAAGAGTATAAGGTCCGACTCTAATGCTGAGGTATTAAAAGATGAATTTACCAAAGTATCACAATGGGCAAAAAACTGGCAAATTGAATTGTACTGTATTTAGGATAGGTAGGTATAATCCACTGAATAATTATAAACTGAATGTGAGTATTTTAGGGAGGTCAGAATGCGAAAGAGACTTAGATATCCTGGTAAGTTCTGACTTCCAGCCTAGAAAGCACTACATAAGTGCTAGTAATAGAGCTAATAGGGTATTGGGCTTTATTGGGAAGAGTGCTGATGGTATTCTGAAACTGTACCTGGCATTTGTTAGGCCTCATCTTGACTATGCGGTGCAATTTTGGTCACCATATTATAGGATAGATATTGCATTACTTGAGTCTGTGCAAAGAAGGATGACTAAGATGATTCATGAGTTGAAGGGCTTAATTTATGGCGAATGGCTTAAGACACTAAATCTTCATACATTAGAAAGGAGAAGAGTTCGAGGGGGGCTTGATTGAGGTCTTCAAGTGGATAAACGTTTATTATAATAGGAGAGACATAGCTAAGATTCTTATTTTTAGTGAACAAGATAGGACACACAGCAATGGGTTTAAGCTGGACAAGTTTAGGTTTAGGAAAGAGATTGGGAGAAATTGGTTTAAAATTGTCGTAGATGAATGGAATAGACTGACTAGTCCTGTGATAGAAGTATCCTCCCTGCAAAGTTTTAAGGATAGATTTATGGATGAGGATGCTAGGTAGGACATTAATCTGGGTGATGGGAATAGGAGCTACCTCGTATAGACTATTGATTAATCTTTTGTAGTCTCCTTCCTCTCTTATGTTTATATATAAATTACACATACATCAGCTATATGGTCATTGCCACCAGTTTCGAATTTAAAACTAAATAACAATTATAAACAATTTAAAGAAGAAAAATAACAATGAAACATTTAGTTTTTCAAGATTGCCAGCTTCTCTAATAAATAAAAATATAGTGATCATCTCGGATGATTGAGGCAAGCAAAAAGGAACTCTCTCTCTCTCTCTCTCCCAGTGTTCAAAGAGGTGGTGACCATGCAACTCTACAAGGCTTGGGCACTGTCGCTATGTGTTGGACTGTAAGGGGAACCAAACAGTCTTCACAAAATGGGGAAGGGCACCCCCTACATTAGGTTTCCATGTTTTAACATCGTGCAGCCTATTCATAGGCACATGAGTGCACTTTGCCACCTTCAAGGGAGTCTGTTGTAGTTCCGTGTCTCATTGATGTTTCACATTTTGTTAGGGCTGGTTGTATCCCATCGTTGCTGCCATCAGTTCCAAATAAATCTGATCTCTTGTCTAATGTCCCAAGCTGGCTTTGTTCTGGTCCACCCAGTGCTGACTAGGACATCTTATGCCTCATTAAAAAACACACCCAATCCTGCTCCTGGCCCCTCTATGTCTACCAGCAGGGTCATTTATGTGCCTATTCAAAATATTTATGTGCCCCCTTTCCCTCATGGATGCTGCCCTGGAAGAAGTGGTGGCACAAAGGGTTCATACCCATCCTCGGCTAAAGCCAGGGCTCCCCCTCCCCAGCCTGACTTGTTTCCCGCAAGGCAAAATGGCTCTGTGCCTTCACCTAGACGTTAGACTCATAGTCTGCCATCTTTTTGGATTTCTACAGCTGCAAAGGAGCTTTGGATCCTATGGCGGGGCTGGATTGGGTGGCTCAGAGACAGTGGGTCCTGGAAAGGACTGACCCCCACCTCCAAACTGGATATGGCTGTCCTAAATGTGGGAGGAACTGCTGAGGCTCGACTCCTCCCATTAGCTATCTTTTTGCAGTAGACCGTCCTGGGCCTGGGCCTGTGCCCCCTCTCCACCTCCCAGGATATAAGGGTTATGAAACCCAACCATTACGGCGTGGGGGCTGGGCACGGGTGTGCGCCACTTAGACACGGCATGAGGTTCTTCTTTGTCATAAATATCTCCTTTCAGGTAGTAACAATAAAGCTGCGCCTAGATTGTAGGTATACTGCTATTTCTGCGTACATCCCACCATCAGCCGACCCTGTCACAGGGGAATTCCGCCACACCATGGCACAGTTGCTGATGCCCTTTTGGTGCTCAGGAATTTGATTGATAGATACACCTTGGTGAAGGGGGGGGGGGGGGTATTATATGATCAATCCCAGTGGTCAGTTCCTTGCCGACTTGAGCTAGAGATAGATGTTCTAAATATGGATGAGTTTATGCATCACTGTAGGACTACTCTCTGGATGCAGCCTAATTTTGGGTTGGAGGTGGTCATTTTCTAGGCTGCTACTGCCTAAAAAAAACACTTGGTGGTCTGAGTGATTTCTCTGTCCCAGTAGAGGAGTTTAAGTTGGTGGATGAGGCCATTGGGTTCTTGTTAAGTAACCTCATTGCCGTGGGCCTGTCTACTATTCTTAGAACAATTGGTTGTTTTGCGCACACAGTCTGCTTCCTTGGTGGTCGGCTGAGTGTGAGAGAGCCCTCAAAGTAAGCGATGTGCCTACATGAGCTATAAATGCTGCCTGAATGACTTTACTGTTGGTGAATTTCATCAAGCTAGGGCATGGTTCTGGTATATTTTGAAGCATACTTGTCTTCATTTAACAGGAAGACCCCTCTTGCAGATGTGTAGAAGTTGAATTAAAAGGAGGCCAGGCAAGTTCTCACAGGACCCCTCTCCCATTCTCCAGGAGAATGAGACTGCAATCTTAGACCTTGCATCCATGATGGGGTCTTTCATGATCACTCTCTGCAATCTTAGACCTTGCAGCCATGATGGAGTCTTTTGTGATCACTTTCTCCACATTCTCTAGCCGAGATGCTGCTTTGCCAGCATTCAATGCATGTCATGATATTGCTGAAGGCTGCCAACTGGACTTTAACTTGAGAGCCGGAGAACCCTTCAATGGCAGGTTTATGCTGAGTTGAAACACCGAGGTGAGAGCAGCCTTTCTGTTAGATTTGTTCAACAGGATCTCAGCAGAGGTTATCCTCCCAGACTCATGGTGAATGCCTATTGTACTTGCCTTTTGCAAACCAGGGAGAGATCACTTTTCTAACCTTCTTTGTGTACATGTTGTTGATGGAGAAATTGTTAAATGTTATATTAGTTTTTTTTCCTGGACAGTGGAGGCCACCTGTCTTCTATAAAGTGCAGCTTCCGTACCTTCTTTTCCACATTGGATGCTTTGCTCTGACTGGAAAATTCTGTCTGTGAATCATTCCTTCATAGACAGCACTACATTATGGTACTTCTCGATCTGGAGAAAGCTTATGATACCACATAGCGATATGGTATCATCAAAACTCTCCAGACAATGGGTTGAGGGAACACCTCCCAATCTTTGTTCTGAATTCATGTGAGAAGGAAGAACCTAATTCTCGATGCTGGGGAGATGACACTCGCTCTGCATTATATGCTTGTACACGTGAGCCTCGCATCTTCCTAAGTCACCAAATCGGCTCACTGTATCCATGGTTGACTTTGACAAGGCCTATGCCACTGAGAAATACCAGTCATACCCTAAGCCCTTTGGGTTTAGGGCTAGGATACTCCTTTGAGAGCTTATGTAGCTCTCAGCCTGGTGGCATCTCTGGTTCTTTCCTGGATGCCACCCTTGTGGCATCCTATTTTTTGTCAGCCTCTGCTCCCAATCTAGAGTTACTCCCAAAGCAGAGTGTTGCGTTTGACCTTTTTGGAGCACACTTCCTATCAAGCTGGATTTGTGCCAGTGTACACAGATTGCTCCAAGTCCCAGGAGGTAGGGGCGGCTTCCATGATGTATTCCTTCTGTTTGAAGTCAGTGGGGCTTTATGAGGCCCTGCGTCTGTCTTCTGCTTGAGCTGGTTGAAATACACTCAGTATGGGGGAGAACACATGTGCCCAGTTCAGAGACTGGATAGTGATCTTTAGTGAGTCATAAGGCACCCTGAGTGCTCTTGAGGCATTGGAATATTTACACTCCCTGGTTCGAGGTATCCATAACAGCACGATTGCCATGAGCCATGCAGATGTCTAGATACTCCTCTGCTGGGTTCCTGGACATGTGGGAATTGCAGGGAATATGGGTGCCTCAAGCCTGTGAGGACTTGGGGACCAGAAGAGCTTTTTGCTATTCCTCACACTGATTACACATCAAGAATTAGGGCAGCCCCCATGACTATTCCCATGGACCTACCCCCTAATGCTGCGATGGTTTCAATTCAAGTTGGATGCATTCACGCGACACTATGCCATTTGATGGAATGTTCCCTTGCACCTTACCTCAACGACTGCCTTGTCCCCCACCCTGCTAGGCTCATTCTTGTGCAATACATTCAATTTGAGTAGTTTCTACCATAGCTTAGTTTTGAGTTGATACTGTGTGACTGGAAACGAGTTAAAGTAGTCCCTTTTTGTATAAAAGGAGAATCCTTAATCATTGTCTGCCAGTAAGTTAATATCATCGGTAGTTAAAGTTCTTGAACAAAGTTAAAAAAATGAGATATCAGATTATGCAGAAAATGTTAATTTGTTGAGTGAGAGCTGCCAGCCAGCATAGATTCTGTCTCAGGGCATTTGGATAAAGTGAATGATGTAGTATACTTTGATTTCTGTAAAGCTTTTGATAATTTGCCTCATAGGAAACTTTAATGAATTGAAAATGTAAGAAGTTTCTTGGGGATATTTAAAATTTTGTGGCAGAGTAGCTGAAGAATAGAAAGGAGAGAGTTGTGGTAAATGTAAAGAAAGAAATAACAATGGTGATTTATCCTGCGGATACCTAAGGAAACTATTTTGTGACCATTATTATTCTTGGTTTATATTAACAACCTAGAGGTGGGGAGTAAAAGAAAAATAGCAATACAGTAAACACTCGATATAACGAACCTCAATGTAACGAATTTCGGATATAACAAACCAAATTTCCTGGTTGAACTACATCGGGTTTAACGAACCGAAGTTCGTTAAATCCGATGGTTGGTTCGGTCGTCGCATCGTGTTGTCAGGCAAGCGTTACACGCTGTGCCCGGCACACCCACTCACTGGCTCACAGCTCAGTCGGCTGTTCGTATCAATACTATGTTGTGTAGTCCCCTTAACTTTATTAGTAATTACATACGTATTACATATCCATGCAATACAGTCTTTATATACATATTTACATATACAGATTAACGAACGAACCATCGGATATAACGAACTTTCATTCATTTTTTCAACTTTATACCACGTTAGATTATCATATATGAAATTAAAGCTCATTAAAAGACCTTTTATTCTTGCCAAAATCATAATAACCTACGGCGCCATTTTTTAGATACAGGGGGTTCTTTCAGAACCCCCCTTGAAACCTGATATCATATAAATAGCTATAGAATTAGTAAAAATTAAGCATTCAAACTCAATTTACGACGAAAATATGCACATATGATTTATTTATCATTTGAAATCAGTTTTCTTTAGTTCCATTAAAATTTATGTTAATGGTGAACTAAAACATATATTTTTTCAGACAAGGTCAACTATAGGCTTTGTTCTCAGTTGGAGGGGGAGGGTTTAGGTGAATAGTAGGGGTGTTCAATCTATATTCAAATGATGCTAAAAATATAAACCAGTTCTCAGGCGCAGTTTATTTTTTAGCAAATATTTAAAATTGCATGGTATAGTTTTGCGTTTTGTTCACAAATAAACTTTAAAAATCTATGGAGAATTTCTATGAATGTATAAAAGTTTATATTATCATAATTTTCACTATGTTCTAGTCATGTTGTTAAAACAAATATATACTATTAAAAAAGTCCCTAAAATTTGCAATAAAATTATATGAAAATCAATGCTGTAGTTTTTTTTTTTCACAAATTAACTTTAAATATCTAAGAAATATTTCCACGAATATATACAATTTCGCATTATCTTAATTTTTACTATATTCTAGTCATGTTCCTAAAAAAATAATATATTAAAATAGTGCATACAATTTGCAATAAAATGATACACAAAACCAAAAATTTTGAATGAAAGAATTTGAAAAGTGACTAATCAATCACTGTGCTATCCCCTTAATCATGGTAAAATTGACAGGGCCTCAGCACATGATCAGAGGCTTTCTTCCTTAATATCACAAGAAGTAGAAGGTGTCTTTCTAACCATTGAGGCGTAAGACGTCCCAGGCAGAGCCGGGCGCGCCAGGACCAAGTCCTTAGCCTCGCGGAATGAGAGTCGATCATGGGCCTGAATGGCCAGGATTTCTTTCTCAAGGAGAAAGCTGTGGGAGATGTTGTATGAAATGCGAGGAAACAGGGGGGAAACAAGTGTTCTCGAGGAAGGAGAAGCGGCTAAGCTGGGGTCAGACGGGGTTCCGAGTCCCGTCAGCACGGCGGCCAGGATGGCAAATCACCGCGCCCCTTACGGGGGAGTTCTGCTGCAGAATCTCATCTGAGATTGCTTGATTGTGCATTTAATTCTTTAAAATTTTTATTATCAGATTTACATTTAGACATTGGTGATCGTAGAGATGTTGGAGCTCTTTGTATTTTATTTAAAGTAGTGAATAATGTGAATCATCCTCTGCATAAATATATTCCGAGATTTTATCAACCAGCCAGTTACTAGGTATTCAGAGACTAAAATTATTCCATACCATTCGAAATTGTTCATCATTCTACATCTCGGTTTTCTAAATGCTTTTTACCGAGCCTATTTAGATTGTGCAATACCTTGGCCACAAATATTGTGACTGCTCCTATGCTTGATAAGTTTAAAAGATAGGCTAATGTCTTTTTGTTGGGTAATGTGGGGCTGTTTAATTCTTTTTCCTTTTCTTGCTGTGCTTTGACCTGCACTCACACCTCTTGGTGGTATCTCAGTCGAGGAGTTTAGGTCGGTAATGAGGCCGTTGAATTCTCCGGCAACCTCTTCGCTGCGAGCCTGACTACTATTCCCAGAACGTCTGGCCGTTTTGCACGCCGACCACTACCGTGGTGGTCGGCCGAGTGTGAGACGACCCTCAAACAGAAGCGTTATGCCTACATGCGCTATAAGCGCCGTCCGAACGATTTCATTGTCGGTGAATTTCGTCGGGCTAGGGCTAGGTTCCGGTATATTTCGAAGCACGCCCGCCGCTCTTCTTGGCGGGCATACGTGTCTTCACTTAACGGGAAGACCCCTCTAGCAGAGGTGTGGAAGCGAGTCAAAAGGATTCGGGGCAAGTTCTCGCAGGCCCCCCTTCCCCGTTCTCCAGGACAATGGGACCGCAATCTCGGACCCCGCATCCGTGGCGGAATCCTTCGCGACCGCTTTCTCCGCATTCTCTAGCCGGGATGCTGCTCCGCCAGCATTCCATGCACGTCGTGATGTCGCGGAAGGCCGCAGGCTGGACTTTATCTCCAGAGGCGGAGAACCCTTCAACGACAGGTTTGCTGTGGAGGAGTTGCGTTCCGCTCTTACTTCGTGCGCGGACACCGCCCATGGTCCGGATGATGCCCCGTACGCAATGCTTCGACACTTGGGTGAGCGAGGCATGGCGATTACTGCCGAATCGCTAATGTGCTCGCCTTTCGCAAACTGGGAAGAAATCACTCTACTCCAGCAGGTTTCCCCCCAATCTCTCTAACCTCTTGCGTGTGCAAATTGATGGAGAAATTGGTAAATGTTAGATTAGCCTTTATCCTGGACAGCGGTGGCCATCTGTCTTTTGCACAGTGCGGCTTCCGCAAGTTTCACTCCACGTCGGATGCTCTGCTCCGACTGGAAAATGCCGTCTGCGAGGCCTTCCTTCGTAGACAGCACTACGCCACGGTGTTTTTCGATCTGGATAAGGCCTATGATACCGCATGGCGATACGGTATCATGGAGACTCTCCACACAATGGGGGCGAGGAGACGCCTCCCAATGCTTATATCTGAATTTTTGCGAGATCGTCGATTCCGCGTACGGGTGGGGGGAGCCCTCTCCGGCCCAAAGGAGCAGGAGGAGGGTGTCCCGCAGGGAAGTGTCCTCAGTGTCACACTCTTTGCCCTGAGCATCAACGGCATCACCTCGGTGCTGCCGGAAGATGTTCTCGCTACGCTCTACGTGGACGACCTTTCGATATCTTTTGGCGCGGCCCAGATGCCAACTCTGGAGCGTCGACTCCAACAGGCATTGAACCGCGTCTCTCGCTATGCCGAAGCGCACAGGTTTCGGTTTTCCTTGGCCAAGACTAAGGTGGTGCACTTCTGCCGCCATCCACGGCTCCACCCCGACCCAGACTTGTTTCTTAATGGGGTACGCCTGGAAGTGGTTGAATCGTACCGTTTCCTCGGTCTTTTATTTGACCGACGCTTCACCTGGGAGGCTCGTATTCGCATCCTTAGGGTCTCTTGTACCCGCTCCATGGATATTCTCCTTTCCGTGACGTTCAGCGCTTGGAGTGCTGATAGGGCTACTGCCTTACTTTTTTATCGATCCTTTGTTCGTTCAAAGCTCAACTACGGATGCGAGTTTTATACATCCGCAGCTGAGCGTGTATTGCGGAAGGTGGACTCGATCCACCACACGCCTTGCCGGGCGACCGGTGCCTTCAGCACTTCCCCCATTGCGAGCCTACTAGTCGATGCTAGGAATATGCCACTCGCTCTACGCCATTTACAGTGTATCATTCGCCTGTACGCGCGAGCCCGGCGCCAACCGCCGTCACTGCATCCGCAGCTGATTTCGACGGTGCCTTGCCGCCGAGAGACACCAGTCATACCCTAAGCCCTGCGGGTTTGCCAGGGAACTCTTTCGAGAGCTAGGTATAGCTCTCGGGCCGGTGGCGCCCCTGGTTCTGCCCAGGACGACGCCACCCTGGAGGGTACCACATTTGACTATTTGTCACCACGCCTCCGCTCCCAAAGTTGTACAGCGCCGGGAGTATTGCGTTCGACCTTTTTGGAGCACACCTCGTGTCACGCTGGAACCGTGCCAGTGTACATGAATGGCTCCAAGTCCCAAGAGGGGGTCGGCTTCCACGCTGTATCCCCTCCGTTTAAAGTCAGCGGGGCTGTGCCAGGCGCTGCGTCTGTCTTCACGGCCGAGCTGGTGGCAATACACAACTCGGTACGGGAGATTACGCGACGTGCCCGGTTCGGAGACCGGATTGTGATCTATAGCGACTCACAAAGCGCCCTGAGTGCTCTCGGGGCATTGTAATCTCCGCATCCCCTGGTTCGCGATATCCGTGACGCCACGGTTTTTGCGAGCCGGGCGGATTTCGAGATTATCTTCTGCTGGATTCCTTGTCATGTAGGAATTGTGGGGAATGAGCGCACCGATGAGGGCGCCAAAGAGTCCGCGAGGACCGGGCGACCGGACCAGCGTTTCGCTCTTCCTCACACCGACTACATAGCAGGAATTCGGGCAGCTCTTCGGGCTACTTGGCAAAGAAGATGGGAGACAGTCCAGGGGAACTTAAATTTGCGTGCCATTGCGCCGCGACTGTTCCCATGGACCTACCCCCCCAATGCCGCGAAGCTTCAGGTTGCTTTCTGCCGTCTCCGAATTGGGCACACTCGCGGGACGCACCGCCATTTGATGGAGCGCTCGACAGTGCCCTACTGTGAAGACTGCGTTGTCTCCCAAACTTTTCGCACATTTTTGTCGAATGTCCCAGTCTGGGCGATCTTCGCGCTCGTTACCTGTCCCGGTACTGGGATGGGCGGGGTCGCTACCGCATGTCCCTTGTACTCCGGACGAGTGCGTGCACATTGACTGGTGGACTTGTCGACTTTTTGGAGGAGGCCGGCCTTCTCCCTTTTATTCAACTAGTTTTGTTTTTCTTTATAGGTCGCACGTTCCTGTGCCTGGGGGACCTCCCCCCAACGCAGGAGCTTGCTTCCTGCTCGTTGCCTATTCCTTTTTTTAATTTTTAGTGTTGGTTCGTTTTTTTTTGTGTTTTTGAAACTTATTTTAAAGTAACCTAGTACTAGGTAGTTTTTAATACGGTGACTAATGCCCAAGTAGGCAGTCGCCATTGCTGCAGCAAGGGCTACCACTGACACCTCTTCGGTTATACGAATAAAATGTGCAGACTTGCTAAGTCGGGTCAGCCCGAAATCTGTTCCAATTGCTCCAATGCTTTACATGATTAAGTCAGTTTTGATGAAGGCCAAGTGTGTGAATTGTGGCGAGTCGCATCCTGTTTGCTCGAAGCAATGTTACTCGTGTTTTTTTTTTTTTAGGAGGAGGTCCTGGGTATTCAGGATGCGCACCCAATCTCTCAGAGGCTAAGGAATTGGTCCCGAAGACGGGTTTTCCAGCGTATTACTCCTAGTCGCAATTTCTGCTCACGAGAGGCCACTTTCGTGCAAAACAATGACGACTGCAAAAGTTTCCTTGCGAGTAACCATTGCTGACAAAACGTCGTCATTTTTGTTCCACGTTAACACTGTTCACGGTGATGATTTCTGTGAGAATGGTTGCGTGCGCTTCCACTCAACCACATTTATCGGTAACAATTTGCTGGTTTAAATGATTGATTGGCCGTTTAATTTTGTGCGACGATAAACGAGACAGAATTAGGATTTGAAGATAGCGTCAATTTTTCGTAATTTATGTGATTATACAGATACCATAAGAAGACCAATAACATACACCTAATATCGTGCATATAGTATGTATATATATATATATATATATATATATATATATATATATATATATATATATATATATATACATATATAATGTATCAATATTAGATGTCTGCCCAAACTTCTGTACAGCACTTTAGAGCCTCACCGTTTCTTTGTCTTATTTTTGACCGAATCCTGCCTCACCTGCGGGAGACTTCGCACCCATGGACAATCCTCGTTCAGGGCTGATAGGCTTTGGTGTTATACCGCTCCTTATTAGTTCAAAGATATACTACGGATGTGAGTTTTGCGTATCGGCAGTAAATGAATTGCGGAAGGTGGACTCGATCCACCCCATTGGTCTCTGGCGACTGGTGCCTTCCGTATACCCACTATAGAGAGCCTGCTGGTCGATCCTGGGGAGATCGGACTTGGTCTGCGTCGTATTAAGTTCAATATGCGCTTGTACGCGCCACCTAGGCGGCGTCTCCCTCAGCCGCCAAACAGTGTGTGTCATGATTGGGCAACTGCGTCATTGCGCCGCGACTTTTCCCGTCGACCTAACCCGCGATGCCTTGGCGTCCCTGCAGGTCCCTTGTATTTGATTTAGAGTCCATTGGCGAGGGAGGCGAGATCCAACGATCATTTATTTGTTATTTATAGAAGCGAATGTTCTCGTTTTCTCCTTGATAATAGTTCCATTGCTCGGTAGACAGATCCAAAGGTTGAGGGCCCAAAGGACTATTTCCTATATTTTCATCATGAGCAATTGCGAAAACAGACACCCCCTTTTTTTAATAGTGATCTAAATTATCATCATGTTAATAAGTATTCAGCATGATCTCGGGGTAATTGGGGTATTATTTTTTCTTTTTCATTGGCGGATTGGGTTAATTTTAGCCGACGATCGGATACTACACCTTTTGACCCTCAAATTAAAAAGATTGAACTTCAAATTTAAAAAGTTGACTTTCATATTTAAAAAATTGAACTTCAAATTTAACAAGTTGACTTTCAAATTAAAATACTTGGATTTCATATTAAACATGTTTACTTTCAACTTAAAAAAAGGTTTCTTTCAATTAAAAACAAATGAAATTCAATTAAAAAAAATATCATCTGAATTTGTTTCACGTTAACAGCACTAATTTCGCCACAAACCTATGCAAAAATATCTTGAGTGTTTTTGCTTCTCAGGTACTTATTTCCTGACGAAATACCATCTTTTATACATACAAACATTCGTAAGAGCCATATCTACAGTATTACTTACCATATGCGTTTGTGATGATAAACTGCTTAAAATCAGTCATCTTCCGAACGTTTCCATCATTTCGGCCGTCTACCGTGACCGTAGAGAGCCTATTTTCATAGCTTGTGGGATTTCATCTCGTCATATCCTCATTGGCAGCTCTTTCGCGCCCCTAGCAACCGTTCCCATACATAACTCATCCCTCTCTGGAACCAATGAGTATTTTTCAAATACTGCACTGGAAAAATATTTAATAATGCAAATTTGCAATGCTGTTATTTTCTACCTGTATAAAATTAAGATCTCTGAAAAACGGAAATAATATCCTGTAAAAAGCTTTATAAAAGTAACTGAAATAAAAGATGGGCTCAACACCACCTCCAGGTTGCAAGGAACGACTTTACAGCACATGAGCCAACCAAAGTGGGACCATTGGGCGCTGAAATGGTCTAATGGCTCGCAAAAGCCTCAGCTCGACTTCCTACCCAAGTGCGGGTATGGATTGGGCATAAATACGGGTTACCTCCACTTATTTTAATTTCCAAAATCAACTTTTAAAATTTGAAAGTCCTTTTTTTAATTTGAAAGTCAATTTTTTTAATGTGAAGTTCATTTTTTTAAATATGAAAGTAAACTTTTATTTTATTTGAGGGTGGAAAGGTGTAGTGTTGATAGGGGCTCGGAGCTTGTCTGTTTGCTGGCTTTCCCACAAGGGAGATGCTCCCTTTGCTTCGTGTCTGAGTTTCCTATTTTGGCGACTTGAGTCGTGTACCTTCCGAACACTTTCATGTTCCTTTAACTTCACGGATTTAATAATTTTTTGAATCAAGCTTGAAAAAAAATTAGACCCGGTTTGCTTTTACTTACAATCGAGCGAGTCAGTCGGCTGTAACGTAATGTGTGTTTTGTGTGCCTCCATGCAAGTATGCACCACTCTTCTATCTTCTTCCGGGACGTGCTTTCTACTTGCTTTTGTTTTTATTGTTTGTTTTTTTATCTAACCTAGAATTAGTAGAGTTTCTGCTCTTGTAGGTATGATGGTCCGATGGGCGCTATAAACAATATCTTCCTCTTGCAGTCGTTTATTCACGGAGTAGGCTCGTCGCTTGCCCCACCAAGCGCTCAAAACTTCGAATTTGAGCCACCTCTTAGAGAAAGTAATCCAACGGATGTATCACTCGTGATCACCAGTTTACCCGTGCTGGTGCCTTTGAAATTCCTGGTGATTTTCTCGTACTTGATCCTGTGAATTTCCGAGTGGGACCCGAGCTCCGGGATCATACTCCCTTATTCCCTTCATTTTCTCCTCCCACAAGTGTGCCTGACGAGCGTTTGTCCCGTCGTTATTAGGGTGTCACTCAGCTGAGGCCCAGAACAGAGGGTCAAGGTCAGAGAGGGCGCGCGTGAAAATCGTCCCCACTCTTTCCTTCTCCCTTGTACGTTGTACACGATGGATGTGCGTCATTTAGTTCATGATATTTTGGGGGTGGGGAATGAGTGTGTGTGTGTATTTGCCTTCCTATCCTTGTCTCCCTACCCCATTTGAGCCTCTTCCTTGCGTGTGTGTGGGGGGGGGACTAAACTATTCCAGTGCCGAGGACTGAAGCTGCTGGCATTGGGCCAGAAATATTGGTGCTATTCTATGGTGGAGGTTTGGGCAGGGAGGAGATGGGGTTAAGAGCTGGGTTAGTGGGGTGGGGAGGCTCTTGCCTAAATTTTGAATTGACCCTCTTGGATTCGTGTTCTACGCGACGCTATGGTCTTTTTTGTTAATTCCATGAGTATATGGTAAGAGAGAGAGAGAGAGAGAGTCGCATATGGTATCTGCCGAGAGGGGGTGGGGATTCCGCGGGTGCCACGATCATCCCGACTCTGGCATCAGTGTGAGGCGAGAGACGTTGGTGCGAAGCATTCCTCCGGTATTGGTCCCCTCGGTCGGAGAAGGTCCCCTCTCAGCCGTGGTCCCGTTGGAGGGAAAAGGCATGGATTGGGGTGGCTGCAAACCCCACTTTGAAGCAGGGGCTTCACCTCGCGTCGTGACTTGAGCGGCGATGTCCCCATGGTCGCGCTAATTACCCGTGGGTGCGGATTCCCCTGGCGTCGTTGTGCTGACTCCGTCGACGGACGACTGCAACCCACCTGCCACTCATGCTCGAGGGGCTTTAACTGTCGTTTGTTTGGTTTCAAGTGTCCCGGTTGGTGGGAGGATCGAGATTGCCCGAGAGAGAGGACCTGTCGTCGAGAGACGGGCAGGCTACCCATTGGAGCCATTTTTATGCTTGGCCTCTGTCACGATTCTTTGCCCCTATTTATTGATGATCAAATTTGTTGGCAAAATCCGCTTTCCTTTACCTCGATCCTTGCCCATCGTCTCTCCCCGTCCTTTGCAATCTGGTCATCGTTTGCTCTGTTATTATTCGCGGGAATCAAGTTGTGAACCAGGTAAATACAAGCTGAGAATTTTTCCCAACTCCAGCTAAAATCGATCGTCTCTCATCTTACTTCCAGACGCCAAGGTTTCTCACCCCCCCCCCTTCCTCAAGCGAGACTGTTCCCTTCTGCCTCCACACGGAGGTTCCCCCTCTCCCGCAGGAGGGCTCTTCTGCTAATTATCCGTAAAATCACGTGACGCATCATCTCCTACGCCCTTGACCTTGGCACAGTGCCACAGGGCGATGCACGTCGTCGACACGAAGAACCGACGCCCGTGGCACTCGGTAGGGGCGTCTCCGCCCACCCGCAAGAAGACTCCGCCCACAAGCGCCTCCCATTCTTCTATGGGTGCCACTGAGGGCAAATTGGCTGTCCGGTGGATGGCCTGTTTCCTCGGCCGACCATGGTAAGACACCCTTTTTCGGGCCCCGTCTTCGGTATAGGTCGATTTGGACAGGAGGGGAGGGGGGGTAAAGGGATGCAAAGTTCAGGGTTTCATGACGACGAGATGGTGACCTGGGCCCTGCGCCCCCCTTTTACAAGTCTGCAAAAGAGGTTTCGAATTTATGTGTGCGAATTCCTTCGGAAATTGAGTATTTACTGTTTTAGTCTCTGTAATCCTGAATTCATGAGTTTTATGTGTCGTGGCTTCCTCATTAAATAATCGGTGCGTGTTTTGTTTTTTTGTTTTTTTTTCAGTTCGAGCAGTTCCTTTTGCGCCTTTGGTTGCTGTTGTGTAGTAATTCTGACGTTTCGGAAAAAATATATTTTCGCCCCCGTGTGCATCTCTGACTGCCCTTTCCCCCCTCCGTTTTAAGACCAATGGAACGGCGCGCAATACACCGCTCCCTTGGGCCTTCTGGCGTTGGTGGGTAGCATGGATGTGTAGCAGGTGGGTACCGGCCCCAACCATCAAATGGGCGTCGGATTCAGAATGGGCAATCATACAGTACCTGAAATCTGGAGGGCGGGGAGTATGTCGCTTAAATGCGAAGCTTTGACAGATTGTGGTGAATTGCCTGCCTAGACTACTCGGTTTATATTCCTTCCTCATTAAATAATCGGTGCGTGTTTTGTTTTTTTGTTTTTTTTTCAGTTCGAGCAGTTCCTTTTGCGCCTTTGGTTGCTGTTGTGTAGTAATTCTGACGTTTCGGAAAAAATATATTTTCGCCCCCGTGTGCATCTCTGACTGCCCTTTCCCCCCTCCGTTTTAAGACCAATGGAACGGCGCGCAATACACCGCTCCCTTGGGCCTTCTGGCGTTGGTGGGTAGCATGGATGTGTAGCAGGTGGGTACCGGCCCCAACCATCAAATGGGCGTCGGATTCAGAATGGGCAATCATACAGTACCTGAAATCTGGAGGGCGGGGAGTATGTCGCTTAAATGCGAAGCTTTGACAGATTGTGGTGAATTGCCTGCCTAGACTACTCGGTTTATATTCCTTCCACACACTTTCATCCCCCCTTCCACTTCATCTTTACCACCTCCCCAAATTTCTGGGGGATGTTCTCTCGGTTATGAGTTATTTTTTACGTAATATTTGGTCCCCACTCGCCTCCTATTTGATCGCTCGTCTCGATTCCTTATAACGATTTGTGTGAGCCCGTTTCCCGATGTCCCTTAATCGCTTTCGGGTTGATGGATAGCGGTACGAATATTCGCGGTGGGGGGAGGGTTGTGTTAGGGTGTGGCTGGAATATTAGCCCCGTTCCGAGGGGGATTCGAACCATGGATCCCCGGTAACAGCTTTACTGCAGTTCGCTCGAACGATGCCTCGCCGGCATGGACAGACTCGCGCCCATTAATTGGGGCACGGCGGTTAGTATGTATGAGTCATTGTTCCAGGGGATCGGCATAATTACATACCCTAAATGAAATTATTAGTTTCGGATTTGGGGGGGATGAGGTGGGGGTCTTTATTGGAAGGTATTAGGAATGAAGTGATTCGGCATCCACGCTGACCTTGAGGCGGGATGGATGTAGGAAGTTCGCCTCCCCCCCCCCATCCTTTTATGCCGTACTTATGCTTTCGATGGTGGGGGAGGGGGAGGCTGCGGGATAGTTAGGTGGGTCAATATTCTCCTACCCGACGGTTTCTCGCGAAGAGGGGTTAGGGGCTGATCCCCCGCTCTCCGCATACCAGTGGACATGCCGGCTCTGGCCTCAGTGCGGAGTCACTGGCTGAGTGAGAGGCTTAGAGGTGGATTTATCTTCAGGCATTTCATTATATATATACGAGTATATATATATATATATATATATATATATATATATATATATATATATATATATATATATATATGGACCAACACTTGGAGTGATGATTAAATGCGTGGCAGGTAGATAGTTCAAGTAGCTAAAATTTATACTCTAGGTTGATTTATTATGAAACAGACTGGTAGAAGCGCCCCCTCTACCATAGAACCTCGGGCTATCATTTGGGGGGCACAGCTTTTGGTTAAAAGGGAATAAGGCGCGATATTTGAGGGCTATGCCGTGTAAATAAATGTTTATGCCGCATTTGACTGTGTGGATGTATCCGGGGGGGGGGTCTGTTTGCATCTGCAAATGTTTAAGTGTTGGATGGGTGGATTAAAACGGTCAACAATGCCGATGTAATGGTTGAATGGTCTCCGGTCGTATTTGTGGTGGTTGTAGTTCCTGGTGGCTCCGTCCAGCAGGTGTTAGCGTTGCCCTCCCCCTTTTTGCCCCCATTCGTCTCTCCGGCTGATTTATTCAATTTAATTTGTTTGGGGGAGGGGGGGTGCGCACTTCATCGAGGCTTTTCTCAGAGACCTCACTTTTAACGTGCCCCCCCCCCCCACCTATGGACCGAATTGGAACTTCCATTCGGGGATTGGAAACCGTTTTTCTCGCTGTGCCGTAGCGTCGTTGCTTAATTTCTGTTGTTTCTTCTTTCACACATTTGTACGCGTACACTTGACCCCAAAACAACCATTAAAAGGGGGGAGGTATTCCATCAAAGGATTCCGTATGCCAAAATTTGCCGGCTGTTAACACCCCCAGCCACCTATTTTTCCAAAGTCAAATTTGTCCGTCGTCCCGGAAAAGAGACCTACTTTCATTCCCTTTCCCCGCTAAGCCAATTGGCGCTTCTTTTGTGGGTAGGGACTGAGGTCCGATGGGGGGTGGGGGTGGGGTTAAGATTAGAGCGGCTCTGCGCCGCTCGTGGTCTGCCATCAGCGACGCTGTTTAGGCCTGCGTCCGCGTCTAGCTGGCTTTCAAGGTCTTCTTTTTGAAGCGGTTTTTTTTTCTTTGCAGTTTTTTTTTATCACCCTTTCGAGGCTGGAAGGTTGGGGACGGGGGTGGGGCTGAGCTCTGCTAATGGATTTCGAGGTCGACGGATAAGCGGTGATAACCTCACGCTCGATGGTTTGTCTCTGGCTAAGTGAGTCCATTTGCCCTGAAACACTCTCTGGGTGGCCTTGATCAGAATGGGGTTAATTGGCGGCGAACACTACAGGACCCCATTAAAGGAGAAATCTCGAAAGGCAGAAGAAGCGTTTTACGCCACCAGAGTATAAATGGGGCAATGCGGGGAGGGGGGGGGCGTAAAAATAGCGTGTAACTAAATTTAAGATTACGGCGCAGCCATTTTATTGTCGCACCTTCGGCCCTACCTCTCACTCGGGGCCTTTATTTTTTCCAATTATATAGTAAAAGTGTCATTTCTCCCTCGTTTATTATATAATATTTTTTTATTATTTCTTTATTTTTCGCACCCTTTTGCGTACATCGTTTCAAGCGCAAGGGCATTGGTGGAGATTTCCCCTCACAAAGATTCATGTACGTTCTTTTGGGTGCCTTGCTCTTATGCACGACTCTTTGTTCGTTATTCCGGGGTGACAAGTGCTTGGTCCGCATGCCACTTACTCCTTTCTCTTTCTCTCCTTGTCCTTTTTGTATCCTACCTCTGCTGTTGTCCTTTTTGTACTATACCTCTGTTGTTTTCCTTTTGGTACTATACCTCTGCTGTTGTCCTTTTTGTATCATATCTCTGTTGTTGACCTTTTTTCATCATACATCTGCTGTTGTCCTTTTTGTACTATACATCTGCTGTTGTCCTTTTTGTACTATACATCTGCTGTTGTCCTTTTTGTACTATACCTCTGCTGTTGTCCTTTTTGTATCCTACCTCTGCTGTTGTCCTTTTTGTACTATACCTCTGTTGTTTTCCTTTTGGTACTATACCTCTGCTGTTGTCATTTTTGTACTATACATCTGCTGTTGTCCTTTTTGTATCCTACCTCTGCTGTTGTCCTTTTTGTACTATACATCTGCTGTTGTCCTTTTGTACTATACCTCTGCTGTTGTCCTTTTTGTACTATACATCTGATGTTGTCCTTTTTGTACTATACCTCTGCTGTTGTCATTTTTGTACTATACATCTGCTGTTGTTCTTTTTGTATCACCTCTGCTGTTGTCCTTTGTGTATCATACTTCTGCTGTTGTCCTTTTGTACTATACCTCTGTTGTTGACCTTTTTGCATCATAACTCTGCTTCTGTCATTTTTGTACTATACCTCTGCTGTTTTCCTTTTTGTACTATACCTCTGATTTTGTGTTTTTTGTGCTATACCTCTGCTGTTGTGTTTTTGTACTATACCTCTGCTGTTGTCCTTTTTGTACTATATCTCTGCTGTTGTCCTTTTTGTGTCATAGCTCTGCTGTTGTCCTTTTTGTATCATATACCATCTGTTCTCGCTGAATTACGTGGCTTTCGTTAAATTGCAGCCGTTTAGGCTTCTTAATCCTGATTGATAGCTCATCGGGGAAGCTGGCGACGCATCCAGTGCCATAGATCATCCCCGTAATGATTTGGGGGGGGGGGGGAGCACTATTCGTGGGTCTTGCACTCTCCCTTCCCCCGTCACTGTTCCTTTTGTTTTGGGTTTGTTTGTTTTTCAATCTAGCCTAGCATTAGGCGATGCCGGTCTAGTATGTGATGTACGGCAACTTAAATCTAGACTAGCTTGTGATATACATTCATACTTTTGTGATAAATGGACAATTCTAATTAGAGGAGTGAGTTAAACATTAAAACATAATATTAAAAATGTATAAAAAAAACATCGATGAAGAAAAAGGCAAAGAACAAATACTAAATTGATTTTTATTTCATAATAGAACCATGAAGACCATGACTATCTGTATACAGCACGAATATCATTTAAAAATGCAATAAAGAGATTTTGCTCACGATAATAATAATCTCGAATTATAATCTGCGTGTAAAATTCTTTTGCTCTCATCCTGACTTCTTTCAATGGGCTCAAGACTAAGTGTATAAAAAGCTGCTTTGTTTTAGATACTAAACCAACCGGAAGTCGGGTAAATATTATGAATTTTAAATTCAGATCGCGACGAGCTATACGACAAACTTGCATGGGGATCACATACTCTACCGGCACCGATTAGCCATTACCAGAGATGCGCAATAATTTTAAGCAGCGGGCCACATTGAATCTATATACAAACAAATACACAAAAGTAATTGCAATTATCTTATATGTATTCCACATTTGCCTCAACTGTTTTACGTGCGGCCCGGCCCACAAAGCTATGTCAAGCTTTGCGTGCCGGGCCGCACGTAAAACATTTGCAAATTTCGAATACATATAATTGCAATTACTTTTGTGTATTTGTTTGTATCTACTACATAAGCATAGATATAGTTACACATTAATAGCTATAGGTATTTTTTTTGCATAGTTTTGCCACCCCTTTTAAACTCTTTCCAGACTTATATCAGAGTGAGGTCTTACAGCTTCACATGGAATTAGAACCACAACTTACAATTAATAATTGACGCAATGTGAAATATTGGCAAACTTAAATAATGACCGAAAATATAAAACTAGGCCTATATGAAGTGAGTTTGTTGGGGAACACAAACCATTAAAGTTTCAAAGGCGTTCCAAAATTTAACTTATAAGGCGATTTGGGGGCAAAGTGTTCAATAATTAATTTTTTAATATTTTGTCAAATTCTGAAATGAAACACCCAGCCACATGAAAAGCAGCCGGTGCGGGCCGGATTATTACCCAGTCAATCGTCATCGACTGTGGTCGTGATGGTGTGTATTTGAAGCCTCCCGAAAACAGCATCGACTGTGGTCGTGGTGGTGTGTATTTGAAGCCTCCCGAAAACAGCATCGACTGTGGTCGTGATGGTGTGTATTTGAAGCCTCCTGAAAACAGCATCGACTGTGGTCGCGATGGTGTGTATTTGAAGCCTCCTGAAAACATCTCATAGCACGGACACTTGGAACCGTCGCCCTTGACTCTGTTGGCAGGGTGTGAGATTTGAATGGCCAACTGCGAACAGTATTGGAACAGTGCCATTTTCTGATTTAATGTCCTGTCATTTCTGTCCTTTCTCCCCCTTAACTGCCCTCTCCACCTTTTAGTAGGTACTCTGACTCAACTAGTAGGCACCAGTTTGTCTTTTCAAGCTGGAGGTAAGGTTCTTTTGTAGGCTGGGGAGTAAAATGAAGGATGCTTAAAAATGTTTTAGTTGGAAACTAAAACAAAATTAATGTAACCAGTGGAGATTGAATGATGTATGTGTGTGTGTGGGGGGGGGGTGATATGAACAACAGTGAAGGTTAACGAAGCCAAAACACTCGAATGGCAATCATTGATTTAATGCTACTGGTGCAAATAAGAGAAATCTTATTTACGTTTAAAATGTTTATTATTGAAGTTTGTGAAGCAAATTGTCAATTCATGACCCCCCACCCTCCCGTTTACAAACATGTTGAAAATGTGAAGCGATCGAGTACCTGTATAAAAGGGGGTGATGTTTAGAAAGTGTTGACCCCCCTCCCCCCCCACACACACACCTTGAGCAGATTTGGGATTTTTAAATGTATCAAACGGCTTAAAGAGAGATACTGTTTTATTCCACGTGTCCGGACCACCCTGCCTCGATCATTGAGAACCCCAGCCCTCACCAAGAACACTATCAACAAGGTCAGGTGAAATCCAAAAAGAAATGGCAGACAACTTCAACTTGCTTTAGAAGCAAAAGAGAGCTGAAACTTCACCCATTCGAGAAAGCTAAACCACATCTTTGCAACTCAACTATAAAGATGCTCTGTGATCGATCGCAGCCTCCACTCCGCCCACAACACTCAGAATGATGGTGTTTGAGAACCGGGCATTTGTCAAGAGAAAGAAGGCAGCGTCGATGATGGTGTAGGCGGGCTTAACATCAATGGTCCACAAAACACGCGATCTTCAGTGAAGAGGGGGTGAAGATCAATTAACATGTTTATTTCGAGTTGTTGAAGGAGAAGGTCATCCACTGGGTGGATGCTCTCATTAAAAATGCCTGTGTAGCCTGTGAACAAGATGGATCAACTTCAAAAAGGTTCAAGACTAGTGCCAGGCTAATTTAAAGGGTTTTGGTCAAAGGAACTTTGTTCTCCCAGGGGGTTTGAAGTGTGATCGATGCTTGAGCAGAAGGTGTGTATCAATTTTCATCAGGGTCGAAGTTCTGAAGTGCAAACTGGAAAAAATGCTGTGAGGAAATGTCACTTCAAACTGAGACTCCGCCGTGTTATCGACGCAAAAAGCCCTCACATTGAATATTAGTTACAACTTACATCAACTTGTAGCATCTATTTGTTCTATCATTTTAATTAAATCATTATGTAATATAGCGTTGTTGTGAAAATGATTAAATGGTCTACACTGTTTCCACCCTCTAGTAGCAAAGTACGTATTGGAGCCTCCATTGCGGATAACTTGTTACAGTGAATTCGCTGAGATGTAGTAGTTTGATTGGTTCCGAGTGTTAATTATCCCTTTATGGCAGTGGTTCCCAAACTGCGGGTCATCATGACGTCCAAAGGGGTCATGGAGGGTCTCTCTACAACACAGTTAAGCAGCGCATCGATGGCATGTTCCAGGACATCAAACTTCAGGTGATGGAGAAAATCCGACACTCTTCCTTCTTTGACATTCGAGAGCCATTAAGTGTAGTCTTTCCTACTTAGCAGATATGTTCGAAGCTTTGAATGGACTCAACCGGCAACTACAGGGCCCAGATACCACCATCATAATGCACACCGCTGCCATCAAGGCTTTCCTGGGCAAGCTAGTCTTTGGGAGAGGAAAGTCGAGAGGGGAATTTAGCTCCCTTCCAACGTCTGACTGAGGTCGTTGGTGAAGAACCACTTACAGAAGAACTGCAACAAGAGATCAAAGAAGATTTGTCAAGCCTCCACGAAGAGTTCGGACACTATTTTCATGAGATTGATAAAAATGAGAATGTACAGCAGAAACTTGCCCGCAATCCTTTCCGATGCACTGTGGACGATCTTCCTGATGGCATACACGAGGAATTCTTGGAGCTCATCAACAACACCACAGCCAAAGAGGAGTTCCAGGAACAACAACAGTTCAGCAGGTCTAATTGCTGAGCCAAAATGCTTACCGCTTTCCCCAAAACGAGTGAGTTCGCCCTGAAGGTTCTCATTCCTTTCTCATCGACTTACCTCTCTGAAAGTGGTTTCTCGATTCTCCTGGTAATCAAATCAAACGGATTGGATGCTGAAGCAGACATGCGATGTGCCCTGAGCCACACAACCCGCGTATTGATTTGCTTGTATCAAAAAACCAAGTACATCAATCCTTGTTAATAAACATTAATGT
Organism: Ceratothoa steindachneri; assembly: GCA_963969495.1. NCBI lineage: Eukaryota > Metazoa > Arthropoda > Malacostraca > Isopoda > Cymothoidae > Ceratothoa > Ceratothoa steindachneri. The sequence continues at coordinate 166,432,939 of OZ018329.1, read as the reverse complement.
ACATTTTTTGTTTGTTGTTATTGCTCTCTCTATGCTTTGATCTTTAAAATGTATCTGAGCTATTGGAAATTAGTACACTTTCTCAGAAGGCTTGTAAAGGTGGGGGTCATGGTAGGTTTTGTACTACTGAAAAGGGTCACCTACTGGAAAAGTTTGGGAACCGCCGCTTTTTGCATTGAATTAATTTAAAAAAATGAAAAACATATTAATTACATTGATCGGTTCTATTAAGTGGCAAATGGCGCGCAAACCTGATGCAACCATTGTGTAAACCTAAACAAAACATGTACTCGTCACACTCGCTTGCTAGACTCCACACATCTAATTTCTCTAGCTATAATATATGCCTTTATTTTCTATGTGACGTTTTCGTCACATACGGGCGTAAAGGGGTAATTTGGAATTCGATCGTTTTGTTCGTTTCTGCTTCGTACGAATTTGTTAGAATTTGTTCCTGGAGGCTCTCTGTTTAGTGGGTTTGTTTTTCCCTCTGCCCTCCTTACTCGAGACCATAGACACAACTAAGGTTGAAATATGGCATCGCATTTAAAAATCCCATATTCTATATCGTATCTTTTGCTCTCCTTTGTGTTTGTCTCCTCGGCCGTTTATCTCTTATTCAGCGAGTCGGAAGGGAATCTGCCTTTGTTGTAGAAGCGTGGCATGGTTGAGCTTTACGCCACCCACACACACATGGCCGGGCCTTTTCGCCATTCAGTTCTTTCTGTCATTTAATCTATTTACCTTTCTGATTTTAACTGTACCGTTTCGCCATAAGCCTTCTGTCGGTGATCACTTCGTCGGTCATCTTAGCCTCTCATTTGATAAAAGGGTATGCAGTATTTGAACGCGGGTTGCGTTCACCGTAGACTTGTCCACCCTCCATATTTCTTCAATTAAAAAGCCCAACGAAGACCTTAAAATTCCCTGAGGTTAGTTCATGAGAGAAGGGAAAGAGTGGTTATTAAAAATTAATATGCGCAAATAATTAACATCTTGTTTCTATATTATATTTTAAAGTAATATTTATCAATTCTAATCTTAAAAATATTGACTAATGCTTTCACCATTCCTCGGCACGTTATTCCAAGTTTGTTTTTTTTATAAGCAAAGAAATTCTTTGTTATTACAGTGTTAAATCTTTAACAACTTTTAGCTACGTATTATTTCTATTCGGCACTTGGTTATTTTAATTAGTTCAAATATTGAGTTAATGTTTATATTAATATTTTTAAAAACTTGGATAAGTTGGCCGCCCAGATACCGATGTTACAATGAAAATAAATCGAGTTGCCTCAGTTTGTCTTCGTTTGATCTATTTCTATGTTCAGGAATTAATTACTTCACTGGACGTGTTCCAATATTGCATTATTCTTTCGCATATATGGCGACCAGAATTGTACCGCACACTCTGAATGAAGTCGTACAAGCGCCTTGCATAAGGGAATAATAATGCCTTTTGATCTAAACGCAAAATGTTGTTGTTTGTGAAGTTAAATTAACGTTATTCTAAAAAAATTCGCAACATTTTTCATGTTGATTGTATTTAAAATTTGACCACCCTTATAGTAATTAATCTCGTCGTAGATTAGTATGGAAAGTGAGAATAAGAGTATCCACAAGTGGTCCAACGTTCATGATTTACTGGCGTTTCGCTGACTCTGGAACTTCCTCAGAGTACCAAGAAATGAACCAGACCGTCCGGTTATATTCGCATACGAGTGAACATTATTTCTCTGACCATCGCTCGCCTGAGCTCGTCGCTGATTCGTCAGTTTCCTGATGAGTCCAGACGAGTGTATTGTTCCCTTAAGGGTGCTCGGTAAATTCCACCAAATGAAAATGCAGGATCCACCTCGGTAATATATATATATATATATATATATATATATATATATATATATATATATATATATATATATATATATATATATATATGTACCACAGAAGTACTAACTCCAATCTGCTTTTTATTCAGTTTCCTTCCGTGGTACATATTCATATTTCTAGTTATCACGCGCTAACTTTCGTGATATTTCCCATATATATATATATATATATATATATATATATATATAATATATATACCAGGCAATGGGTTTGCTAATAAGATTAAAATCTTAAAAAAACAGCCATGGTTAAATTTTTATAAATTTTCTGAACTTCGCCAATTATACTAATTTTAAAAAGGAACTCTAAACTAAATTTCCCCATTTTCAAAATATCACGTTGCTAAAATATAGTTATAGAAGAAGATATATAAAAATGAATTTTCTGAACTTCACCATTTGTAATTCTTTGGGTTTTAAAAAAATCACAAAATTTCGATTCTTATATTTATTTCTGAACTTCACCATTTTGTTTTTTGATTTTATAAAAGAATTATTAGAAATAACTTTGATAAAAAAACATAAGTCATAACCAAACTAAGATGAAATTATTATTCAAATACTCAAAAAATCCTTTTCTTAAATTATAGAGTTAGTGATGATGATGATAATGAATAGAGAACAACTAACAAACTGTTCGCTTGAGGTCTATGTTATCTCAAACATAACCTACATGTCACCTTGCTCCATTCAAATATTCAGTCTCGCATCTTAACCTCCATAGTAGTGTCATTCATCACAACCGCGAAAAGCAAACTGGAACTATGTGATGAAGAAAATCATATTTATGAGAAACATTCGAATAACAGCGGCGAGACAAAAACATATTGGCGTTGTGAACGTTTTTATTTATGGCTCCGGAGCAAGAGTCGTTACGAAATTGCAGAATCAGTCAAATTTTTTAATGTTCTTGCCTTTTGACAGCAGTATTGAACACGATGCCAGAATTTGAGTATTTGCTACAGAAACTGGCTTGAATGGCCTCTATAAACCTGGCATGCGATGGGACGTTAAAACTGTGTCATGTAAAAGTCATGTGTGCCACTCATGTTTGCTTTACTTCCAGACAAACAAAGAGGTTACCTATCGTCCCCTATTTTCTGCTATACATGATAGCGGGCCTTCTGAGTCTCTCCTAGACTTTAGGAATGCACTGCATAACCTTTTGGGGGGGGGGGGTCATTATTTTCTGGTGCAAAAGTTGTACGATGTCTTTTTCATCTTGGTCAATCTTGGTGGTAAAAATTCTGCCAAATAGGCGAGTGTGTAAGATACAAATAATGAAGAAAACTTCCAACTTAAAATCAAATGTTTTACTGCTTTATCATTCTTACCGATTGACTATATTAGTGGTGCATTTGAAGACTGTCTGACGATGAAGCTATTCCTGTGGTTCTTATAGTTACTTTGAAATTGCTTACTTTGGCAGAAGAGAAACTCAACCTTTTCCTATTGAATTTTTAAATGTGCGAGACCGTGTTCGGAATGACCTACCAATAACGAATAATTCCGTGGAAGGGTTTCACAATGTTTTTATTGATAAATATACAAGTTAAGTTCGATCTTTCCTCTATTTTTTTTTTCTTCCACATAACTATTGGCTACATTTGTTGAAATTTAGCGCCGAGGAATTTAGCTAGATAGCCCTTAGGAGCTTTATTTGTTTCCTAGGTCGCAGGCTCCTGCGCCGGGGGGAGGGGGACCTCCCTCCGACGCCGGAGCTTGCTCCCTGATTGTTATCTCTTTTTATTGTTGTTTCTGTTAAAATGTTTATTTTAAAGTAGCCTAGAACTAGGTTGTTTGTTTGCGGCGACTTATGCCCAAGTGGGTAGTCGCCAGATAGCCCCTTTAAAAAAAAAACCCTGCGGCCACCATAAGCATTTTCAGTAAGTAATATTGCAGATTACCTCCATTTAACAAACATAAATATATATGAAGGATATTAAAACGACTAATTTTATTTAGGTATAATATTATTTGTTATTCAAATGCAAAATATTCGTTTACAGATGTATTCAAATTCTATTATAAAATAGCTATAAAAAAAGAAAATATCTTAAACTTTTAAAAATGTAATTCAACTACATAAATTAAAATTGACCTATAATTTTAAGCTTCAGTAAGTTGTTATATAGTCCCTGTAAATCTTAACATTTTCCTATAGTGCCCCCCCTCTAAGTGTGCTATTTCCCCTCGAGAAACATTGGTTTAAACTATAAATGCACTCCTGGCTTAAACGGTTCCACTCGTTGGTTAAAATTATCTGAAAAGTGCTCTTTCTTCCTGGCTGGTATAACTGGAGGTGGAGTAAATTGTGTCAGAAGACTCCCCGTAAAACTAAAAGGCAAACTCCATAAGTCAGTAGCGAGGCTCGCAATGACTTATGCACTGGAAACAACACCACTGAAGAAAACGGAAGAAAGAAGCCTCGATGTGGTGGAGATGAAGATGCTGAGGTAAACCTGATGATCCATACCCCGCGAGCTTCCCCGCTCGCGTTCCCATAATATTTCGTCCATTTCCCAATATGTTTCACCTAACTCTCATTAACTCGTTTTACTACTTCAGTTTTACCTAATGTTTTATTGTGTTTGGTTACTGGAACCAGATTTCGAGTCGTACAATAGGTTGCTATATAGAGGCGTGCCCCCCCACTCGCCCTCGGGAACAAGTAATAAAACTATAGTTAATGAGACATTTAGGTGAAACATATTGGGAAATAGACGAAATATTAAGGGAACGCGAGCAGGGACGCTCGCGAGATATGGAACTTGAGAATTACCGATGCTGAGATGGATGTCTGGAGTGACCCTGAGAGACAAAGTTAGAAATGAACACAATCGGTGATCGGTAAGAGTAACATAACTCTCAAAAAAGTACAAGAAGGAAGATTGAGATGGTTTGGGCACCACAAGAAGAGAGATAAAGAGCGGCTTGTAACAAGGGAAGTGATGGATGTAGAGGGGACCCGAATTAAAGGAAGACCGGAAATGTGAGAAGGGACTAAATTAGAATTTCCGCTAAACAGAAATCTTTGGAAACGACTCGTCGAGAACGGCGACCCCGGGTAGGGAAAAGCCGAGAAGAAGATGAACCTTTAAATTATATATGACGCTCTGCCTTACGAAGCAGCTGCCGGCATCCACTGGCGGTAGTAAACCTGAAGTAATAATTTCGTATCTTTAAGTTCTCTCTCTGTTCTATAGCACGCAAGTAGCTCCTCCGACCTCGTAGAAAAATAGTGTTAGTACCACATTAAGTAATATTTTCCGTAGCTTCCCCAAATCAGACATGGAATTCGTTGTCTTCGATGTAATCACCCGGATAGAGGCAATGTGTTCTCTTGGCTCGGCACCTGTCACAACTGGGTTCCGCATAATCCCCCCCTCCTTCCGTTCGGACCTTTCGATAGACCGCTTGTGTTTTAAGGAGTTTGTGCTCTTCCCGCTTTACCCCTACTACCACTGAGCACTGGAGTAGTTGCCCGGCCTAGGGGTTTAAAGAGAAACTGGTGCGCTCAAGGGTCATCTTTTTAAATCTCGCTCTTTTCCGCACCTGTTTAGACCCAGCGTTAACCGTTCTAAAACAAATGCTCTCCCCGCTTTCGATCTTTGGTTAGATAACCGCTTCAGCCCAGAATCGAAAGCAGGACGTGAAAATAGGAATGGGTTTGTTTTTTTAAATAGTCAAAACCAAATAGCAAGTAAAATATGGGAATTCAATAACGAGAGATGATAATTGGGGGGGGGGGGATTTGAATGTGGGGAGCGAATTCTCTCCTGCTCCTCTAGCGGAGGCAAAGTGGGAAATCGTGAATGAGAGTGATGTACGAGGGGCGGTGAATAAGTTTTGCAATTCGGATATAAAGAAACGAGATATGAGGAAAAGTGTTTTATTATTTTTCAATATAACTACCCTCGACTTCAATGCACTTGCGCCACTTGTTCCTGAGGCTTCGAATTCCCGACAACCAGAAATCTCCCGACTACTGTTCAATCCACTCCTGGACGGCGAGCTGGACATCTTCATCGTTCCCAAACCGGCGTCCACGCAGTGCAGTCTTGAGCTGGCGGAATAAAAAGTAGTCGCTGGGGGCCAGATCTGGACTGTAGGGGGGATGGTTGAGCTCCTCGGAATCCGCACTCACGCAGGGCAGCTTGTGCAACTCTGGCCTTGTGGACTTTGACGACGTTGAAGTCGATCATGGGGCGTGAGGTTTCTAGGGACCCAACGGGTAGAGACCTTGGTCATGGCCAAATTGTCGTGGATGATGTTCATAACACTTCCATGTGATATTCCAAGTTCTCGCTCGATTTCTTTGACCTTCACAAGTCGATTTTCGAGAATCATCCTCTCCACACGGGCCACATTGTCCTCGTTGGTCACGTCTGACGGGTGTCCTGGACGGAGCTCATCTTCAAAGGACTAACGACCATGGCGGAACTCCCTATCCAAGTGAGCAATGGTTGCATAAGAAGGGGCGGTGTCGGTGTACACTGCAACCATGCGTTCATGGATCTCTTTTTCATTCTTGCCTTCCTTGGTAAAAAATTGGATCACTGCGCGGTGCTCAACCTTCTCCATTGTTGAAAAATTTGTGACTGTCGATCTGCGATCAGCTACTGCTTCTTAAATAGACGAGGCAGGAGCGTGCGGCTGCAGGTCCTGACTTGTCATAACTTGTCCTAACACCCCCACAAACATCCATCCCCCTTCCTCTGTTTCGCAATACCGATTCGCCAAACATATTGACCGCTCCTCGTAGTTAAGGTCATTTTCTACAACGGCCTTAAATTTAGAATAATTTGCTGATCCTGGAGGGGGGGGGGGTGATTTAGCGTGGTTGCGGGTCGCAGTTGTGCCGTTTATATCCGTGCGCAGCCGACCTGCCCAAAGCGAAGACTCTTTTTTTCTGGATCTTGGTTAAAAAATGAAACTCCAACTTTACAAACCTATCTCCTCCGAAAAAAAGAAAAGGCGGAGATTAGCGGGTTGGTCTTGGTTTACTGACGAGTAGCTTTGGTACCCAACGTTGCCCGGGTGACTCTACATCAAACTATGTCGGTCGGTCGGTACCCGTTTTTCTCTTTTTTTGTAATAGCATTGTAACTATTAGGCTGATTCTAACGAAATTTGAAATCCTTTTGTTGTCTTGCACTCTTTCGAATGATATAATTGCCAAAGTTCCCCCAAGGTTAGCCCATTAATTAATTTGGTGGGCAATAACATCATAACTATTCGGCCGATTCTTACGAAATTTGAAACCCTTATGTTGTTTTACATTTTATTTCGAATGATATAACTTCTAAGGTCCTAAAGTTGGTCTTTGAATTATTGAAAGTTTTGAAGCTCGTAAGGTCATAAATCAGAATAAAGGAGAGCACGCGACCTTTTGGTCAGCATACCTTGTTTGTTTTAAAAACAGTACTAATGGTGTTTGTATGCATTCTAGTCATCATTTACGGCTTCGGTTAGGCGCGGAAAGCACTTATTTTAAGATACTAGCACTCTGAGTACGACTATTTGCAGTGATACTATCTTAAAAACAACGGCTTTCCGCCCGAAAACGAAGCCGTAAATGATGACTAAAATGCCTAAATACACCATTGGTACTGTTTTTACGTACTTATTCATTTTTAGATTATTCGTATATGCGTTTGGTTACTGGAATCCATTATCAAGCCGCTCTACGGGGTGTCATTATGGGGGGAGGTCTCTGTCCCCCGATACCAACCCACTCAGGCCTCAGGAATAAGCACTTAGTACAATGAAACCTTATCTAAAACCCCTAGTAATATTAACAATTTGAAAGCCTAGCATTAGGTTCGAATCGAAAGACAAAAATAACTTACTCTTTAGTGCTGGGGATATTATAATCGAGCCGCACGTGTCGCAAACTTTCGCTTTCAAAATGACGGGTTAATTTCAACAAAAGTCTATTAAATTAAACGAGGAATTATGATGTCTTATTAAAGATTAAAAATTTAAATACGCAAAAAAACACATGACTCAATTATGAAGGTTAACACACTGGTTTTTGGCGCGAAAATCGAAAGCGGTGCTCTTATAAAAACTTGTATCCAGGTTGCCAATGTGTGAATTAAATGTTACCAGTGCGTGGAAATAATTGTGGTTTCTTTTTCCATTATTAAGAGAATTCAAGACTGACTTATTTCAAATGTCAATTTCAACCCCATCAAGGTGTAGTATCTTAAAAATATATACTTTCCGCGCCAAACCCAAACCATATATGACTACTGGAATGCCTAAAAAGACCATTAATTAGTACTTTTATAACACTAAAAATACGGCGTAGGTTTTCTAAAGTTTGACCATATCTTTACTTGCTGATTATTAATATTTGTTGGATGAAAACAGATTCATGCGCGCTCTCCCTATTAAATAATATACTTACTGTCGAAGTTTGGCCAAGTGTACGGGAATATGCGCACACAGGCTCTAAGGTAGGCCAAGCAAGGCGACAACTGCTATTGTTCTGAGAGTGCGATTTGAATAGGTAGCTGCAGCTGCGTGACCAAGGAATATACCCAACACAACGACAAAATAAATTTTAATACACACTAAATAAAAGGCACACAATAAATATGGGTATATATAAGTATATGAATGAGGTGGAATTAAGCTCCGAATACTAATTAGACAACCGTGGTTAGGAAATGGTTATAATGGGAGATTGAGGGTAATGAGTGATTTAGTTCCTTTGAAACTCGAGAGTAAAGCGGGGCAAACTTGGGGGACGTCTTGGTGACCTTGATTACTCACGGGGGTATCCAAAAACCCGCAGGGGGTGAGATGCGGGCCTCTTGTCCTCGAGATGTCACCGGACGAACTTCGAAGGGGGGGGGGATGACTTCTAACTCGGGTCGAGCGAGCTATCGGGCCTCGTTCTCCACACTCGGCTTGAGCGAGCTAACGGGCCTCTTGCCCTCAAGAGGTCACCAGAAGAGCTTCGGAGGACGTCTTCACCAATCCTTGATCCGAAGGCGGTTGAAAAAGGCTGACGTTGCCTCACGAAACTCTTCTTCCTGACCCGAAGACACGGGTGTGATGTCCAGCTCTTCCGTGGCTTGCGACCGTCACTCACACTTTTCGAGAGAGAGCTCGTTGAATTGCACTCCTTTCGGGGAAGTCTCGTCTAACCAAATCTGTCTGTAATCCTTGGGAGGGTGCATATATACCCGAAGCTCTCCAAAACAGAGAGAGAGAGGCCTTCTCGAGCCCTCGTTATCGGACGTGACAAACCGAGCGTCTCCTTACGGGGAAGTGTCAACAGCAGGGATCAGCGGGCCAGACGGACGACCAGCGGCTGGAGCCATAAAAGCTGTTCACGGCGAACCCACGAAAATAGATGTAAATTCTCCCGAGGGGAGGGGAGGGGTTGAGACGGCGGGGAGGTAGCCTCAATTTCAGCGTCATGCCTCGGTGTGAATTTTGCGGAGACCTGGCGACAACTCCCAAAAGGGTGAAGTCGGAGGGGGGGGGGGGAGAGCTCGCGTTCTCTCCCGAAGTAATATCTTAGGAGGTGGGGAAATAATATTATTCTAGGGGATACCTCTACACTTACAATGAGTAAAGGTTTCACATCGTGCGCCCTGCAGTTTACGCGCACGCGTGAATGACCGTTAGTTATGAGCGAACAACGATGTGGATGCAGGAACAGATCAAGCTTCTTGTAGATAGAGACGAGTTAATTTGACTCTCCGTTTACAGACGCCACTCTCGGCCTCATTATAACTTTTGGATGTCTTTCCATGGATGGAAATTGAGGAATTTGCGTCAATCTCTGGTTCATAACGCAACTCATTTGGGGTCAAAACGCATCATATCTTTTGTTCCCCCGCCAACGGGGGGGGGAGCTGGTGTAACATGGACAACTAATGGAGGATTTTGTGAGATTACATATTTACATATTTAGGGCGTCGACGTACTCGTTGGTTTTTACTTTCTAGTTTGAAGTAACACAAACGGATCTTGCCTACGCTGTGATAGACGAATGGCGCCCTCTACCTACCGACTAATAGAGCTTTTGGTAGCCGAGTGGATACGGGGTTGGTCCGCTAACATCGCGGTACCGGGTTCGATCCCGGCGGGCACAAACGTCAACGCATGGAGAGATCTGGCTATCCATTGGGTGGACGCGCTGTGCTCAGCCCTGTATTCGGGTGGGTAGATCTTACACTTATCATCACACACATAAACACTGCTTTCTTTCCTCTCCCGTCTTCTCAACACACACACACACACACACACGCACACGATCTGTTCCAAGGAATCTTGCCGATGGGTGTCTATCTCCACATACTTCTGAGGGCGGTACAGGGCTATATGCCCCGGGGCGAAGAAGGTTCCACCCGAATGCTGTTTGACCTCTCCCCCAAAGAGGACCGGCATCGGTGCCCTCTGGCTTATCAGCGATTGTCATACTGACCTTTATATCCATTTCCTAATCCGGTCGGAATCCGTCTGGATAAAGGCAGGTTGGGGGGTGCAAAGCCCCCCCCCACCGAACTGTTTAAAAAGGTTGACACCCTTAATCCTATTTAATTTCCCGTCATTTTCTTTTGTTCTCTTTCCCAGTCGGTATAATCCCCCCTTCCCCCTGGCTAATCGCTGGACTGTCCGCCGTGATTCATCACCCCCCCCCTCTCTTTATCCTCATTATTGATCCTTTCGAAGGCTGCTTTGGTATCAATCTCAACTAAACCCCAAGATTTGTCCTTAGAAAGCTCGAGTACCGTTGACTCGATGCCACCCTTAAAACGGGGGGGGGGGGGCAGAGTTAATATAGCTCAATAGACTTGAATCAGTTGAGCAAACTTTTGTTCAAGTTTCCTATCTGATTTTCAAGCGAAGTTGCTATTTACGATGCATTTGGATCGATATTCTAATGAGATCAACAGACCTAAGTCGCGTGCTCTCACTTATTCTGATTTATGACCTTACTACCTTCAAAATATTAAATAATTCCCGGACTAACCTTGAGAGGACATTGGTAATTATATCATTCAAAAGAGAATGTAAAACAACATAAGGGTTTTAAATTTAGTTAGAATCAGCCGAATAGTTACGGTCTTATTGGCAAATAATTCCCAGACTAACCTTAGGAGGACCTTGGCAATTATATCATTCAGAAGAGAATGTAAAACAACATAAGGGCTTAAAATTTCGTTAGAATTGGCAGAATAGTTATGATGTTATTGCCAAATAATTCCCGGGCTAACCTTGGGAGGACTTTGGCAATTATAGCATTCGAAAGAGAATGTAAAACAACATAAGGGTTTCAAATTTCGTTAGAATCAGTCGAATAGTTACGATGTTATTGCCAAAAAACTCATTTAAAAATAAAACTGTTACCATACGATAAACCGATATAGTAATTTAGAGTCGAGTGGACGCACTAAAAATTTATTACGGTTGTTTTTTAAAGTTCCAAAGCTCAAATTAATAATCATTGTTTATACTCATGTTAAAGTCACATTGTGCTGCTTTTTTAAGTGGAAGCATTTCAGGTTGTGTCGAACAATAACACTAATCATTATGATAATTGTCGATATACGAGGGGCGGTCAATAAGTTTTGCAATTCGGATATAAGGAAACGAGATATGAGGAAAAGTGTTTTATTATTTTTCAATATAACTACCCTCGACTTCAATGCACTTGCGCCACTTGTTCCTGAGGCTTCGAATTCCCGACAACCAGAAATCTCCCGACTACTGTTCAATCCACTCCTGGACGGCGAGCTGGACATCTTCATCGTTCCCAAACCAGCGTCCACGCAGTGCAGTCTTGAGCTGGCGGAATAAAAAGTAGTCGCTAGGGGCCAGATCTGGACTGTAGGGGGGATGGTTGAGCTCCTCGAATCCGCACTCGCGCAGGGCAGCTTGTGCAACTCTGGCCTTGTGGACAGGGGCATTGTCGTGGAGGAGCAGGACACCGCGTGTCAACTTGCCGCGCCGCTTCTGACGGATGCACTTCTTCAACCCAGCCAGTTCCTCGGCGTAATATTGGCCTGTGATGGTCCTTCCACCAAGCGCATAGTCCACCATCAACACTCCCTCAGAATCCCAGAAGATGGTGGCCATGATCTTCTCGGATGAGGTTTGGGTCCGGAACTTGAATGGGGTCGGAGAGCCCCTGTGCTTCCAGGCTATGCTTTTGAGCTTGGTCTCGGGATCGCAGTGATGGACCCACGTTTCATCACCTGTCACTATGCGTGACTCGAATCCCGTCGGGTTTTGGTTGTACAATAGCAGTAGCTCCTCCGAACTTTGACGACGTTGAAGTCGATTATAAGGCGTGAGGTTTCTAGGGACCCAACGGGCAGAGACCTTGGTCATGGCCAAATTGTCGTGGATGATGTTGATAACACTTCCATGTGAAATTCCAAGTTCTCGCTCGATTTCTTTGACCTTCACAAGTCGATTTTAGATGATCATCCTCTCCACACGGGCCACATTGTCCTCGTTGGTCACGTCTGACATGCGTCCTGGACGGGGGTCATCTTCAAGGGACTCACCACCATGGCGGAACTCCCTACTCCAGCGAGCAATGGTTGCATAGGAAGGGGCGGTGTCGGTGTACACTGCAACCATGCGTTCATGGATCTCTTTTTGCATTCTTGCCTTACTTGGTCAAATATTTGATCACTGCGCGGTGCTCAACCTTCTCCATTGTTGTAAAATTTGTGACTGCTTCTTAAATAGGCGAGGCAGGAGCGTGCGGCTGCAGGTCCTGACTTGTCATAACTTGTCCTAACACCCCCACAAACAGCCATCCCCCTTTCTCTGTTTTGCCCTACCGATTCGCAAAACTTATTGACCGCTCCTCGTATTGATGGTAATAATATAAAATTTATAATGGGTATATCTTGCATGCCACTCTTCAACCTCAGGGAGAAAAGTACGTCTTCAAAAGCACCCAAGGAGAGGGAGGGGCGTATATCAGCGGGCAGATCATTCCACAGTATAGGAGCAATGGCACGATCACTATGCAGTATAGACAACTACGAGGAACAAGCAAATAAGGGACAAACCCATAACGTAGGCTTCTCAGAGGCCGTTATATGTTCAATGAGGAAGATAGGAAGGTTTTGCGGGCTTTTAAGATCTTATAAATATGTAAGAATGAAGATCTTGAAAGTGACTCTGGATCGAATGGGCCGCCAGTGCAGGTAATGGAGCTGGGTTACTGTTTTGAGCAAGTTGAAGGTGTAAGGATGTGACGCAGTGTGAATGGAGTTACTAGAGTAATGAAAGCGTGGATAGCAGTCTCAAAAGTATTGTTGTCAAAGTGGGGGTGGATGTGGCTAGGCTTACGGAAATGGCGGATGCGGCTAAGATTACGGAAATGGCGGATGCAGCTAAGATTGCGGAAAAAGCAAAGAGAGGATATTTCGACCTTAACAACATGGGTTTTGAAAGATAATTGAGTATCAACGGTGAGGCCCATATTTGTATCAGTGTGTGGAAAAAAGGAACTGCGGTTCCGCCATGGGTAAGTAAAACACCTGTAGTTTTACAGCGAGCCATATTGGATGGAGTGCCTGACTTTATCACCTCAGTTTTATAATGAAAGTTGGCCGAGAGCCCTTCAGTGATGATGTTCGTATGAGGTTAGAAGATTTCCAACTCTCAGAGAGAGAAATGGAATGGTATACCAAGGGAACATACGAAACAAGAGTGAGATTGCGGAAGACGAAAACGCACCCCCGCTGTCCTAGATATATCATTTCAGATATGAATTAGCTCGTTGCGGGATGCTAGATAAGCGTGGAGCCAGTTAAAAGCGCTTCCAGAGATCACAAATGCGAGGAAGAACAGCGAGCTCTATCTACATTATGAAATGCTGTCGAGAGATTTAGAATTACTGACGTCAGGCGGTCAGTTACATGTAGGAAAGCTGATTATGTTGTTTTCTGCCTTGAAGGAGTCATCGCTATTGGAACAAGACATTTTATTTAGAAGTTGCTAGTTGATACTGATGGAATTTCGCTTGCTCTTTCTCGCCCGCCATAAGCCAATCGTCCGTACCCAGCGGATTGCTGTCTCCCCTTATCTCTGATGGTCCTAATTTCGTATGCACTTACCTCGATATTGTATATTCCATTCAGCTTTGTTAAATGTGTCTTGAGCCGACCTGACTGAGGATAGTGAAATTTGCAATATAATAACATAATCCGCTTGCTCAGCCTTATTTGATATTAGGATATTAGTGAACCGAAGTCCTTTGAGTCCCCTATAAACATTAGCCTCGTCATCTCTGGCATTCCTTCTCTTTTTTCCGTACTGCCACCGCGTGATTCTGAAGATGTCTTCTACTGGGGATGAAATGGGTCGGCTGATTGTCAGGCTGTCTGACAAGATGTCTGAACAGCAAGTGGCGACAGATTCTGCGTTTGCTCTTCCTCGCACTGGCTTACACAGCAGAGTTCAAAGCTGGTATTTGGGCTACTTGGCATAATGGGTTGGAAACGCATCTGGGGAAACATAAAGTCAATGGTAACCACCGAAATTGTTCCTCCGTGCCTATTCCTACTACTCTAGCGGGTAGTAGTAGTTTTCTATCACCCCTTGTGCGGAGACGCCGCTGTGAGTCAGGACATGATGGCATGTCCGCTGCAATCCTTCGGACGAGAGAACCCGCGTCTTAGTTACTGTGCAGTAGAGATGTTTCGAGTGACCGTGTGTGATGGTTATAAATAAGCACTCGGCACCTCTCCCAGTGTCGAAGCGTGGCTGTTATAACTTTTCCTTGCCACCGAAAGCAGGTTTTCGCGCCCGGTGTTGCGGGCTCCTCCTCCAACCTATTTAGGATCCATTGAAATTTGAGTTTGCCTCATTGAACATGCGTTTGTTTTGGTGTGCATTTCAACGTCTTGACTGAAGCGGTCATCCTTCAAGGATGGTAAAATATTTAAGGTTGTAATTATATGTGCTTTTAACCCAGTCTCCAGCGGTTATGCCGCCGATGCTTACAATCAGAAAATTTAAAATAGTAATAAACTTCCGTTCCAAAGTTTTCATTTTTCCATTGAACCCTTTGTCCTTGTTGAGCATCAATCTATTAAATAGGGCATCCGTCCACACGAACTAGGTCATTTTTTTTCCTTCCTCGTCACCGAGTGGCTCATCCATTACTTTCCTAATTTCCGCCCTCGTCCCTCACCACTTCCATTTCCGATCTCTTAATATAATTCGGGGAAAGTGGGGGGGGGGCATCCCTCCGCTGTGCGTACTCCTCTCGAAAATGGAACGGTGAAGCTTTTCACTCTCCTTCTTTCTTGTCCTCCTCCACCTGATATTCACACACTTCTTTTATTCTTAATTTTGCTTTAAGAAGAAAGAAACGTGTAATGGCAGACGTAATTCTTACTTGATGTCGGGAAGATGACACAAATTTAGAGTAAAAATGCAGATAAGTAGAAAGGATAGTGAGAACGGCTTAGTGGGGACAAACGACAATTGCAAGTGGGTATTCTTAAATAGGCCCTGTTAAAGAGGGGCTCCTCGAGGCCTTGTTTTTTTTTTTGCTTTGACGCAGCGTGTCTCGATCAACTGAGGATGAGCGCTCCCTTTGAAAGAATCTTGAAGGTCCCGCGATTCAGGCGCCAGACGCCGTGTGGCGGAAAGGAAGGTTGTTTGGTGCCTTGGAGCCGGCTCTAATTGGGTTAAGTTAGGGGAATTCTCATGGATATATGGTTTTAATTGGTTAAGGGATTGAGGGGAGCGGAACTAGAGGGATGATTTGAATGGTTGATGTAATTAAAGGAGCGTTAAGTTCGTTTTAGTAGAATTGTTGGAATTTCGCTGATTTCTTTTCCTGTCTGAGATTGCCCTTGTTGGATTGTATGATTTTCTATTCTCTCGGAATATTACACCCCGCCCCCACATCTTATGTTTTTTATTGAACTCTTATTTTTTTTTACTCGCATATTTTTTTGTTTTCATTTAATCTTTATGGAGCATCGGCAACCTAGTTTCTGTTTTTCAGTACTTATTTTTAGCTCTCGCATTCGTCCGTTCTCCTTTCGTCGCCCTAAATTTGCCCGCAATCTTGTATGCTCTCAATTGTGTCCTGACAGATCGCGCGAATTTGCATGAAGGCTGTTCAAATCTCGATTCGGTTTTGGCGGGAAATTTGGCTGAAATGAGCGGCAAAGGGTTGCTATGGGGAACCTTCCTGTCATTGAGGTTTTCGAATACCTTTGAGATTTTGCTCTCTTACTCTATCACTGGAAGGGTTCCTCCCGGCCTCTGAAAATTTATGGAGACGCTATTGATCCCAGAAGGGGCTTAATTTCGTATTTTAGGGCCTTGATCTATGTAGAAACTTATTTATGTAAGTTTATATTACACTCTGCCGTAACATTTAGGGATGATGGGGTTTGAAATTACGTTCTTTGTCATTCCTGACATTTTTTCACAATTTCTTTTGGGGGGGATTTCTATCCCTTTTCCTTCATGCCTCCAAACCAGATGGGTAAAAAAGGATTTGTGAAGTTTCTTTAATAGTTGATAATTCTTGCTATTATTAGCAAAGACTAACTTGCAGCAAGAAATTATCGGTCTGTGGCTGTTATTTGCCCCAATTGTTTAAAGCTTGGCATTTCCATGCTGAAGCACACATTGAACCTTGGTATTTCAAATGTTCCAGTGACTCTCGAATTGACCGTAACGACTATTAACTCAAGCGTAGATATTGGCACTCATATTGGGTCGTACCTTTTGTGTCTGTCTCTTCATCCCCCATGAAAAATCGACCCCAAAAAGGGATGTTCGGCTCTCTGAAAAATAAAATAGAAGGAAAGTCTATCAGAGACGAGTATTTCCTTTCGATTATAACGGTTTTCAATTTCCTCGACATGTCCATGTATAGTTAGACATGATGCTTTTGCAAGGATCTGAAAAGCAACATAAGGATGAGCACGTTTATCCTCCCGAGCTACCGGCGCCCACCGGGGCAAGAATTCAACCCTATAAACAAGTGTAGGCGTACGCAGAAGCAGCTGTCTGCTCCCACATGTACGCCGACACTTATATGGTTTAATTATGGTTGGCGGTCGGCGCGGGTAACTTTGTGGATACCTTAATATACTTGGAAACCATATCGACGTTCGGGTCTGAAGGATCCATCATGTGTGAGAATGGTTGAAAATAACACCACCAGTGCACAGAGGGATGGGTTAGAAAAGTTGGAAATGGTCACTCCGGTTAAGTGTGGAGAGGGGACCTTTATCTCCCATCCCATTATTGGCCATATATAATTGAAGAATTAGTAGTAGAGGTGTTTAGTACGAGAAAATGAGGGAAAATAATAGGAAAGTGAAATGAAAATAGAATGAAAGACAGATATCCCTGGTGAAAGGGTAGCTCTGGCTTTCTTTGTGTGTGTTTTTTTTTTGTATTGAGTATATATATATATATATATATATATATATATATATATATATATATATATATATATATATATATATATATATATATATATATATATATATACGAAAGGCATTCAAGCCTTTATAGAGGGGTTTTTGGCCCCTACTGCTGGTGAAGAGTTTTTAATCTGGGTTTTTAGATCCTGATTTTGCGTTTATTCTTATTTTTTGTTATTGTTGTTTTATTTTGAGGGAATTAGAGTTTTACTAATTCAAGGGGGGGGGGAAAGAAATTGGGTTTTTAAAATGATTGGCTTTGTTTGTGTTTGATTTATGAACGGAATTTTACGTGAACGTTTGGCTTATGTCGTTGTTGATGAACAGTCTGATACTTGTAAATGATCTTCTTCTGTGTCTTGCGTCATTAAAGTTCATGTGCTCGAGTACAAACTCGGGAGGGAGGTGCCGGTGTACGTCGTCCCAGATCTTTATTGCTCTTTTGTGAGGCTCCACGTTTATGGGGGTCAACCCCAGTTCACCATGGAGCTCACTCTGCCTTCTCCTCTCTCTCCTTCGGCTTCTCGTTATAATTAATACAGCCTCATTTTGAACCCTTTGCAGTTTAAGGATCTGGGTCTTGGGACTTGCGTTTATGGGGACTGGGGGGTACAGGAGTTTGGATCGGATGGACGCATTATAGATTTTAAATTTGTTGCAGGATCTTAGGTCCATGAATCGGTAAAATTCACCCGAGTCCCTCCTTGCATTTGCCGAAATCCTGTTCACATAACTCCCATACCCACCAGTCGTAGTCAGAGTCCTAGAACCGTGCCCTCCGTGCGGTATGGGATGCGTACACATCCCACACGGATGTCTGCGAGGGTCCGTCGGAATAGTGGAATTATCTGGAACTTTTGGGCATTGGTAGATATCTTCCATCTCCTCTCGAAAGAGTTGATGTTTTCGATTTCTACCGCCGTACTCTGTCCCATGTAATTCACATTCCGATAAGGTGTCTTTGCAGATCATCGTTATATCGTCCGCGAATTGGACGTATAACGATCCTTCTGTTAGAGGTTGGGGAAGGTCGTTGGTGTATATATTATAGAGCAGGGGACTTATACACCCGCCTTGTGGCACCCCCGCCTCGAGTTGGAACTCAGGGCCATTGAAGCCGTTTACGTGCACATACGCTCTCCCCTCCATCACGTAATCGCAAAGTATCCTTTCAAGTATGGGGTCAAGGTCCAGGTGTAAGATCTTGTATTGTAGGCCTCTTCTCCATGCTTTGTCAAAGGCCTTTTTGACGTCTCGAAGAACCAGATTTGCGTGGCGTTCTTCTGTTTTATTTTTGCTAACTTCTCGGTGATCACGGCTAGCGCCGTGTGCGTTCCTCGCTTCCTCCAGAAGCCATGCTGTTGGTGGTTATGCAAATTATTTTCTTCGAGTAACATATTCACCCTGTTTGCCAATATCTTCTCGAAGACTTTCCCTGCAAATTCTAAGAGAGATATAGGCCTGAAGTTAGCTGGACTGTCCGGTGGCTTACCGGGTTTGGGAATGATATCATTTTTGCTACCTTCCAGTGGTCAAAGAATTAACTCACGTTCAGGCACGCATTCATGATATTCATGAGCCCTTGTCAGTCCTGTACGCCCTGGTGCCCGTTGACGAAAGGATTTTAAAGTTTTCGAGAGTTCCTCGGCAGTAATTTTACCGCCGTATCCCTCCATATTCCTTTCTTGCGTCAGGTAATGATGAGGATAGGTTCTGTGGATCAGGCGTTTAGTTCGTCAATGATTCTGTCTTGGAAGTCTAAATCGAAGTTGTCATTCTCCTCCGGGGATATCTTAAAAATAGATGCTCAAAAGAGTCTGAATTCTTCCTCGATTTTATCAGTCTCAGTAATTTCCTTGTTGTCTCGTGTGATTTTTATTGACGTCTCTGTCTGTCCTTTTAGTCTTTTTACAGTCTGTCGAGTCTGCCTATTAAATTGTCCCAAAGTACATTCTGCTATTCTCTAATGAATGTCATTAGTTCGTCGCGTATTTGTCGTGTTCGTCTGTGTGTAGTGATGTTGGGGCCGGTGAGGTTCACTTCATTGACCCGTTCCCCGTATTCCCTCGGGAGAGATCTCATTCTAGGGGTCCAAGAAGGGGCCGGGAGTGTTTTATACGTTAATCGGGGAATGACTTCCTTATCGGCATGATGAGGATAGGTTCTGTGGATCAGGCGTTTAGTTCGTCAATGATTCTGTCTTGGAAGTCTAAATCGAAGTTGTCATTCTCCTCCGGGGATATCTTAAAAATAGATGCTCAAAAGAGTCTGAATTCTTCCTCGATTTTATCAGTCTCAGTAATTTCCTTGTTGTCTCGTGTGATTTTTATTGACGTCTCTGTCTGTCCTTTTAGTCTTTTTACAGTCTGTCGAGTCTGCCTATTAAATTGTCCCAAAGTACATTCTGCTATTCTCTAATGAATGTCATTAGTTCGTCGCGTATTTGTCGTGTTCGTCTGTGTGTAGTGATGTTGGGGCCGGTGAGGTTCACTTCATTGACCCGTTCCCCGTATTCCCTCGGGAGAGATCTCATTCTAGGGGTCCAAGAAGGGGCCGGGAGTGTTTTATACGTTAATCGGGGAATGACTTCCTTATCGGCATTTATTAATTGATTGGTGATTTTATCCAACTCCGTCGATTTCTTCTAAATTTGCATCAATGAAGGGGTCGGGAATGTACCTCTTGCGTTCTGGGATAGGGACCTGAATAGGGGCGGTGAAGATTTTTATAAGGATAGCTTGGTGGTCACTGGGGACAGGAGGGCCCGGTTCAATGAAGTAATTATAGGGGAAAGAAGTGCTTGTGAGCACTATGTCTGGTTTTGTGGCTGATCTGTCCGTGATTTATGTGGGGAAGTTTGGTCCAATTCTTGTCATAATTTGTCTGTCAATAAGTGTCTCGAGATTCCTGCCTCCTGGGTTGGTCGTCGTATAGTTTGAGGCAGCACTTCTCGCATTGAGGTTGCCGGCAAAAAGAACGGTTCTGCCGTGACCACAAAGCTGCAGGAAGTTATGGAGGGGTAAATAACTTCTCCTTGGGGGCTGGTACCCTGTTGCCAGGACCAGGGGCCCCACTGCCGTACGTACCTCCAAAGCTAAGTAAGATTCACCGAGTCCACTTATTTCTCTGTAATCAATACCTTTTTGCACAACAATCGCACGACCGTCAAATCGTTCTCCACTCTGATTTCTGGTTATGACTTCGTATGAAAATTTTTATTGTGTTTCTGTCTGTGTCTATCCCGTGTTATGAGATAAAGACAAAGTTTGGGTCACTTTGTCTTATTATGTTACCGTAAAGTAGTCTTTTCTCGGTCCAACCGTTTGAATTAAAATATAGTATTTTTAATTGGTCCATTGTCTTATTCACGTGAGGTTCCTGTGTATGTGTTGTTGTTATGGCTTATTTTCTAACGAGCTTGGGCCCAAGTGGAGTGTTTGGAGGCGTAATCGTTTTTCCATTGCGTTTTTTCCTATATTCGCCGTCTGTGAGGGTAGTGAAGGTTTCGGGACCCATTTTGATTGAGCCTTGGAGTAAAGCCTCCTCGACTTGTTTTTCCGAGGTAAATTCCCATTTGTACTTTCCGGATATTACTCCTGATACACCAAGGACATCCATCTCCTTTGGGAAAGGGGACCTTTCGGCGGCGTAGACCTTAAAGTCTATTTTTATTGAGTGTAAAGCGTGCCTAGATTCCCTCCTACAAGAAGAGGACATCTTTGTGGCTGCGAGCTTTTCCGGGAGCGTGGCGCATGCGCTCCTCCCTCGGGTCTCGCAGTCTCAATCGCCCAAACTTCCATTTCCGCTTGTGTTTGTGTGTTCGTTTGTTTTGTGCGTTGAGAATGCCACTTAATTCCGGCAACCAGAACAGTCCATCCCATTATGTATACCTTTATCTCCCCTACCACTATAACCCGTTTCTCCTCTCCCACTATACCATTATCTCCCCTCCCAGTATACCTTTATCTCCCTTCTCACTATACCTTTATTTGGCACGGAATTGCCATGAGCTCAGAGATGCCCTGAACATCCCGTGATACGTTCGACCCCCTTTTAGTCGCACTGGTCTATCCAATAGTCTTTGTGCCGGTCTCGATTCGCATATGAAAAGGTACCTTTCCTCCTGATTCGTAAAATCTGCACCCTCGCCTCCCGATTCTTCCCCGATGCCCTTCGAAAAACATGAATGCGAACGTTTTTATCGATCATTTGGTCTTTAAAGAAAGAGAGAGAGAAAGAAAGAAAGAGAAATACACAAATAGGGAGCCGGTGAAACATGGGCAGCCATGCCTAAGCTGGCATCTGGGGGACTGCATGCCCTCGAGGAAAGGTTAGTCGGTGAGGTTACCGTCAGCAGTACAGCCAGTGCCTAGAGGCTGGTACCCTCCTTACACTCCTTAATACCTCGCAAATGTCCTTTACTACGCCTGACTAAGATCTAGTATTAAGGAGCAGGCCAGTTATTTGGTGCCCTGTTAAAGTAGCTTTGGTAGTTGTACAGGGTCTATTTTTTTTTCATGTCCTACTTTTGAAGTTTAATAAAATCAAGAATAATTTTGTGATCATAATGAAACTCAGAATTTGTTGGTAAGAGTCGTCAGTTCTTTGTCCTAAAATGGCTAATTGAAGGGATAGTATTGCAAGAGAGATCCAGGTTCTGGGAGTTGGGGCGTGATCGATGGGATGAATAATTTCCGCTTTAGTAACCCCATTCATAACGTGTAGTTGCCCCCCCCCCACCGCCTTGTGACCGGTCTTTGCTACACGAGTTGCTTATGGTAGGCAGGCTTTACCATGTTGATGGCAACCCTAGGTATCGAGTCCTGTCTGGCGGTTTTTTTTTTTCAATAATTGTCCTCTTCGAAAAATTGAGGTGGGACCACTTTAACGAAACCTGGTGCCGTCTTGGTCTAAAGGGATGGTAGGTGGGGGGAGGATAGGGCCAAGACACAACTCTGCTGGGTTCCAAGACCACCAACCTAGTCAAAGATTGGCTCTACTCCGCTCACTTATCCATGGGAACAGACCCAATGGTGTTCCTTATCTACAGCCATGACCCCAAATTTTGAGACTATAATAATAATAATAAATTTCTTATAATGCGCTCTTCAAGGCCGGAGGCCTTCACAGAGCGCACGTTCGGCTGTGGGCTAAGATCAGGTGGGTGAGTAGGCAATCCTGAACAGATGCGTTTTCAGGAGTCGCTTGAAAGTGGTAAGTGAAGGGAGGCAGCAGATCTAATTTCGGACTAATCAAACGTTCAATTTTGTTTTATTATGCCCCGCAAGGGGGTGGGTTGGGGGGCTCTAGATTGTTACACAGGGTACGTGGAGGAGCTGCACATCCCTCCGGCCTGAAGGAAAATTAGGCAAGCCACTCTCACTGTATCGAAGTGAACACTCTGATGGGGCGTGGCGTGGGAACTTTGTTGGTGCGCTTTCCCCTCGCTCCCTCTCAGCGATACTTTATCTTTATTCATTATTTTTGCGACTATCCTTTCATTCTTTTGTCTACCCGCACTTTGTATCAGGAGAAACTGATCTCACTAGGGCAGATTTCGGTTCCCTAGTCTGGGACCTAGGTGGATTGCTCACCATCCCGAGGTCACCTAGCGCCAGGGTATGGTAATAATACGTGATCACCCTTCCTACTGGTTAGTGGACCCGCCTATCTCCACTTCTCTTTACTACATACCCGCCTACCCCATTCCAAACTTTCTCTTATTTCGAAAGAGGTTCTGTCTGTTCCCGTAAGGCGAAACGGCTGCGCGCCTCCACCGCGTCGCTAGACTCACAGGAGGAAACACACCCGAAGGTGGTCGTGAGGTCGTCTTACGGGGTTTCTAAAGCTGCCCCCCAAACGAGCTATGGCTACTACACGCCTACCCAAGGCTGGATGGGTCGCTCAGAGACTGGATCCTCCAAAGTAGGGATCCCCGTTACTGAACTCGTCCCACCCGCCAAAGATTTGGAGGCGGAGGGAGGAAAAGACTCACATAGTGAGACGAACCTACCCCGATAAGTCCTAGAAGGTGACAGCGCATTGTTCGACCAACAGCTCCCGGAGTTCTGCCTCCCGGAAGCGTAGAGCCATTCCCGTGACTCTCTCCGTATGCAGAGCCTGATTTGGGGTGGAAGGTGGTCGATGACCTGCATGGTAGTGATCACTTTCCAATTCAAATCATTTCTGAACCGCCCGTAACTACGTGCGCGGGCACCGCCCTTGGCCAAATCGATATCCATTCGCCATGCTTCGACACCTAGGTGAGCGAGGCATTGGCCTTTCTGTTAGGTTTGTTTAATAGGGTCTGGAAAGAGGGTATCCTCCCACACTCCTGGCGAATGGCTGCTGTGATCATTATTGGAAAACCGGGCAGAGATCACTCTACCCCGGTCGGTTGATGGAGAAATTAGTAAATGTTAGACTAGCCTTTTTCCTGGACAGTGGAGGCCACCCGTCTTTTGCACAGTGCGGCTTCCGCAAGTTCTACTCCGCGTCGGATGCTTTGCTTCGACTTAATATGTCGTCCGCGAGACCTTCTTTCTTTGGGATCACTACGTCATGGTGTTTTTCGATTGGAGAAGGCCTATGATACCGCTTGGTGATACGGTATCATGGAAGCTCTCTATACGATGGGGGCGAGGGGACGCCTCCCAATCTTTATATCTGAATTTTTGCGAGATCGTCGATTCCGCTTACGGTGGTGGGGGGAGCCCTCTCCGGCCCAATGGAGCAGGAAGAGGGGGTCCCTCAGGGAAGTGTCCTCAGTGTCACTCTCTTTACCTTGAGCATCACCTCGGTGCTGCCGGAAGATGTCATCGCTACGATCTCCGTGGACGACCTTTCGATCTCTTTTGGCGCGGCCCAGATGCCAACTCTGGAGCGTCGACTCCAACAGGCCTTGAACCGCGTCTCTCGCTCTCCTGAAGCGCACAGGTTTCGGGTTTCCTTGGCCAAGACTAAGGTGATGCACCCCTGCCGCCATCCAAGGTTTCCCCCTGACCCCGACTTGTTTCTCAATGGGGTTCGCATGGAAGTGGTGGACTCGCACCGTTTCCTTGACACCTCGCCTGGGAGACTCAAACTGGAATTAATTGCGGCCACTTGTACCCCTGAGTCAGTCGCCAGATGGCAGCTCTTTAATTAACAACAAAATGTGCTCCTGCGCCCTCCACGTAGCTTATGTGCAATCGTAAATATATTTGAAGAATAAATTGTTTTCTGGTATATTTCATGATTGGTGTACTTGAGAAGTCACATGTGAACGCGATTTATTTGTGTAACGTGTGTGACAGTTCCCAGGTAAGTCAGATTCGGGTTTCCGGTGTGTATTACTTGCCTAACCTGTCTGGTTATGGCAGTTGAGTCTTGATTCTTTGTGCCATTTATGATACTCGCATTTATAAGTGAATCTTCAGTAAGAGCAAAATAGGAGTTAAATTGCTGTGTGATACAAAAGTGAAATCAAGAATGAAGAAGACATTCTGATCCTCCTTCTAGAACTTGGCCAACGGTGAGGGCTTGAGAGGAGTAGGTGTGGAAGAGTATGTTCAAACTACACCCGAAATAGGCCGCCTATTTATAAAGCGAGTGGCTTAGCCATTAAGGGCAACTGGGTCAAGGTATCTGCCATGGATCCGCCGGCAAAATCCGCGATAGCTCCTCGCTGCCCTCGCCCACCACGATAGTTCCATGCTGCCCTCGCCCACCACGATAGCTCCTCGCTTCCCTCGCCCACCACGATAGCTCCTCGCTGCCCTCGCCCACCACGATAGTTTCCATGCTGCCCTCGCCCACCACGATAGCTCCTCGCTTCCCTCGCCCACCACGATAGCTCCTCGCTGCCCTCGCCCACCACGATAGTTCCATGCTGCCCTCGCCCACCACGATAGCTCCTCGCTTCCCTCGCCCACCACGATAGCTCCTCGCTGCCCTCGCCCACCACGATAGTTCCATGCTGCCCTCGCCCACCACGATAGCTCCTCGCTGCCTTCGCTCTTCTTTCCCATAATTATCTCCCTCGCGTCAGTCACTCTTAGGCAGTTAAGTGTGTGCGCGCACACGTGTGTATTTGCACCACTGAGGGAGGGAGGGGGGGGGAATTAAAGTTCAATGGATAAGGTTGAAGTTTGGCCTTGCTCTTCTTGGCTAAAATCTCTCTCTGCGGAGCAAGGCTGAAATTATGGCACTGTGCCATATTTGAGGCCCCCATCCCTCCTCCTCCTCCTCCTCCTCGCTTTTGAAACTAATAAAATGGGATTCCAGGCAAAATCGAGACTGATGAAATAGAGATGAAAAAGAGATAATTGAAGGGAACCAAAGTGAAAAGAACTTGAGAATGGAGCCAGAAGAAAAAGAACTTGTGAAGGGAACCAAAGTGAAAAGAACTTGAGAATGGAGCCAGAAGAAAAAGAACTTGTGAAGGGGACCAAAGTGAAAAGAACTTGAGAATGGAGCCAGAAGAAAAAGAACTTGTGAAGGGGACCAAAGTGAAAAGAACTTGAGAATGGAGCCAGAAGAAAAAGAACTTGTGAAGGGAACCAGAGTGAAAAAAAAACTGTGAAGGGAACCAGAGTGAAAAATAACTTGCGACTGGTACCAGAGTGGAAAGAACTTGTGAACTGGCACGGAGTGGAAAGAACTTGTGAACTGGCACGGAGTGGAAAGAACTTGTGATCTGGCACGGAGTGGAAAGAACTTGTGAACTGGCACAGAAGGAAAAGAACTTTAGAACCGGCACTGAAAGAAAAGAGCTTGTGAACGGAACCAGAAGCCTAAGAACTTGTGAACGGAGCAAAAGTGAAAAGAACTTGGGAACGGATCCAAAGTAAAAAGAACTTGAACCAAAGTGAAAAGAAGTTGGGAAGGGAACCAGAGCGAAAAGAACTTGTAACCCGAGCCAAAAGGAAAAGAACTTGTAAACCGAGCCAAAGGGCAAAAGAACTTGTGAACGGATCCAGAGGGAAAAGAACTTAAACCAAAGTGAAAAGAAGTTGTGAAGGGAACCAGAGCGAAAAGAACTTGTAACCCGAGCCAGAAGGAAAAGAACTTGTAAACCGAGCCAAAGGGCAAAAGAACTTGTGAACGGATCCAGAGGGAAAAGAACTTGTCCATTTTTGACGTTCTCAGAAAGGCGTGTATGGACATTTGTTTCTTCGAGGTCCGAAAACTACGGACGTAGAAGCCCTTGGACCTTAGTGGACCCTGGTAAATGAGATCCGGTTCGACCTGCCGCGAAATGGAGTGGCCGCCATCTTCCGCTCATAGGGGCAGGTAATTGGGTTTTGAAATATGGGCCACCTACTGCTGTCGTTGACCTTTAGAGTTGTCAGGTACTTGCAGGCCGACCAGATTCATAATTGCCGGATCTAAGCGCGTGCATTCTAGTTCCTTTTAACTTTGGTGACCACTTGTTGGGTGCTTTTTAAATATTCCACCCGCATTCTCCCCAGCACTTAATGCAGAAGGGATTTGGCGCCTCAGCCCCGTCATTTCAATTATCCATCTATTTGCATTCTGCCACTTCTTGTCTCCGTCATATCCGCCTGAGATCACGGCAGACATCAAGTCGGTAGTCCAGCTCTTGCTAAACACGCTGCAGAATATGTCTCCAGTTCAGCAATGATTCTCTTAAATTTGCAGTAAGAGGGGGTACTTAGACCAGTCCCTTCACATATCCCCAGATAAAAAATCGCATGGTGTCAGTCCGGGTGAAAGCGAAGGGCCTTTCAACAGGACATTGTCTTCATTACCAGTACGCCCGATCCATTTTCCTGGCATATTCTCATTGAGATAAGCCCCTATGATGAGCTTTCGGTAAGATAGAGCCCTGTTCAAATGAAGTCATTTTTATTTGCAATGAGCTCATCCATAGCCAGTTCTGAAGCATTTGCAGATAATCATCGCCGGTCATATTTCTTTGTAAAGAAAAACGGCTATGATTCTAGGAGATGGCGCACAGCACATTCGCTTTTGGAGAGTCCCTTTCGTACTCAACTCTGGCATGGGTTCTTTCTTCGCCCCCACATGCGAACATTATGCTCGTTGTCTTTGCTGCTCCTATTAAATGTGGCCTCATCACCGAAAGCTAGACATTCATGAACTCTTCTCCTTCAAGTTTCCTTTGTATATCAACACGTTTTGCGCTTTCGATTGTCATCTGCCTTTAAGGCTTGAGCGATCTGCAGTTTGTAGAGTTTCATTCGCAAGCGTTTCCTCAGAATACGTCAAACTATCGTTGGAGGAATCTTTTTTTTTTCAGGCTTGCTCTTCTTATGGACTTCTAGGGGCCAGGCAAGAGTTTTTTCAATGCTGGTGGTCGTCCAGATCTTTTAGACCGGTAATTCAGCCTTTCTCACTGAACTTCTCGTGGCATATCTAAATCTGCATTGTTGTTGGGGCCTTTTTAGAGAATTCTCTCACGAATGCTCGCACATTCTTGTTCGACCGTGTTCAAACCAACTCTTAACACGCAACACGCGTTTTCTTTTCCAGTGAATACCATTTCTATACCTGAAAAGATAAAAAATCACAAAGTTTTGACGTTTCTACAAAGGCTGTTAAAATTCGAGGTCGATTGAACGAGAATCGGCAGTTATTAGATATCAATGATATCATTTTTGTTTTTAGAAACACCCTGTAGTTTCCTGACAGATTCTCGCCGCCTTCTCCTCATCAGTCGCTTTGGTGAGGCGCTGAGGGAACGGGAGAGAAAGTGTGGGAAAATGTCTCATTGGACCTCAGTGCGCTCGCGTTCGATTACGCCCCATGAAAATCCTAAATTACTAATGTCATTTCTCCCACGCATTGTTACCATTCGTTCTCTACCTCCCTTCGTCTTTCTTCATTTCTTTTTTCTAAGATGTTGCACACGTTGTGTATGTTTTGTGTGCGTGTTGACTCGACCTTCAATCGATTCTCGTTTACTGCTTGGAAGGTTTCTTTCAATTGGTTTCGAGTCGCTCTTTGTAGTCTTCGCTACTTTGCTTAGGAGTGTGGGCGTATGTACGCAAGTCCGCCATGTGCGTATGCGTAGTATTTGTGGTGGTGCATCCCATGAGGGTGGTTGGACGTGGTGTACAAATGAAAGTATAGGTGCCAGTGAGGGCGAGGTCCTGGAACCTTGTATTTCGACATATCGATTGTGTCGCATTGAGTTAAATTGGCAAGATGTAAATAATTGATGGGCGTTTGAGCCTAAGGCAGTGGAATTACTGGTGATGAGAATGATGCAGCGTCCGACGCCTCTAGCAACAAATTCGTGCCCCCCCCCCTCCCTGTACATATATAAAAGTTAAACGGGGTTGATGAGGGAACTGACGATACCCGGAAAAGTGAAGAAGATCCAGAATGAAAAAAATACACTCTAAGAAGTTCTGTAACCCCAGAGGATGGCCACGAGAGAGCGCATTTCACCCCCATCCCATCGACGAGTGAATTTGCATGATGATTATCGATACTCGATAACCCGAAGCAAGCCTCGGCCCAAGGAATATTTGGGATGGTTAATCGTATCGGTGTCGGGTATTGCTTCACCCTTCCGGTCCATTTTGGCGGGAAATATTTCAGATCCCTCACCCCCTCCCTCGAGTCTTATGTAGTGCTTCTTAATTAGGAGGGGAAGGGGGGCGTAAGTGTCGTCTTTAAACGTGTACAGGTGTGGGGCGGTGGGGCTTCATGCCTGTTGGACGAGTTTGTATTCGACTGTCATCGATGGAGGACGGGGAGAGGAGTGCGCGTTCTTAGAGGACGGTGAGAGGAGTGCGCCTTCTTAGAGGACGGTGATCGCCATTGTAGAACCAGGGAGGTCGAGTTGCTTGAGACTCTCGACCACCGCCTAGTGAGCGATTTCGCGGTTTTGTTAAGTTCCATCGCCCTTGGATTCTGTCACTCTCAGGCTGCCATATTGGCACCGCAAAAGAATGGAGAGTGGCGTTGATGGACCGGAGTCGAGTTAAGGGCGGTGAATTGCGGACCGAAGGAATATTTCCTCGTCCTTTTAAACGGTGTCCCTAAGGAAGCGGTTTTGTTTCAGTCCCCAGTAACCACTCTCGTTCAAGTATGGCGGGTATGTTTCGAATTGGGCGAATGTTGAAGTACAGTTCGAGCTCGTTGCTTCTCGATATTGAGGTCGAGGATACTATCACTTGTTTCTCCTGCAACAAGAACAGGTAAGCGACCGAGTAGTGAAGGTCCCGAATTCTTCCTTTAAAATTGTCCTCCACATTCCGGTGATGCGGTAGTTGGATGCCGCGATGAGGATGTCTGCCATTCAGGATGTGGTTGGATGCCGCGATGAGGATGTCTGCCATTTATGATGTGGTTGGATGCCACGATGAGGGTGTCTGCCATTCATGTATTAATGGCAATTACCTAATAGTTGCGCCACTCAAAACCAATCAATCACTCGCGTATTAGAGTGACTATCGGGGAAACCAATGGTTGGTGGCATCGCCCCACCAATCTTGTCTTATTGAAAGGGGGAGCTTATTGTTATTTTCTTGTTTGTTCCTGGGTGTTTAATAGCGTCGCGGTGCCAGGGCAGAACCTTTGAACGAATGATCGACTTCTCACCTTACTTCCTCCGTCTGCGTCACAGCTTTGCCCAGGTTGAAGATATTCTGGCCTTTTATTCGCCATAAATGGGATCGTTTCGAATATCGAAAACGTTTATTCTATTAGTTTGCCCCTCCCCTTTTTCTCTCGAATTCTCCTTTTCTGCATGTGGGAGTATGTGCTAGTTTACTGCCCCAACTATTGGGATGGGGGTGGGAGGGGTCATTGGACATCGTGCCCCGGTGTCACGCTGGAACCGTGCCAGTGTACATATATGGATGGCTCCAAGTCCGAAGAGGGGGTCGGTTTCCACGCCGTATCCTCTCTGTTTGAAGTCAGCGGGGCTCTACCAGGCGCTGCGTCTTTCTTCACGGCCGAGCTGGTGGCAATACACCACTCGGTACGGGAGATTACGCGACGTGCCCGGTTCGGAGACCGGATTGTGATCTTTCGCGACTCACCAAGCGCCCTGAGTGCTCTCGGGGCATTGGAATCTCCGCATCTCCTGGTTCGCGATATCCGTGAGCCGGGTGGATGCCTAGATTATCTTCTGCTGGGTTCCTGGACATGTAGGAATTGCGGGGAATGAGGGCACCAAAGAGTCTGCGAGGGCGACCGGACTAGCATTTCGCTCTTCCTTAATGGCAGGGATACGGGTTGCTTGGCAAAGATGATGGGAGACTGTCGAGGGGAACTTAAAGTTGCGTGCCATTGCGCCGCGACTGTTCCTATGGACCTACCGACCAATGCCGGGAGGGTTTCAGGTCGCTTTCTGTCGTCTTCGAAGTGGACGCACTCGCCGGACCAGAGTTGGCAAAAAAGCCATAATTTTGAAAAAGCCTTTTAAAACCCGGTTTTTTTTAAAAAAAAACACGTTTTATTCTGGGGTTTTTCAAATCTTATTTTTTTTTCAAAAATAAAATCTTACAAGCATTAGAATAACCTAGAAAAAGAATAGCTATCTCTATTTTTATATAATTAATTAGTTTAATAATTATATTATAGTAAGAAAAGATCGCAGTCACAGATCACTGATAGAGAATTGCGGGTACCCGTGATAGCCATAACCTGTAGAAGGAGAGATGAATTGAGTCAGTATCAGAGAAATATTCTTAATTTGATACATATTTGTTGAATTTATAAACATAAATATGAATTTTGAATAAAATAATGATAAGTAACATTCATTTCTTGAAAAAAAAGTAATTTGGAAAAAAAAACCAAACCCGGGTTTTTTCAAAGTTCGCTTGAAAAAAAAACCCCAAACCCGGGTTTTTTAGGGCTGGGCTTTCTGATTTGCCCACCCTGCGCCGGACGCCCCGCCATTTGATGGAGCGCTCGCCAGCGCCTTATTGCGACGATTGCGTTGTCCCCCAGACTGTTCTTGCTGAATGTCCCAGTCTGGGTGATGTTGGGTCTTGTACTCGGGACTAGTTCGTGCACACTCACACTTGTAGACTATGACTTTTTTTGGGAGCCCATTTTATTTGACTCCTTTTGTTGTAGGTCGCATGTCCCTGCGCCGTGGGGAGGCGGGCCTCTCACCGACTTATTGTGTTTTTTTTGTACTTTGCATTTCTTTAAATCTAACTTAGCATTAGGTTATGAGGTGATTATAGGCGTCTTTTACCCAAGTAGGCCTTCGCTAGATAGGCTCTTTAATAAAAACTAAAATTGTTTTCTCAAATATCTTGCGTCTCACAAAAGCGAGATGAAAAAGTTTGGACCATCTATGGCTTTAACGATGTCGTCTCAAATACCCGACTCACCCTTCTATATTCATCCACGCCTTTAAACAAAATCAATAGAGCCTTTAAAAGGCCCATTTTAAATGGTTATTCGAAAATATGTAAGCCGATACCAAAGCCATTTTCATGATAACGCAAAAGTCACTTTCATGCAGTAAATACACCTATATTCAGGCAATTGTTATCCTAAGTCACATGAAAAACTAACGCAGTTATCAGCTATTTAAAATCTTTCCTTTCTTCATTTTAGTCCAAGTAAGGATTGATTCACCGTTCATTGAGCGATTTCATTATTAATGTTTTTGTTGTTTTTTTCCAGGTAAGATTTGTGTTTTTTGAGATAGAAGAAGAACGCCTCGCCTCCAGAGCGTGTACGGTCTGTATTATATTTGATTAAAAAGAGAAGTTATAGTTCATTTGGGTGTAAGTTGGGGGCGGGTATAGTTCATTTGGGTGTAAGTTGGGGGCGGGTATAGTTCATTTGGGTGTAAGTTGGGGGCGGGTATAGTTCATTTGGGTTAAGTTGGGGGCGGGTATAGTTCATTTGGGTTAACTTGGGGACGGCTATAGTTCATTTGGATTAAGTTGGGGGCGGGTATAGTTCATTTGGCTTAATTTGAGGGCGGGTATAGTTCATTTGGGTTAAGTTGGGTGGTTATAGTTCATTTGGGTTAAGTTAGGGGCGGGTATAGTTCATTTGCGTGTAAGTTGGGGGCAGGTATAGTTCATTTGGGTGTCCTTTGGGTGGTTATAGTTCATTTGGGTGTCAGTTGGGTGGTTATAGTTCATTTGGGTGTCAGTTGGGTGGTTATAGTTCATTTGGGTGTCAGTTGGGTGGTTATAGTTCATTTGGGTTAAGTTAGGGGCGGGTATAGTTCATTTGGGTTAAGTTGGGGACGGCTATAGTTCATTTGGGTGTAAGTTGAGGGCGGGTATAGTTCATTTGGGTTAAGTTGGGGGCGGGTATAGTTCATTTGGGTGTAAGTTGGGGGCGGGTATAGTTCATTTGGGTTAAGTTGGGGGCGGGTATAGTTCATTTGGGTTAACTTGGGGACGGCTATAGTTCATTTGGATTAAGTTGGGGGCGGGTATAGTTCATTTGGCTTAATTTGAGGGCGGGTATAGTTCATTTGGGTTAAGTTGGGGGCAGGTATAGTTCATTTGGGTTAAGTTGGGGGCGGGTATAGTTCATTTGGGTTAAGTTGAGGGCGGGTATAGTTCATTTGGGTTAACTTGGGGACGGCAAGAAGTTCATTTGGATTAAGTTGGGGGCGGGTATAGTTCATTTGGCTTAATTTGAGGGCGGGTATAGTTCATTTGGGTTAAGTTGGGGGCAGGTATAGTTCATTTGGGTTAAGTTGGGGGCAGGTATAGTTCATTTGGGTTAAGTTGGGGACGGCTATAGTTCATTTGGATTAAGTTGGGGGCGGGTATAGTTCATTTGGCTTAATTTGAGGGCGGGTATAGTTCATTTGGGTTAAGTTGGGGGCAGGTATAGTTCATTTGGGTTAAGTTGGGGGCGGGTATAGTTCATTTGGGTTAAGTTGGGGGCGTGTATAGTTCATTTGGGTTAAGTTGGGGGCAGGTATAGTTCAGTTGGGTGGTTATAGTTCATTTGGGTGTCAGTTGGGTGGTTATAGTTCATTTGGGTGTCAGTTGGGTGGTTATAGTTCATTTGGATTAAGTTGGGTGGTTATAGTTCATTTGGGTTAAGTTGGGTGGTTATAGTTCATTTGGGTTAAGTTGGGGGCGGGTATAGTTCATTTGGGTTAAGTTGGGTGGCTATAGTTAAGTTGGGGCAGGTATAGTTCATTTGGGTTAAGTTGGGGGCGGGTATAGTTCATTTGGGTGTCAGTTGGGTGGTTATAGTTCATTTGGGTGTCAGTTGGGTGGTTATAGTTCATTTGGATTAAGTTGGGTGGTTATAATTCATTTGGGTTAAGTTGGAGGCGGGTATAGTTCATTTGGGTTAAGTTGGGGGCGGGTATAGTTCATTTGGGTTAAGTTGGGGGCGAGTATAGTTCATTTGGGTTAACTTGGGGACGGCTATAGTTCATTTGGATTAAGTTGGGGGCGGGTATAGTTCATTTGGATTAAGTTGGGTGGTTATAGTTCATTTGGGTTAAGTTGGGTGGTTGTAGTTCATTTGGGTTAAGTTAGGGGCGGGTATAGTTCATTTGGGTGTAAGTTGGGAGTGGGTATAGTTCATTTGGGTTAAGTTGGGGGCGGGTATAGTTCATTTGGGTTAAGTTGGGGGGTATATTTTATTTAGGGGTAAGTTTGATGGTTGTGAAACAGAATTTCGAAGGTCAGTCCGAAGAGAGCCTAAACATCTCGCGGTGGAGGGGGGGGGAAGGGATCTTTTAGGTGTTTCCGGGGCAAATCTAATTTGCGAATTTGTAACCAAGTTCTCTTTGCCGAATATTGCCCCACAATGGGGTGGGGGCGTGTAGTCTTTGACCTTGCTACCCAGAGAAGCGTCACGCCCTTCCGGCTCCACCACTCGGAGACTATCAAATCAAATTTAGATTATTTGGGCTTTATTTCTCCTAGACATTTTATTTTACCTTCTTTTTTTTTACAAACATTCTCACCCGTCTATTTTAACCGGCGCCTAATATTGCAGGCTAGTCGCCGACCTGCTGTCATCCCTTTACGGGGCCAGGAGAGGGGGAAATTCATCCCCCTTGGCTCCGGTTGGAGCGGGTGTTTTTTAATGTGCATTTTGTATACCCTGTACCCCCTCCTTTTCCCCTATCATTTCGTTTCTTCTCCTGGCAGTGGGGTATCGGGTACCCTTTGTGTGCCCCTACAACTCCTGGTACCTGGGGGGGGGAGCGTCTCCATCCCCCTTCCGGGTCCGAGGGCCAATAGGGAACGCCCGGTACCAGCATTGATGGTTCCAAGCGCTCCAGGGAAAGCGCGCCATTATAACGGGTCGGATTCTCACGGCGCATCTTAGCTCGAGTGAGCAGGCGAAGTCTGTGCGAAGGATCGCATTAGGGGATTTCCATAGCCTATGGGCACTTTGCCTTGACCTTCCAAGGCAGTGGGGGGTCGTGTGTCCTTTTCATGCAACCGTTTTCATTTTTTATTCGGTTATAGCGTCACGTGAATAGAGAGGGAGACTGAATGCATGGAGAGGCTCCTCCAAGCAGGGTGGCTAAATAAAAAAACCCGGGTTTTATTCCTGGGGTTTTGGGGGCTTTTTCAAGTGAAATTTGAAAAAAAACAGGTTTTTTTTTTCAAAAATATATTTTTTCCTGAAATGAATGCTACTTATCATAATTTTTATTTAAAATTCATATTTATGTTTATAATTTCAACAAATATGTATCAAATTAAGAATATTTCTCTGATGCTGACTCATAATAATTCATCTCTCCATCTACAGGTTATGGCTATCATGGGACATGGGTACACCAAATTCCCGATCAGTGATATGTTACTGTGATATTTCTTACTATAATATGATTATTAAACTAAGTAATTATTAATATTATATAAAAATAGAGATGGCTATTCTTTTTCTATGTTATTCTAATGCTTGTAGCGTTTGTTTTTTGAAAAAACCCAAGATTTGAAAAAAAACCCAATAAAACCCGGGTTTGATTGGGTTTTTCAAAATTTGGGTTTTTTTGCCAACCCTGCAAGCGAGTCCTCGTTCCTCCTCGGCGTCGAGATTGATAGAATATTTATCTTAAGTGCGGGCCGGATCTGGTACGTGGGCCATAGGTTGCAGACCCCTGATGAAAAAGCTTACCCGATCGAATCGAAGGTGGCGAACAGGGAACGTAACAAATCGAATTAATATACGAAAGACCATTTTAGTTTCATCGTGTGAAATGTGACTCAAATGAAAGAGTATACACGAGATTGACTAGATCAGTTTTGAAGGTCAGTTATTGGATTAGGAGAAGATGGGGCGCTTATGTTTGACGTGACTTGATTCTCCTCAAACCTAAGCGGTACATCCTAAGTACTTGAAACATACTTGTTCAAATGGAAATACCATAGAGCCTAATATTTCACCCAGCCAAATCCTCAAACCTAAACATCATTACTTTTTTCTACGTTTCCCCCAATTACTTGACCAATAAAAATAGTGAAGAGTCATAAAAGAGAGGAAGGTGTATGACTCCATTACAAAGAATCTCAGTACGAGTAGAACCGATTCGAGCGAAAATAAAGCCACTCCTGTTTGGTTGGTTAGTAAACTGGCTTCCACTTGATCAGGCTTGTTTTTACATATCTTTCGAGCGTTACTCTTTAGTCAATGTTTTAAGCATTATAGTCTTTTCTTTTAAAAGAATAATTTTTTTTTCAATTAAATCACTTAGAAAGTGCTTTGGGGGCATTATTTTTGACAGTAATCACACTTTGGGTTTATAATTTGTTGGGTTCAGAAGGAACCTCGCTCGAATCTTGCTCTTTGCTTGAAAGATCCTCCTTTGAGTCGGCCTAATCCATCGACGCTTCGGGCGATCCTTTGGAAGTGTAGTGTGCGAAAGTCATCCCATTAACATTAAGCTGAACCATCCGAGATCCTGACTTGTCCAGATATCCTATCGCGACTAATTTGATAGTCTTGGTCCACTAGTTCGCTGGCAGCAACCACAGAGTCCTCGTTTGTTCACATCGATGGTCTCTTTTCTCTCGATTCATCTTTCAAGTCATTTCGTCCTTGTTTTATCGCCTTTGAACAAGTCATTGACCCCCTTTGGACACAGAAAAGCTTTGGAATGATCATAGGCGAAGCTTGTATTCATCCTCTCCGAAATTCTAGTCACCAGTATTTGTGAGGCCGTAATCAGCCCCAAGAAGACTCCCCGTGGTTGCTTGACTCGTGTATCTTCCACGTCTTTTCACTTCGCCAAACAGCACTTAAACACTAACCACTGTTTCAAAACCTTTTTACCAGAGATGTCTTGTTAAGTTCGCTCATTTTTAAATACAGAAGTAAAACTACAACCTTGGCCAAAATTATGGAGCAGGTATGAAAAAGTGAAGAATATGATTGAAACTCATTTATTTCATGCTTTACATAATACAAATAAACATCGCGTATATTCTATCAATAATTAATATTTGATGTCTTCCTTTCGCTTTTATGCGTTTTTACATACTTGAGACTAAGTTGGCACAGGTGATTGGCTCAATTTTCTGCCACTCTTCAGGAATTTTGGCTGTTAATTCACTTTTTGAGGAACATTCGCGCACCCTCACTCTTGTGCGTAAATGTGACCACATATGTTCAATGGGGTTGAGATCTGGAGATTGAGGGGGCCATTCCATCAACGTCACCCCTTTCTTTTCAAACCAGCCCTTTGAGACTCTTAGATGTGTGGCATGGAGCATTGTCTTGTTGGAAGGTTACACCATTTAAAATTTTGCCCAAGAAAGGTTAATAAACCTGGTCTAACATGCTGGTGTAAGTGTTGGAATTCATTCTACTTTCACAAGTTAACGAAGAATTCTGGACCTGAAGACGACACACAGCCATAAACCATTACACTGCCACCTTCAACTTTGACTGTTGGGACAACACATCTCGGATCATAAGCTTCCACAACTCTTCGACCAACATAAACAGTTCCAGGGGTTCCAAAGAACTGGGGAGAAATTTAAATTTCACTCATCATTTTTGGTATCGAATAAAAATGTGTAAAAGAGTAATAAATTGGTGGAAACTAATGTGGAGAACTTACCTCAAAGTTGCTTTCATCAGACCAAACAACTTTAGCCCAATCATCATCAGTCCAATCTTCATGCTCTTTTGCCTAAGACAATCGCTTCTTGTTCACCCGAGACAGCCACGGTTTCTGCCTAGCCTTCCTTTGAGCCCAGCTTCTAATAACCTTCTCCCCACTGAGCGTCTTTGTTTGTTGACGCCCGAAACTCAGCAGCTACATCAGAAGAGGGTTTTTTCCTATCGGCCAGAGATGTCCTTTTCAGCAAAAACGCATTAAAGCGTCTATAAAAACAAAAGGAAAATACTAATTAGAAATGGGATATACTCGACTGTTTATTATATTGTTTTCTATTATTATCTGAAGAGTTTCATTCGTATTCTCTATTTTTTCATACTTCCCCCATAATTTTGGCCAAGGCTGTTAGTGAAAAGGAACCATCGCTGAAAAATATCCCGAGAAGTACCTATAAATAGTCAAATCACGTTTTTAATCCTCCCTCAGGAAGGGGTGAAGATGAGGGGCAGCATCTGTGCTGGACTTTATTATTACCTGGGTTGGCTATAAAACACGGAGCAATGAGTCTGTTCTTAATAATTCTTTGATCCGGCCGCGCCTTCAATATGGATGCTCGCCACCGCCCGCCATTTCCGACCGGGCTCTACATTCCTTCTCTAACCCTTTTAGTGGGCAAGGTTTCCACGCCGTATCCGCTCTGTTTGAAGGATTCAGTCAATTAAATGTGACGTATACGCTGCACAACAGGCAAATTTTCAAGGTAAAGGATTCAGTCAATAAAATGTGACGTATACGTTGCACAGCAGTGAAAAGGTAAAGGATTGAGTCAATAAGATGTGACGTATACGCTGCACAACAACGAAAATGTAAAGGATTCACTCAATAAAATGTGACGTATACGCTGCACAATAGTGAAAAGTTCAAGATAAAGGATTCAGTCAATAAAATGTGACGTATACGCTGCACAGCAGTGAAAAGGTAAAGGATTCAGTCAATAAAGTGTGACGTATATGCTGCACAACAGTGAAAAGTCCAAGGTAAAAGATTCAGTCAATTAAATGTGACATACGCTGCACAACGGTGAAAAGTTCAGGCAAAAGTTCAAGGTAAAGGAGTTGTCTCTGCAAGGCATTGCCTAATCACACAGGAGTACACTGATTAATTATTTTAGGTTATGGTTGCATACAGCCACATTATACCATACGCGAGATGCACTGATTAGTCTAGGGTCGAAGCCAACTGCCTCGTTCGCCATTCTCTCCTGACATCATTCGAAATGCCGCTTCTTTGTAAAGAGAGACATCCGATTCGCACTGAAAGATTCTTTGATTAGGAAGTACCCGAAGAGGGACAAGTGGTTGTGTTTTATTCGTCCAGGCGTAAGTAGCTTTTATTCAAGAGAGATAGGATAAACATTTGTTGGGAAACTATTTCTGAAAAAGATTGAAATAATTTTGAGAATAAATTCTCTTGTTTTAACCGGATTTCATTTATCGACATAGGTTTAGAAAAACCCGAACGAATTATTTTTTTTTTTTTAGCCCAAATCCACTTTGTGCTGTAAAAGCCAATTCCTATAGTTAAATATTTTCAAAAGTATATCCACTAAATGATTAAAATGTTTCCGCATATTCAAATTACCCATTTTCTCGGGTTATAATTTCAAGAGGATTCGGGGAGGGTTGAGTTATTACACACCAGGTCTTGCTTGTGTAGTTTTCCAAGATTAGTAATTAAACAAAAGATACAATTTCATTATTTGAATTTACGATCCACCCTATTCGTCTCCGTTTGGCGACCGTTGCCTTGATCAGATCCGTTGGAGAGCCTTTTTATTGATGCTTCTGGATATGCCGCTCGTTTTCCTTAAACGTGAATTATGTTCCCCTAGGCGTGGGCCAGGTTTCTCACTCGCTCCCTAATGGCTTTCATTTCGTCCAGGGTCGATTTCGAAAGTGTTTATTCCGCCGTGA
Organism: Ceratothoa steindachneri; assembly: GCA_963969495.1. Classification (NCBI taxonomy): domain Eukaryota; kingdom Metazoa; phylum Arthropoda; class Malacostraca; order Isopoda; family Cymothoidae; genus Ceratothoa; species Ceratothoa steindachneri. The sequence continues at coordinate 166,393,614 of OZ018329.1, read as the reverse complement.
GACTTCAATTAGACCCTAACCATGTTGATTTAAGCGAAGGCAACTCCTTAGATATCTTTATCTACCTGCCTGGCCGGTTGCGTCTCTGGTTCTGATCAAGACGCCACCCTGGAGGTACCTACCTAAGAGGTCGGTTTTCACGACTTTTCCCCTTTGGTTTGAAGCCGGCGGGGCTCTACCGGGCGCGTGGCCTGTCTTCACGGTCGAGCTAGCTGCAATACACCGCTCGGTTCTAGAAATTACGCGATGTGCCCTGTTCGAAAACGGAATTGTAATTTTTAGCGATTCAGACCACCCTAAGTCCCATCAAGGCTTTGGAATTTCCTCACTTACTACTCGTTCGCAGTTTCTGTGACGCCACGGTTGCGCTGCGCCTAGAGGATGTCGAGATTGTCTTCTGCTCGGTTCTTGGACATGGAGAGATTGCGGGAAAGGAAAGTATCGAATAGTTAGGATTGACCAGACTAGCGTTTCGCTCGGCCCCACTCTGATTACATGGCAGGAATCAGGTTATTCCTTCTGGTTGCATGACAAAGAAGATGGACTACGGCCCACGGGAATTTAAAGTTGGCTGCCATCGCGCCGCGACCTTTCCTGTGGATTACCCCCATTGTTGCGAACGGATTTAGATCGTTTCTTGTCATCTCCGAGTTGGACACACTCGCGGGACGCAGCGCCGTCTTATTGAGTGCTCCCTCGAACATTACTGCGACGACTGCTTGGTACCCAAAACACTCCCGCACACTCTTGTCGAATGTCCCAGTCTGGTGTAGCTTTGCGTGCATTACCCGTCACAATACCATGGTGAGCAGGGTGGCTACTGTTTGTCCTAATTACCCGGGAACAGATTCGTTCACTCCCGAACTTAAACTGGTCCAAGTTTTTGGAGGCGACGAATCTCCTCCATAATATTAAATTTATTGCTGCTCGCCCAGTCCCCCCCATCCTCCAGCACTATGGCCCGCCTTTGGGGTTTTCTCTTTGGTTTGTTTGTTATAGTTTTGTTTTTTAAGGTGGCCAAGATAGCTTTAAAATAAAAAAAGAAAGGAAAATGTTTTGATTTCCCTGACACATTCAATGTGCATCGCCACTCGGGGCCGTATATCTTTTTAATGTCGCCCCCAACCCCTACGGCTACAGAGTTCCTGTAACGCCTTTCACATGCCACTCGCTCACGTACAAGTCACCGCTCTTATTAGCTGGTCGATCCACCTCTCTTCTCTCATCACACCCTCCTCTTCACTACCACACTTTTCCGCCTTCTCATCTTAACCTCCCCCCTAAGAAATCAGGTGATCTAAACACCCCACCCCACCCCGCCCCTCTCCTAAACGTCTATTAGCCATTCACTCGCCATCTCCCCATAAACATTTATTTTACCCTGAGCAGACCAAATTGCTCCTAATTTTCCATTTGTAACCTCACACACCGGCCTGTGGCCACCTCCACTCTTCATGCCTGATAATAATTGTTATTCCTGTTGAAAACCCGTACTGCCAAACACTCGCTCTTTGAATCATCACCTTAACCCATTCGGCCATCAAACCACAGATCCTTCACACTCTCACCGATGTTCGAGTCAACTAGTTATTTAATGTGTGGTGCTTGAGTCGGTGAAGGCGTTGACTCTCAGAAGGGCGAGCGTTTGGCAGTACGGGTTTTAGTCGCAGTCGGGTTTCAATGGGTATAAACATGGCTTTGTTAATGTTACATTTATTCTGTAGAGCGGGACTGGTAGGTTTCCCATCACGTTCTAAGGTCGTTCAACGCCTTCAGGGATTATTGTTCAAGGGAGTGAACTCCCTTGATCATAGACTCCCATTTCATGATACATGGTCTAGTGTAGTTTCCTACAGTCATGGCCCAAAGTTTTGAGACTACTATATTTTTAGTCGCGTGCACGCGAGTTTAGAAGTTACTATGTCGGTCGGTCGGATGGTAAACATTTTACTTTCCAATGAGTTTTTTTCACTAACATCGTAATTATGCGTCCGATTCTAACGAAATTTGAAACTCTTATGTTGTTTTACATTCTCTTTCAAATTTTATAATTGTCAAGGTCCTCCCAAGGTTAGTCTGGGAATAATTTGGCAATAAGATCGTAACTATTCGGCAGATTCTAACGAAATTTAAAACCCTTATGTTGTTTTACAGGCATTGAACCGCGTCTCTCGCTATGCCGAAGCGCACAGGTTTCAGTTTTCCTTGGACAAGACTAAGGTGGTGCACTTCTACCGCCATCCACGGCTCTACCCTGACCCAGATTTGTTTCTTAATGGGGTGCACCTGGAAGTGGTTGAATCGCACCATTTCCATGGTCTTGTATTTGACCGACGCCTCACCTGGGAGGCTCATATTCGCAGCCTTAGGTTCTCTTGTAGCCGCGCCATGGACATTCTCCGTTCCGTGACGTTCAGCGCTTACTTTTTTTATCGATCCTTTATTCGTTCGAAGCTCGACTACGGATGCGAGTTTTATACATCCGCAGCCGAGTGTTTATTGCAGAAGGTGGACTCGATCCACCACACCGGCCTTCGCCTGGCGACCGGTGCCTTCTGCACTTTCCCCATTGAGAGCCTGTTGGTCGATGCTGGGCAGATGCTAATCGCTCTACGCCGTATACAGTGCATCATTCGCCTGTATGCGCGAGCCCGGTGCCTCCCTCAGTCGCCAACAGCTCTCACTGCATCCACAGCTAATTTCGGCGGTGCCTATGCCGCCGAGAGACGCCAGTCATACCCTAAGCCCTTTGGTTTTAGGGCCAGGAAACTCCTTGGAGAGCTAGATATAATTCTCTGGCCGGTGGCGCCCCTTGTTCTGCCCAGAACGCCACCCTGGAGGATACCACATTTGGCTATTTGTCGCCACGCCTCTGCTCCCAAAGCTTGTACTGCGCCGGGAGTATTGCGTTCGACCTTTTTGGAGCACACCTCGTGTCACGCTGGAACCGTGCCAGTGTATACGGATTTCCCAAGAGGGGGTTGGCTTCCACGCCGTATCCCCTCTGTTTGAAGTCAGCGGGGCTGTGTCAGGCGTTGCGTCTGTGTTCACGGCCGAACTGGTGGCAATACACCACTCGGTACGGGAGATTACGCGCCGTGTCCGGTTCGTAGACCAGATTGTGATCTATAGCGACTCAAAAAGCGCCCTGAGTGCTCTCGGGACATTGGAATCTCCGCATCCCCTGGTTCGCGATATCCGTGACGCCACAGTTTTGGCGAGCCGGGTGGATGTCGAGATTATCTCCTGCTGGGTTCCTGGACATGTAGTAATTGCGGGGAATGAGGGCGCCAAAGAGTCCGTGAGGACTCTGCGACCAGACCAGCGTTTCGCTCTTCCTCACACCGACTACATGGCAGGAATACGGGCAGCTCTTCGGGCTATTTGGCAAAGAAGATGGGAGACGGTCGAAGGGAACTTTAAGTTGCGTGCCATTGCGCCGCGACTGTTCCCATAGACCTACCCCCCCAATGCCGCGAAGGCTTCAGGTCGCTTTCTCTCGTCTCCGATTGAGCACACTCGCGGGCCGCACCGTCATTTGATGGAGCGCTCGCCAGCGCCCTACCGTCAAGACTGCGTTGTCCCCCAGACTGTTCGGCAAATTCTTGCTGAATGTCCCAGTCTGAGTGATCTTCGCGCATGTTATCTGTCCCGGTACCGGGATGGGCGGATCGCTACCATCTGTCCCTTGTACTCGGGACGAGTGCGTGCACATTGACTGGTGGACTTGTAGACTTTGCGGGGGAGGCTGGCCTTCTCCCTTTTATTGAACCATTTTTTTTTTTGTTTTGTTTTGTTTGTTTTTGTTTTTTTTCTTGCAAGTCGCACGTTCCTGCGCCGGGGGGGGGGGACCTCCTCTCGACACAGTAGCTTGCTTCCTGTTCGTTGCCTTTTCTCTTTTTTTTTTAAATTTGCTTTGTTTGTTTTTGTGTGTTTTTAAATTTGATTTAAAGTAGCCAATGCCCAAGCAGGAGGTCGCTAGATGAGCTCTTAAAAAAAATGTTTTACATTCTCTTTCGAGTGATATAATTGTCAAGGTCCTCCCAAGGTTAGTCTGGTAGTTATTGAAAGTTATGTCCCTTGTTCTTCAGCACTGCTTCAGTTAGTTTTGGCCTGCTGGAGACCCAATTCGTTATGATCCTTGACTGATTCTACTCCTTTGTTGCCCAATCAGCACTGCAACTGATCATCATTTTTGGTTTGTGTTTATCAACCGATCATTTTATTATCGACCGCAAATTCTGTATTTGTGTTCAAATTGGGTCAATTCTTGGGCCGAGATCCTAAAGGTTCGATGCTATTTTAAGCTAATTCTTTGGCCGAGATCCTAAAGGTTCGATGTTATTTTAAGCCAATTCTTAGTCCGAGATCCTAAAGGTTCGATGTTATTTTAAGCCAATTCTAGGGCTGAGATCCTAAAGGTTCGATGTTATTTTAAACCAATTCTAGGGCCGAGATCCTAAAGGTTCGATGTTATTTTAAGCTAGTTCTATTGCCGGGATCCTAAAGGTTCGATGTTTAAGCCAATTCTTTGGCCGAGATCCTAAAGGTTCGATGTTATTTTAAGCCAATTCTATGGCCGGGATCCTAAAGGTTCAATGTTATTTTAAGCCAAATCCAGGGCCGAGATCCTAAAGGTTCGATGTTATTTTAAGCCAATTCTTTGGCCGAGATCCTAAAGGTTCGATGTTATTTTAAGCCAATTCTTAGTCTGAGATCCTAAAGGTTCGATGTTATTTTAAGCCAATTCTAGGGCCGAGATCCTAAAGGTTCGATGTTATTTTAAACCAATTCTAGGGCCGAGATCCTAAAGGTTCGATGTTGTTAAACCAATTCTAGGGCTAAAATCCTAAGGGTTCGATGTTATTTTAAGCCAATTCTAGGGCCGAGATCCTAAAAATTCGATTTTATTTTAAGCTAGTTCTATTGCCGGGATCCTAAAGGTTCGATGTTTAAGCCAATTCTTTGGCCGAGATCCTAAAGGTTCGATGTTATTTTAAGCCAATTCTATGGCCGGGATCCTAAAGGTTCGATGTTATTTTAAGCTAGTTCTATTGCCGGGATCCTAAAGGTTCGATGTTTAAGCCAATTCTTTGGCTGAGATCCTAAAGGTTCGATGTTATTTTAAGCCAATTCTATGGCCGGGATCCTAAAGGTTCAATGTTATTTTAAGCCAAATCCAGGGCCGAGATCCTAAAGGTTCGATGTTATTTTAAGCTAATTCTTTGGCCGAGATCCTAAAGGTTCGATCTTATTTTAAGCCAATTCTTAGTCCGAGATCCTAAAGGTTCGATGTTATTTTAAACCAATTCTAGGGCCGAGATCCTAAAGGTTCGATGTTATTTTAAACCAATTCTAGGGCCAAGATCCTAAGGGTTCGATGTTATTTTAAGCCAATTCTAGGGCCGAGATCCTAAAGGTTCGATGTTATTTTAGCTAATTCTATTTTGTGATAAGGTGCTTTTATCCTGCTGAAAAATACTAATAGAGGACGTTTTGGTGTCATTTTCAGTTCATTGCGCTCTTGGGCAAAATTCAAAGCAGTGTAACCGGTATTTTTAGACTCATTAATGATGATGATTGTGCTTGATGGCAATACCCTTAGCAACCCTCTGCTTGCATTTCCGACCATTTTGGTGCACAGCAACAATGGTTGTTTCTTTGAAAACGAAGTATTTCTGTAATTGAAAAATATTCAAACAATTATTTTTACCAATGATTATTACGAAATAGATTATAATTACACGTAATCATTCATTTAATCCACATTTGTCATCATTTTGCCCCATTTGATCGAATAGTAAAGTTCGAGGTAGTGAAACTCGCCTCCTACAGGAATTGGACCAGAGCGCGATTTTGGATTGAGCCAAGGAATATTTTTTTTCTTTATTTTTGAAATTCTGACTTTTTAATAAACCTGGACTAATTTAATTATTAAAATATTTATTTCTATCTCCTAAATTTTATTAAAGATGAATGAAAAATCAAAATATAAGTCGAAAAAAAAAACCTTTTGGCCACCTGTCACCACGATGGATTGTTCTTCCCCGATGCCATAAAAAGGCTCGATCATAATGCGAAATTGTCCCTGAGATCAATCCTCGGGGTTGATCTCTTTTAAACAACCGGGGGAGGGGGGGGGCGGTCCATAACCACCTCGTTTAAATGGTTCGTGCGGTTCTCGTAGCCTCCGTTCACTCGCAAGAATTTTTTCCTGGTCGTTCTGCATTCTTGAGCCCGCCCAGTTGTGACCAATTTTAGGAGAGTTTCGTGCTCTTCTCTCGGTTCCGACCCCCCCTTCCTTCCTCTCCAATAGGACGAATGGTTCGGGGAAGGGGGGGGAGGGCGAAAGATGTACCAGATCCTGACCTCTGAGTCAACATCATTGAAATTCTAATCTAGGTCCACTCTGTTTTTTAGTCGCGCGCACGCGACTCTTATAAGTTATTATGTCGGTACGTAGGTCGTCTGTCGGATGGTAACTATTTTAATTTTAAATGAGATTCTTTTGGCAATTACATCGAAACTATTCGGCTGATTCTAACGAAATTTGAAACCCTTATGTCGTTTTACATTCTCCTCCAAAAAATATAATTGCCAATGTCCTCTCAAGGTTAGTCCGGGAATTATTTAAAGTTTTGAATGTCCTAAGTCAGAATAATTGAGAGCACGTAACTTAGGTATGTTGACCTTGTTTTTATATTGTGCATTTATCCCTTAGTCCAAATGAATCGTTAGAATCAGCGGAATAGTTTCGATGTTATTGCCAAAAGAAACTCATTTAAAAGTAAAATAGTTATCATCCGACCGACGACCTACGTACCGACATAATAACTTATAAGAGTCGCGTGCGCGCAACTAAAAAACAGTGGACCCAGATTAGAATTTCTTTTTTGTTTTTGTTTTTAGTTTTGTTTTTATCTTTGTCAGTTGCCAGATGGTCCCTTAAAGTTAACCCCCCCGCCCCCCGCATTGATCTCTGCGGTGGGATATAGCTTCACATTGTAGGCGCCTAAAAAGATAAATCCGGCACCAATTTGCGCTTTAGGATCTGCGGCGCACTCTCTATCTTCGCAGATTTGACCTGCTCTATTTTAACCACTTTTTAGAGGTCTCCTCGCTAACGTTCCACGTGGCCTCGTTGGTTTTCGCTTTAATTTTTTTTAATGTTTCCTCCATAATGGAATCTGATTTTTTTTTTTAAAAGGGTTCCTAAAAATGAAATAGAGTCGTTCGATTTTCCAAGACTCATCCCAAACTCTGACTCCGCTGCTCTGCTAAGTAGTTTGACTTCCTAACTCTCTTTACCCCCCCCCCCCCCAATCTTTTCAAAACTTTAATGGTAGAGATGCCCTCGTTTGCTTTCGCATTTGTTTTTTTTTAATCAGATAAGTATCTTGCACACGTCTCCTCCCCCCTCCCTTTGATTATAGATTTAGCGTATCATTTCCGAGGAGGGGACTGGCGCGAAACTTTGCATTTTCATTATTATTAGATTGGAATTGGCGCGAAAAAAGGCCCGCACTCTGTGTAAGTGTGTGCGCAACGGTCCCTGGTGTATGTCGGAAGCCGAGCCTGGAAAAGAGAGGAGAGATTAATTCCGTGATGAATTTATAGAGAGAGAGAGAGAGAGAGCGCGCGCGCGCATTTGCTCGTTTTCCCTCTCCCCCCCTTTCGATGCTCTATGAAAGCCTTTCCGCCGACTCATCTTTCTAGATTTGAGTCGCGATATTGCGCTTGTCAATATTGGCTTCTCTTCCTGGACGCCGTATTGCTCCCGATTGGCTTGGCTCGTCGTTACTCGGTCTCGCGTCCGGCCGTCCATTTCTCTCTGGCGCTTCTACACAGGGACACACAAATCACGCGTCGCAGTCTAATAGAGGAGGTGGGGTCATCGCTAGGACCCCGTAGAGGGTTAGGGTGGTGTAGCAGGTGTGATGTCCTTAGAGGCGCGCCAGTGTCCGCAGTTGTGCGCCCTTCATTCTCCACTGTCTGCAGGAGTACCTGTTGCTATGTTATCTTACACTTTTCGAAAGAAATAAAATAATTAGCATAAGGAGTGGGGGTGAGGGGGAAGAAATAGAATGACCGCCCTTCCCCTGCTGTAATAGACCCTGACTCACTAGGCTTCTATCTACTGCCAAGGGTTTCCTGTGACTCGCCACTTTGAGTCATTAGCTCGAGTCACCTACGCTTTGGACTATAAAGCGACTTCATCTCGAGAACCTTTTGATTCAGGAGTCCAGTGAAAGCTGATAAGAAAACGTCCTCGTCTTCAAATCCATACATTACGTACCACATCCAGGGGAGTGGTCAGCCTGCCACCGGCCGCCGGTCTGTCTCCCTCCCCCCTGTTCGGCCATCTCACCCACTACCAAAGAGATGCTTTTTAGGCTGTTGTCGTTAACATGACAGCCTACCCCCCCCCCTTTCCCATTGCCCCACCACCCCTGCCCCTCTTCCTTTCTGAGATACTGTGCCACATATCCATGAATATGTGGTGAACCAGTGGCAGAGGACATGTGATGAACTCCTCCCCACTACTAGAACCCGGACTCAGGATGATATCCTATGCCGGCTGAGAATTGGGCATTGTCGCCTAACACATGGCTTTCTAATGTGTAAGCCTTCAGCAGCCTCCAGTGTGCACTCCCTGTGGAGTACCAATGTCCGTACTCCACCTATTCACCGATGCACACGCTTCCAAACCCTAAGGCAAAGGGCTTCTCCCTTTTATTTGCCAAGGGGTGCGTCCTCAGCAGGCTCTGAGAACTATCCTTTCTGAGCACCAGAACACCTTTAATAGGAACAAAGGGATAAAATTTTTATCAGAAACGAATCTACTAAAGGAATTTTAGTATTTTATCATTTTTAGAATGAGATAGACATGTCTTATTACTTTACTTTGATTTTACTATATTTTAGAGACATTTATTTTTCTATGATTTTACTCCCTTTTATTTTCTACGGTTTTACTCACTTTTATTCTAGATTTGTAACCAGAGTCTATGTTTTTTAACGGATATTTGAAATTTTAACGAACCCTTTTTGAAAATGGCTACGAGTTTGTCCATTTGGACCAACGCAGCATTTATGTACCGTTCATTCATTCCCATTGCCCCGTGGACGAAGATTCCATACCTACCTCGTTGAAACTAAGCCTTTTTTTTGAAAGGACACAATTACAGGCTTTGGGAGAAGGAGGTTTGCGGTCTAGCCCACTGCGGAACCCGAAGCCAAGAGGCATCCTGGATTGGTACGGAATTGCACGTCCGTCTCTGTGCATGCTGGTCGTAACTCTGAATAACCAAAACCCGTTTGGGGGGCGGCCACCCTCGGATGAGTGTTTGACCCTCTTTTATCATTAAGTCCGCCATGAATTTACACCCTCTCGTGGAGCCCATCCAGCTGCATACTCATTTATACACCTCTCATTGGAGTCATAGCTCATAGGGGTGGTCAACGGTGGGATGTGGTGGGGGTTATCTTTTTCACTCAAGTTAATACGCCAACGCGTACAACCTTCACGCTATGGGTGGCGAAATAACCCTACGTCACACCTACGAAATACAATGTTACACTATCACGCCCACACCCTCATGTATATTCGACACTCCCATTACTAACATCATAAACACATACAGCGGTCATACACTCATTTTCAGATGGTCTACTGACGCCCAAACATTTCACACGTGCTAAAGATGCTCTGGCAGAAAAACCCAACTCACCACACTGCCAGATCCCATCACCAAGCGGCACCAAGTACGCATAAGACGTACTAACCCAATCTGGTCGGAATTCACTGCACAAGAACTGTTAAAAAATTTGCACGGCGAGGAGGTTCTTGAGACCCTATGATACAACCGCACGCAAAACTGGTCGTTCATAACACCCAGAGGAAAAACACGTTGTTGAAGCGGGCATCAAGGTCCTCGACAACACGAGACACGCACATACTCGAAACACAACACAACACAACCTACGCTCACACTAGTTAGTGCCTGCGTTGTTTCAGGACAAGTCACCAGAGCCACTCGTGTAATCTGCTCTAAATGCAGTGGAAATGGACACTTTTACACCCACTGCACAAGTACTACCCTCCGCTGCATTAACGGCGATGGTAGTCGCGTTGTGGTAGGTATAAGGTGTCCGTACCTCATGAAAAAGCGCGTGGATGCCATGTCGGAAATGAGGAGGTTCCATTCTATTGCACCTTGACATACCTCCTCCACTTCACCCCCAATCCCCGTCCTTACAAGAATATACCTAACCCACCATACTGACACTTAACGCACGACCAGTCACCTACCAATCCTCATGACAACCCCAAAACACAACTGCCCCCCCCCCTCCCGGTCATGCGCCAGCGTCCTAAACGCGCTTCATGCAGCAAACGGACTAGGACGGATCTTCCCCGAGACTGTGTTTGCCCTAATACAGGAATAACAAAAACGAACCACCACACCCCACCCAACACCAGGATGTGTACAAACCCACTCCTTCCTACTCCAACCTTTTCGAATCCTTCCGACCAACCACCCTGTCTCCTACCCTACTTTCCCCATCACCACCCACTCTCTTGGGTCAATGCCAAGAGATTAAAGAGCGAAAAGCTCCAAGTCCATCACTGCCGCACGCCCACTCCGTCCCCGACTTAGTGTGCCACAGTTAAACCACACACACACACACACACACACACACACACACACACACACACACACACACACACACACACACACACACACACACACACACACACCAGACCTTAACTCCCCAAACCCACAAGACTTACAGACCCCACACTTGGTTACATTTGACAATACCTACGCTCTATGTCAGGGTGTCTACTGCCCTTGAAATCCTTGAATTTATTACCATTGAAATCCTTGACAACTCCTTGAATTTGATGAAAAAGGTAGATGGTCCTTGAATTTAAAAAAATATATCATTGAGTGATTGTTCAAATGATTTTTCAAATTCACTATTTATATACTTTTTAATGTCTATTCGGAAAATAGTAATATTTAAGTTAATCTACTCACTAATGTGAGTGAACATATGTATGCTTTGGATGCGTTGTATTTTATGATGGATGCTCGCTATATTTTTGTGACTGTCGCTTGGATACCTTCTTCTTGTTTTTTTGCACTGGTGAGTTGATTTTGATTATGCTTTGCTTATTACCCATTTTCCCCTTAAATACCTCACCTTCATCAATGTCCCATAATGTTTATTGCACTTTTTTAATTTAAAGAAAAAAAACAATGGCTAAAACTCGTCCTTGATTATTTTTTAAAAAGTCCTTGAATTCAAAATCACCAAACAGGTAGACACCCTGTATGTACACCAAAACATGGAAACACAAGCTAAAAATACAGATGAATGCGTGCGCGGGTTTTATCATGCCAACCGAAAACTGCAACTGCACTTATACAAAACACCAGCTCTTCCACTCAATCTTATACACTCCACTTGTACTAAGTTACCCAACACACCTAGACCACCCTTAGGCAGCACCTATCTAACAACAAGATGACCGGCGCGTTTCCACAAACACTCGCCTCTCCTACCCCGATCTTCCCGCCGCCCCAGTCATACCCAATACCCACAATCACCCGATGCATCGGTGTCTAGCTATCGACATTTCAACTCTTCCTATGCTCCTCGAATCTCTTTTCCGAACCTTTTCCTCTTCTAGTACACATTCTCCTATGGTCCTCCACTACGATCCGTCTTCTGTTCTTTCTATTCAGAAATTGCAATTGCATATGGGTTGAAGAGGGCCCCCCGCCTCCGAAGCCGCCCCGCCCACCTAAGGTTTCGAGGCGGAGGGAGGAAAATACACGCATGGCGAGCCCAACCAGCCCCCAATAAGTCCTCGAAGGCGACAGCGCATTGTCCGGCCAATAGCGCCCGGAGTTCTGCCCTCGGGAAGCGTACGGCCATTCCCGTGAGGGTCTTCTCTTTGAAGAGGGCCCGCGCGTCTCATCTGAGCTAGGCCTGGAGGGCGTATTCCTTCAATGGAATTGCGGTGGACTACAGGGCAACTGGGAGGAGCTGCGGATTCTCTTCTCTTCCCGTTCCCCGTTGGCTATCTTTTTGCAGGAGACCATGCTGGGCGCATACGCCCTGTCGACCCTCCCGGGGTATAAGGCTTTGGCGACCCCACCACCACGGGATTGGGGTCGGGCCGGAGGATGTGCGATTTACACCCGGCATGATGTCTCCGTTCCTCTCTTCGCTTTAGATACCTCCTTTCAGGCAGTAGCTGTGCAGATGCACCTGAATAGGGGGTATACTATTATTTCTGCGTACATTCCACCGTCAGCTGACTTCGACGCGGGGGACTTCCGCCGCGTCGTGCCACGGTTGCAGAGGCCCTTTCTCTTGCTCGGAGATCTAAACGGTAGACACTCCCTCTGGGGAGACTACTGTATTAATCACCGGATTCAAGTCCTTGCCGACCTGATCGACGAGCTTGAGATAGGTGTCCTAAATGCGGATGAGTTTACGCATCACTGTCCGAGAACTGCTTCATTTTCTTCGGATGCACAACCTGATTTTGATTAGGGGGTGGTCGATGACCTATATGGTAGTGATCACTTTCCCATTCAAATATCATTTTCTGGGCCGCTACTCCCCGAGACCCCGCCCCGGTGGTGCTGGTCTGGCCGTTTTGCACGCCGACCACTCCCGTGGTGCTCAGCTGAGTGTGAGACGGCCCTCAATCAGAAGCGTTATGCTTACATGCGCTATAAGCGCCGCCCAACGATTTCACTGTCGCTGAATTTCGTCGGGCGAGGGCTAGGTTCCGGTATATTTCGAAGCCCGCCCGCCGCTCTTCCTGGCGTGCATACGTGTCTTCACTTAACAGGAAAGACTCCTCTAGGAGAGGTGGGGAAGCGAGTCAAAAGGATTCGGGGCAAGTTCTCGCAGGACCCCCCTCTCTTTCTCCAGGAGAATGGGACCGCAATCTCGGAACCCGCGTCCGTGGCGGAATCCTTCGCGACCGCTTTCTCCGCCTTCTCTCGCCGGGATGCTGCTCCGCCAGTATTCAATGCGCGTCGTGATGTCGCGGAAGACCGCCCACTGGACTTAACCTCCAGAGGCGGAGAACCCTTCACTACAGGTTTACTCTTAAGTTGCCTTCCGACCTCGCTTCGTGCGCGGACACCGCCCCTGGTCCGGACGATGTCCCGTACGCCATGCTTCGACACCTAGAGGAGCGAGGGATGACCCTTCTGTTAGATTTGTTCAATAGTATCTGGGTAGAGGGTGTCCTCCGATTCCTGGCGAATCGCTACTGTGCTCGCTTTTCGGAAACCGAGGAGAGATCACACTCATCCCGGCCGGTTTCCGACTAATCTCTAACTTCCTGCACAGTGCGGCTTCCGCAAGTTCCAATCCACGTCGGATGCTCTGCTCCGACTGGAAAATGCCGTCTGCGAGGCCTTCTTTCTTAGATAGCATTAAGCCACGGTGTTTTTTGATCTGGCGAAGGCCTATGATACCGCATGGCGATACGGTATCATGGATACTCTCCATGACATGGGGCCGAGGGGACGCCTCCCAATCTTTATATCTGAATTTTTATCGTGATCGTCGATTCCGCGTACGGGTGGGGGGAGCCCTTTCCGGCCCAATGGAGCAGTAAGAGGGGGTCCCACTCTTTGCCTTGAACATCAACGGCATCACCTCGGTGCTGCCGAAAGATGTTCTCGCTACGCTCTACGTGGACGACCTTTCGATCTCTTTTGGAGCGACCCAGATGCCAACTCTGGAGCGTCGACTCCAACAGGCATTGAACCGCGTCTCTCGCTATGCCGAAGCGCACAGGTTTCGGTTTTCTTTGGCCAATTCTAAGGTGGTGCACTTCTGCCGCCATCCACGGCTCCACCCAGCCGCAGACTTGTTTATTAATGGGGTACGCCTGGAAGTGGTTGAATTGCACTGTTTCCTTGGTCTTTTTTCGAACGACACCTCACCTGGTAGGCTCATATTCGTAGCCTTAAAGTCTTTTTACCATCGCTATGGATATTCTTCGCTCCGCGACGTTTAGGCGCTGATAGGGCTACTGCCTTACTTTTTTATCCATCCTTTGTCTGTTCCAAGCTCGAGTTTTATTTTTCCGCAACCGAGCGTGTCTTGCGGAAGGTGGACTCGATCCATCACACGAGCCTTCGCCTGGCGACCGGTGAGAGCCTATTTGTCGATGCTGGGGAGGTGCCACTCGCGCTGCGCCGTGCACAGCATATTATTCGCTTGTACACGCGAGCCTGGTGCCTCCCTCAGTCGCCAACAGCTCTCACTGTATCCACAGCTGATTTCGACGGTGCCTATGCCACCGAGAGACGCCAGTCATACCCTAAGCCCTTCATGTTTAGGGAAGTCCTCGAGAGCTAAGTATAGCTCTCTGGCCGGTGGCGCCCCTGGTTCTGCCCAGAACACCACCATGGAGGGTACCACATTTGACTATTTGTCGCTACGCCTCTGCTCCCAAAGCTTGTACAGCGCCGGGAGTATTTCGTTCGACCTTTTTGGAGCACACTTCCTGTCACGCTGGAACCGTGCCAGTGTATACGGATGGCTCCAAGTCCCAAGAAGGGGTTGGCTTCCACGCCATATCCCCTTTGCTTGACGTCAGCGGGGCTCTGCCAGGCGCTGCGTCTGTCTTCACGGCCGAACTGGTGGCGATACACCACTTGGTACGGGAGATTACGCGACGTGCCCGGTTCGGAGACCGGATTGTGATCTATAGCGACTCACAAAGAGCCCTGAGTGCTCTCGAGGCATTGGAATCTACGCATCCCCTGGTTCGCGATATCCGTGACGCCACGGTCTTGGCGAGCCGGGCAGATGTCGAGATTATCTTCTGCTGGGTTCCTGTACATGTAGGAATTGCGGGGAATGAGCACGTCGATGAGGGTGCCAAAGAGTCCGCGAGGACTTTGCGACCGGACCAGCGTTCTGCTCTTCCTCACACCGACTACATGGCAGCTCTTCGGACGGCTTTTCGAAGAAGATGGGAGATGGTCCAGGCGAACTTAAAGTGGCGTGCCATTGCGCCGCGACTGTTCCCATGGACCTATCCCCCAATGCCGCGAAGGCTTCAGGTCGCTTTCTGTCGTCTCTGAATTGGACGCACCTCCATTTGATGGAGTGCCCGCCTGCTCCTTATTGCGACCACTTCGTTCCCCCCCTCCCCGACTCTTCGGCACATTCTTGTTGACTCCCAGTCTGAGTGATCTTAGCGCCCGTTGCCTGTCTCGGTACCGGTACCTTTTGTCCCTTCTACTCGGGACGAGTTCGTACACACTGACTTGTAACCTTTGACCTTTTTGTATGAGTTTGGCCTCCACTTTATTTAGCTGTTTTTTGTTCTTGTTTTCTATCTAGGTCGCACGTTGCTGCACCGGGGCGGGGGCCTCCTCCCGTCCCTGGAGCGTTCTTCCTACCCCTTTCCTTTTTTCCTTTTTTATTGTTATTGTTGTTTTTTTGCATATTGTTATTTACTGTAGCCTAGTACTAGGCCTTCGTGAGTGCGGCGACTCATGCCCAAGTGGGTAGTCGCCAGATGGTCGAATTAAAATTACAAAAAACAACTGCGTTTCGCTTGATCAATGTCGGCTCCCCTTTTGCTTCTGGTCAACTTAGATGTGAAATCCCTCGTCACCCCTTCCGTACCGGAGCCGCAACTCGATAAAGTTACTGGAACAGTGCCAGTTTTTCAGGCACCCCCCAAGGGGCAAGTGGAATGGCATATTTCATTATCTGGGTGGATATTGTAAGGTTTGTGTCACTCGAGGGATTCCTTTCCTCTAGGTGTTTTGGAGCACCCCCTCACCCCGTATGTATGTGGGAGTGTTGGTGTTTTCTGCCATATTTCACTCGGAGGGGGGGGGGAGCTCACTTCTACCCACTCCTCTTTGACTCTCTTCCCCGTATTCATTCCCCGTTTGTTTTCAGGGCGGAACGAGGTAAATTCGCTGGGTTTCCGGGTTGCCACCCAAAGTCTCCGCGCTGTGTACCTTCCACCCATTCTAACTCTTCCCCAAACATTACCCTCCCCCACCTTTTTTTATCTCCCCTACCCCAAACTTTGGGATATATATATATATATATATATATATATATTTTTTTTTTTTTAGATGAAGGGATGGATAGATAGAGATAAATAGATGGATATATGGATAGAGATAGATGGATGGATGGGTAGATAAAGAGATAGGCTCCTAGATTCATAGTGATTTTTTTATGGTGCTTTTTAAAGCAATGCTCCTTCTTCGCTTGGCGTCTTTATACCAACTTTAGGCAAAGCTTGAAAGCGGAGGGGAGCCTTTAAGTCACCACCGGTCTAGGGGGCTAAGCGTTTCGGAGCAGGGCGATCATTCCGCATTCAAGGAGCATGATCACGCATGTAGCTCACACAACTACCATGAACCAGTGCAAGTGAATAGAAGTAGAGTGTAAGGTCATAGGTGGCCAGCGTAGGGTGGGTGACAATGCCGGGTAGGAGAGAGAGCTGCGGCTCTTAAAGGTGTTATATGTAAGAAGCACCTTTAAAGACCATTCTATCTTCACATTTAGGCCTTCCGTTTCCCTCGTTTAGCCCCTTGTTGGAGATTAAAGTTTGTTGCCGCAGGTCTCCCCATCTTGGGTCTTTTCACGATTCCCGCCATTTCCTCTCCTGCTTGATTTCGCCCCTGATTCTTTCCCATTGAGAATCAGCGATTTCGGCAGCCGCTTCCCAGATTGAATGATCACTCCTCGCTCCTGCCTATTTGGGGGCGTCAATTTGACCTAATCGAGAGTGAAAACGAGGGCATGTACCCCAAACGCGATGGTCTCGTGACTTTCGTCATCCATACTTAGGTCGCTTTGGTTTAAGCGGGAAAGGGGAGAGAGACCCTGTGTCCGCTTTTCTCCATTCGAAAGCTGCGTTCTTTCTATAGATGTCTTTCTAGGGGCTTACATTGCCCCTCGTCCATCTCAGATTGGAGGGCTTGAGATTTCGCTTTCGTCCTCTTTCAATTTGTTTACGATGTCGCGTTCCGCTAGTACTCATTCTCTTTCATAATTTCCTATGCTATAGTTGATCTCTAGTTCTTTGTTGGCGAAGTGGGTTGGGTTACGCACGTCTCATTACAAGGCCTCGGTTTGAACCCCCATTTGCCCAAGTTGTAGCTGGCACGATGCCAACCCGGGTTTTCAGCCTTTAATATCTTGAAAAGTCGATAAATTGGTTGAACATTGTGGTTAGGAGCTAACATAAAACTGGTTTGACTGATAAAACCGGATGGTGCTAATTCGGGAATAAACTTACCAAAGCACCTTTCTATTCATGCGTTATTTTCTTCTATTTTGACTCCTATTCCTTCCATTTTCCTTAGCCTGTCAAATCATAAATTCCAAATAGCTTTGGTGTCATGGGTGGCGTATGCTGTTCGTTGCTCATCCATCATGGGAATGGGGTGTCTCTGGAAAAGGAGCCGGGAGGGGGGAAAAAGTTCTCTCGAACGAGGATCTCCGGTTATTTCTTTTTTTCATATACTTTTATTATTTCACTTAATACGAAGAGACTATTGTTGCTTTTGGAAAGACGCCAGTTGTGGATTTGGTCCTTCTGGAAGCCGCTCTAAATGATGCTTTGTAGAGGATAAATGGACTCGCTTCAATATATATCCAGGGCGTTTGTTTTAACTGCAGAAAATGAAATGGAGTGTGCTATCAGAAACTAGTTCTTGGCAAACACCTTTTTTCCCCCGCAAATAGGGACATAATTTTGTATGATTTGGGCAAAGACGAGCGGAAAAATATAATAGATATCTGTTCCTAGTGAGAAAAATATATCCTGAGGGTGTTTGATGTGAAAGCTATTAGAGGTCATCAGTATGGGACTATTTGGCTATATAATTGTGTTATGTAAGGTTAAATTTAGTTGGTGTGTGAATAAGAAGATATTGGTAGGGCGGAAAGGTATGTTGTACCAACGAAAAGGGCGAAATTGAGCCTAATAGAGGGTTCTTTCAACAAGGACGCTCGAGCTTTGTCAGGCGATAGTGGCCATGTTGTTAAAGCGACATTTGGTAACCTCACTGTGAACTGTTTATTAGTACTTGGCAAGAAGTCACGATGGAAGGTTATAGCGTTGAACAGCGTGTACAAATCATTAAATGTTATTATCAAAATCAGTGCTCCGTTCGACAAACGTTCCGCGCATTACGCGATTTCTATCCTCGCTACAGCGACGAGGCCCATTTTTTGGATAAATGGATTTGTGAACAAGCAAAATTGTCGGATTTGGGACGAAAATAATCCACATGAGATACACCAGCACCAATTGCATCCCAACAAAGTCACTGTTTGGTGCGGATTTTCCTCTAACGGAATCATCGGTCCGTATTTTTTTTTTTGAGAACGAAGATGGAATTGCCATAACCGTCAACGGCGAGACCTACAGATCGATGATAAACAACTTATTGTGGCCTCAACTGGATTATATGCCTGATATGGATACTGACGACATGTGGTTCCAACAGGACGGCGCCACGTGCCACACCCTGCACGCTACGATAGACATTTTGCACTAGCGATTTCAGGGCAGGATCATCTAGCGCGGCGGCCACGTCAACTGGCCACCGAGATCATGCGATTTAATGCCATTAGACTACTTTCTTTGGGGCTACCTTAAATCGCTGGTCTATGCGAATAATCCGCAAGCAGTTGATGTCCTCAAAGTCAACATAACGAACACCATCCAGTAAATTCAGCCAGATTTATGCGACAAAGTCATCGAAAATTGGGCCTCCCGAATACGTTCCACCAAACGAAGCCGCGGTGGACATTTGAACGACGTCATATTCCACACTTAATGCCATAAAATTTACTTTCAAATTTAAAATAAATTGAGTGCATATATCACACATAACTTGTTTTATTTACATTTAAAATTCGAGCAACTTTATTGAAAGACCCTTTACTTGCGAGTGGTTAGTTGGAGAAGAAAAAAAACAGTATGAAGGAAGATACAGATACAAAGAACGGGGACATAACGCTCTCGTTTCGAATCATCTCGCGGGAGATCGAGAATAAATTTGCTATTAAAAACAAAGTCACGTTGGATCTTTATCCTTTGGGTCCATGATACGTGTGAACTTCTCTAAGTACAAAGTACAGTAATGCAGCTCTTATTTAAAGTAAATTAATGTAACTAAATTTCCCAAAGTACAGTAATGCAGTTATTTCCCATAGTAATGCAACTATTTCCCAAAGTATAGTAATGCAGCTCTTACCCAAGGTGCAATAATGCAACCCTTACCCAAATTACAGTAATGCAGCTCTTGCCCAAAATATACTAATGCAGCTCTTACTCAAAGTACAGTAATGCAGTATTACCAACCCAGAAGCAGTGTTGCCACTTTAGCGCGAAACGCGCTAGATTTGGCGCGTTTTAGCATTGCTTAGCGCGAATTATTTTTATTTGACGCGGCCGCGCTACTTTGGCGCGTTTTTGTAGTTTTAAATTAGATGCATTTGATAATCCATTTTTCATCGAGGGCAAATCTGTTTCAGGGCTGCCAAAGTTTGTACGTTCGTATAAAATTGCTACTCTTTACCTCCTAGCTGTTGTACGCTTATACAGGGCCCTGGGTTACAGTATATTACGACGCCTGATTTGTTTGGTACGTTTAATTAAAACGTTGCATTTGAAACTGTTTCTTATGAGTTTGATTGGCAGCGCTAATTAGTTTTGCCGCAAATTGCGTTGAGTGAGAATTCTTTTTTCGAGTGGCAAAAACAAGTGGTGTTTTTTTTAATTCCATATCCCTTAAAATGAGTAAAAAACATTCCCAACGTTTCCGACTAGAATGGCTTCAAAACCCAGACTATAAAAGTTGAAGGCGACCAAAGTAAGTGTTTTTATGTATATTGCGAATGTTCAATCACAGCCGAACTAAGTGATATAAAAAGGCATCGCAGCACAACTAAGCATAAAAGTTCAGTTCTCAAAGACAAACTAAATTACCATTCATTAGTAAGGCTGAAGCGAACACTAATAAAGAAATAAAGGGGCGCGTGTCCATGTTTATTGCTCAGCACTGTTCGATAAAAACTGTAAATCATTTAACTGAATTGGGCAAAGAATGCTTTGATGAAAAATCAAAAAGCGAACGAAATGTACAGAAATTCTGAGAAATGTTTTTTGACCTTATTTTAGAAATTAATTAAAAAAAGATTTGAGAAATGGAAAATATAGCCTAATTGTAGACGAGTCTAATGATATATACTCGTATCTGTCACGAAACCTCTAGGTATTATTATCAGGTATTACTCTCAAACTAGAAAACAAGTTATTGTATCCTTCTTGGATTTGATTGGATTGCAGGAGTGCAATGATGAAGCAATTTGCAGTGCAATTAAGGAAAGCTTAAAAGAACATTCCCTGGATTTAAAGAACTTGGTTGGATTTGGTACAGACAAAGCCTCCGTCATGACGGGAATTCATAATGGCGTCTATGCACTCTTAAAAAGAGAAGTTCCCCATTTGACTTATCAAATGCTTTTGTCATTCCCTTCAACTTGCAGTGTCTCCTACTGTAGCCGAATGATTAACTAGGCATTTAGACTTCATGATTAAGGAAACTTATAACTAGTTTTCGCATTCCTCTGTGCGTCAAGCAAACTATAAGGTGCTATTCGTCTCAATAAACGACGCTAATTTACCGTTAAAGCTTGTCTCAATAGAAGCTGCTGTTTCAAGAATTTTGGAACAGTGGGTTGAATTGCGTTGCCATTTCAGTATAGCCAGAAATGAAGAAAGATGCTTTACAGCTGAAACTCTCTATTCTTTGTTAAACGACAAGAAAAATTTTGTTTTTCTGGTGATTCTGAAACAAATACTTCCTCAAGTTCCAAAGGTTAATAAAATTTTTGAGGCGCAAATACAAGATTCCGACCAAACTATTGCGTGATCTCCAGTTTCTGATCAATTCTATTACTTCAATGATTTTAATACCAGGGAAAAACTTGAGCAAGATGAGTGTCTTCGGGATTTTATCAGTTTGAAAATGAAATCTCGCAATGGGACTTTCTTCAACAAACGAAATTTCACATTAAATTCGTCATTGATCTTGTGCAGCAAATTAAGTAGCGACTGCCAGATAATATAAAAGTTCTAGAATCCCTGACAAATTTTAGTACGACTGAGTGCCTTAAACCCATCAAACCTCCAAACATTTTTATGAAAATGATGAGACCATAACTAAAATAGATTTTCAATGGAACCAGCTACGGAATGTATCCTGGGTTGAAGTTTCCATCACCATTTCATTCTGGATAAAAGTTTCTTTGTATGGGGATTCTGTGGGGAAAAATCCATTCAAAGAACTCTCTGATTTAACATTAAGACTAATTTTGCCACATTCCAATACCGATATAGAAAGACTTTAGTGTCATGAACATTGATCATTCAAAATGGCGCAACCGCATGAATTTAAAAACATTTGAGAGTAATTTTATCCGCAAAATATGGTCTAAAGCTGCTTCAATTATAAATTGCCAAATAACATCTTGCGGAAAATTGGAACGATGAATGAATATGACGCCTCGACCTCAGATAAAAAAAGTTGACTATGACGATTTGGAGGAGAGCATTGATTTAGAAATCTTGGATTCGGAGTAAATTAAAGGTAAATTGCTTTACATTTATTTGTTTAACATTGATTCTAGGTTTTAACGTATTGCTTTAACTTTCCTATTTTAGCGCGTTTTAACACAAGTTTGGCGCTTTTTAGCGCGTTTTGGACCACGATCTAGCGCGTTTGCCTTTGCAACATTTGGCAACACTTGCCCAGAAGCCGAAGTCAGCTGATCGCAGGTTTTGATGGTGACGTTTTTTATTTGAGTTGCCAAGTCGTGTTTTTGGAGGCTGTTGAAGTATTGTCACCATATTTCTAAGTTTAGGATGAAATAATGCGAATGATCATAAATTATGTTATTGCCAGAGAAAGTTGGCTTCGTGCCTTAATAAACGGCGGATGCGACTAACAGCTCCGTGACGCGATCGTGATTATCGCTGCAATCATAACCGGAGAGAGATTAACTTCTAGGAATTTTGGTTCGTTTTGTTCCAGAAATAGAGGTCAGATGTGGGGAAGGTTGCATCATTGTTCCACGTTGTAATATGCTCGGTTTGGGATGTTTGCCATTCTGCATACTGCACTTGTTTAAGAGCACAGGGAAATGCGAAAGGTGGAGGGGAAGATCTTGCTACTCTTATGTTATTTTTCAGATTGAGAAACCGCTAAAAAGTTAAAAATATTTATTCATTTGAATAAACTCCCCCACCCCACCCCCTCAAGCCTCTTTACTCTGTGTTGATGTATGTTCTTGTCTATAAAAGTGATGTGGATTGTTTTCTCTATCCTTAGTCCTTTTTTCTGTAATGAGTGTAATATGTCATACTGGTTCATCTTTAAATTATTTTGAATTGCCACGCTGGCATCTCTCGAAGCTGAGCGAACAATGTCATATAACTTCGTTCGTGAAAAATATCGTGGCACACTTCACGGTACGACGTTTTCACTTCGGTTTTCTCCGGTCTTCCATCGTTCATTCCCACTAAATATCGTTCAGTTGAGACTCGTCCAGTTTATCATCAGCCGTTGACTCGCACAGTTCCCTTTGTGCATTAGTTTCCGCGTGACCTTTCCGTCGTTAAGGTGTATTTTTCCGCGTTGATTGTGCGAAACGATCAGGATTTATAGCGTTTGTTGTGGCTTCTGCAAAAAAGAGACGAGAACATCTAGTGAGGAGAAGTGGGTGTCACCTGCGCAAAGTGCCGGGATTGACTTGTTCATTTGGCCGTGTTCGAGTGCCGCCTGGTGCCTACCTGTTGCTTCGTAGGCCTGAATTAAGAGGTTGGATTCGTCGGAAAACCTCGGTTCGTTCCAGGCCGCTAGTCGCGCCCCGCTCTCAAAACACCCTGTATTCAATTAACCCCGTTGGTGTGGGGGGCTGGAAACGCGCGCTCAATTAGATGCTGGTGACTGGTACTCCTTTGGCATCGGAGGGTGGCCATCGCCCCCCAAGACCCAACATGGGGTTTTTAAAGCCCCAGCACCACCACTACAAAATCCCGTCTCCACTCTCTGAGTCGATCTCGGAGCGATTTTCGACCATCCTCGACAACTGCCAGAGGAAGATGAAGCTGTTCCAGGCGCCTTCCGCCCTCTTCAGCAGCTTCGTCACGTACGTCCTTCCTCCTGTTGCCCTGCCCAGACCTGGCTCCTCGCGGCACCATTAACCCCCCCCCCTCTCCCGCCCCGTACACTTCTCAATCCCCTAACAGGTTGAAGTGTGGGGGTCGATGACTCGTGTTGATAGGGACTCGCGTACCCCCCCCCCCTCCCTCTTCCGATTGTTGTTTTTTTTTACCCTGGTGTGATACATGTGTAATTCCCGAGGAGCGGATATATTTTACTAGTTTAAAGCGCAATAGCACCGAGGCCGCGTCGCGCCGAAAGTTTGTAAGGAAAAGAAATGCCAAGAAAGAAGAGTGAATATTAATATGAAAGTGTGCGGGAAATAAGTAGTTGTGGTTCATCTTGCAGTCATTAGGGCCTAGAGGGAAAATTTCAGGTAGTGGGGGGGTGGAACCCTAAGGTGATTATTTCGAAATGGGAGACTTCGCCACCCATACCCCCCTTTGATGTTGGGGAGTTGCTCCCCTCACCCCCGATATTCATATTTTGAAAGCCTAACATTATTAGATTCGAGTTCAAAGGCGATTGTCAGACGTTATTAGGCCCTCTAATGTTCATTGTTTTTATGCCCTGTTGCTCGTCTTTCTTGACTTCAGACGTATATCCCCCCCCCCCGAATGTTTCTTGACTTCATATATATATATATATATATATATATATATATATATATATATATATATATATATATATATATATATATATATATATACGCACACACACACACACACCCGAATCCCGGAGATGGAATCATAGGCTACATAGAAAAAAAACGTACTCTTAGATAAACTATGAACCTTCGACTCTTACAACCTATAAAAACCTTTTAGTAACCTGTGGCACCATTTTATTATTACAATTCCTACAATTTCCATTTATATCACCTACCACTGCCTTGCAAACCACATAAATAACTTGTTTACCGCCCGATCACCATATAGTGTGCGCCTAAGGCACCTCTTACCAATCAACCCCGAATGCTATTTAAATCAATCCTATTTTCTTTAATTTTGAGTAATACAAAATGTCCATATCATATTTTAATTCAGAAAAAAAATCGTAGTAAATTATCATTTTCAAGGTAATTTCTAAATGGGGGACGAATACTCCCACTTAATTGTGGGGGTGCACCCACCGCAATTTTTAAATAAACTAGTCATATTCCTAAAAGCCATTAGGCTTCTAGTTTTTCTACCGCTTTCCTTGACACCAGACATAAGCCTCACCCCCGAATGGTATTTAAATTAATTATATTTTCTTTAAAATTGATTAATATGAAATGTCCGTATCATATTTTAATTCAGAAAAAAAAATCTCTTCAAAATGCTTATATAATATGATGCGATTCCAATTAACATGTGGCTACTGGCTCCAAAGGTGGCGGCCTTTTTTATTATTTTGCTAGAACTTAGAAAAAGTAACAAAGTATCGATAAACTTAATTTAGTCAGAATTAGGTAAACCTGAAGATCGGCGGCTCTTCATTTTTCGGGCAAGATAGGGCACATGTGTGTTTTGCGGCCTGGGAAGATATTATTATTTTTATATGTGCGCGCGTCGTGTTTGATTTGACGGACCGCAGTGGTTGGCTGCGGTGACCGCGATAATCCACGACTGAGTGGTCCTCCTTGGCAGCTAGGTTGCCCCGTCTTGTTTCCAACAGGCAGATGCCGCGGTACAAGGCCAATGTGTGGTGACATTTGGTTGAGGGTGTTGTCCTTCGGTGGGGGCGAGCACGTGGCTGACGGCAGAAAGAAAACCTGGAACGTGGAGGGGAAATGGAGCCTGAATGTCAGTCACAACGGCTGGAGGCCTCGGCCTAAACCTCTAAAAACTGTTATTTCGGAATGGTGTTCTATAACGGCGCGAAGGTAGCTTTGAGGGGCATGGGGGGTGTCGAAGACCGAGTCGGGTAGGATGGCTTATTTATATGTCCTTCCATATATTTACATTCAAATTGGGCTTTAAATATGACTATAAGAAAGCCACACTAACCTCACTGGATCCAACCAACACGGAGAAGGAAGAGTTACAACAAGGAGTAACAACAAGGAAAGAAGGTACCCTAGGAGACCTTACGGTCCATTCAAAGAGGGTACCTTTGGACTAGCAATCGAGCGGGCACATGGCTGCTCAATTGTTTTGCGTCCCTAAACGGCCACTTTTCAAGACTTTGTCTAGTCTTGACTTGAACTGGTCAACAGATTCACTGTTGACAACTTCCACTGGAAGTGCGTTCCACTTACCGCAGATACTGTAGGTGAACAAATTTCCACACATATTGCGGTTGTAACGATTCAGTTCAAGTTTGAAGCCGTGATTGCGCGTTCTGTTCTCACTCAGTGTGAAAATATCCCGGTAGTCAACATTGTCGAACCCTCGAAGTATTTTGAAAACTTCGATGAGCTGACCACGCAGTCTACTGGTTTCCAGCGAGAACAGATCTAATTCCCTTAGTCTATCCTCATAACTTTTATGTCGGATAGAGGGAATCAGCTTGGTTTCCCTGGCTTGTACGCGTTCCAATCTCGCGATGTCCTTTCGCAATGAAGGACTCCAAAATTGTACGGCATACTCCAGGTGCGGTCGGACAAGTGAGTTGTACAGGCACAGTACAATCTCCTGGTTCCGATAACCAAAGTGGCGCTTAATATAGCCTAGCATCCTTTGGGCCTTTTTCTCCCCCTCAATGCACTGTTTCGAGAACTTGAGGTCACTAGTGATTGTTACACCCAAGTCCTTCACAGTGTCGGTGGATTCAATAGCAGTGCCCTTAAGGATATACTGAGATTGGGGGTTTCTGTGGCCGATATGCATCACTTTGCATTTCCCCACATTAAAAGGCATTTGCCACGTGTCCGACCACTCCCCAATCTTCCCAAGATCTTCCTGCAGGCGGGCAGTATTTCCATCCTCTGCAACGTTCATACCAAGCTTGGTATCGTCGGCAAATTTGGAAATCTTGGCAACCATGTCACCGTCCATGTCGTTGACGTAGATGATGAATAGTAGTGGTCCCAGGAAAGAACCTTGAGGCACCCCGCTAGTAACGGGCACCCACTCAGAAGACTGTCCATTCACCACCACCCGTTGCCGTCTGCCACTTAGCCAGTTCTCGATCCAGCCGGCTACCTTTCCGTCTATGCCCAGCGCTCGCACTTTCCGGAGAAGGCGGCGGTGTGGTACCTTATCAAAGGCTTTCTGAAAGTCTAGGTAGACCACATCCACCGCCTTGTCCCGATCGTGCTCACTGAACACGTAGTGGAAGAATTCCACAAGGTTCGTCAGGCATGACCGTTGCCTTCGGAAGCCGTGCTGGGAACTCCTCAGTAGCAGGTTTGACTAAATACGACGTCATTTTGTCCACCATCATGCTTTCCATGAGTTTACCGACTATCGAAGTCAGACTGATAGGTCGGTAGTTTGACGGATGGCTGGGGTCTCCTTTCTTGAAGATCGGAGTCACCTCCGCCTCACGTCAGTCTCCAGGAACGCATCCGGTCCGGATTGACATGTTAAAGATAGCGCACAGATGTCGTGATACTTCATCGCACACTTCCTTCAACACCTTGGGTAGAAACCCGTCCGGTCCAGGGGACTTATTCGTCTTTAGGTCAGCGATCTTTTTCTTTATTTCTCCTTCGGTGAAGGCCATTGCCTCCAGCTTTTCCCTCGAGTAGGAATCCGTCGGCTGGGGAATGGGACCACATTCTTCAGTAAACACTGAAGAGAAGTAGTCGTTGAGGAGGTTAGTATTTTCTGCATCTGAATGCTTTAATGTCCCCTCCTCATTCCTCAAAGGGCCAATCGTTCGACGGATTGGTTTACGGCTGTTCACATATCCAAAAAACTCCTTGGGATTCTCTTTACAGAGTCTCGCCACTCGGAGTTCCTCAGACCGCCTAGCCGCCCTTATGCTGGACTTCACTCTCGTGGCTAGCCTCCGGTATTCGTCAAAGTCACCCGAGATCTTCGATTGCCGGTACACATTTGTCTCCTCCCTAAGCAGTTGCCCTATTTGCAGAGAGACAGAAGGGCTGCAAGTTATGATGGGAACGATATCGGAGCTGTCTTGAAATCATTCTTAAATGTTGAGGCAAAGAGAATGAGTGTTACACTTCCAGGGCAGGTTGACTGCTTTGCGGTGTCGTCGATTCGATACGTGGAGCTATAGGTCGACGCCTTTGGCCTCGGGGATATTTCCTTCTCACTGATAGTTGTCAGTATACTGTAAGACCGCTACTAGTCTCTCGAAATTAATTAATGGATGGTTTATTCAAGAACTCCATTTTTCATTGAAACTTAAAATTGTATTCGAGATAAAAATTTAATCTGCATTAAATCTTCCATACGAATGGTGTAAACCAGTTTGCCGGGAAGGTGTCCTTCCTATAGTTAAATTCACCATTGTTGTAAACGCTTTTCTTTCCAATTTTCTGGTGTTTTGATTTTTGGGCTCAACAAGAGAAAATTAATTTAAACTGAAATTTTTTAGCCAGAGAAACGAGGTTTAAGGTATCATTTTTTAAGGTTATGTTAAATCAGGGGTGGGGAACCACCCGCTCGCAGGCAAAATTTCGTCCGCGCTCAAATCTGAACCCGCCCGCGGCCGGCTGACAATTGCTTGTTTTCCCCGACGTACCGATGCGAGCAATTTTTCCTATAGTTAAACATAGCCAAGAATCACTTGCATACTCGGCTCACAGACAATCTTGCAAATCAACTCACAATTGCTTCGTCATCAGTCTCGCCTAACATCTGAGCTTTCAACGCACTTGAGCAGAACCAAACCCTCTCATTAAAATGTAGGATCAGAGTAAATTTAATTAAATTTGGTGTCTTTGATGTTTTTGTAATTAAAACTGTGAGGATATCAGGTTAGTAAGGTACCTTTATTAAATCAGGCTTGAGGGAGTACATCTCTATAAATTTATAAAAGTGAAGGTTTATAAGTAATGCCTGCACAGGTTTTTATGCACATGAAATTCGCCCTTGCTACTGAAAAGCTTCCCCCCCCTCCTCCACAAACCACTGTTAAATAGACATTAATTACTCTGGTTTTAAAATTCTTGAGTGGAAGTAAGGGGCTAAATTTGTGTAAAAGACTTTAAGAGAGACCGCTGTTGTGTTCTATCATGCGTCAGCTATTCATCTCTCCAAAAGATAAACACCTCTGAAAAGGAAACTCTAGAGATGCGTTTGTGCTGTGTGTGTGTGTGTGAATGAGATAGAGCGATAATTTTTTTATAGTTTAACGGGTTCCAATGTTAAATTGTATTGTTTGTATATCTTCACTTGCGAGTGGGATTATTTTGGTTGTTACGAAGATAATTGCGACATGTTTTGTTTGAAAGTTCGTGCTGTAGGAGAAGGGGTGGGGGTTGTGTGTGTCACGTGAGAGGATGGGTTGGGGTTAAGTTGTACACTCTTGCGTTCGGGCTTGAATGAGATGATTTCGGTTGAAGAGGTACCACGCTCCTGCCTAGCTGTAGACGCGCACGTTTTCATACGTGTGTTTGTTTTCTCGTGTTCCAGGAAGTGGGCCTTGCCTCCTTTTCCAGGAATTCGAATGTTTTTGTTGTTTTTTTCGCCCTCGGATTCGGTCTGCTCCAAATCGAAATTCTGGTCGATGCTTTCCTCGTTTCTGTTTGTGATCTGCGATTTAAAATTCGCCCAGATCCCCATTAAATATCCAGCATCCTGGATGCGCCAATTGGGTCGCCTCGCATGTAAGGTGAAAGAGGAAACGTACAAAAAAAAGTTGGATTGTGTAATTGGAGAAGAACCGTATGGATCGATACTTCTTCCTCTCGGGTAAGTATTGTTTACAGAAGTGACAATCCCTTGTTGGTCCTGTCGTCAAGTACGTCCCTTTACCCCCATTACGCTACCAGGTTTTGCAGTGTTTACAAGGTCTATGTGTGTATAGTGTTGCATGAGGTGTTAGTATCGCCCTTGCCCGTTAGAAAGGATGTTGTAGTAGGCAATGGACGGATTGATTTTGGGAAAAGTTAAATGCCTTCTCCAGATATATTTTGAGACGAGTTGAGTCCCCAATTTTCACATTAGTTGGTAGATATTGGTAGGAAGGGGGGTACTTTGATTCTTTGAATATTTTAAAATATAGTTGTTAAAAGTTTGATACAGGCAATTTGCGTCAGACTGCAAATTCCGCTTTTGAAAGAGAATTTGTTGCAGTTTGCAAAGCAATCTCGGTTGACGGTTAGAATTAGAGGGAGACGAGTAGTTTGATAATTAACTTCGATAAGCTAATGGATCTAAAAGTCGGCTGCACGTTCCCAGTCCGAAAAGTAATTGAAGGATTAGAAAGTACGTTGCAAGAAGACCGAGTTTTCTGCAACAAACAAAATATTTCACGGTTTATGGATAAAACACGACGAACAAATGTCAGCTTACCTTTCCGCACTCTATACGAGCTTAAATTAGCTTACCTTTAACACAAACAATATTAAAAATACCTAATAGATTGTAAAAGTGAGAAGAAAACTGAAGAAGGATATTTTTAAGACTGTTAATCCTTGTCCCCTCACTGTGTCCGGGCTTTCGGTGGACCCGGAAGTTGGGGGTGTTTGCCGCAAGAAATCTCATAAATTTCTCAGCCGCAATTGACTTATCAATAAAAGAATAAGACCTGACCGAAACCTGTTTAAAGTGGGTTGGGTATTTGCACCCAGTGACCACTTGCGGCTCGTGTCTCTTGGCCCCCTCCCCGTCTCCACTGCCGTTTCTTCAAGCAAGCCTTTGCCCCCACTTTGGCACTTTGACAAGATACTTGCCCTTCGTCACTAATGCTCCCCCCTCCCCGGCAATCTTAAAGAAATATTTTTGTTTACTTAAAAAAAGCGATTACCAACATAGGTATCACCTGCATATTTGGCGGGGGGGGGGAGACATGCGTGGAGAATGGTGAAAATGGTTGAAGTAAAAATGAGTAGAATCTCTGCTCCCTTTGCGGCCAGGAAGGAACTGGATCCTCCATACGCCAGCCGCAACATCCTGGCACATGTTAAACTCACCTACCCTTGTGGACTCTTCCCAAGGAGTGTGTGTATGCAAGACTCGTCCCAAGGAGTGTGTGTGTGTGTGTTAGTATATATGTGTGTATGCAAGACTCGTCCCAAGGAGTGTGTGTTAGTATATATGTGTGTATGCAAGACTCGTCCCAAGGAGTGTGTGTTAGTATATATGTGTGTATGCAAGACTCGTCCCAAGGAGTGTGTGTGTGTGTTAGTATATGTGTGTATGCAAGACTCGTCCCATCCCGGCGGCTGATAAGATAGTCCGTTTTTTGATGACGAGTCAGTGTTCAATTCCGACCGTGTGATGTCGCTCATTACGGGATGTATTCGCCGCTCGCGGAGCGTTTACCGGTATGTGCATTTGTCTGCCCTCCGCCTGGTCGTGTCCCCCCGCCCCCCACGTCCTCCTAGAATCACACACGCGCCCTGACCTTTCTAACCTCTGAGGAAATAACGGGGTCGTATTTTTGATGGGAAAAGTTGGGAGGAGCTTCAAAGACGCGCACTCTCCCCCCCCCCCCCCTCCTCAAAGGAGAGTACTTGAGCCCTCTCTATACTGATGATGGAGGGGGGGGGGGACGAGCGTTTATATAACGCTACTCGTGTTCTGAGTGGATTCGAACCTTGGGTGGGGAGCGTTAGTGTATTCGGACATAATACACTCCGGTAGCTGAGGGGTTTATTTTATTAAAATCAGGGTTGGCAAATAAAAAAAAATGGTTTTATTGGGTTGAGGAATAAGTTCTTGCGGTTTTATCAAATTTATTCATTACCATTAACAATTTTAGAAAAACTTCATTTTTAATTGATAACAATTTGCGATTTAATCAATAATGTATTCTCCGTTGTTATTTACGACTTCATCCCAACGTTCAACTAGTTTTTTGATGCCCTTGCAATAACAATCTCTGGATTTTGACTCGAAGAATTCGTCTAACCAAGTTCTTAATTCCACATCAGTATTGAACGAAACGCCGCGCAAATTGTTGGAGAGCGATCGGGACAGATGGAAATCCGATGGAGCCAAGTCTGGCGAATATGGAGGATGCGGCATGATTTCCCAATTAAGCGTTTGGATGGCGTCTTTTGTCATATTGGCAATTTGAGAACGAGCATTGTCGTGTTGCAGAAGGACTCCATAACGTTGATGAGGTCGCTTTTCACGAATAGCTTCAGCGAGTCGAAACATTTGTTGAACGTAAAGTTCTGCATTGACAATCTCGTTGTTCGCAAGGAGCGCATAAATAATGATGCCTTCACAATCCCACCACACACACAGCATCGTCTTTCATGGATGAAGTCCTTGCTTTAATCGCGGAAGTGTTTTTTTTATTGGGGCTAAGCCATTGTTTTCGATGGTTCATGTTGACATAAACACACCACTTTTCGTCGCCACTGATGATGGGGTGAAGAAATCTGTCCCTATATCCACGATTTTTTTAACTTTCCCCATCGAATGAAGGTGATTCACTACAGTTTTCTGATCACACGTCAATTGTACAGCCAATTTTCTCGTCATTAAGATTGAAATGACCGTTTTTGAAACGTGAAAACCACCATTGAGCTGTCCTTTCTGATAAAGCATTTTCTCCGTACACAGCACAAATATCGCGACGAGCTTTGGCTGCGTTTGGATTGTTCCCGTCTCGATTGAAAATGAATAACAACAAGTGTCGAAAATGCGCTTTTCTTTCAACTTGACATTCCATTTTGAGGGTACAGAACAAAAAATAAATTAACACAACTTTTAAATAAACCGCAATCACTTATTCTTCAACTTCAAGACGTAGCAAAAGCCTAATAGTCTACGCTGTTAAGAGACGTAGCCTAACCTTTGCAAATTTTGCTCTTATTATTTATTATTGTTTCTTAATCTGTGCACAAATCACGTCAACAAAACTTAAATCAACATAACATTAAAAAAACGCAAGAACTTAGTCCTCAACCTAATATTACAGGTTTGGGGGGGGGGGGGCGGCTTTTTCAAACTAACGGCCGTATGCTAAATCAAATGTGAAATACACATTTGAGCAAAAAACCTATTTTTTACCTATTTTACATTTTAGCCTTTTGCATATAATAAATTTATAAATAATTGTGAAGCTACACTAAATGTGATAAAAGTGCATTTCACATTTTTCTTAGCATACGGCCGTAAATTTAAAAAAAACACTTTTTTTCAGGAAATGAATGCTACTTATCATTATTTTATTCAAAATTCATAATTTATGTTTATAATTTCAACAAATATGTATCAAATTAAGGTTATTTCTCTGATACTGACTCATAATAATTCATCTCTCCTTCTACAGGTTATGGCTATCACGGGTACCCGCAATTCTCGATCAGTGATCTGTGACTGCGATCTTTTCTTACTATAATATAATTATTAAACTAATTAATTATATAAAAATAGAGATAGCTATTCTTTTTCTGTTATTCTAGTGCTTATTGCATTTGTTTTTTGAAAAAAAACCCGGGATTCGAAAAAAACCCAGAATAAAACCCAGGTTTTATTGGGCCTTTTTCAAAATTTTGGGTCTTTTGCCAACCCTGCTTAAAATAGCAGGGTTGTAATTTTCGGAGGATGTGCCCTTGCTGATGGTCGCCAGGTGTGATATATAAAGAATCCCGCGCTACGATTAACCGCTAGAGGTCTTTAAAGCTAGTAATTAAAATTATGTTAAGGATTTTATCTTTTGCCGTCATTTTTGGCCTTTATTTCTTTGCGGCCTCTGAATTTTGGCTTTGTTTTAAAAGCTCAACGTTACCGAGTCAAGAAGCTTAATTTCGCAGACTCTTAGGGGCTGGTAAAGCAAACGCCCCCAACGACTTTGGGGACGCGTATCTTAACCTGGAATTTTGTGGACACGCTTTACTTAACTTTGAAGTTTGGGGGGGGGGCGCGCTAATCTTCACCAACTATAATTTAAGAATGGGATTTTTTGAGTATTTGAATAATAATTTCATCTGAGTTTGGTTATAACTTATGTTTTTTTTATCGAAGTTATTTCTAATAATTCTTTTATAAAATCAAAAAACAGAATGGGGAAGTTTAGAAATAAATATAAGTATCGAAATTTTGTGAATTTTTTAAAACCCAAAGAATTACGAATGGTGAAGTTCAGAAAATTTATTTTTATATATCTTCTTCTCTATAACTATTTTAGCAACGTGATATTTTGAAAGGGGGGAAATTTAGTTTAGAGTTCCTTTTTAAAATGATTATAATTGGCGAAGTTCATAAAATTTATAAAAAATTAACCATGGCTGCTTTTTATAAGATTTTAAGTTTTAATCTTCCGGGCGTATGCTAAGAAAAAAATGTGAAATGCACTTTTATCACATTTGGTGTAGCTTCACAATTATTTATAAATTTATTATATGCAAAAGGCTAAAATAATAAAATACATAAAAAAAATAGGTTTTTTTGCTCAACTGTGCATTTCACATTTGTTTTAGCATATGGCCGTTAGTAGCGAAGCCATTGCCATGTTATCTTGATAAAATTGGAAGGAGCTTAGTGTTTATACATTCAGAATAAACTCAAATCCAGAGATTATAATGAGATTAGGATTTAAGATGGACATTATAAAATGTTCTGAAAGTAGACTAAGGATATCAGTAACTAACCTAACCTAACCTACTTTGGGGACGCGTATCTTAACTGGGAATTTTATGGGGACGCCTTTCTTAACTTGGAAGGTTGGGGGGGACATTCATGGGTACTTTGGGGACGCGTTTCTTTACCTGCTCTGACCCTTTTGGCGTGCGTTAGTATACCTACGAGTTCCCCTCCCCCTTCCCCCGGAGAAATAGACTCGACGCTAAACATCCACATGAAAGGGATAAACATGCCAATTTGGCGGGAGGGGGTCCAAGTTTAATTTGGATGATCTTTTTTTTTGTTTTAGCTTCTAATGCGTCATCCAGACATTAGCCCCTTATTCGTTCACGATGTTCTCTTTGTTGTACTTTCTATTTTTGTGGTTCGTAACAGCTTTCTATTTTCCTGGGGGTGGGTTGTGTATCCTTTCCGTCCCATCTATTTGCGGGGCGATGACAGTGTTGTGAATTCTCGTGTCGTGCAACGTGGTGTATCGCTCAGAAGAAGAGGACCATTGACGACTACGATATATTCTGACATCTACGACCCACAGCAGGCACTGCTCGGTCTTTTTTCCTAGACTAGCCACTGTGTAGGCCAAGAGCGAAAGGAGTTGTAGAATGGTCATGTTGTGTTCGAGGCGACATGGCACGACCACACCACCTGCATGTATCCCGCGTGTCGTGGTTAAGTTGCAATTCAAGTTCCGCTTCCAAGCTGTTGCGTGAACCGCTACCACAGTGGGGGTGATATAAAATTCCCGCAGCATGCAACAGCCTCCTTCTTCCTCTAACCTGGTACGTCAGGACAGTCTCACAAAAAAAGTAAGGTTGGCTAGAGCCTACATTATAAGCTGTAGGTTCAAAGCTTTCTTCCTTAATCTCCCAATCAGTGGGGAGGGGGGGCAGAGATGTTATCTGCCTCAGGGAAGCCCTAAACAACTGACGAATCTTCTTGCTCTACATCGTTCTGACCGACGTCTGGGGGGCGTCTGTAGGAAGGCTATGATCGTATTTCATTCGGACATTTAAGCATGTTTTGGGCGACAATACCATGGAACTCCCTTGGCTCACTAGTGGTGCTGCACGGTTGTGAGTACTCCCAGGATTGTCAATTTTGGTTGACTAGGTGCATCTCATGGTGCAAACGCTGTTTCCCACTGGCAGCGCCATCTATCTCCATGATAATGCACCCATTCGTACCGCAAGAGTCGCGAAATAGGCGTTTTGAAATGCATGAAAATGACGTTGAATGAATACCTTGATTGTCCCCCCCCCCATCGTAATTGCCGGGTCTTAATATAAGCGAACATTTGTGTTTTTAATTGGGGCAGCAAAGAGGGGATAGATTCTCTCTGCCGAGCGTGCCTGAAAGAGCTGGGATAGATTTAGCTGGTGGAATGGGCTAAAATTCCTCTCGATACTGTTCGAAAGCTGTAGGAATCATTGAGCTGTTATTAATGCTAAAGGAGGGCAACTCTATGTCCACGAGTTTCACGTCCTAATTATTTTGTTCAGGATATTTACTTTATTCTCCCTTAACCCAATATCATCCATCATTCTGTTTACTAACTTTCTGGGGGGGGGGAGACTTTTCCCCCGCCCTCTTCTTACCACCCCCATGCAGTGAAAATTAATTATTTATATTACATATGTTTAAATTTCGCTTAATTATCTAAAGTGAACACACTTTCGCTTGAGTTTATTTCATTTTTCCAACTCCTTTTCGCTAACCCTTCCCTTCCCTCCCATCCGCATTGACCTTGAAAAGGCGGGGAGCCGTCCCTGCATCAGCTGTTCACGTTGCCATGCCAACATCCCTTCCCCCAAATCAGCTGTTTGTGCAGTGTGTGTGTGGGGGGGGGGGGGCAGTTGATTCTCCCTACTTGAAAAGGTTGGCGCGAATGGGGATCTCTCCCCGACGTCGTGGGAGGACGGGGGATAGGACTCGAGTCAAATTGCACGTTTGTTTTGACAAGCGACGGCGGAACTCGGTCGATGCGAGTGGATTTGCCACTCTCGTGTGGTGATGGTGGGGGGGGGGGGGGGGACCACCCCTTCGTCTTCATTTCAAAAGAAAATCCTTTACGCTTCTGCCCTTGTTGAAAGTCGCGCGATGTGGATGGATGGATGCGATAATTCCGTTCCATTGTTATCAACCTTGGATATTCGAACTTTATAGTTAGTTTCCCCCCGAACTGTTCCAAGGGGGACTTCTTTGTTAGGCTTTTCGCTCTAGCCCCTCTAAGCTCGCGAAGCGCCCCCCCCCCCACACACTTATCTGTCGCACCCCAAGTTGGGTCTAGATGGCGCCCGTTGGTTTTCTCTTTTTTTTAATGAATACAAAGGAATCTGCGGCATATTTGTCTCTGGGCAAGTTTTTGTGACTATTATATCTACCCCGCCCCCTCCACCCGTCTTCCTAAGCGCCCTGGCCCCATGAATGGTCTTTTATTTCATGATTTACTGAGCCTTAAAGCCACAGCTGACCCTTAAAGCCACAGCTGACCCTTGCACGCAGACTTGACCTTTGCGTTGGATTCGCGTCTAGGTTATGGACAAACGGAATGGCGAGCAGCAGTCAAAACTTCGTTTAGGTGGTCATGGGTGAAGAAATGGAGGTATCCCCATTCGCCGCCCTTGGTTTTCGGTCTAATAGACTGGGCATTCGATCGACTCAAAAGAACGAACGTATACCTCCAATTACGCCTCCCTCCCCGCATCATTGGACATTCTTAGTTTTGTGGCGTTCAATTCCTGCTGTTTTATAGACCCTTTGTTGGCTCAAAGCTTGACTACGGATATGAGTTTTAATCGTCTGCAACCGAGCGTGAATTGCGAAAGGTGGACGCGATCCACCACACCGGTCTTCGTCTGGGGACCGGTGCATTCCGAACGTCTCTTACTGAGAGCCTGCTTGTCGATGCCGGGGAGGTGCCATTTGACCTGCGCCGCACACGTTTCATTACGCGATTGTACGCGCCAGCCCGGCATCGCCAACGGCTTCTCATTGCATACGCGGACGATCTCGACGGTCCTCGGTGTAACTGTTAAATCGGTGACCCCTCGGCTTCTGCCCAGTACGCCACCCTTGATTGGAGGATGAGATCACTCTATTCAAAATTTATTTTTAAAGAAGTGAGAACAGACAAGTGAGAGGAGGATATGAGAAAGAACAAAAAAGAGACATGATGAGTACATAAAAAACTATATAAAGCAAAAGTATTTTGACCAGGGTGGGCGGGCGGGGGGAACGAAGTGTTCAGATCAAGATCGCTGCGGGGTCCTATTTATAAGCGGAGCCTAAAGGCCCCGCAGGTCGTCAAAAAAATTCCCGAATGTGCGGGAGACTCGGTTTTCTTCGTTCTTGGCGGAGGATACATAGCGTATATTAATGGCAGATTTTTCAAAGATCGCAGAAATTTCCAATGATGTATGCATTCGGAGTTTATTTAGAATTTCCGGAGGCATTTTGCCCCACCGGGTGTTGAAAATGGCACCCATGTTGTGACTTAGTAACCTAGCTTTAGGAAATATTAATAAAGCCACCCACAAGGCTATTGACTACTTGTCGCCACGCATCTCCTTCCAAAGCTTCCATATTGCCGGTAGTATTGCGTTCGACCCTTCTGGAGCTCGCTTTGTGTCGCACTGGATCTGTGCCAGTGTACAAGTCTGAATAAGTGGTCAGTTTCCACGCCGTATCCCCTCTGTTTAAAGTCAGCAGGGTTCTACCAGGCGCTGCGTCCTCACCACCTAGTTGCAGTACACCAATCGGTACGGGAGATAACGCGACGTGCCCTGGTCGTGATCTTTAGCGGCTCACAAACCGCCTCGAGTGCTCTTGGGGGGGGGGGGGCATTGGAATCTCTCCACCCCGTGCTTCGCGATATCCGTGACGTCACGGTTGCCCCGAGTCGGACGGATGTTGAGATTATATTATCCTGGGTTCCTGGGCATCTAATGGGTATGGAGAATGAGGGTGCCAAAGCGTCCTGGAGGACTGGGCAATCTGACCATCGTTTCGCTCTTCAACTGATTACATGGCAGGACTCATGTCGGCACTCCCGGCTGCCTGGCAAAGGGTATGTGAGACGGCCGATAGGAACTTGAAGTTGCATGCGTGCCATCCTTCCGCGACTGTTTCCCTGGACCTACAAGCCCCCTTCCCCCTCCCCCTCCCACACCTAACCCCTCAACGACTTCGAATCGCTTTCGGTCGGATTGGACAAACTCGCGCCACGCACCGCCATTTGATCCAGCACTTCCCTGCACTTTAGTAGTACGTTATCCCCCAGACTATTTGCCACGTTCTTGTTGAATGTCCCAGTCTGGGGGTATCTTCGTCCACGTTCCCTGTCCTACTATCGTGACGAGCGGGGTCACTAGCGCTTGTCCCTTGTACTCGGGACGGTTCGTGCACACAAACTTGTGGATGATACCACTTTCTGAAGGAGGCTGGCATCCTCCATTTTATTTGAATCTAGCCCCCCCCCAACGCCGGAACGTGCCTTTTTCCTACCTACTTTTGTTTTGCTTGTTTTTTTTTGTCTGTATTGCTTAATCTGCTTTGTCTGTGCAGCTTAATCGGCTAAATTAACTCCTGCGACTGCAACTTATGTGGCAGTCGTCAGATGGGTGCTATGAAGAAAGTTCCACTTGTGCTCGAGTTCTGAACACTTGTTTCCTGTTATTGGGGGAAATAATGCCTGGCTCTTCAAAATCCCCCCCATAATTGTGACGCCCCATTATGAGCTTCATTCATCTGCCACTGAGACGAAGACGAGGCTGTGCTCATCGCTGCTCTGGGCTAAATTTTTCAGCATTTTATTTTTCGCCGGGAAAAGGGAGTGTGTGTATGTAACACAGCGGTGCAAACTTAGTCAGTTACTACGGAGGGAGAACGAACAAAATAGGGTTCTAATGAATGAATATAGAAGGCACAAATTATGAAAATAGGGACGGCCATCTTAAATCCCTTTGTCACGGAACAAATTCATATCAAAAGACGAAGGACGACGTCGCATTCGAGACACTGTGGGAGGCGGGAGAGTTGAAGCTGAGGCTGAGGGAATAGAGCCTCCCCCCCCCCTCATGGGGGGGGTTGGCGTGATTATGATAATTTATTAGTTTGAACAAAATTTAACTAGGCAAATGTGAGAGATTGTTCAAAACATACTGCGGGATGCAATGAATGGCATTACCCGCAATGCATTTTTAATGAGCGCAATTGCCTAAGAAAAGGAGTCTGCAAAAATCTAATCAATAGCCTATGCGAAACAGGCCCCACCCAGCATTCTCCTATAAATCTATCTGTAAAACTCCTCCGGGTGGGTGCTTCTATCACACGAGCCTATTCCATTGATCTACCACTCGATTTGTAAACCGAACCCCTTCCAATTATTCGCACCGTCTATGAGATAATAATCGCGAGTAACTTTTATGGTCGACCCTGATGGAATCTCCACATTCCCTAATTCGCGGGTATCCGTGACCCCACGGTTGCCGCGAGCCGGTTAGTTGTAGAGATTATCTTCTGCTGGTTTCCTGGGCATGTGGGAATTGCGGGGAATGAGGGTGCCAAAGAGTCCGCGAGGAGTGGCCGACCAGACGAGCGCTTGGCTCTTCCTCACACAGATTTCATGGCAGGAATCTGGGCAAAGAAGATGGGAGACGGTCGAGGGGAACTTAAAGCTGCGTGCCATTGCGCCACGACTCTTTACCTGGACCTACCCCCTAATACCGCGACGGGTTCACCTCGCTTCCTGTTGTCTCCGAATCGGACACACTCGCGGGACGTACTGCCCTCTGATGGAGCGCGCTCCTACGCCATACTGTCAAGGCTGGGTTGTCCCCCAGACTGGGACATTCAACATTCTTGTCGAATGTCCCAGTCTGGGTGATTTCCGTGCGCGTTACTGTACGAGACGATGGTGGTCGCTACAGTCTATTCTTTGTACTCGGGACTGGTTCCTGTACTCAGACTTGTGGACTGACTTTTTTTTCATTTTATTTAACTCTTTGTTGTAAGTCACATGTTCCTGCGCCCTGCGGTTGCAGGTCCTGTCCCTGACGCCGGAGCGTGTTTCCTTCTTGCTTTTTTTCTTGTTTCCTTGCCTTTTTCTTTTTGTATTTTTTTGTTAATCTAGCCTAGTATTAGGCTTTAGCCTGATTATGGCAAGTCGCCAGATGGGCTCCTAAAATAAAATAAAAATCCCGGAATTTTTAATGAGACCAGAAGTGGGGAGTAAAATCGCATAGGTTGTCAAAAGTCCTCTGTTGGAAAGTTGCCGTGAGAGAAGTTCTCATTGATCGATGAAATAACAAACCATTGTCTTCGTTCGAGTGGTAATGCCAGCGGGCGATGAAACTCCCCCAAATGGTCGAAACCTTCGTGTGGTATTCTTCAGAGACGGAGGCAATTTCAAATCGCGGTCAAGAAAATGGCTATTTATTGGGTCCTGTCAGCGGAGGAGATAAGCGCATTTGAGATTTGTCGAGACAATCCGGGAATTTAAGTGAGGCGAGTCGGTCTATGATAGTGACCCTCCTCCCCCTGCTTGTTTACTAGGGGTCTCTTCGTTCTCGTCGCTTGTAAATCGCTAACTAGTGTGCCCTATTCACAATCGGGTATAATAGTGAGGTCTTGTCCAGGCAGGGATACGTGGTGGTCTTTTCGTCTTCTGTATCTTAGTCCATGGTGGCGTACGAGGGGCGTTCAATAAGATTTGCAATTCGGATACAAGGAAACGAGATATGAGGAACAGTGTTTTATTATTTTTCAATATAACTACCCTCGACTTCAATGCACTTGCGCCACTTGTCCCTGAGGCTTCAAATTCCCGACAACCAGAAATCCACTCCTGGACGGCGAGCTGGACATCTTCATCGTCCCCAAACCGGCGTCCACGCAGTGCAGCCTTGAGCTGGCGGAATAAAAAAGTAGTCGCTAGGGTCCAGATCTGGACTGTAGGGGGGATGGTTGAGCTCCTCGAATCCGCACTCGCGCAGGGCAGCTTGTGCAACTCTGGCCTTGAAGATTTGGACGACGTTGAAATCTATCATGGTGCGTGAGGTTTCTAGGGACCCAACGGGCAGAGACCTTGGTCATGGCCAAATTGTCGTGGATGATGTTGATAACACTTCCATGTGATATTCCAAGTTCTCGCTCGATTTCTTCGACCTTCACCCGTCGATTTTCGAGGATCCTCCTCTCCACGCGGGCCACATTGTCCTCGTTGGTCACTTCTGACGGGCGTCCTGGACGGAGGTCATCTTCAAGGGACTCACGACCATCGCGGAACTCCCTATTCCAGCGAGCAATGGTTGCATAAGAAGGAGCGGTGTCGGTGTACACTGCAACCATACGTTCATGGATCTCTTTTGCATTCTTGCATTCCTTGGTCAAAAATTTGATCACTGCGCGGTGCTCAACCTTCTCCATTGTTGAAATATTTGTGACTGTCGATCTGCGATCAGCTACTGCTTCTTAAATAGACGAGGCAGGAGCGTGCGGCTGCAGGTCCTGACTTGCCATAACTTGTCCTAACACCCCCACAAACATCCATCCCCCTACCTCTGTTTTGCCCTACCGATTCGCAAAACTTATTGACTGCCCCTCGTAACCGAAATTATATACTGAGCTAGATCGGTACCCGGCGTTACCCAGGCTAAAAAGTCCGTTCGCAAATAAATACAGGTGCAGATTGTTAGAAATTCTTATAAAGTGGCACAAAGATATCTTTACTTGCTCATTACACTAATATAATTTAACTTTTAGTCGACTACAAAGATTAGAACCACATTTTGTAATGTAGTTTTCTGTAGAGATTTAAAAAAGGGAAGTCATTTTTTTTATCGAAATGATTCCAGTTTTGTGTACGTTGCCAATTACTATTTTTGTCAAATTTTGAAGATTTTAACGAATTTCATACTTTTCTTTCTTATTTTCAGGTTATTTAACTAAATAAATTTTTAAATAAAAGCAACAATTTTAATTAAAATACCAAGAGGACAGTGTAAAAATAGCCCAGATAAATTCTGCTACATAAACCCCGTGCCACGCTTTTGGTTTAAAGTAGTTGCTAATGATAATACATTAATTATTGATAGAACTGAACTTATATTTCTATGGTATATTTAAGTTACTGAGCGCGACCGTGTCCTACATTTTCAACACATTTTGTAATGTGACTTTCATTTCAGCAACGTTTAAACATTTTAACCACTTTTCAAACGTGCCACGGTATTAACTTATTATAGAAAAATATCATGCCCACCAAAATTTAGCACTGTAAGAGGTTTATAATAATAGAATATGATTATATTGTTTATTTATGCAAAATAAAAGTCATATCACAAAATTAAAACCCTAAATAAATACTTAATACTTTACATAAGATCCTTTCTTCTTCTTATTTGGGAGCGAGGAATTATGGGTGCAGATGTCTCAAATGCTTTCTACAAATCTTCCTTCGAAGCGTACTGCTTCCCATCCTTGTAAATAGCCTGCTTCAGAATCTCCCATAAGTTTTCGATAGGGCTCAAATCGGGAGAGCAAGGCGGCCATACCATCAAACGGTTACCTTTGAGTCCCATAGATGACAAGCATGCGTGTGTTGCCTTTACAGAGTGAGACGGGGCATTGTCGTGCTGAAATGACAACCTTCGACGCCTCTGCAGTGGTACGTCTTGCAGACATGGAAGCAAAGCTGACTCAATAAGCTGGCAATATGATTCAGAGGTTATTTTTACTCCATCAGCCACTCGAACAGGACCAATAAGTTCATTTCCAACTATTCCTGCCCATATCATTACACCTCCTCCGCCCTGTTGGCGATGAAAACGGATGTGACGCTTGGCCTTTTCCAACCATACCATTCCCCCATCGGTCAGGCCCGTCCAGAGTTGCTCCGCTTTCATCAGAGAATATTACCATTTTCATGTACTTTTGCGCCCATTCCCTCCGCCATTCGTCGTGTCTGGACGCCAGAGGAGGTCGGTTTTCAGGCGTAATGCTTTCTCCCATGTCTCCTCTCGGCAACCGGCATCTCGTTGATTTTGACACTTCTGGCAGATTTGCTTCAGCAAAAATTGCTTTCGATGTTTGTCGTGGCTTCTTCAACAGCTGCCTCTTCACATTACGAAGGGCCAGGGCAGATACGGTCTTCAGGACGTCAGAGTCCGACCGCGTCTTCCTTGACGATGGGTCGGCTAAAAAACGCTTCACGGTGTCAACATGGCGGTCGATGCAGTTGGCTATAACTTTAGGAGGAGTTCCTTTAACCATTTTTTTTTCACTATCGTAGTTTTTTCAGCCTCAGTGAGACCCTTACTTAGCCTTTCCCATCCTCAAAAAATTGCCCAGCAGCTAATAGCGTGACACACCCCAAGATCACTCATCAAAGAGGCCAGGGACTCGAATGAAGCTAGGATGGAAGTGTTGCCATACCTATGAAGAGCCGTCGGCCACATAAGTTCCAGAAACTTCGAAAAGTATACACCTAAAATATTAAAGAAATGAGTGAAGCTAATGTCGTGACATGAGGTGTATGTGGTTCAGTAACATTTAAAAAAAAATCAAAGAAAAAATTCTTGTTTAGTGAAAAATCTATAAATTGGTATTTTGGATGCAAAATTGGCGACCAAGATAAACCATGGGCACCACATATCTGTTGCACGACATGCTTTAATTCTTTAGCAAAATGGTCTAAAGGAAAAATAAAAAGCCTTCAATTTGGTGTTCCAATGGTATGGCGAGAGCAACAAGACATACAAAGTAAGTAATTGTTTATTGTCCACTGTACCTATATTTTGAAGTAGTATACTGTAATATTATTTTTTTAAAATATAAAATTAATTAAGTTTAGAACCACTTTATTGTAATCACGCATATGTACATAACTATAAATTAAATTTTATGCATATAATTTCCATACTTTTATGTAAAACAACGAAGTGCGCTTCAGCTGTGGTATATCCCAACCTTAGATCTGCTATTCGGCCTATACCTCACTCAAAAGACACTCCAGTACCTGAACCACCTGCAAAAATTGTTTTGTCTAACTCTCATGAATCAGATATGGAATCATGTAAACCAGAGACTGAAATTCATGTTCCTGAAACTGGTAATACTACTCCAAAACCTTTCTCACAACTTGATCTAGATGATCTTATAAGAGATCTAAACTTAACAAAGCAACATAGTGAATTACTGGCCTCGAGACTGAAAGAAAGAAATTTAGTAGCAGAAGATGTTCGAATTACTAAGTTTCGCATTCGATCAAACAATTTACAAGACAAATTTTCATTTGACAA
Source organism: Ceratothoa steindachneri (assembly GCA_963969495.1). Classification (NCBI taxonomy): domain Eukaryota; kingdom Metazoa; phylum Arthropoda; class Malacostraca; order Isopoda; family Cymothoidae; genus Ceratothoa; species Ceratothoa steindachneri. The sequence continues at coordinate 166,349,388 of OZ018329.1, read as the reverse complement.
CAATTTATGCTACTGTAATAATATTCCACGTCTCTTTGAAGAATTAGATATACATTATGAACACAATCAATGGAGACTTTTCATTGAAGCTGCTTTATATAGTAGTAAAGCCGTGCTTCTGTAGAGTGGAAATAAACTACCATCAATACGAGTAGCTCACCTCTTGCGTGTGCAAGTCGATGGAGAAATTGGTAAATGTTAGATTAGCCTTTTTCCTGGACATCGGAGGCCATCTGTTTTCTGCACAGTGCGGCTTCCGCAAGTTCCACTCCACGTCGGATGCTCTGCCCCGACTGGAAAATGCCGTCTGCGAGGCGTTCCTTCGTAGACAGCACTACGCCACGGTGTTATTCGATCTGGAGAAGGGCTATGATACCGCATGGCGATACAGTATCATGGAGACACTCCACACGATGGGGGCGAGGGGACGCCTCCCAATGTTTATATCTGAATTTTTGCGAGATCGTCGATTCTGCGTACGAGTGGGGGGAGCCCTCTCCGGCCCAAAGGAGCAGGAAGAGGGTGTCCCGCAGGGAAGTGTCCTCAGTGTCACACTCTAGCCTGAGCATCAACGGCATCACCTCGGTGCTGCCGGAAGATGTTCTCGCTACGCTCTACGTGGACGACGTTTCGGTCTCTTTTGGCGCGTCTCTCGGTATGCCGAAGCGCACAGGTTTCGGTTTTCTTTAGCCAAGACTAAGGTGGTGCACTTCTGCCGCCATCCACAGCTGATCTCGATGGTGCCTATGCCGCCGAGTGACGCCAGTCATACCCTAAGCCCTTTGGGTTTAGGGCCAGAAAACTCCTTGGAGAGCTAGATATGGTTCTCGGGCCGGTGGCGCCCCTGGTTCTGCCCAGGACGCCACCCTGGAGGGTACCACATTTGGCTATTTGTCGCCACGCCTCTGCTCCCAAAGCTTGTACGGCGTCGGGAGTATTGCATCGACCTTTTTGGAGCACACCTCGTGTCACGCTGGAACCGTGCCAGTGTATACGGATTTCCCAAGAGGGGGTTGGCTTCCACGCCGTATCCCCTCTGTTTGAAGTCAGCGGGGCTGTGTCAGGCGTTGCGTCTGTGTTCACGGCCGAACTGGTGGCCATACACCACTCGGTACGGGAGATTACGCGACGTGCCCGGTTCGGAGACCGGATTGTGATCTATAGCGACTCACAAAGCGCCCTGAGTGCTCTCGGGGCATTGGAATCTCCGCATCCCCTGGTTCGTGATATCCATGACGCCACGGTTTTGGCGAGCCGGGCAGATGTCGAGATTATCTTCTGCTGGGTTCCTGGACATGTAGGAATTTCGGGGAATGAGGGCGCCAAAGAGTCCGCGAGGACTCTGCGACCGGACCAGCGTTTCGCTCTTCCTCACACCGACTACATGACAGGAATACGGGCAGCTCTTCGGATTGCCTGGCAAAGAAGATGGGAGACGGTCGAAGGGAACTTAAAGTTGCGTGCCATTGCGCCGCGACTGTTCCCATGGACTTATCCCCCAATGCCGCGGCGGCTTCAGGTTGCTTTCTGTCGTCTCCGAATCGGACACACTCGTGTGACGCATCGCTATTTGATGGAGCGCTCGCCTGCGCCCTATTGCAACGACTGCGTCGTCCCCCAGACTGTTCGGCACATTCTTGTTGAATGTCCCAGTCTGGGTGATCTTCGCGCACGATACCTGTCCCGGTACCGGGATGGGCGGGGTCGCTACCGCCTGTCCCTTGTACTCGGGACGAATGCGTGCACATTGACTGGTGGACTTGTAGACTTTGGGGGGGGGGGGGGCCTTTTCCCTATTATTTAAGCAGGTTTTTTTTTTGCTTTTGTTTTTTTTTTCCTTATAGGTCGCACGCTCCTGCACCGGGGGGACCTCCCCCCGACGCACGAGCTTGCTTACTGCTCGCTTCCTTTTCCCATTTTTTTTTTTTTGGGGGGGGGTGTTTTTTATCTTTTTGAATTTGATTTTAAAGTAGCCTAGTACTAGGCCAGTTTTTAATACTGCGACTAATGCCCAAATAGGCAGTCGCCAGATGAGCTCTTAAAAAATAAAGAAAAATAAAAAATGGATGCATTGTATTTTATGATGGATGCTCGCCATACTTGTGTGACTGTCGCTTGGATACCATTTTTTGCACTGGTGAGTTGATTTTGATTATGCTTTGCTTATTACCCATTTTCCCCTTAAATACCTCACCTTCATCAATGTCCCATAATGTTTATGCACTTTTTTAATTTAAAGAAAAAAAAATGGTTAAAACCTGTCCTTGATTATTTTAAAAAAAGTCTTTGAAAACCTTGAAAAGTTCTTGAATTCAAAATCACCAAACAAGTAGACACTTGTCTCTGTAGTTTTTGTCAAATAAAATAAAAATAATAACAAATATTTCATACCTGTATATACTGAATAATCTAATATTAATAAAAAAAAATGTGCAGATTACACAAAAACTGAAGTCATCTCATGAAAAATAAAGGTCATTTTCGTAATCTACGCAAAAAACTCTAAAAGAAAACTACTTTCTCTTTCTGTAGCAAAATCATTGTTGGACAGTGTTATTATTATTGTCGGGGGGAAGGCAGATTTGAGAGAGTTGTGCACTCTCCCTATCATATGATATCATACAATACCCTATAATATCATATATATATATATATATATATATATATATATATATATATATATATATATATATATATATATATATATACACTTACAATGAGTAAACGTTTCACATCGGGGCCCGACAGTTTACGCACACGCGCGAATGACTGTTAGAATCGAATAACGTTTTTGCCGTGGGAACAGATAGAGATTAGTGAAGGAGTGGCATATTGGCGGTGATTTCATTAGTGGGAGTCTTTCTCTTTGATGGGAAGCAATAACCAGCTTATCTAATATCCTATTATTTGTTTATCAGGTAGCCTTTGTTTACTTATGTATCCTTTCCGTTATCTGCGCTAGATGTACATAGTGTTTGTTTTCCGAGGTCTCTGTTGCGGGTGACATTGGAGGATTGCATGTCTCCTTTGCCCGTAGGTGGATTTGAAGTTATATCAGTTGTCCAGAAAATGTTTATTAATTTAAAAATTGAATAACTTAAACAATTCAAGAGTTTTTGCGTGCGATATTTTGCCGACATTGACAAACATGCACGTTTTATAATTCGTGCAAATTTCATGCAGCTTTCTATTGTAGTTTCGTCACAGTGAAAGGTTTAAAATCATGTGGCAAAAATTACTTTGCCGCTCGTGTGCCTGACACGGGGATCTATTCTTGCGCCAAGCGCACAAGCGGCAATTAATTTTTGCCACATGATTTTAAACCTTTCACTGTGACGAAACTACAATAGAAAGCTGCATGAAATTTGCACGAATTATAAAACGTGCATGTTTGTCAATGTCGGCAAAATATGAAGCGTAAAAGATCAAAATTCTCTGATTTATTCAAGTATGAATTTAATACTTTTTTTCTGGCCACCCCTATGCCTATGTATATCGATGACACATTTTCACTTTCTCTAAACATTTCTCCTTAAATGAAAGAAGCGTGCCGTAGTTGGTTTGTTTTTTTAAGCAAAATTAGTTATAAATAGGCCATATGATAATTTCGGCGGCTTTGACCCTGATGGCTGTCGGCAGATGAATGTGCTAAATATAAAAAAAACAACAATTTAAGGGCCGGGTCTCTTATTAGGGTTTGTTTTTGTTATTGACGTCGTGCAGAAGGGTGACGTCTGCAAGTTGTAGATGATGTGTGCGTGTGTGTGTAAAATGCTTTAACTTTCAACCATGAACTAGGTTCTGTGAACTCATTGGCTTGTAGTTTTGGGAATTGTCACGTGCTATTTTATCTTCTTTTTTTTTTAAGTATCCCACCAGAATTTTTTTTGTTGTAAATAGCTAGAACCGGGAGGACAATAATCTGCATCTCTTCTGAACCAGCCCCAAGCTCCGCAATGAAGGAAAACCCCGTGTCACCTTACTCGGAGAAATAGAAATCGTGTAATCCAACGGGAGAGTGCTCAGTTACCGGAGACTAGCTGAGTTAATTAGTAGTCTAAACAAGGTTATGAAAAGAGTCTAGTTGTAGAGTGCTATAGCAAAGCCCAAATACTGCCGCTGGGAGGGGGTATTTTTTATTTTTGCACGAGCAATTTCCTATAAAAGGGCGGACCTTCATAAACACTGGCCCACCTTGTTCGGGGAAGGTATTAAATGGTCGATGGTAGTTTATTCTGGTCGCTATTTCTGGTGATCCGCTCGAATTTAGGTTCAGGTGTTTTATAATGGTATCGTTGCAGTCTTACAGGGACTTTCTTTTTCGATCAATGGGGAAAAAATGCCCCCGCGGAACAAATTACAGGGAGCGAATTGTACCGAATTTTGGCGCGAAACGACTTCTCGGTGGGGGGATGGGTAGTTAGTATGACGTGATCAAGCGTGTTGAAAACACGTTTTCGATTGATTTTCCCGCGCGGGGCGGGAGAAGTTGTCCATTGTACCGATTGTTACCGGGGCGGTCGTTTCGTAACGGAGATCAATCACAGAGACAGTGAGGTCTTATCGGAAGCACAGGGGGGGGGGCAAATTCGAAAGTCCTCTGCTCTAAATTTTATTACAGTCGGTCGACACTCGACCAGACAGGTTAAGATTGCGAATAGAAAGGAACTCTAGGTTGAAAGTACTATCGCAGTGCTGTTCAGGGGAAGGATTGGAATATATTTTAATTCTCCTAGAGAAAGGCGGATATTTCCCCCCACAACAAAATGGTCCATCAGCCCTCAAAGGGCCATTTTGAATCCTGTCTTGGTATCTTTAAGGCCCAGGATTTTCCCTGCGTCACTCTGCTGTGAAATTGATCAGGTGGCATGCTGCGCCTGCCTGAGAGGTGTGTGTGGGGGGGGGGGGGGGGGGGTCATCTCCCATTCCACACTGCGCACTTTCCTATATCATCAAATAAGCAAAGCCACAGGAAAATGGAGCAAATGTGAGATTCCAGTGCCCCCTCCCCCCACCCCTCTCCCTGAAAGGGTTAGGGAAGAAATGGAGTCGCGAAGTAAGCATCACTCGGGCGTCGATGAAATGGCCTGGACCATTTTGGATCCAAAGTTTATAATTTAATTGTGTGTGTTTATATTAATAGGGTCAGATCGACGGAAACATCTCCAGCGAGGTTATGAAGAGGCTCGTAAAGATAGCGATCAATTTTGAGGAGTTGAAAGTATGTAGAAGGTATTTAATGCTCAAACGACCAACAGGAGAGATTATTTGGCGGTACTAAGGATTGATTGGAGGGAGGGTAGATCTCTCGAAACTGACACCCCCTCCCCGTTCCGCGATGGAAGCAGAAATTCCCGTGTGTAAAAAGGTGCGAAAACTGGTGTAATCCAATGACGTCAAGTTGAGTCGGGGACAGGAATTGTGAAGGGAATGAGTTAATCTGCGCTCCCCCCTCCCCCTAAATCCTCAAGTCTAAAAACGGAATCCTAAAATTACACTGATCTATCTCTATCGTCTTGTTTTCCCCCTTGGAGGAATATAGCTTGAAACGCTCTCCTCCGTATTGCTATCGCCCCCCTTCCCCGGGAAAGAAAGGGGTTATGCTGCTTGACTAACGAAAAACTCATAAACCCCTCAGCTTTCCCCTCTCTATGTTTCTGATTTATTAAAAGGAAAATTGAAACCAACAAAAGTTAAGAAGGGGTTAGGATATCAAAACTGTCCCCTTGTCTTCTGGAATGGTCCGTGAACGTTACACTGAGATTGCTCTATGGTTTTGTAAGTCTTGTGAGACGTAGCCCTTTATTACCGTGTTTGCGAGCTTGAAACAGTTGTCGGTGTGGGCCTCGGGGAGGGAATCCTCCCGCCGTGCCCCTAGTTAAGGTGGGGTGGGGGGGGCGGATTTCAGTGCTTGGGTATCCTACGGCCGGTCCATAGCTAGCGCGAGAATAACGATCCGCACAAACTCCAGACTTTCGAACAGCAACATCTCTTCTGTCTTCCATGCCTTGTACCTGCCAACTTAGAGTTATCGACGCTTTTATTTTAACTCTCAAACTACAACTAATTCACACTTGATCCTTCTCACCAATCTTTAACTCTAAACTCAAACGAACAATTGTGTTCATAAAAGTGCTTAAACAAGGCAAGTTACACCCCGCTGACCCGCGAAAAGAAATTGGGCTGGGAATTAACTCGTACAATGGCGATTACGAATTGATCATTTACGTTCGGCGTCTAAACAAACGAACCAACTTTAACCTTAAACACCCACTCATATTTTTTCAAACTATTTTTACTAATAGGGTAACGCTTTGAGGTAAAAATCGCTTGCGGCATTCTGAAGAAAGCACTTTTTTTTCCAACAAGCGCTCTATATGTATGTACTCTTCGGTCGTAAAAATCTTATTACGTTTGTTGCGCTCTTTAACTCGGGGTTATAAAATCAACAGGGCGAAACGACACTGAGGAATTCATTGAGGGAAAAGAGAGCCAAGAGTTTATGTATTGGGTGGGGGTGGTATTATAAAAGAGCGAAGATCGTGATGATGCTTCAGGGGTGAGCTCATAAATATGACCCTTTGCAGGGCGGCCATTTTTAAGGTCGTCCAATTGCCCGTCCTCCTTTCCCCGATGATTGAACATAGGGCAGGACTCAATTGTCTGAAAATGCCCAATCGGATTTTCTAGTTCTCCCCTTTAAGGGGAGGATCTAAGTTTGTATTTTAAAACCAGCCAACACCCTCTCTTACGTACTTGTATCTTATGGATAGATATTCCGTACAACTACCTGCACCTTCCATCCTTTTCACCCTCCCCATGCCAAACTGGTGCTCTCTTTAGGGCCTTCCATTTGCACCTCGAACATCTCCCATTCTCTTTCGTTCTTCCTTCGTCTTCTAACCACCCTAAAGGAGTGGATGAGTTAACGGGAGGGATGCCCCTGCTATAACTGAAACCTAGAGAAACGCACTCCCCCCCCCCCCCCTCCGACGCCACTGCCTTAAGTTTTTCTCCCTCGTGGCCCACGCATTTTCACTGTGTCAGACTTCACTACCTTACAGATTTCTCCTCTGTGCATGATACATCCTGCTGCTATTGCTCTTTAAATGTCGAATTCCCCCCCCACCCCCACCCCGGCCAAAACAGGCGTATCTCGCCGTTGCCACGGTAACCACTTTTCTCGGTTCTTGCCCGATTTGGGTAGGAAAATTGAAGATTCGAATGGGAATTGTGAAAGAAGGTTGAGTGCTGGTCGTGACCTCGAAATTTAAAGCGAAAACCAACGAGGGCGAGTGAAAATGGTCTCCTGCCCAGCTGCGGACTTTGGGGCTGATAGAGCACGCAAATCTCCAGAGGTCAACGCTGCAGCAGGGTCTCTATGCTTCCTCTGGCACTACCTTGTGGAAATAGTTCCTCTGTTTAACTGTGCTGATTTTGGACTTAAGCTCCACCTTGGTGGTGCCTGGGGAAATGCTGGTCAGTCTCTCCACCACACAATAGTAATCTGTGTCACCTGGATTCACCACAGGACACGAACTCCTCCAGGCACTTGATGTAGCCCTCGCTACTGACCACCCCAACCACCATAATGTGGACCGGAAACTTGGTATTCAAGGTTTTCGGTACCATTTTTTTTTTTTTGGGGGGGGGGTAAACGCGGTTGTTTCATCCCATGGTCGTGGCAGAAATTCTTCTCGTCTGAGAAGAACTCAAGCACGCCAAGCTTGAAGGGATGCTTCAGTTTGGTCACAGGGTTCACAGAACGTTCCTTCCGCTTGTCCTCTTCTGCGACAGAAGAGTAGTAAGAAGGTGTTCTGGTGCACTAACTACCCGATGAGAGGGTCTGAAATTCCTTTATCCCTTGTAAATGGACCTCCCCTCCTGCGACCAATTCGGGGGGGGGGGGTTCTTTTCCTATCAGCCCCGTTAGTGCGAGGTTTGCGAGCCACTGTACCCTCGTAGACACAACCTGACTCATTGAAATCTTCACTGATCCTCTGCACCCTATTTATAGATAGATAGATTTGTGGAGATTGCATAGTTTTACTAGCGTTGATGCATTGCGATCGTTCTTTCAACTCCACTTTTTGCAAACTTGCGTTTTGACTTCCGAAATGGCGCGTTCCGTCTCTCAATTTCGGGCCAGTGGACAAAATCATTCCCAACTTGACCAGCCACGAACGATAATTACCCTTCCGATTGTAAGAGGCCAGATAACGAGTATTCACCTCTCCTCGTGGGTCGTTTTGGAGTAGTTGGTCTAAATAGGCTAATATATATGTAGAGGTTTCATTAAAAAAACACTGATAAATTGTATACAAAAATATATAAAGCATGTAGAAGAATTATGAAAGAGGGGCCAAATTTATTGAGGGTTTTTTTTCCCAGCCGGAGTTTGGTCGTTAAAGTGATGCATAGTTTATTGGTGCTAAATTATGTTTGCTTTTAATCTGGATAACCCGTGCAACGCGCATGGATGGGCAGCCATAATATTGTGGCGCCGTCTCTAATTTATTTTTTTTTAGAACAGAATTAAGAAATGTGAGGGATTTATAAAATGTCCAGGCTTGTGTTTTCATTCCTGGGACAAGTGACTTTCGATTAGCTTAAAGTTGGAGCTTTCGAGGCTTCGCTAGTATGAGGCGTGTCGCTCTTGAGCACCGTTTTGAGATCGTCCATCACGAAACGCAACCCATTGATCTTTTGATCTGACTGACCTCGTTTCCTCCTTACCCCCCTCCCCCCCTCCTCGTTCTGTCGTTTCCCAACGGGGAAACCTCCATTCAGCTTCGGTTGGTTCCTGGTTCGAAATTGTTCCTGATTTGCGTTAACTGGGGCGGGAAATAATTGCGCCAAATGTGTGTCGGAAAACGATGGTGCAACGGGAGTTTGTTTTTAATCAACACTATCCCCCCCCCCCCCGCCCCCCTCTCTCCCTTCCTCCACCTCACGTTCGAGGGGAAGAGCATCTCTTGTTTCCCCAGTGTCCGGCGTGGGTCTCTAGTTGCACTGTCCCCTTCACGGGTGCCTAACTTACCCCAAATCAGGTGCCAGGAGTCTCTAAATTTGCCTTAGGGCCGTGTGGCACCTAGGCACCTCTCCAGTACGTGGCAGGCACCTGGGACGTGGCGTGTTTACTCGGTTATGGCCTTATCTCATGATGCAATTTCCGCTGATTATGGGACGGCGTCGGGATACAAGTACATACCGATGTAGGTGTCTAAGTGCACAGAATGCGACTGGGTCGGGTTTGTACTCTCGTGTAGATGTAAAAGCGGGCTGGTTACTCAATCCCGTTTATTGGGATATCCCCCCCCCCCCTTCCTTGTTTCGCGCCAATTTATAGACGAACAGGGCACAAAGACCCGCCAAAATCTTATTAGGAATCGCGAATTACAAGGAACATTAAAGGGCGCGTTGAATTGCATCTTTCTTGTTCGATCTACAAAACTCTAAGTTATTAAAGAATTACGAACGATCCGAGACTCTAAAATCCTCTCGAAATTAGTTCAAGAAGTAAAGGAAAACAGAATTAAAAGGATTGGTAAATGAAGAGAAGGGATGGGGGAAGATTTATGTCCACTCTTATTTCTGTCATATTTTAGAAGTAATATTTATTGATTTTATTATTACATATATTTATTGGAGTGTTTTCGAAGGAATTCCAATTTTGTGTTATTTTCTAAGAAAAGGAATTTTGGATTAATGGAGTATTAAATTTTTTTTTTGTTGGTTTGAAATGGTTATTTCTAGTTTCCGCTTGGTTATCTAGCTCCAATATTAAGTCATAATTTCTATTAGCGAACCCATTTATTATTTTAAGTCCATTGGCGTCATGATGGCCGCGGAGATGCCGACCTCTTTCAATGAAAGTAAATTGAAAGGGCCGCATTCAGTCTCTCTTCGTACGATCTATTTCTAAGTTGAGAATTAATTTCGACGCTCGGGGATATTCCCTCTCTCTTCGTACGATCTATTTCTAAGTTGAGAATTAATTTCGACGCTCGGGGATATTCCCTCTCTCTTCGTACGATCTATTTCTAAGTTGAGAATTAATTTCGACGCTCGGGGATATTCCCTCTCTCTTCGTACGATCTATTTCTAAGTTGAGAATTAATTTCGACGCTCGGGGATATTCCCTCTCTCTTCGTACGATCTATTTCTAAGTTGAGAATTAATTTCGACGCTCGGGGATATTCCCTCTCTCTTCGTACGATCTATTTCTAAGTTGAGAATTAATTTCGACGCTCGGGGATATTCCCTCTCTCTTCGTACGATCTATTTCTAAGTTGAGAATTAATTTCGACGCTCGGGGATATTCCCTCTCTCTTCGTACGATCTATTTCTAAGTTGAGAATTAATTTCGACGCTCGGGGATATTCCCTCTCTCTTCGTACGATCTATTTCTAAGTTGAGAATTAATTTCGACGCTCGGGGATATTCCCTCTCTCTTCGTACGATCTATTTCTAAGTTGAGAATTAATTTCGACGCTCGGGGATATTCCCTCTCTCTTCGTACGATCTATTTCTAAGTTGAGAATTAATTTCGACGCTCGGGGATATTCCCTCTCTCTTCGTACGATCTATTTCTAAGTTGAGAATTAATTTCGACGCTCGGGGATATTCCCTCTCTCTTCGTACGATCTATTTCTAAGTTGAGAATTAATTTCGACGCTCGGGGATATTCCCTCTCTCTTCGTACGATCTATTTCTAAGTTGAGAATTAATTTCGACGCTCGGGGATATTCCCTCTCTCTTCGTACGATCTATTTCTAAGTTGAGAATTAATTTCGACGCTCGGGGATATTCCCTCTCTCTTCGTACGATCTATTTCTAAGTTGAGAATTAATTTCGACGCTCGGGGATATTCCCTCTCTCTTCGTACGATCTATTTCTAAGTTGAGAATTAATTTCGACGCTCGGGGATATTCCCTCTCTCTTCGTACGATCTATTTCTAAGTTGAGAATTAATTTCGACGCTCGGGGATATTCCCTCTCTCTTCGTACGATCTATTTCTAAGTTGAGAATTAATTTCGACGCTCGGGGATATTCCCTCTCTCTTCGTACGATCTATTTCTAAGTTGAGAATTAATTTCGACGCTCGGGGATATTCCCTCTCTCTTCGTACGATCTATTTCTAAGTTGAGAATTAATTTCGACGCTCGGGGATATTCCCTCTCTCTTCGTACGATCTATTTCTAAGTTGAGAATTAATTTCGACGCTCGGGGATATTCCCTCTCTCTTCGTACGATCTATTTCTAAGTTGAGAATTAATTTCGACGCTCGGGGATATTCCCTCTCTCTTCGTACGATCTATTTCTAAGTTGAGAATTAATTTCGACGCTCGGGGATATTCCCTCTCTCTTCGTACGATCTATTTCTAAGTTGAGAATTAATTTCGACGCTCGGGGATATTCCCTCTCTCTTCGTACGATCTATTTCTAAGTTGAGAATTAATTTCGACGCTCGGGGATATTCCCTCTCTCTTCGTACGATCTATTTCTAAGTTGAGAATTAATTTCGACGCTCGGGGATATTCCCTCTCTCTTCGTACGATCTATTTCTAAGTTGAGAATTAATTTCGACGCTCGGGGATATTCCCTCTCTCTTCGTACGATCTATTTCTAAGTTGAGAATTAATTTCGACGCTCGGGGATATTCCCTCTCTCTTCGTACGATCTATTTCTAAGTTGAGAATTAATTTCGACGCTCGGGGATATTCCCTCTCTCTTCGTACGATCTATTTCTAAGTTGAGAATTAATTTCGACGCTCGGGGATATTCCCTCTCTCTTCGTACGATCTATTTCTAAGTTGAGAATTAATTTCGACGCTCGGGGATATTCCCTCTCTCTTCGTACGATCTATTTCTAAGTTGAGAATTAATTTCGACGCTCGGGGATATTCCCTCTCTCTTCGTACGATCTATTTCTAAGTTGAGAATTAATTTCGACGCTCGGGGATATTCCCTCTCTCTTCGTACGATCTATTTCTAAGTTGAGAATTAATTTCGACGCTCGGGGATATTCCCTCTCTCTTCGTACGATCTATTTCTAAGTTGAGAATTAATTTCGACGCTCGGGGATATTCCCTCTCTCTTCGTACGATCTATTTCTAAGTTGAGAATTAATTTCGACGCTCGGGGATATTCCCTCTCTCTTCGTACGATCTATTTCTAAGTTGAGAATTAATTTCGACGCTCGGGGATATTCCCTCTCTCTTCGTACGATCTATTTCTAAGTTGAGAATTAATTTCGACGCTCGGGGATATTCCCTCTCTCTTCGTACGATCTATTTCTAAGTTGAGAATTAATTTCGACGCTCGGGGATATTCCCTCTCTCTTCGTACGATCTATTTCTAAGTTGAGAATTAATTTCGACGCTCGGGGATATTCCCTCTCTCTTCGTACGATCTATTTCTAAGTTGAGAATTAATTTCGACGCTCGGGGATATTCCCTCTCTCTTCGTACGATCTATTTCTAAGTTGAGAATTAATTTCGACGCTCGGGGATATTCCCTCTCTCTTCGTACGATCTATTTCTAAGTTGAGAATTAATTTCGACGCTCGGGGATATTCCCTCTCTCTTCGTACGATCTATTTCTAAGTTGAGAATTAATTTCGACGCTCGGGGATATTCCCTCTCTCTTCGTACGATCTATTTCTAAGTTGAGAATTAATTTCGACGCTCGGGGATATTCCCTCTCTCTTCGTACGATCTATTTCTAAGTTGAGAATTAATTTCGACGCTCGGGGATATTCCCTCTCTCTTCGTACGATCTATTTCTAAGTTGAGAATTAATTTCGACGCTCGGGGATATTCCCTCTCTCTTCGTACGATCTATTTCTAAGTTGAGAATTAATTTCGACGCTCGGGGATATTCCCTCTCTCTTCGTACGATCTATTTCTAAGTTGAGAATTAATTTCGACGCTCGGGGATATTCCCTCTCTCTTCGTACGATCTATTTCTAAGTTGAGAATTAATTTCGACGCTCGGGGATATTCCCTCTCTCTTCGTACGATCTATTTCTAAGTTGAGAATTAATTTCGACGCTCGGGGATATTCCCTCTCTCTTCGTACGATCTATTTCTAAGTTGAGAATTAATTTCGACGCTCGGGGATATTCCCTCTCTCTTCGTACGATCTATTTCTAAGTTGAGAATTAATTTCGACGCTCGGGGATATTCCCTCTCTCTTCGTACGATCTATTTCTAAGTTGAGAATTAATTTCGACGCTCGGGGATATTCCCTCTCTCTTCGTACGATCTATTTCTAAGTTGAGAATTAATTTCGACGCTCGGGGATATTCCCTCTCTCTTCGTACGATCTATTTCTAAGTTGAGAATTAATTTCGACGCTCGGGGATATTCCCTCTCTCTTCGTACGATCTATTTCTAAGTTGAGAATTAATTTCGACGCTCGGGGATATTCCCTCTCTCTTCGTACGATCTATTTCTAAGTTGAGAATTAATTTCGACGCTCGGGGATATTCCCTCTCTCTTCGTACGATCTATTTCTAAGTTGAGAATTAATTTCGACGCTCGGGGATATTCCCTCTCTCTTCGTACGATCTATTTCTAAGTTGAGAATTAATTTCGACGCTCGGGGATATTCCCTCTCTCTTCGTACGATCTATTTCTAAGTTGAGAATTAATTTCGACGCTCGGGGATATTCCCTCTCTCTTCGTACGATCTATTTCTAAGTTGAGAATTAATTTCGACGCTCGGGGATATTCCCTCTCTCTTCGTACGATCTATTTCTAAGTTGAGAATTAATTTCGACGCTCGGGGATATTCCCTCTCTCTTCGTACGATCTATTTCTAAGTTGAGAATTAATTTCGACGCTCGGGGATATTCCCTCTCTCTTCGTACGATCTATTTCTAAGTTGAGAATTAATTTCGACGCTCGGGGATATTCCCTCTCTCTTCGTACGATCTATTTCTAAGTTGAGAATTAATTTCGACGCTCGGCGATATTCCAATATTACTATGTCCATTTATTCGTACATGTGTGGAGAGTAATATTGGACCGCATCCTCCGAATAAGGTCTTATAATAGCGCTTTCTGTATTGGGAAGATTTAATCTTTCGATTTAAATGAAAAATGTCTATGTATTCTAGAACCTTATTCTCACTTTGTGACTCTATAGTGCATTAAAAAAAATAGATAATTCGAAATTAAGGGACATAAATCCTTTTAAATGTTGACTATTTAAAATATTTTATGATCTCAGATTACCATGAGCTATGTGTAGGACACAAAAAAATGTCAACTTTGAATTGCATTCGCTATCTTCCCGAGCATTTTACTACTCTATCCGAGTCGTTTTCCAATAATTCTTTTTTCATTCTTCTTGATTTTTCTTATATTCGCCTTTTCTTCATTGTTTAACGTGTGGATAAGCGTATCGAATTTCATCGGAGATTGATTTTTGTTATTTTGCCAAAGGTAGAAGTAAATTAATGTAATTTAGCACTTTCTTTAATTTAACTGACGTTTCGATACATCGAGTATCATCTTCAGAGTTACAATGGGAAATTATTACAAAATATTCAGTTTATATATGTTACAAAATGTATTAACAAAATTACGAACGAAGCTATACACGTATAGGCAGGTTGGATCTAGGTGATAAAAGAAGTAGGTAGCCAGAGAGGGGGGGGGGATTAAGCTGCTATCCCCATTCATGCAAAATCCCGGGTTGGTGGGTTTAACATAAACTTCAGTTGTTATTGATGCATTGATATTGGTAGTGAGGATATCTAAGAGTGGTAATTGGTTGTTATGGCTTTCTTCGATGGTGTAGTTGAGGGAAGAAGATTCTTTAAAGGCTTTTTCCAGATTATGTATTTCTTCTTGTGTTTGTACGTTTATGTAGATGTCGTCTCTGTACCTGCAGTAAATATGAGGCTTGGGTACTCTTGAGAAGACCTTTTTTTTTCAACCACTCCCATATATAAGTTGGCAAAGAGAACTCCCAACGGAGAATCCATGGCAACTCCATCGACTTGGCGGTATATGCTTCCATTGAGGTCAAAGAAGGGGGCTTCATTCAGAGGTGCAAATTTGTAGCAGTCTCTTCATGCCGTCCCTTGATATTCCAATTAGGGGCCTGTCATTTTGGTCAGAGACGTGTTCTAGTATTATGTGTATTGTTTCGGCAACTGGTACATTGGTGAATAGTGATTCTACGTCCATGGAAGCTATTATTATCTTATGGTTAGTGGCTCGGATGATATCGATGAAATCAGCCGAGGATTTGAGGCTGTATTTGTTGGGTACGTTTGGAGTTAATATTTTGTTTAGGAATTTTCCGAGTTCGCTGCAGGGAAGCTCTATTGTAAACCACGCAAAAGAAGAAAAAAATAGGTCACTATCGGGACGCAGCAGATAAGATGTTGCGTGAAATGTTATGTTAACATTCTTGGGTAATGTAGAAGCAGGCTTCGAGACCGGTGATCCACTTACGCGTTTCAACTATATCGATCTTCTGAGTCTGGCGAAAATCGACTGGATGTGAGGCCTCGCCTGGAGTGTGAAGCGCGAATTAAATGAGCCGTCACGGCAATTTTATTTCGATATTTACATATACAGGGTGGCCCCTCCCAGATTCGTTCCATTTTCAATAAAGTTTAGCAATTTTTTTTTTAGTAGAAAATATATTTAAAAAAATAATATTGAATCTTAATTTTTATTAAAAATAAAATATTTTGTTGTAAAAAAAAAAAAATCTGGGTTGAGTTACTTTTAAGTTTGCCACCCTGTAGTTTGAGGGGGAAATTTCATTTTATACAAGAGTCAAAACGGAAAATCGGTTAGACGATTTATGTAAGCAAGATCTCCGTTGGGATGTTTGTTCTGATGGCGTTTATCTTAGTTGGGCGTTTTTTTTATGTTGTGACTGAAAATGCTAAAATAGATTCCGCCGGACACGGAATTTATCGAAGGTATTTTGCACGTAATCCTTCACTCATCTGTGGGATCCGGAGTCGGGAGGATATTGTAGGAGAGACGATCACCAATCCGCAAGGCTCTATTTGCTTTATGGAGCCAAGTTCCTGCTTATAGACTATATAGAATAGAAAACTGCAAAAAGGTGAAGAAGAATTGATCGATGAAGTTGCCTCAAAGTGGTGTGACATTTCGAGGGCCAAGTATGTTCTTGTTCGAGGGATAAAGAATTGCGATTTTTTTTTTTATCTATGTCACTAACGAAATTTGAAACCCTTATGTTTAACATTCTCTTTCGAATGATATAATTGCCAGGGTCCCCTCAAGGTTAGTCCTGAAATTATTGAAAGTTTTAAAGGTAGTAAGGTCATAAATCAGAATAAGTGAAAACACGCGACTTTGGTCAGCAGACCTTGTTTAAATTTTAAGATCTAATCTGGCTACTGCCTCCGAGGGCAAACGTCGCCGCAATCACGCTACAACCTAATACTAAGCTAGATTAAAAAACATGTAAATAACAAAGATAAAAAAACGAACAAAAGATAAAAAACAACGAATAAAAAAGATAAGCAAAAAAAGCAATAATAAAGAAACGCGCCCGAAAGCCTAATCTCTCGCGGCCGTGTCTTTTAACGATTAAAATTGCCTCTGTGACCTGATAGGGAAAATGAGGCTAAAATAAAAAAAAGTAAAAACGTGTAAATAACAAGGATAAAAGCTAAAAACAACAAATTAAAACAAGAAGAAAAAGCAACAAGAAGGAAGAGCCCTCTGGCGTCGGAGGTAGGCTAAAAAAATCCGAAGCCTAGTCTCTCGAGGGCGCGTCTTTTAACGATGAAAATTGCATCTGTGCCCTGATTTGTGGGGCTTACACCCCCTTCCCCCTTAAGAGGGTAAGGAGGCGAGTAATAATTTGGGAAAAGTTTGTGGCTGTATTGATTGGAGGCGAGCCCACCCCTCTCCTTAACGGTCACTCACCTGGCCCTCTCTATTTGCCATAATCAATGCGTGGAGTCGGGTGGCACTGGCCTCACCCCTTCTATTTCCGGTGAAGTCTTCCTAGCCATCTTGCTTCTCTATGTTCCTCCGGGGCAGGTAACGAAGGTTGGCATTCCTGCCCCGTGTAGGGTCAAGCTTTGCTCTAAAGTGCTATCGCGCTTGTACTTTGGGGGGGGGGGGGGGGAGGCCGACCTTCTCCCCTTTATTTAACTAGTTGGTTTTTTTTTTGTTATTTTAGTAGGTCGTACGTCGGGGGGAGGTGGACCTCCCCCCGACGCCGGAGCTTGCTTCCTGCTCGTTGCTTTTTTATTTTTTATTTTTTATCGTTGAGTTTTTTACATCTTATTTTAAAGATGATTAATATTAGGCAATGTTGACTACGGCGACTAATGCCCTAGTAGGCAGTCGCCAGATGAGCTTAAAATTAAAAAATAAATAAATTGAAATAAATTGAGAGTTGGTATTGCAATTTTGTACTCTGATCTTTAACGAGTGTCTTGTATGCTTTTAGTTTCTTCCTATGCCCTCTTTCCACGGGGAATGACCCCCCCCCCCCCCTCCTCTATTTACGTCTTCGCAATGGGACACTTGCGGGAGCGAGCCAGGGGCAGGGTCCATGGGAATTAGCCGCCCTCCTGGCAGTGGGGAATTGGCACCCACAAATGACTTGGACTTTGCCCATTACATTTTCATTACATTTCTATTCACTCCTTTACGATTCTCTTTTCACAGACTATCGTTTGTCTTCGCTTTTTATTTTAATGGCCTAACTTTTTGTTTTCTTCCTCCGGCGTTTCAGTCGCCGGTTACGACGAGCTCGTTAAGGATTTCCTACTCCACGACCAGAAAGTTTCAGTCATTAACTTTTCTATAAATATGATGTAAAAATGGCCCTCTATTAACAAAAGTAGGGTAAATCTAAAAGAAATTTAAATAAAGATATATCAAGTTAGCAAAGCAAATTAAATATTATCACTTCATCATCATCACTAACTCTATAATTTAAGAACTGGATTTTTGGGGAGTATTTGAATAATAATTTCATCTTAGTTTGGTTATGACTTATGTATATTTTAAATTTGTATCAAGGTAATTTCTAAGAATTTCTTTAGAGTTTGAAAACACAAAATAGTTTAGTTCAGAAAAAATAAATAGGATTATCCGATGCTTTTTTATAATGTTTTAAAAGAAAATGAATTACAAATAGTAAGTTCAGAAAATTTATTAAAATTTAAGTAAGGCTGCTTTTTTATTTTATCTATAACTATATTTTAGCAACGTGATATTTTGAAAGGGGGGGAAATTTAGTTTAGAGCTCCTTTTTAAAATTATTATAATTGGCGAAGTTCAGAAAATTTATGAAAATTTAACTATGGCTGTTTGTTTTTTTAGATTTTAATCTTAGGAGCGAAGCGCAAGCTCCCTCTATGGGGGGGGGGGGGAGTGGCGAAGCCATTGCCTGGTTTCTTTCAAATTTCTTAAGAAAACCAATTTTAACGACCGTAAACTTATAAGATCCTTTGTGTGCCACAGCGACTCGTAGGTAAACGAAAGGCCAAGAATCCTTTGATCACAGTGAGAATGTAGACTGTAGTAAATAGCCGGTTAACAAAGAAATTAAGGGGGGGGGGGGCAGGCCTGTTTCCTTATCCTGGCTTACTGGAAATATTCCTGAATCCACTAAACCTCGATAACACACTCTCTTTACCTACCACTCCCTCGTGTTATTCCTTTTTATTTTTTTTAGTCGCGTGTACGCTACTTTATCAATTACTAGGTCGGTCGGACGGAACCATTTTACTTTTAAAAGTCCTCCCAAGGTTAGTGCGGGAATTATTTGGCAATAACATCGTAACTATTCGGCCGATTCTAACGAAATTCGAAACCCTTATAATTACCAAGGTCTATACGAAGGTTAGTCCCGGAATTCTTGAATGTTTTGAGTGTCGTAAGGTCAGAATAATTGAGAGCACGCGACTTAGGTCTGACCCCCCCCCCCCCCCTCCCTTGAACCCTCGGGTATAAACTCGCCGCGATTCACCCGCAAAAGCTGTACCACTTTTATACTCACGTCAGTGGATCAGTTATGACGGAATCCAACACTTGCCAACCAATTCCTCCACCTGTGTATGCACGATCCACTTGAAATAATTGAGGGAGAGACGGGGGGGGATGGGGGGTCGAGGGAGATCCCACCCCGTGATAGGTGTTTAATTGCTTGGTCAAACGAAATACGTTTACGCCTCGCTCGATTTGTGTTTAAGTTAATTGCACGGTTCGTACTCACCAGTGAAGCCCATCCACGGATGAAGTAGCATGGATACCCATGCCACCCCTCCTGCATGCATAATTCACATGTGCACAATAAACAAACATTCAAAGCATGGAGTTATATATATATACATATATATATATATATATATATATATATATATATATATATATATATATATATATATATATATATATATATATATATATATAAGAACATAAGAAAAGAAGGAGACTGCAAAAGACCATTCATGGCCTACACTTGGCAGCTCCTGTTCCAGTCAACACACAAAAGATTTCTTACCAGAGAAAAGTCATCAACATTGTCACCCTTTACAGGAGTTCGTCAGATCTAATCTACAATATACATAAAATGCATCCAGAGGATTATGTCCATTCATGCAACCGCAAAATAATCTCCCCACTCCTTAGAAAAATATATACATATGTACATAAAAAAGTCAGTCCCATCTAGCAGCTTCATTCATATATTTATCTAATCTATTCTTAAAACTACCCAGAGAGGAGGCTTCTATCACATGTCTAGTGAGCCTATTCCATTCATCTACCACACGATTTGTAAACCAATTCCTCCCAATCTCCTTCCTAAACCTATACTTATCAAGCTTAAACCCATTGCTACGTGTCCTGTCATGTTCACTAAGTATAAGAACCTTACCCAGAGTCCCTTTATTATATCCTTTTACCCATTTGAAGACTTCAATCAATTCCCCTCTGACTCTTCTCCTTTCCAATGTATGTAAATTTAGTTTTCTGAGCCTTTCACCATAAGGTAAGTTCCTTAGCCCACCAATCATCTTTGTCATCCTTCTCTGCACAGACTCAAGCAAATCAATATCCTTCCTATAATATGGTGACCAAAATTGTACTGCATAGTCTAGATGAGGCCTAACTAGCACCAGATACAGTTTTAGAATGACTTCAGCACTCTTATTGCTTACACTCCTAATGAATCCCAATATCCTATTAGCTTTATTCTTAGCATTTAGGCATTTAGGCATATATATTATATATATATATATATATATATATATATATATATATATATTATATATATATATATATATATATATATATATATTATATATATATATATATATATATATATATATATATATATATATATATATTATATATATATTATATATATATATATATATATATATATATTATATTTATATATATTTATATATATATATATATATATATATATATATATATATATATATATATATATATATATATATATATATATATATATACGCGTGTAAATGAGATGTGTATGCATATGTTGTAGCTGCCAGAAATTAGCTTCGAAACACATGTCTGCTCCAAGGATTGCATCGTTGCCATCGAAGCAGAGGTTTGCAAACTGCGGCCCGGGAACCTTTTTGATGTGGCCCGCGTCTCATTTCAGAATTGGACAAATATCGAAAGTTAATCATTAACATTTTACCCCAAAATCTCACCTTAAACGCGAATTCTGTCACATTATGAGTGCAATATTAACAATTTCTACGTCAGAGCTGATTTAGATGGACTCGTTAATGCCCCCAAAAGTACCCATCCATCTCAGTGTCTTTAATGTAAGTGCTGATTCTTAAATATTTTCATTCGTAGATAAAATGTTTTTCTTAAATATGAAACTTTATAAAGTTATTCTCACATTACCTTTATCTGCACGCTCTCTTTCGCTCGCGGAAGTTGAGCTAAGTTTACTGTGGTTAGTACTTAGATGGGAGACACTGGCCCCTGGGTAGTGGGTAATGACCACATGATGTAGTATTAAGAATCGTGGTTCGGATTCCTCGTTAAGCTGTAGGTCCCCACTCTGATATAAGTCGAAAGTTTAAAAGGGGTGGCAAAACTATGTACAAAATTACCCTTAGTTATTAATGTGTAGCTATAACTATGTAGTATATGCATAACTGTTTAAGTGTGCCCGCAAAGCTTTACACAAGCTTCAATGTGGCCCGCAAAGCTTTACACAAGCTTCAATGTGGCCCTCAAAGCTTTACATAAGCTTCAATGTGGCCCTCAAAGCTTTACATAAGCTTCAATGTGGCCCTCAAAGCTTTACATAGTCTTCAATGTGGCCCTCAAAGCTTTACACAAGCTTCAATGTGGCCCTCAAAGCTTTACATAGTCTTCAATGTGGCCCTCAAAGCTTTACATAAGCTTCAATGTGGCCCTCAAAGCTTTACATAAGCTTCAATGTGGCCCTCAAAGCTTTACATAAGCTTCAATGTGGCCCTCAAAGCTTTACATAGTCTTCAATGTGGCCCTCAAAGCTTTACATAAGCTTCAATGTGGGCCGATGCTTAAACTTATTGCCCCTTCCTTCTATAAAGACTGTAGGATTCTAATAAAATTATAACCAAACGACTTTTGGTACTTATTTATTAAAAATAACGTTATTTTATATATGAAAAATTGGAAATAATTAGTAATAGAATAAGATATAAATATAAGATTTGGAAATTCCAAAATAATTCTAATACAATAAATGTGAATCATATTTAATTATTGAATAAAACGGCAATGTTTGATGGGTAACTAAATTGATTTGGTAAAAATGTTATTTAAAGGGTAAGATGTAAATTTTACATTTTTACGGGTAACATTTATACATGCCGCTACAAGTTGAACGAGACAGGCATTGGTGATGAAGTAGCGTCCAGGGTAAAATATCAAAAAACGCTCCTGGTACGAGTGTAAGAAACCAGGGGGATGACGTGTGTGTGTGAGTGGAGTTAGCACATGAGTGTTTGCTTAATATCGTGACTACCAACAATGCGTCAACTGGCGACTGCTATCAACGGCATAGCCATTCCACAGAGGAGGCAAACGAGAGGGACAATGATCTATTGGACCTGCGGCGAAAATCAATCGGGTTTGGACTCAGAAACCTCACTTACCCCTTGTGACATTCGTTTGACCTTTATATCTCTAAAAATGGCCGATTTAGCACCTCTAGCCACCTGGTGGTCAACTTATATAACATTTAAACTCCCTGATCTCAATTACCTTTGGTAGAATTTGTTTTAGCTGGCTACAATGAGCCAGCGCCACCTGGTGGTCAGCTTATATCGTATTTGAATTCGGTGACCTCAATTACCTTTTGTAGCATTGGCTTTAGCTGGCTACCTTGAACCAGCGACTCGATGCGGACAGATTAAGAACACAACACGAGATTTGCATGACCCATAGACCTGCTTTGCTTCGCCGCAGTTAATTATGACCGAAGCTGCGCAGAAGGAAGATACGTGTCCCTTCTTCCTTACTGGTAAAGTGGGGGGTTGGTGAGTACCGTCAAAAGCTGTGGCGGGATATCGGCTCGTGTATGCGATAAATGGAGGGACGTGAACTTACTGTCGACATGGCTATGGAGCGGGTGGAACGTGTAGGAAGGGTTGATCCCTTTTCCCGGTTGATGGCCTCCTTATTAAACTACTGCTTGGTCTCTATTGTCATTCACAATTACAAACCGAACTCATTTTCACACACTTTCTAACCGAATTGCCGTCGTCTTCTTTCAACAAATGAAACACTTCCTCACTGGGGGACAGAGAGAGAGTGGGGGCAGTCTTTTTTACCATGGCCTGCCTACTTGTAGCCTCGCAACTCCCCTCATCTCCTTGTGGGGGCTGGGCGGGTTCTGGAGAATCACGAGCCGAGTATTTTCATTTTCCTTTATCGCCACTTTCTTAAACCTATTATCACCAATTTGGGAGGGCGTAGAGGCCCTCGTTTGGTTTCGCTTCTCGGGTAAATGATTCTAATACTCCCCTTAATCTTCTTTTTTTTTTATCTTTTTTCATGCGTTTCCTTTTTGTCGGTGAACAGTCAACGGCGTTGGAGAGCCAAACCGAGTAATGTTTTAGTTGAGAAAAAGTTAGCGGACATGGAGGACTGGAAGCCATCTGAATATTAGAAAAGGTTACCTACATCATGACGATAAGCGGTGGGTGAGGCGACATGGGCAGCCGCAACGGAGACTATCAAGCCTTGGCCTGCAGAAAGGAAAGCAGCTGCCGTTCTGACTGCGTCCGCACGTCCGAATTCATCCAACAGCTGCAAGACAGAGATGGAAGAGACGAACATGGGAATTTGTGCTTTGGCGAGAGGAATGGGTGTTGGCTTCACTACCATGAAACTGCCTCTGAATGAGGACCTTCTCTACCACTCGTGTAAGAGGTGTAAGGGACAAATTCTGACAGCCAAGGAGAATCGCTTGACAAAGGCAAAGAAACTCGTGAACTAGCTGAAGCATCCTGCTGGACCGGGGACGATCTGGTTCTTCTTGGATGAAAAAACTTCTGTTAGGACCAGTTGCATAACACCCAGAACAACAGGTGGTTTGCCATGCGAAGTTTCACGTATCATGAAGACCAAGTTCCCCCAATTGGCCCAATTCAGACGGTTATGCGACGCTGCTGGAGATGGTGGTTAAACTCTGGCTGGAGAGAGTTGCCTTCTGGAAGGCCATACCCCCAGAAAGAGTCAGAAATGGTTGTCGGAGAGTTTTACGACTTCAGCAGCCCATTTTCTGGCCTCCTAGATTCCCCGATTGTAGTCCGATGGATTACTAAGTGTGTGGCGCGGTTGAGAAGACGCCAACCACTTTGCCTGCAACCCTAAGGCCGAGCTGGTGGCCAAGATCAAGTTTGGTGTTCGAAGATCTTCACAGGGAAAGTTCGGAAGGCAATCACCAGGTTCCGGAGCTGTGATTGAAGCTGAGGGCGGCTACTTTGAGTAAACTGTTATCTCCCATCCATAATCTAGTTGATGTTTTATTAATTTTTTAAAACCATATATTTTTGGCTGAGATATTGCGAGTTTTTTTTTGTTCTTTTTTTGCAAACCGTCAAATTTATAGCTATAAAAGCGAACTTGTTTCTTCGGGAATCACCTAACTAATCCACTCTTAACTTACATATGCGGCGGACTCGCTTGATAATTATGGATATGAAATTGGCGAGGCAAACACATACACGCACAGGCACATATGTGTAACCTTTTAAAGGCTGCAGTTTAATCGGATGCAAAGTGTTACGGATCTACGTATTGGGAAAGGAGGGCTCTCCATGCATAGAAAATCGTGTTATTTTAAATTCATGGAATTTTACATTTTTCCGTCCCGTGTCGCCCCTTTGCGGAGCCATACATTTGAGGGAATAGTGATTTAGTCTTCCGTAGAAAGGACCCTAACTTGCCGAGAAGACAGAAGGAAAACTCCAGTTCAAAGATAGCGATAGGTGAGAGAATTCGCGAACGGAACAAACCTTTTATGATGTTTTAAAAGACGAAGTGGAAAATGGACCTTTAATACACTAATTGATAGAACAAATGAAATCGGTTACTTGATTGATCTTAAATAGGGAAAAATAACTGGGAAAATATCAGTTATCGCCTCTTTCAACTTAGGCCATTCATTATTTTCTTAAAAACATGGAAATTCTTCACACATTGCACCTGACAGTAACAAACATTGAAAAAGTACACTTTTTTTTATAAGTGAACCAGCGACAGCATCTCCTGAAGGCTCCTAAGAGATGTATAGACAAATGAAGTAAAGATGAATTGAAAATGTGCAGAAGATACATCCTCAGATTCACATGCGTGCTTTGCGATCCGGGCAGGCAAGCCTCCCTCAAGATGTCGGTGGGGGCAAGTTTTCCCATGGCTAGAGCTGATCCACGTTCGCATTACGAGAGTAAGGGGGTCAGACGGACCTAGATTGGCATCAATGTTTGGGCTGGTTCAAAAGTACCAAAGTCATTCCACTCTTTTTCGATTTCTTTCTTTCGGAACCTCGTTTTAAAAACAAACTTCCTCCACAGTTGTCTTATTTTTCGCGCTTTTTAGTCGCGAGCGACTCTACATCTAGCACTATGTCGGTCGATCGGTCGGTCGTTCCCCGTTTTGCTTTTATTTTTAATAAAGAAAATCTACATTGACATCCTTTTCTTACACGCCGTCATGTGACTTAGTCATTTAGCCTTCACATCGTCATGCAACATGGTTATTTACCCTTCACACCGTCATGCAGCATCGTCAATTGGGCTTCACAGCGTCATGCACCTTCGTCATTTAGCCTCCCCATCGTCATGCACTATTGTCATTTTGCCGTCACACAGTCATTAAAGAACAAATCAAAATAAAATTTTGGGACTGAAACGCCATCTCCCGAAAACCTGCTTACATTGTTGTTGTTTTTTTTTATTATTTAAAGCGAAAACAACCGAGGGCATCTGCAGAAAGTTGGTGAGGGGAGAGCCGTTTTGATGAAAGTGGTAAGTGGAGAGGGGGGTATATCCAGTGTGTGGGGGAGAGATATCCCTGGAGATCCTCGTGCATTAATTGAGGCTTGGATGAGGTGCCGTTCGTCCAGGTTCCCGTTGTAGTAATGGCATTTTCCCTACTAAACCACCACCCCCCTCCGTAACGGGGGCGCGATAGAGGACTTGAGGGTTGGGTGGCAGCACGAAAACTACCTGTTCGATATTGAGGCAACAAAAAAAGTGTTGTGCTTCATTAATAAAAGGTGCCAGGCACGCCACTACTTCGTGTACTCCACGCAAGAATTGACCCTACGTTATAAGACATGATACCAACCTGCTCGAATGAGTGCCAAGTAGAGTAATTAGCATGATACCCTTACCGTGGTACCTTGAATATGTAGGGTGACAGAGTATTGTACAGGGTGGTCATAAGTCCTTACCTATCCATATATCTTATTGTATCCAGGGTGTCACCAGTAATGTTGCACTCATGTACCCACGTACTTGTCACAAGACGCTCTTCAAGTGTAAATGAACTTTCATCTGCCATATTTTTTCTGAAAAAGAAGAAAAAAGTATTAATAACTACAACATAATTGTATATGCATGGGTAGGGACTTCCGGGCCACCCTGTATACCCCCCCCCCCTCATTTTGAAAAGTGTGAGAGAGGGGATGTAATTTTTAAAATAATTTCTTGGATAAATTTGATATTGGGTCGTTCTTTGGGCTGAGGGGTAATGCAAGGAGTAGGAGTCGCAAGTTGTAAAATTAAAGGTTTGGTTGAATTTAGGAAAAGATTTTTAGTCGCTTTTACGCGGCTCTATAAGTGACTATGTCGTTCCGTAGGTTGGCCGGTCGGATGGCAACACTTTTACTTTTCAATGACTTTTTGAAAGTTTTGAAGTTTATATGGTGATAAGTCAGAATAATTGAGAGCACGCGACTTAGGTCTGCTGACTTTGTTTTTTTCACCAGATTGGTCCATTTCTGGGTTGAATTACCGCTAGGGTAATTCAAACCTGTAAGCGTTGAGATGTATCGAGTTAAATTCTGCGAAACCAAGTTAAGTTAGCCAATTAACCTAACATCTTGAGCTAGGCTCTGCATTTTGTATAATCAGTGTTTGTGTTAATAGAATGTATCTTTGGCAGTGTATAGGTTCTGTATAAATGTCTGGTGACGAAATTTCACCTTTTATTAGATGTATGGTGGCTGGGAATAAACTCTTATGGAATTACGAAGATAGGTTAATTGGCTAACTTAACTTGGTTTCGTAGAATTTAGCTCCATACATTTCAACTCTTACAGGTTTCCCCGTGCAACGCAGGTTAACATTCATGACCCCAGCGGTAATTCAACCCAGAAATGGACCAATCTGGCAAAAACCAATCTTTTTCCTAAATCCAACCGGACCTTTAATTATCTGTCGTTAAAATACTGCACAAGATAACACCATTGTATAAATATGTGAAGAGATGTCTATGAATACATATTCTTCGGTTGTTGCTTCGCGATATTTATATATAACATGCTCTTCCTAGTTATCTGCGGTTCTTGCCTTGTACTCCCCGTCTCCCATCCCTCCTTGATTAAATTAGGATGTCTCCTGTGGCTCTCTAGTGGTAATTTAATCTCTCTGCTCTCTTGCGTACATACACGCACACGCTTATATTATTGTGATCTCCTCGATAAGTCTTTGGGTTTCTTAATGAACTAAAGTGTAGTGTTGGAATTTGACAAGGGATGGGGGGTGCGTTTACGTTTATTTACACTCATGCGCCTCGGCATGAGGGTTTTTGGGGGGTGCTCAGGCGCGCATTTCATTGGGTCCTGAGACGATGCCCAAGGATATCTTGGGGGTGGGGGGCGTCGCATGCCTCTCTGCATCTCTCTTCAAATCCCCAGTGGATTCGAGGGTACGGGCTGATTTCGGTGCGTCGTTACCGAGAATGGGCTTGATTCAGGGGGGGGGGCTGACCTCCCCTTGGCGGTATTTTCTGGTATTTCTTTGGATAATACCCCGCGAAGAGACCCGACTTTAGTTGAGAAATACGAACGCGTTCCCCACTACCCAAATGACTCTACTTGAGCTTGATAACATCCGCATTTCTTTGCTTCTCTTCTTCACTTTTTTAATGGCGTAAATTTCCCTGTTATACTCGCCGCAGCGAGAACTGGAGGAGGGGGTGCGGCAAGCACCGTTACAGGTGCCCCCCCCCCCCCATGTTGCCATATCTCCACAGATTAGTTGCCGGCCTTCCTTTCCAACTCCGTCTCTGTCTCTGTCTTTCGTTCTGATCTGTGGAGACACGGGAACGGTGCTTGCCGCACCCCATCGTCTATTTCTCGCTGCGGCGAGGATAGTTACTTTATTCGTTTGGTCCTTATGTAAATAGTTCTGATTTGGAGGGTGTGGGGGGAGGTCCCATTCATGCTTCCGAAATGGGGTGTATTTTAAGGCCGTTATTTTTTCTGGGTTAATTTTTAAATGTCTTTTTTTTATCGATTATCTTCCGTTTCTTACGTTATTTTTTTATCTTTTCAGGTACGTCTGGTGTTTCATGTCGTGGTGGGGCTGATGGAAGGGTGGATGAGTCAGGTAAGGGAGGGAGGATGGAGTCAATACCCACCTGGTATGTGTTTCGATTTACTGGTGCTGGGATTCTTGTCCCGAAGCAGTCGGTGTTCTATGTTCGGGATGGGTCATTATAAACATGGAGTATCCGGTCCCTTTCCGGCTGAATTGATTAATTTTTGTCGCGATGGGAGTGGAAAATGAGGGGGGGGGTGTCCACTCCCCTTGATACTGGGTGGATGTGGGTATTACCCCTGGGGGTGGCACGAACCCGTTTTTGTGTGTGTTTTTTTAAGGAACGGGACCGTCGTAGTTCAGTGATTTAGGTCGGATTTTCCGCCCAACTTCGGCCTTGGATAATGGCCTGAGTTGTTTTGCGCGGGAAAAATCTTTACAATATTTTCCCTCTTGTCATTGCATTAATACAGGGTGGTCCGAAAGTCTTGTCACCCCCTACCGAAAAGTAAAAAAATAATATAGGAATAATAATATCAAACACGTGTACTGGTTTTAGTGCATTCACTTTCATTGACAGTCACACATCGAGAAGAAGGTCTGTAGGAACACTATCATTTTCGTGGCACCAAATGATGCGGCGCCATGCCCTGCGTGATAGTTTACGAAACTGTGCTTTGGTGATTGTTGCAAAGGCTGCCCGAACACCGTCCTTCAATTGTTGGGTATTCTGGTATCGTTCTTGTGAAACTCCCTCTTTGTTAATACCCCAAAGAGCGTTGCTGCAAGAGGTGAGGTCTGGACTTCTGGGAGGCCGATCGAGATGTGCCGGAAATTGTTGTGATTCTTGCACCAATTTGCACTTTAAATGAATTTAAGATAGAAATGTGAATAATTTTTATATTCGTTTCACTCTAAAAGGGCATTTCATTTTGGGTATTCAGATGGGGTCATCTCTCTCTCTCTCAAGTTATTTTTTACATTTAAATACGAGTAAAGCTGCGTCGTCAACAAGGGGGACAATTTTGTCAATTGTAAATGAGTGGAGGTTAAAAATGTATTTGTTAATTTATGCACATGTACACATAGACAATGGTCCAGCGACATGTACACGACCACCGACGCCCTGCTTTGACGAGCATTTTGTTGGAAACTGTATTGATGCATCGGTGAAAAGTGAAGATAACGGCTTATCCTTCGAGTAGAGCCGTCCCAGCTTGTGTGTGTGTGTGTAAGAGAGGCAGAGCGTGGACTTGTGTGTGATTTCAGGGTGTCTACTGCCCTTGAAATCCTTGAAAAGTCCTTGAATTTGATGAAAAAGGTAGATGGACCTTGAATTTAAAAAATAAATCATTGAGTGATTGTTCAAATTTGATTTTTCAAATTCACATGATAATAACATATGGTATTTCTGTTCCTTTTGCTGGTGAATTGGCCAAAATTTTAGCTAGTAGTTCCTTCTATTCTATTTCATTTGACGAGTTCCTTAATGTCACACAGGGTGGTCAGATGGATATCCATGTCCGTTTCATGCAGGGGAATAAAATCATTACTAGATACCTTACTTCAGTTTTTCTGAGCAGAGGAGGAGCTGAAGACTTGCTAGAAGCTTTGAATGAATTGGGTATCGAATCTCGACCAATCAAAAATTATTCGGGTATCAATGGATAGCCCGAACGTTAACCATAAGTTTCTTGAGGCTGTTGAATGCTGATTGTAGCACATGCTCATTGCATGTAGTTTCTGGCAGCCTCAAGTTTGCTGATGAGAACGTGTTTTGGAATGTTGGCAAATTTTTGTCTCCATTATATTAGGTTTTCAAAGATTCTCCAATGAGACGAACATTGTTTTTGCAAGCAAATGAAGTTCATCAATCAGATTTCCCTATGAAATTTTGCTCAACAAGATGGGTAGAAAACACAAGAGTTGCACAAAGGGCGATTAGTCTTCTCCCCAAAGTCAAGGTGTTTGTTGCAACAATCAAGAATACTCACAAAGAACCCAAAAGTGCATCATATGTTACGATGAAAGAGGCTCTGTGCAATAAGCTTCTATCTGCTAAGATCGCTTTTTTTAAGATTTCGTCGGGATTGGAAGGATTTCTGATCCGGTATCAAACTGACTCCCCAATGACTCCATTCCTTTGCCAGGATTTGTGTGCCATGCTGTCGACTCTCTTGCTACGTTTTATCAAGAAAGATTTACTTGAGGGAAAATCTTTCAAGCAGCTGCGTTGTCTGGATTTAACCAATCCGTCTCACCTGCTGAAAAAGTGGATCTTGGCTTCGCTGTTAAAGAAGAGATTAGAAAAGTTCGAGAACATCTGACCAACACTGATATTCTTCAGTTTCGGAAGGAAGCAGTTAACTTCTTTGTAGCTGTAGTAAAAAAAAAAAAAATCACAGACAAGCAGCTGTCGAACGGGGTTTCAATATTAACAAAGAAATCTTAGTCCAAAATCTTCAACAGAAGTCTATGATTGCTTAGAGAATCGTACACGATGCCTTGGTTGCAACTGAGAAGCCTTTAACCGAGTTTAAAGTGACTAAGTCACTTATGGACGTAGTTAGGAATTCTTCTCACCTGTACAAAGAAGATCTTGAAAAGAAAAGGAAGCAGGATAAAAGTCTTTTACAAACATGGAAGCCAAGAAAAGACGAACTGATGCTCTGATCAAAGAGAAAATGAGAAACAAAGACTAAAAATGGATTTTGAAGCAAAAATGAGTTTTCTTGATAAGGAAATTGTAACCAACAAGCATGATTAAATAAAAAATTAAATTAAAAGGTAACCTCTGAATCATGAATGTTCATTGTTTTGTAATACATTTAATTTTCAATTGAAATATTTCAGATTTTTTACTAAATGCTTCATGATTCAGTGTTTGGGGGTCATTTTGAAACAAAAAATTCTTTGTTTGGAACAGTGGAAAGTAATGGATATTTTTGCTAAGTATAATTTAGGTAATTGTGTGGCTGAGTAAAAATAAATGCTTTAAAATATATTTTTATACCTGAAAATGGAAGCATTTCCAAATGTAGGTACTAAATTTTCCTGAAATGGATAGTTTTTGATAATAGAAACGATTTAATTATAAAAATGTCTCATAAATGTAATAAAACATACAAGGCTCATGTAACTAATAATTTAAAGGAAAAAAAGCAATGGCTAAAACCAGTCCTTGATTATTTTAAAAATGTCCTTGAATTAATAATCACCAAACAAGTAGACACCGTTTTTCCAAGGGTCTTTCCTTCGCG
This sequence comes from Ceratothoa steindachneri, assembly GCA_963969495.1. NCBI lineage: Eukaryota > Metazoa > Arthropoda > Malacostraca > Isopoda > Cymothoidae > Ceratothoa > Ceratothoa steindachneri. The sequence goes on along the minus strand of OZ018329.1, from coordinate 166,318,064 downwards.
AGGCTCCACACAGAACTTCGATGCGTCTAAGGGTAAAAAGGGCGTATCCCCCTAGCTCAAGGCAAGACTTTATGGGCTTATACGCCCGTTTTTTTGTCACCTAAATATCGAACTTGGGACGCATTTGAAAGATACTGCCTCATATGCGCCGCTTTATCGGCCTTGCGTCTTTTATTAGTAAGGTGGTGGGAGGGACCAGTCTCGATCATTTTAAACGGACCACGGTACTCATTTTTAGGGGGCCCCGAGTAGAAGATTTTTTAACGCCCTCTTGCGCCCGTTATGGGGGTCTATCCAGAGGTGGAAAAGAGAGTGGGAGATTTAAAAGAGGAAACAAATGATAAGTCGATCGGCGTTTGCTGTTTAGGTTGTCTCCTCGATCCCTGCCTCGACCGGACGAGTTGGCTCGTCTGTTTATTCGCCATTTTTTATTTCAGGTTTTGCCCCCATCCTTTCCCCCACTCGGATCACTGTGGTGCCCTTTTGCACTCGGGGTCACTGTGGTCCGCATTCCCCCACTTTGGTCACTGGCCCCCTTCTTTACTGGTCGCTGTGGCTCCTTTCCCCTCTTAACAAGTGTCAGATAAATAGTTTTTCCTTCCTTTCTCTTTTATGCCCATTGTACCCACGAGAGGGGTATCTGGTGGAGGTTGAGCCACCGTGCTGCAGCTCGCATCTCGAGGATTGCATGTCCTCCCGACCCCAATGCCTGCAGGCGCATTGGCGCATATTTTCACTTCTCCCATCTCCACCACTTTCATTACAAATCTTCTCTGCAAAGAGCCACACTGAAAATTTAGGAAATTATACCACCAAGAGGTGTGAGTGCAGGTCAAAGCACAGCAAGAAAGAAAGGAAAAAGAATTAAACAGGCCCACGGCTTCACAACAAAAGGACATTAGCCAACCTTTTAAACTTATGAAGCGTAGGAGCAGTCACAATATTTGTGGCCAAGGTATTCCACAATCTAAATTGGCTCGGTAAAAAGAATTTAGAAAACCGAGATGTAGAATGACGACCAATTTCGAACGCCATGGATTTTACAGTCTCAGAATAACTAGTAACTCTGGCTGGTGGATAAAATCTCGGCAAAAATTTATGCAGAGGATGATTCACGTCATTCACTATTTTAAATAAAATACAAAGAGCTCCAACATCTCTACGATGCCCAATGTCTAAATCCAAAACTGATAGTAAATATTTTACATAATTTAATGCACGATCAAGCAATCTCAGATGAGAGTCTGCAGTAGAACTCGATACAGCAGAGCAATATTCAAAATGAGGTAGAATAAAAGAAAAGAAACACTTGCGAAGAACATCATCCTCATAAATTTCTTAGATTTACAAAGAATGCCCCATTTCTGCGAAATATCACAAGACATGTATCTTAGATGCGTTTCAAAAGTGAGTTTTGAATCTAGAATTACTCCCAAGAGCTTGAGCTGGTCTGCCTTGTTAATCAAAGCTCCATTTATTAACAAATTGGGATATTCAGGTAAGAGAGAATTACAACGACTCAAAATCATTTCCTTAGACTTACTAGGGTTCAATTTCATACCCCACTGAAAACACCAGGAATGAATCTTATTCAAATCCTCAGTGAGGCGTCTGCAACTCTCTCATTGCAGGATAGAGATAGGTGTCATCAGCATATACTAGAATTAGTGATATTAAACCACATGTCACTAGTATATGATATAAAGAGCAAAGGCCCAAGAACGCTACCCTGAGGAACTCAAAAATCTACTCTAGAATATGGACTAAAACACCCATCGACAACAACACGTTGTTGTCCATTAGTTAAAAACTTAAAATACTTTAGACTCTACCACCAATGCCAACAAACTTTAATTTTAAAAACCAGGCAATGGCTTCGCTATTAGGATTAAAATTTAAAACCTGAAAAAAGCAGCCATGGTTAAATTTTTATAAATTTTTTGAACTTCGCCAATTATAATAATTTTAAAAAGGAACTCGAAACTAAATTTCCCCCCTTTCAAAATATCACGTTGCTAAAATAGAGTTATAGATAAAATAAAAAAGCGGCCTTACTTAAATTTTAATAAATTTTCTGAACTTCACCGATTGTAATTCTTTGGGTTTTAAAAAATTCACAATTTCAATACTTATATTGATTTCTGAACTTCACCATTTTGTTTTTTGATATTATAAAAGAATTATTAGAAATAACTTTGATAAAAAAACAAGTCATAACCAAACTAAGATGAAATTATTATTCAAATACTCAAAAAAATCCCCTTCTTAAATTATAGAGTTAGTGATGATGATGATAACTTTGGAAAAAAAACATTAAGTTTTTCCCCCCATCTTCAAAAATCCCGTTATACAATTATAGAGTTAGTGATGTAGTGTTCAAACCATTATGGTTGACAGTGTCGTCAAGGGCGGCACTAAAGTCGAGAGAGACCTGCCTAGACTCACAATTATCATCTAAAGCAGACTGCATTGTATGTTGCAGCAATAATAGAACTGCCCTCGTTGGTTTTCTTTCTTATTCTTAAAATCATGAAAAATATTTGTTTGTCATCGATTTGCACTGTCTGGTGCATGTCTCAGTGGTGGCCTTCAAGTTAGCGTGGGATCCGAAACATGAGACGATGCACCCACTGGCATGTGCGTAGAGTGCCAGATCCAACCAGGGTTGGAATTTGAGGGGGGGGAGTTGAATCTGGCACCCATGGGCGAGGGGACGGGGGTTTATTTACTGGTAGGGAAGGGGCCAAGGACCAAATTGGGTGGGGTAGTTAATGTTGGGTTTAGGCCTTCCCTCAAATTTTTGGATAATTCCTCTGTTTTAAAACATTATTTGATTTTTAATGTAGACAATGTTTTTTGGGGGGGCAAATTAAAATATATTGTCGAGTTTTTTTTGTTAGGCTATTGCAATGGCATCATATTGTATTATATTTAATTTTTAAGGTAATTTCGAAATGGAGGCTCTCCCCCTGTACCCCTATCCTCGCTTTTTTTTTTTAATAAACTCGTAATATTCACAATTTGAAAGCCTAACCTTAGATTTGAATTCAAAAGGCAGTTGCTAAATGTCGTTAGGCCTCTAGTTTTTTTTACCACGTTCCTTGACTTCAGACATATACGCCTTACCCACGAATGCTATTAAAATCAATCATATTTTAATTCAGAAAAAAAATATTCCCTTCAAAATGATAAATAATACAGTTGATTTACAATTCACAGTGTCTCCCAAGATGGCGGCCAATCTATTTTCGCCATAACATCATAATTAAAAATTTGCCCACATTAAGTAATGAAGAAGTTATATAGAATATATCGTAGATATACTCTACATAACTCTTGCGTATTTGCTATTTTTTAAATAGAGATATTTATGACAAAGCGCCCACAAAATTCGAGGGTGGGCATAAACCCAACATTAGCCGGTGGGGTTTATCGCGCCAACCGACGTATACCGTACCCCGGACCCTCTCGCCCCCTCCCCCTTCTCCATCTTTCCCAACGAGGGATGACCGACTGTTTAGTGTGCCAAAAGCTCGGCGGATCGCTAACCTGGCGGCGCGAGCGAAGACTCCGCCCCTCTCCCGTATCATGAGAAAGAGCGCCTCACGTGGCCTCGTCTTAGCACGTGTCCCTTCGCCCCTTTGTCGATGAAGGCCATCCGCGGGATGCATCTGCGCACGTGTCTCTGCAGCCGCCACTTCGCGCTCTCGATTTCACCCGCGGCGATTCCGCTTCCCCCATAATTCCCTTCCTTTTTTCCCCTTCTCAGCGTGGTCCTTTGTGCGTCCCGAGGCGACCTACATATGTAATGTGCAACATACAGGGTCTGGGCAAGATAATGGGGACGTCTTGTTAAAGGTTTTTTTTTTTTTTTTAATATAGTTATGATACTTTGGGCAGCGCTTCTTGCTCGATTGTCTACAGCAATTGACTCGTGCAGCTTTTATAGGCAGCGGTTACTGGCATTTTGAGCCATTCTTGAAGCAAGACCCGCTTCGGTTGCTTCATCGAAGCTGGCGGAAGAAAATGGTTCTCCGCCTCTTACTCGAATATGAATTACCGATATTCGATAATTATCTTAAGGTCTCGGAATTATGGCAGACAATTTGGGCGTTTCGCCTCTCGTTCACTCTGAGCCAGTCTTTGCCAAGGTCAACAGACCTAAGTCGCGTGCTCTCACTTAATCTAATATATGACCTTACGACCTTCAAAACTTTTATTAATTCCCGGACTAACCTTGGGAGGACCTTGACAATTATATCATTCGAAAGAGAGTGTAAAACGACATAAGGGTTTCAAATTTCGTTAGAATCGGCCGAATAGTTACCGTGTTATTGCCAAAAAAACGAATTGGAAAGTAAACCGGTTACCATCCGATCGACATAGCTACTTATTCGTAACAATTTCAACGGTTGGTTGGATGGATTATCCTCTAGGAAAGCCGCTGCACTTTAAAACAATGTACGTATAGTAGGATGGATTCAGTCGTTACAAAATGCCCCAACTCCCTGAGTGTTGACTTATGTCTCACGACAGGCTTATCATGAAAATCCCATGAGTCGCCTGCTCTTGGTCTCGCCGCCATGCTCCAGGGGCGTGGCACTCTTCATTCTAAGACCCTTTGGGGTGCCTGCATTGGTAAACGCGTCTTGAGGTTGGGACAAAGGCGCGAAGAAATTCGGCAGCTAAATGACATTCATTGTTTAATTTCCCATTTCTGAATGTCGGTGCATCATTTTTTTTTTTTTTAATATAGTTATGATACTTTGGGCAGCGCTTCTTGCTCGATTGTCTACAGCAATTGACTCGTGCAGCTTTTATAGGCAGCGGTTACTGGCATTTTGAGCCATTCTTGAAGCAAGACCCGCTTCGGTTGCTTCATCGAAGCTGGCGGAAGAAAATGGTTCTCCGCCTCTTACTCGAATATGAATTACCGATATTCGATAATTATCTTAAGGTCTCGGAATTATGGCAGACAATTTGGGCGTTTCGCCTCTCGTTCACTCTGAGCCAGTCTTTGCCAAGGTCAACAGACCTAAGTCGCGTGCTCTCACTTAATCTAATATATGACCTTACGACCTTCAAAACTTTTATTAATTCCCGGACTAACCTTGGGAGGACCTTGACAATTATATCATTCGAAAGAGAGTGTAAAACGACATAAGGGTTTCAAATTTCGTTAGAATCGGCCGAATAGTTACCGTGTTATTGCCAAAAAAACGAATTGGAAAGTAAACCGGTTACCATCCGATCGACATAGCTACTTATTCGTAACAATTTCAACGGTTGGTTGGATGGATTATCCTCTAGGAAAGCCGCTGCACTTTAAAACAATGTACGTATAGTAGGATGGATTCAGTCGTTACAAAATGCCCCAACTCCCTGAGTGTTGACTTATGTCTCACGACAGGCTTATCATGAAAATCCCATGAGTCGCCTGCTCTTGGTCTCGCCGCCATGCTCCAGGGGCGTGGCACTCTTCATTCTAAGACCCTTTGGGGTGCCTGCATTGGTAAACGCGTCTTGAGGTTGGGACAAAGGCGCGAAGAAATTCGGCAGCTAAATGACATTCATTGTTTAATTTCCCATTTCTGAATGTCGGTGCATCATTTTTTTTTTTTTTAATATAGTTATGATACTTTGGGCAGCGCTTCTTGCTCGATTGTCTACAGCAATTGACTCGTGCAGCTTTTATAGGCAGCGGTTACTGGCATTTTGAGCCATTCTTGAAGCAAGACCCGCTTCGGTTGCTTCATCGAAGCTGGCGGAAGAAAATGGTTCTCCGCCTCTTACTCGAATATGAATTACCGATATTCGATAATTATCTTAAGGTCTCGGAATTATGGCAGACAATTTGGGCGTTTCGCCTCTCGTTCACTCTGAGCCAGTCTTTGCCAAGGTCAACAGACCTAAGTCGCGTGCTCTCACTTAATCTAATATATGACCTTACGACCTTCAAAACTTTTATTAATTCCCGGACTAACCTTGGGAGGACCTTGACAATTATATCATTCGAAAGAGAGTGTAAAACGACATAAGGGTTTCAAATTTCGTTAGAATCGGCCGAATAGTTACCGTGTTATTGCCAAAAAAACGAATTGGAAAGTAAACCGGTTACCATCCGATCGACATAGCTACTTATTCGTAACAATTTCAACGGTTGGTTGGATGGATTATCCTCTAGGAAAGCCGCTGCACTTTAAAACAATGTACGTATAGTAGGATGGATTCAGTCGTTACAAAATGCCCCAACTCCCTGAGTGTTGACTTATGTCTCACGACAGGCTTATCATGAAAATCCCATGAGTCGCCTGCTCTTGGTCTCGCCGCCATGCTCCAGGGGCGTGGCACTCTTCATTCTAAGATCCTTTGGGGTGCCTGCATTGGTAAACGCGTCTTGAGGTTGGGACAAAGGCGCGAAGAAATTCGGCAGCTAAATGACATTCATTGTTTAATTTCCCATTTCTGAATGTCGGTGCATCATTTTTAATATCGATGTCAGTAAGGGGAGTTTGGGCAATTGCACGCCTCTTTATATCAAGCAGCACGAACTACTTTTGTCGACATTTGCTTTGGTTTAATTCTTCAATCACTCTTCTTGTTGTTGTTTTATGCAATACACAATACGTTTCATTGCTCTTAAGATTCAGCTCATTTTAGTTCAGAGGTACTCCAACCGATGCTGGTTTTTCTGAGCTTTTATGATCCTAACCCTACACCAGAGAGGATTCTCAAATCATGGTACAACTCAGCAATTTTCGTGACCGAGACTCCAGCCATCGGCTCTCAATCAATTGACACATTGAAAAATCTGAAAGGTTTCTCTGCCGTGCATTATTAATACATACATCTTGGAAAAAGAGCATAACTTAAGTTTAATACAATCGTGTATGTCTGCAATGCATGTAAAAACAATTTGTTGAAAATTAGTTTTTATTTTGGATAATCTCTCTAGAAACGCATGATGTTTCCATTAATTTGTCCACGCCCTATATATGTGATGCTAGTTAGCGCTGTCTGTGACATATACGGCTGCGTGCTTAAGTATAGGCAACACCTACATATATGATTCATATTTTCGGGTTTATACTTCAATTGCATAATGTATAGGTCTTACATAAGCTTGCTGCTCCATTGCGACCTTATATCAATACAAAGTGGTAAAATAAAAGACGGGGGAAGAATGCCAAAGATTTATTAACCAGAAAACAAGAAAAAAAAAATAAGGGCAGGATGAAAATTATATGTTAAGAGCCTTTTTCGCCTTAATATCAGTTGTAGGAAGTTTCTTATAAGAATGAACAAGATTCGTGCACGTTTCTGTTTGGATTTTATTCCACTTCAGCAAATTTTTCCATATCAACAATGTTACGAGTGCCTCTCTTAGGCACACGCTTCTTCAGCTCTTTGCACAAATGTTTGATGGAGTTCAAATCTTATCTGTGAAAAGACCACTTGAGTAATGAGGTGTGCTGGGTATTTCTGGGTAGATTTACTGGTGTGTTTGGGGTCGTTGTCTTGTTGAAAGGTGAAATGCCTTCCACCTCCCAGTTTCCTTGTCGATTGCGTCACGTTTTCATCAAGTATGTGCTGATAGTTTTCATAATTCACAGTGCCATCCATCTCTCTTAATGCGCCAGTGCCAGCAGCAGTGAAACATCCCCACAAAATAACCAATCAACTTCTATATGAGAGCCTTGCCAGATCACCGCCAAATATACCCTTCTTTATCTCTATCTAAGGGCTCGATTTTTTCTCTCATCTGAGCATAGAATTTTATCTAATTTAGCTTGGCTATCTCCCAAATGCTCTTTAGTGAACACCAAACGGGCTTTTATGAGCTCTCTTCAAAAAGGCTTCCTTATTAAGACACTTCTATTAAATCATCCCCCGTGTAAATAACTTTGCACTGCTGTTACGTGTGCATCTCTGCCTGGTGTTGCGAGATTTGCTTGTAACTAATTGAAGTCTTAGGATTGTTTGTCTTTATCATAAACCGAAAACCCCTCTAGGGCTCAGTTTCATTTGTCGACCTTCGCGAGGACGATTTACTGTGATGTCATTAGATTTATACCTTACAATGCTGTTCATTACAGAATAAATTGTAATTTTCACAATGGAAGAAATTTTGTTATATCCATGACCGGCCTTGTGCAGTTTAACGATGTTTTCCTCTAGATTCTGAATGTTCAGCGGTCTTTATTTACCATTGCACTCTTGGATATTTTTCCTCGGCGAAGTTGTGACGACAATTGACAAATTCCGCACGTAAATTAGCGTCTAACCTCTCTGGAGCGTTCTAATTTACTCTAGAATCGTTTCGAAAACGTTTTAAAAGCACTAGTGTCGGTGTTTTTTTTTTTAAAAAACCTATTTAATCATTGAAACACCAAAACTGTCCTCGTTGCCTAGACTTTTGCACTCGCATATTAACTGGTATACAAAACTAAGCATTTATTTACTATAATCTTCTGCTCTAATGGATTTAAATATACCCTTGGGTGTTCTTACTGCAATCTAAGCACGAAAAACGGACTCAAACTTAACGAATATACAAATGGGGCCCTACATTAAACTGTGTTGACGTCTATACTTATCCACGCAAGTGTAGGTATGTGAGATGCATGTTTGCGCTTGGACTTTTGATGTCTCGTCTCTCATCACCTTTATCACTATATCTGTTGCTCCATTGCTCCCCTCCCCTCAGTGAAACAAGCTTAGTTGCTGACCCTGGGTTGTTACCCCCCCCTCCCCTCCCTGTCATTAGCACCCAATGCTGTCGACTCTTCCTATGTACCCCCAACACATTTTTCACTATCTTTACCAATCACTTTTAAATAACCTTGCAGAAATGTTGTTGTAAGCTTTCAAAATGATCGAATGACCTTAAAGTATAGCTGGCTTCTCTAATGTGTTAAAATTGACAGACAAAAGAGATTAAGGAGGAAAATACACCGGCTGAAAATATAATTTTAACATTCAAAGTGATATGGTAACCAGTAAAGCTAATTTCGGATAAATATGAAGAATGCTGCAAAAACATATCCCACTTCTATAAGCTTAGACAGCCAGCAGAGAGGTGTGAGGTCAAGCATCGCCATGAAACAGCAATGAGTAATGCTGGCTGTTTGATGACCAATTGTGAATGCATTTTAGCAACCCGTCGACAATACGATCGGGCTGTTATTGTCTCCCCCCCCCCCAAAAAAAAAAATAATAATGGGTGATTCCTTCACTATTCTACCAATCTGTAACAATTAATGATTCACAAGGTTTTATCAAAGTAAGACTATATCTAATTTATCTCGATTTAAAAACTGTTTACAGCGCTCCACATTAGCCTCTTGAGATCGCTAAAAGCGGACGAGGAAATATTGGATAGCGTAAAAAAAAAAAGGATTAAAGACTGGCTGTAAAACCGTAGTCAGAGATTGTTGTCAATGAAAATAGTTAGTCGTGAAGTTCGGTGATTAATGACCACTCGCGGAAGGTTATCGTGAATCCTGCGACTCGGGTAGGGCGGGATTGTTATTCAAAGTCTGCTGCAACAATTGATGACAATTAATTCTCACTATAGGTTGATTAATGATTGGGGGAGGGGGATTAACTGAGTCGATTGATCTTGTACAAACGCGTGACAAAGTTTGGTTTAATTGAGTTGGATAAATTTTAATGGGTTGGAAGTTTCATCTTGCTCGATGCAACAGGGTGCGCGGAGATTGCCGAGAACGGTAAGGACGCGAACGGAAAGAGAGTTCTGATTTGTCTGATTGATTAATGTCTAATTTTCATATTTATTTTTATACGAGGGTATGAACAATTTTAGATTGAATCGTTTTACTAAACATAGGAGGCGGCGGGGGAGGCGTGTCTTTGCTGTTTGAACGATCTGAATGGCGAAAGGGCAAGTTCGCGTCAAAGGCGAGACGAGTTCCTAAGGAATTTAAGCAAGTGGTTGGTCTCCATGTTCGAAGGTGTGCTCCTCGGGTGAGAGGCAAAGAAAGAGAATTTTAGAACGAGGAAAGAGAGAGAATGAGAGAATTTTAGAGCAAGTGAAACAGAGAGAAATAATTTGTTTTGGTCTGATGTCCAAGACCTGCGACAATGATATCCGTAAGGTGGAAGATGCGCAAGCAGTGGGGAAGAGAGCCAGTTATAGAAGAGTATTGAAGGAGGGGAGGAACAATATATATATATATATATATAATTTTTTTTTTCGAATGTGATTTTGCCCCATTTGTGGTGCAAAGATCGATGTGCTTTGAGAGATGAACCCGATGTTCCCGATCTATCACATTGAGGGAATTCACATTGGTTATTTATCACTTCTAATTAAATAAAAGGTAAACATTTTTTTATTGAGAATATGCATTTTGCCTGTGACCAAAGTGTAGGGACAACCTACTTCCTAAAGGAAGTAGGAAATTGAGACAGGTCGAGAAGTGTGTGAAATTGACGACAAATTGAAGGGTGGAACTTGTTTGGAGGAACCCAAAAGGCTATTCAGTACGATGCGAACGTACGTGGTGAGAAACAATCGCTTTTGTAAATGTTCTTCTGAGCTGCGAACACTCTTCGTTCTGTCTTCTGAGCTGCGAACACTCCTCGTTCTGTCCTCTGCTCGGTGGGTGCATCTCGAACACGTGCAAACGACAAAGGAAGAGCTACCATAAAATGAAAATATTAATCACTCGATCTTGAGATGAATTTATTCATTAAAATTCCAAATTTTGTGGATGATACGAAACAAAACATGTGACAACTTGCAAAAACACGTGAAATGAACATAGGGTCTGATAATAATCTTTGAATGTGGGTGGCAAATTTTAAATTCAGTTCTACATAGAAAAAAATTTAGGTCTCAATCTACAGTAGAGTGAGCTAACAAAAAAAAAATCGAAACGCACTGTAGCGTCACCAAAAGTGAATAGGGTTTAAGGGAGACGTAGACATTTTGTGTTTAAATCGACGAATATTATTCTCCCTTTCTATAAAAGCGCTTTTAAGATCGCATTTTCCTTTGTGCAAAAGAACCTTGTAATATCGAAAAGTCTTGAACGACGAAATTAATTCCTGAACTTGTGTCGGGACCTCCCCCGACCCAGGAGCTTGCTTCCTGCTCGTTGCCTCTTCCCTTTTTTTAATTTTTGGTGTTGGGTTTGTCTTTTTTTGTGTGTTTTTGAATTTGATTTTAAAGTAGCCTAGTACTAGGCAGGTTTTTAATACGGCGACTAATGCCCAAGTAGGCAGTCGCCAGATGAGCTCTTACAAAAAAAAAAAATCCCTTTTTTTACCTAACATTCCTTTCCTTTGCCGTTTATTTTTTGCTTTTCTTCTTTTGTTTTTGGTTACGATTTTTCTTTTAGCCTTTTTTTCCGGAAGGCTTTTGCAACATAGCCAAATCTTTAGGCTAAATGTCTTTCCTGCCACCATCCCCTCGCTGGTGATAGCCAGTATAACGTTCTTGAATAAAAAAAACTAAACAAACCCCGTTAATAATATTTTTCCATTGTCCTCTTTTTCTTTTAAGCAAATGAATCTTTGTTTTTTTTTTAAGCAAATGAATCTTTGTTCTTTTTCACAACATGAGATGAACAGACTTTAAAATGGCGCACTTTCTGAGTTTCAGTCAATTCTTGTCGAAACTACTTTTCCACTTGTTTTAACCTTCTTATTTGCCTCGAGATGACTCTGGCGTGATATGGTTGTTGCTCAAGTCCTAAAGTCTTCCTCAGAAAGTGCTCGAATTGTTGTTCGTGTGTTATGCCAACTACAGTTGTTAATTCTTCATCATCAAAAAGGGGGTTCGCCTTCCTTCCACGTTCACTATTGATGTCCATGGTTCCAGACCTAAACTTAGCGAACCAACGCTGAGTCGCACTTCTGATATCCATGATTCCAGACCTAAACTTAGCGAACCAACTCTGAGTGGTTTCAACTGAGTTGGTTTTTAATCCAAAGGCTTTGTTGCCAACACATTCTCGAGGTTTTTGTCCCAATTTGAATTTGTATCTGAAAATTGTTCTAATTTCTTGTGTAAATACCATTGCTATTGAGGGGGGTAAAGGACTGAACAAAATCAATTAAACACTACATGCCCCTCCCCCCCCCTAAAAAATGAGTAAATCATTCATATTAGCGTTTTGTGTGGAAGGCGAGAATCAACGTATTACTTGAGATGAGTTTTAGTGAGGAGAAAAATGGAAGGAAAGATGAACCGATTTGAGTGAGGTCTTGAAAAGATATGTAGTGCAACCTAATGTTTCCTTGTGATACAACCTAATTTCTCCATGTGATACAACCTAATGTTTCCTTGTGATACAACCTAATGTTTCCTTGTGATACAACCTAATGTTTCCTTGTGATACAACTTATGTTCCCATGGTCTGGATTGATGTGCTTCCTAGTCTCCTCTACCTCCCTTCCCTTGGTCCTTTCAGGCGTGCATTGAAGACCCCTCTCTCTTCTTTCAAGCCTTTTCTTAATTGATAAAGAGGCCACACAAAAGCCTACTCTTTGTTATTATGCATATTTTCAGGCCTCTTGGATGCTGTTTTTTTTTTTAAGAGAACCTCTTTTTATCACAAGTACAAGACAAGTTTCGGGGCATCACTCTCCATCCGTCAGCTGTCCAAACACTGAGAAAGCTTAGACATTTATGTACAAAATGAGAGTAAAAAGAACTACAAATTAATAATAACGGCCACGAGACAGCGAGAGAGACAAAAACATATGGAGGGGGGTATATTTACAAAGAGAGGCTGGCTCCTAATGGTCCGGGGATTCCTATCTGGAGAAGTGATAATCGAGCTGAGCTTTAATCGGGTACCTCTTACATGTACAACTCGTTAGTGGAAAGTATCTACCCTAATATAAATCGTGTGCTGTTTTGTCATTTACACCTTTTCAACCTCAAATTTATTTGGGGGGGTTTAGAAAGTTGACCTTCATATTTTAAAATTGTACTTGAAAATGTAAAAGTTGACTCATATTTTAGAAATTAACTAAAAAAATACAATTTGAGATTCATGTTTAAAAAAAATGAACTTCAAATTTGTTAAATTTGACTTTCATATTAAAATTGAACTTTAAATTAAAATGGTTGACTTTCATATTAAAAAGTTGAAGTTCAAATTAAAATAATTGGCATTCAAATTTTAAAATTTGACTTTCAAATTAAAAAATGTTCAGCTCCAATATAAAGAAGCTGACTTTCAATATAAAAATGACTTAAAATTTTAAAATGTAATGTCATCTGAATTTGTGTAACAGCAACACTTTCGCCACAACCAATTTTAATTTGAACTTGAACTTTTTAATATGAAAGTCAACTATTTTAATTTGAAGTTCATTTTTTTAGAAAGGTGTCAAGAAAGGTTCCGCAAAGCAAGACTCATGGGTTCGTTTGATAAGAGATGCAACATTTTTCCGGGTCCATAGCGCCATAAGTAGTCTTTTTCAAATTGTTTCTGACAGAACCCCCCCCTTCCCCAAGTACTACTTCATGAGATTGCACGTTTGCCATCTTTCTAACTTAGAATCGATTGCATTCTTTATTTTATTTTCAAATCAGATCTGCCAGTTCGTGCGACACGTCTGTTGCCAACCAGAATTCAAAGTTAAATCTGCATCGATTGACGTCCACTGATAGAGGCACGCTAAGAGCTGTTGCTAGTTGATCCTCTAACGTCGCGGTACCGAGTTCGATCCCGCCATGAGCGGACACAAACGTCGGCGCACGGAGAGAGATCGGGCTACCGATTGGAGGACGCGCTGTGCGCAGCCTTCTACTAGGGTGGGTAGATCTTACACCTCACACACATAAACACTGCTTTCTTTCCTCTCCCGTCTTCGCAGCACAACACACACCGCTCGAAGGAATCCTACCGATGAGTATCTATATCCACATACCTCTGACGCGGAACCGATCCCTACCGCCCCGGCGACGAAGGGTTCCACCTAAACGCTGTTTGGTGTCAAAACAATACTCTCTGGCACCTCGTGCCCTCGGGCTCACCAGCGATTGTCATACTGAGCTTTATGTCTATTTCATAATCCGGTCGGGATCAACCCGGATAAAGGCAGTGAACCACCATTGCTAGGACTGTAATATCTTAAAGAAATTTGAACTACAAACTGAAGTTTCGAACCAGTAATCTAGTAACGTTCAGCCGGCTTCTCTTAGGCAGCCTTAAAGAGTTTCAACTAACCAAGACACAGAAATAAGAGTTCGAAAATTAGAGGTTAAACTCACGTTTGAAGATGTTGAAGTAACAAATTCGAAAATTAGAGGTTAAACTCGCGTTTGAGGATGTTGAAGTAACAAATTCGAAAATTAGAGGTTAAACTCGCGTTTGAGGATGTTGAAGTAACAAATTCGAAAATTAGAGGTTAAACTCGCGTTTGAGGATGTTGAAGTAACAAATTCGATATAGAGTTGATGCTAATTTTCGACAGACAAGTTTTACGATTATCTCTAGCTTTTCCCACACAGCTGTATGGGCTTTGTCAGAGGAGGCTGTCATGAAATTGTTTGGTAGCATCGGATAACTTCGCCATTTCTGCAGTTTCTTTTTTTTTTCAATCCTACCACTTGTAAAAATGATGTATTCCAAGGTTGTTTTTTTTCTGACCCTAATTCATTCTAGATTAGGTTAGGTTCGATTTTCTGAATCGATGGTAGCTAAACGTTCAATCAAGCCTCACTGGTCTAGAGAACTCCTCAAGCCTTGACAGGTGCCGCAAGCGGAATCCCCAACGCATCTCCAGAGCCTCGGTTCGATTCCACAACGAAATGAGGTCCCCTTACTGCGTCAATCGAGCTCAAGGTCGTCCTCGGAGCACCTGGGATTTTCGCAATTTTCCTCTAGTTTTAAAATTCCGCTCTTCCGCCTCCAGTCTCTGGCGGGACGCGGGTTAGCCTCGGTATTCATTGAATTGAATTGGTGAAGAGTAGTTAAGAAAAAAATGGTGTGGTATATAAGGTTTATAGATTGTGGATGAAGAGAGTGTTGTGGGGGTGGGGGGGTGCCCTGGTAGCGAGGGCTACGCTTTTCATTTTTCGTAGATTTTGTAACTTGTATTTTTGTGTGAACCTGATTTTGTGTTATAACGCATTCAAGCTTCTCTTTTATACTTTTTTTTTGCATCTTATTTTTATTTTTTTCAGTAATTTTTTTTGTGTAGAGTATCTTTTTTCTCTGCCTTTTTTATTTTATTTATTTGTTTTTTTATAAATTTATCTCCTTGTACTATGCTAATTTAAGAACTTGCTTTGTTTTTTTCTTCGTTTTTTTAATTACTAGGTATATTGACATATATACACTTATATACATTTATTTTGCTTTAATTCAAACACATTCATTCATGTTTGTTAGTCTATTTGTTAATATATAGTATGTGTAGTTGTTTGTTCAGTGCGATCTCTATGTGAACAACGGTGCCAACTGTTCCTCGGAGCATTGTTTCGAGCTGGGAAATTGCCTTGTTCTTGCCACTTTCTCCTTTTTGTTTACTGGGGATGTTTAGACCCTCAGCTAGTTCGGGTGCCGTTTCATTCAGGATCCTCTCCCATGCTCTTTTGGTCAGGCTTTGGGTCGCCAGGTTGATTGGTGTCAAGGCGACTCTCCGGTGGAGTTTTTTTTTGGATATTCGAACCCTCTTCTTGCGTTTGTTAATATACAAAATCGCCTTGTTCTGGACCATTTGCAGGCGCTTCAAGCGAGATGTACTTGGGGTTTGGGTCCCTACCGCGGGGTATATGAGCGTTGCTCGAATATAGATGAGATATATTTTTATGATCTTGTTAGAGATCAGATTTCTAAATCTGGGAAGTTTGTTGATTTCTAACTTCGTCAGATTTTCCCGCATTATGAAGTGGTAGCTATATCCGGTGGAGGTGATGTGGAGCCCCAGAACACTCCCTTCTTGGTAAAAGGAGAATATTAGCTACCATATTGTTGCATCCGCTGTTTTTCTGCGGCCGAGGATCTGGAATTTTCGGCTATTCGTGCGGATCTTTCATTTACGTTGTGAATTTCGTTTGCAGTCTCGAGAGCCTGAGCCTGGGATTCCTGATATCATCCGCAAACTGGAGATATAATGAGTCATCCTTTACCGGAGTTAGTAAATTTATTGTGTAGATTAGATAAAGGAGGGGGCTCAGACAACTTCCCTGTGGGACTCCGGCCTTGAGGAGGAACTCTGTTCCTTCGTGACCCTCTATCATGATCCGGGCGCGCTTTTCCATGATGAAGTCGCAGATGATTCGTTTCAGTAGTGTCTAGCTTAAGGTTCAGGAGGCTCCTCAACCAGACCTTATCGAAGGTTTTTTGCACGTCCCTTAGTACGATGTCAATGTACTTTCCACCCGCTCGGCACTTGACGATTTTATCGGTTAGGAGCGCGAGTGTAGTGTCAGTTCCGCGCTTCTTCTGTAACCCATGTTGTTTAGGTTGTGGGGCCCCCTTCTCGTCAAGTTGATTCTAAAGCTTTTTGGCTAGGATCTTTTCCAGAATCTTGCCGATGATTTCCAAGAGTGAGATGGGCCTGTAGTCCATCGGCTGTTCTAGCAACTTTTTTCCCTTTGGGATAAAGATGACTTTTGCCACCTTGTATCCGTCAGTGAAGTAACCAGTGTTCAGGGCCGCATTCATTACGTTGGTCATGCCCTGAAGCAGGCGTGGGGGAGCATTTACGAGTACCAGATGGTTTTTGGTAATCCCTGTCTAGCCAGGAGCTCTCTGCTTGAAGGATTTGAGCGTGCTCAGGAACTCCTCAGTAGTGATGGGTCGGCTGTGGCCCTCCATTCTCCTCCTCGGAAACGTGCGGGTGGGAGTGCGTGCGTTGAATTATATTATTTAATTCGTCAATCACCCGGTCTTCGAAGTCCAGGTCGAAATCCTCATTCTCTTCTGGCATGATGGAGAATATTTGTCGCCAGTACCTCCTGTATCTACTCTCAAGTCTCTGGATCTTTTATGATTTTCCCATGTTCTTCCAGCCTCATTTTCTCCTGCGGTTTTTTAATATTCTTCCAGAACTTCGGGAGGTTCTGCTCTGTGTTGAGCCTCTCGATAATTCCGCCATTGCCCGTTGCTGTTCGTAAATCCGCGCTTTGAGTCCTTTCTGAGTTGTCGGAGTCTTCTGGTGCGATCTCTGTTTGGGCCAAATTGCCTGACTTACTCGTGGATCTCTGTGTTCTGAGGCAATATCTCGCATCTCCTCGGCCTACCTGAGCTTTTATGCGTGATGTGCGAGAAAGTGGCCAGAACAAGGCAATTTCCTGTGCTGGTTTTTCTTACTTTTTGTTCTTTTAGTGTTATTCTCTCTTGTGGGTTCGCTCAGGGTACTGGCGCTGTCCGAGTCTGCGTCAGTTGTAGTTTGACGTTCCCTTGTTTGTGGCAACTTTCCTCGCTTTTTCTTCCCCCACTTTTCTGACTAAAATTCTGGGGTCAGGTCTCCTGGTGGGTTCCTGTGTTTCTTGCCCTTGATCCTTGTAGTGTGAGTGCGTTGTTATTTCAGTAGGGTTGGGTGACGTGGCTGCAATTACCTCTTCATTCACCTTTGGGGGAGAATTGCAATTGCAGGACATCTCCAAAGGGAGGGTTCTCTGGGAACCACATCTCACGCAAGTTGAGCTCACTTGAGAACGTGCCTGGATTTGTGAGATTTCTTACATGCGCATAAAGAATGCAGGTAAGAATTTTCGTTAACTCCTCGTTCTCAAGTTTGATTTAGGTTTTTGTCGGGGCTTGTGTAGGGTGGGACATTTTTGCTGCTTGCGCATACGAAGTTGTCCTCTTCCTCTGTTCTTCCTCTTCCTTTGCAGTTTGTTTTCTTTTGATTATATTTCTATTCATGGGGCAAGCCATGGCTGGTGTTATAGGGCCCAGCCCGCAGTTGACACACTTCTCGTTCTTCATGCAGTTTTTCCACCCGTGACCCCTTTCACTGCACCTGGAGCATGTTTCCTCTGCTTCTTGGCAATCTTTGGGTGGAGTGCTGCTCCTTTTTGTAGCAGCGGAAACATCTGCACCGGCGTGAATTGTTCACGCTCGATCTCATCCCCACAGATCTTTGCGTGGAAGAGTAGCAGACCCTTTTCTTTGGCTATCTCCGTCTCCTTGAAGATCACCTTGAATACATGAGTGTATTCTTGGTTTTCTCTTCGGTTTCTGAACTTTATTATTTCAGAAACTTTCGCCCACCTCTGATTGGCTTCTATCTCTTCTGAAGTAACCGATTGGAGTGTCCATTTGGCGAATGACTGCGACCCTGTTTTCTGAAGATCGTTTCGAAAACTTTGTCTCTTTCCGGTTTGACCTGGCCATTGATTACCCTGAGAGGTATTCGTGTGACCAGATCCATTGCCATATTATCGAGGGTAACCCCCTTGTGCTCCTTGTGAGGCAAGCTCATAGGGTAAGCAGACTTCTGTTATGCAGTGTGTAATTTGGTGAGCAGTCTGTGTGTATTGAAAGTATTATTTTCATAGGGTGACTGCCCCCCCCCCGACGCTTTTTGAGCAACCTTGTACCCCAAAGGTATTCGCCTTGATGAATGTGGTAATGGCGCATTGTGATGAGATGAAGTATGATTTAGTAGGTGTGAGACTGGGTGGGATCCTCCCGGGGGATGGCTACTGGCGGATTCATTGACAATGCCGCTTCCCGGGGGTGTTTAAATCGCGACTGCTCCCACCATACACATAGACGGTTATGTGTCCCTCTGTGGTCCTGGGATGGGCCTCTGTAGTGATTAACAACGGAGGTTGCAGTCCGCCCCTTATCCAGTCGAGCCTCTGGACATTATCATCCATTGTGGGCTAATCCTCAAACCAGCTTCCTCCAATGCCCCCAATTAATTGTTTAAATCTTTTCTTCTTTCAGGCATATACATTTTTTCAATTAGGGAATGTTCCCTCTTAACATAATTCATAATGGTTCAACGGATGAGAAAAGCCACTATGGCCTATCAGTTATCCGAGTCAAGCCCCCCTCCCTCAATATGCATTCTACAAGATCGTGAATGAACTGCTTAAAAAGGCATTACCATCAATATGCAACTTGCCCCACTACAACCCCAAAACCATGATAACCTAACCTTCCCATACACTCGTCCAACCTGTGCCCGAAAACATTCAAACTTGTTTTTATTTCACCAGTTTCGTTTCCTTCTCACAACCAATCTTCCAGTTAGCCTCCTTATTTCAAACTCAAGTTTGGTCGATTCATGCGCGACCACAGTCCCAGAACTGACATCGGAAAATGTGCCCATGAGACAGATTTGTTGCTACCCTCCCTTTGCTCATTGATTCCTATTCTCATTATTAATCGCGATTGAAAGTTTTTTAACTACACGTACTCAATCGTGGTAAAAAAAAAAAAAATTGTTTGCGGTTGTTGTTTTTCAATTTGAGTTAACACCTGATGCTTTAGAACTAGCATTAGCAGAAGCCTAGATCAACCGGTGATTCTTTGGTCTTTTTATAAAAGGGGGGGGGGTCTTTTTATTTTATTATTTCACGAAGTTATTCATAAACTTTATGGGGAGAATTACGTTAATTTTAACTTTTCGGTAATGTCTTGGGAGGAATGGTTGCTCGAATAATCTTAGCTATGCCTATCCTAAGGGAGTTCAGCCTCATTGACCAACATTGTTATAAAATTCGTAATTTCTTCATTATTTTTCAATCTTGGCATCTTTTTGGAATGGTAAATTGCATCGTGATTATTAAGAAATTTCTTAATGGCAAAACATTGCAGAATTACGATCCGGCAAAGATCCTAAGATAAGTCTAGCTCAAAAGAGGAGGGGGGGGGATGGATGAAAATAGGTAAAGGAAAGGAGGATGTAGAAGAAGAATGTTTCACAGCTCTTTTCGGAAGGTCATATTTTATGAGGTCTCCATCGTGCGAATGTTCAATGGACAAAGAAAAAGTAGGAGAAAAAAAAGATCGAATGAATAGCGGGAGTTTTATTATCTGGCGGTATTCGGTAATCCCTTTGGCGGTGGTGGTGGGGGGGCATTCCCCTCCCCCACCGGCGCCGTTATAGTCTTATATTGTGTTTCGTCCCAGTTCTCATTAACGCTTGCCTACGCCCTTCCTCTCTGAGTTAGGAAGAGGGGGGGGGGGTCTAAATATATATACATATTCGAAATGCTTTTGGTTATTTTGAATTGTGGGTTTTCCGCCCACCCGGGTATTGTAGAGGTCCTCATTCCCCACACCCCGGAAAGGGTTGTCGGGAGTTATAGTGGGGGATTCCCTCGTCGGTTTTTGCTTTAAATTTGATCATAACCCTGGTCGCTTTTGCAGTGTTTTCCTACTTGATTTTTGTTTATTTTCTTTAAAATAAAATGGAATGGTTGTACTCTGGGGGTAATTAATGTCGCCCCCCCCCGCCAAGCTCCGCACCCCGACTAGTATAACTTAGACACATTTTCACTATTCCTAATTTCACCAGTTCCTAAATCCTTTCTCCACGAGCGTGATGGGAAAACACTGCGTTCCTTCGTTGGATTTCTTGCGCTCGGGAAAAGTATTCTGCTTTTGTACATTTTATCTTCTCCTTTTCTTTTTTTATTCCTTTTGTCTTTTCTTTCTTTTTCCTCCTTTATTCTTTCTTTTCATTTTTTCTTTTCTTTCCCTTTTCTATTTTTCGCATTTTTTCTTACCTTTTTCCCTTTTCCTTTCTTTCTCTTTTTTCTTTTATATATTCTTTCGGCTTCCTACCCCTTTCTTTTCTTTTTTTGACGAGGCGGGATTGGATTGATCGTGGCCTAACAAGTTCCGTTTACCCGAAATTTTAAGCGAAAATAAATGGGGCGGGGGGCGCCACCCCCCAAGAAATTGTGAATGGAGATGCGTAAAGAAAGGTAAAAATAAAGGGAGTGGAAATGTGTGGAAGAGGACCCAAGATCTTCCTCCTGGCATCGGGGCCCAGGTGAGGGACGTAATCCTTCAAATGTGACCCGCAGCATGGTTGCTCAATAATATTCACCGGACGCCACCTTGCGGGGGCCGTCAAAGGATTTACATATAAGGAATGGAAAGAGAAAATAGTGAGGGGAATTCACACCCCCTCCAACACAACCCGAACCAAGATGGAAGGGGGAACTAGTCCCGTCCAATGTCAGCAAATCCTCTCTATGTTTCCTTCGTAACTTCTCTCGCATTCGCTCTCACTTTGATCACCAAAATCTTGAGACTGCTGTTCATGCCTTCATCACCTCATGCCTTCATCACCTCACGCCTTGACTACTGTAACTCTCTGCTTGTGAATCTGCCATCCTCCTCTCTCCGCCCCCTTCAACTTGTACAGAACTATGCCGCCCGGCTTCTCCTCCGTCGCCCTCGCTTCTCTCCCTCGAAACCCTTGCTGCATGAACTGCACTGGCTCTCTGTCAGATCCCGTACTCACTTCAAGATACTTCTCTTCACATTTAAGGCCCTAAACAACAAGGCCCCGTCTTACCTCTCTTCTGCCCTCGCGCCCTTCGGTCATCACATGCACCTCTTTTGAATATTCCTCGTTCACCCCTCTGCTCAATGGGGGACTGCTTCTCCTCAATCTGTGCACCTAAGTTGTGGAATGCTCTTCCTGCTGAAATCAGGTCTTCTCCCTCTCTTAACCACATTTAAGCGTCTCCTGAAAACGCATCTTTTCAGAATTGCCTTCTCCCCCTCTTGAATTTCCATTCTCATCTCAGCACAATGTGCGCTCTGGGAAGGCCTCAGGCATTGAAGAGCGCATTACAAAAGACTTATTATTATTATTTAGAATGCATGGGACCGGTAACGCGTGCTATGCACCCCTTACTGGAGTCATTCAAGAAGGCAGGATCAAATTCTATGGCCGGGGGGAGGGGGGCGCTTTCAGCCACCAAGTGGGGGGAAGGACTATAGGGGTGCTTTTGCGCACCTATACCCCCAAATTTCGATACCCGTCGCCATTCCTCTTGTTTCTCGTTTTCTCATTTATTTACCCTATTTCTCTTCTCTCCCTCACCCCCTCCTGAGCTAAGGGTGCCTATTACTTGATTGGTGGGCGCTGCTTTTTTTTAGCGCCCCCGACTCGAATAGTGGGCGGGGCCGCTTCGGGTGGAACCTCTCGGGTGTGTTTGTCAATATGGCGCCAATTTCGCATCTAATATGTCTTTGCGCCTACCTTCTAAGCCGGCCATACCCCCGCCCCCCTCCACCTCACCTCATTTACAGCCCTTAACGAGGCACTGGCACTTGAATTTCGAGAGTGCCACCGCTGGAAACGAGCCTGACATTTCTCACCCCATCGATGCATTCCTCCCTACCCCTCACCGTTTAGAGGAAGAATCGAGATGGGGGGGGGGGCTTGGCGTGCTGGGTTTTGAACTCCCCCCCCCAACTTTAGGGGTGGGGGTAAGGAGTGAGTGTACTTTCACCCTCGATCTCTTGGTGTTTTGATCCCTTGCGCCTGTTAGCGGGAGCCATTTTCACGTGTTGAGCGGTGGATCGCGACTCAATCGGGGTCGTGTATCCCATTAACCGCCCAGTGTGTGTGTGTGAATGTTAAGTGTTCATTATGGCGGTGTACCGCCCCCATCCCCACACGCACACTAGCTTAACCCGGAACCGATACTGGAATAGGGGGTGGGAGATCGGTCTTGATTCTCAAGGCGGAAAGTGTTCGACTTCCGGTCTCAATTTGGGACTCCGTTCCATGACGTCACTCCATCCTCTGCTCCCCCCCTCCTCCCTCCCTCCTGTTTATGAATGCAAGGTGGCCTGCATTCGTTGCAGGGTTACGGTGGTAGGTTTAGGAGAATTGCGCTCCCGTACGCCATCTAGCGTTGCAAATTGTGACTCGAGCTATGTTCGGTGTGTGGGTGGGGTGGGGGGGAACTTTTTTCGTTTTCCCTTAAGGAATAGGGGATAGACGGGGTTCTGCAATAGAGGCGTATCCCTCACTTCGCTCGTACCCTCCCCTCTCATTCAGCATATTTTTCCTGGTCTTCCCTCCCTGGGAAAATTGCGTTGTCACATTGTGGACGGCAGCCCCTCCTCCCATTTCCTGCCCCTCCAGCCCTCTTGACCCCATTCATGCCCGCTTCTCTTTCCTCCCCAATTATTTGGTTGTATAAATTTTGGCGGGAAATCCTGGCCCGCGTTGGCGCGCGCGCGCCATTCTCACGACTCAACTTGAACACGAGAAACGCGCGCTGCTCACTTCCCCCCGAAATGAGTTCAAGTTCTTACTTCTGGGTGTCTGTGCTTATAAATACGAACGTGTTCCTCGCATTTTATAATATACCCCTTTGCGGATCTAATTGCTTTTTAGGGGTCCCAGCGCACCTGACTATTCCCCGGGGGGGGGGGGGTCTTTTCTCGTTGCCATTGTTTTATTATTATTTTCACCGGTCTTGCCCTAGTTAGTGGTTGCCGGGAGATGTAGCGACATGGTTGGATCGAGAATGGCAAGAATCGGTGTCACAGCGAATTGATTCCACTCATTTTCTTGGGCTTGGGGCTCGCCAGAGGGGGTACGCAAATATTCGCGCTAGTACTCGCCCCCCCCCCCATGGGGAGCGGAGGGCACACGAGGGTGTTAAAGGAATGATCCCTCCCATTTTGGTTGTAAATATGGTAGATTTTATTGATTTTTTATGTTATCGTATTTAAATGGTCTTGTGTTGAATGGATTTGAGCGAGTTTTAATTAAAGTCGAGATTTCATGGGATGCGGACCGGGCGGAGGAGGAGCAGGGAGGAGTTGGTCTCGTGTGTGGGGGGGGGGTTGTTCTCGCTTCTGTGGGCTCATCTACTTAATTGTATATATATATATATATATATATATATATATATATATATATACGAGGGGCGGTGTCGGTGTACACTGCAACCATTCGTTCATGGATCTCTTTTGCATTCTTGCCTTCCTTGGTAAAAAATTGGATCAGTGCGCGGTGCTCAACCTCCTCCATTGTTGAAAAATTTGTGACTGACGATCTGCGATCAGCTACTGCTTCTTAAATAGACAAGGCAGGAGCGTGCGGCTGCAGGTCCTGACTTGTCATAACTTGTCCTAACACCCCCGCAAACAGCCATCCCCCTTCCTCTCTTTTGCCCTACCGATTCGCAAAACTTATTGAACGCCCCTCGTGTATATATATATATATATATATATATATATATATATATATATATATATATATATATATATATATATATATATATCCTTGGTATTCGAAGCTATTCTTGCTCCTTTCTCTGCCACTCATTCTCTTTAGTCACTTGCCCCGACTGTGAGGCGATCCTGTACAACAGAATTGCTGCGCACTTCCCGACCCCCATGAGTTTTTCTGCTCAGCAAAACGCCGCTTTTAATTCTTCAAAACAACGCAATACACAATTTGTATGATTGCAGCTCTTGGTTCATTTACGCACGATAATGTGTATATATATATATATATATATATATATATATATATATATATATATATATATATATAGTGGTTACATTAGATTGATACTTTGATTCTCTTGCCTTTTTAATTTTTGATTTACCTCCATCGTCTTAACCTGATTATTTTTAATATTCTTTAACTGTATTTTATTATTTTATGGTTTTAGAACCTGAAGATGGGTGATACGCCCGAAACGTTGTTCCATAAATAAATCACCACATATACCTCAGCCTCCTGTGTGTGAAATTGAAGATTAGACTGGTCAGCAGCACTCGTATGACTATATATATATATATATATATATATATATATATATGATTAAAATTAATGTAATATCGCAAGAAAAGATGAGGAATTAAACCACATTCTCCGAAGGCAATTTAATTCAGAACAGTTTCGGTGTATCTCACACCCTTTTGCAACTGATACTGGATAGAAAATATTAGAAAAGTGCGTACATACATAACACGGGGTCAGGTCGTGAAAGATCCCCTCTTTTTTTCCCCAATCCCCGACTTGTGGCTAATCAGGGAGGGGGGGGGGCTAAACATATTGAAGGGCTGACATTTCACTATTTTGTTTATTTGCTTTCGTATAACAGGATTAAAAGAAAATTGACCCTCAGATAGATTTAAATTAGGAACTGACGATATCAAGTTCGATTCTACGATTCTTCTCTTAACATAGTTTGCGGATTTAAATACCATTTTACTTCCATTGAAATCGATTGAATGATTCAAGTCTCTAATATGGCAAAATATTCCACTGCTTTGGCTGCCTACTCTAATATCTGTTTTGTGTTCGTACAATCTCTTGTCTAGATTTCTCCCCGTTTTCCCTATATAAACTTTATGGCAATCGTTGCATGGTATTGCATATACTCCTATGTTATGATGTTCTTTGGGTTTCCTGGCAATCATTAATTGGTTTAAGGAATTATTATATTTAAAGGCCAGATTAATACCCGCTTTTCCAAATATATCCTTTAAACTATTTAATTTATTATTAAATGGCAATGTTATACATTTGTTGAAGTCATTAGTTGATATCGTCAGTTCCTAATTTAAATCTATCTGAGGGTCAATTTTCTTTTAATCCTGTTATACGAAAGCAAATAAACAAAATAGTGAAATGTCAGCCCTTCAATATGTTTAGCCCCCCCCCCTCCCTGATTAGCCACAAGTCGGGGATTGGGGAAAAAAAGAGGGGATCTTTCACGACCTGACCCCGTGTTATGTATGTACGCACTTTTCTAATATTTTCTATCCAGTATCAGTTGCAAAAGGGTGTGAGATACACCGTAACTGTTCTGAATTAAATTGTCTTCGGAGAATGTGGTTTAATTGCTCATATATATATATATATATATATATATATATATATATATATATATATATATATATATATATATATATATATATATTTATTTTAACGTAGGATCCGAACCAGGGTTCGGCCCAATATATTGCAGCCCGCTTAAAGTCGCGCTTAAGTCTGAGCCCCTCCCAACCGCGACGCACACGACGCCGCTTAACGTTCTCGTGAGAGCCTCGTCTCTAATCAGATATGCCGCGATTATAGTCTCCTCCATAAAGCTATCCCCCCCCCCACACACACAGCGAGGTATACAATCTCGGGACCTAACCCCTTCCCGCCATTCTACAGGGAATAAACCCAGAGGAAAGATCCCTACCACTCCACACACGGGTCGCCCTGGCAAGGCTCCGATGCGATCAATACGCAAAAAACTAAAAAGATATACAAATCCTGCACCGCCCTGATACACAAACACACAATTATGCACATCTGTCCCCCACTGCCACCGGGCACCAGACACAGTTCCAACATACATTTATAACACCCCCCTCCCCACATAAGCTCGGCTGAGACAGAAACCTCCAGCTACGCAAAGTGGGATCCCTGGGAGGCCCCTGGCGGTCGGCAGAGCGAATTCGTGGCCTGTCTAGGGCCCCAAACCGGGGCCAACATAAGTAAGGGGTGGGGAGTTTGATATATTTATGATGCAACATGAATGTGCCAGACTTGATAACTGTATCGAATTTGAAGGCTTTGTCTGACGACACGTGGGGGAGCTCACCCCAAATCTCGACGGGGCGGTGGGAGTGGGGGAAAGGGTCTAAATTGATAAGGAATTAGAGTAGGTTTTTGAAGTTTAGTTATTTCAATGGTGCGTCTTTTCCCTCCACGCGATTCAATAATTGTTATTATTTGGGGCTCGTGTTTAGATCGTGTATTCGCTTTCCCGACATGGGACGCGCAGACCAGCCACTATCATGGCGTCGTTCGGGCACTGAGGCAGTGCCTTTCTGGGGGGCATATTTTGAGATGTAGGAAAAGGAATCGCACTGAATAACCAGGTTAACAGACCTAAGTCGCGTGCACTCGATTATTCCGACTTATGACCTTCGACCTTCAAAATTTTCACTAATTCCCGGACTAATCTTTGGTGGACCTTGACAATTATATCATTCGAAAGAGAATGTTAAACAACATAAGGGTTTCAAATTTCGTTAGAATCAGCCGAATCGTTAGGATGTCATTGCCAAAATACTCATCGAAAAGTAGAACGGCTTCTATCCGACCGACGGAGCTACGGGGATCGCCATCGTAACTTATGAGTCGTGTGCACGCAACTTAAAAGGCTCCGAGAGGTAGAGTGTGTGGGTGTGAGGGTGCGTGTTCATACACATGTGAATTAATGACGCCGAGATAATGCGAATGATGATATTTGCCACAAGTGTATTGCGGGGGGAGGGGGGGATCACTACTTTTAAATGAAAATACCCACGTTAGTTTTCGGGAAGGGAGGAGGGGGGGGGTAACGTGTGGCACATATCGGAGGCGGTGTGTAACACTCGCACATGTGTCCCCATTCCTCCGCGAACTCACCATGCGGATATTACGCGTAAATAAACAGCGCGGTCGAATGCGTCCATTGGCCCGCATAAACAATCCCTATGCTGTGTGTATGAGGGAATAAGGCGTGCGTGCGCGCGCTCATACGCACACGGTAGTCGTACACACTCAAATACGATTTATTTCCACGCCTTTAATTTCTGACGAGTAAATCGCCTCTCATTTTTAGTTCGTATTTGCGTTTTTACGTTGAAATATAAGAGGAATTCCCCCACCCCCTCTTATACTCTGGTTCCCACTCCCTCCCCCCTGTTTCTCTCTACCCACTCCATACCCGTGCAATCCCTGCGATTGCCAAGGTGCCCCCTCCTCCCCGCCCCGCCCACCGTGGCCATCAACAGGGAGAGTTGCCTTGCATCGTCGGGTTTGCACTTTGGGGTGAAGCGACCCTCGACAGATGCGAGCGAGAGTGCCACCGTTAGAATAAAATGTTGGCACCTGCCTTGCATTCCCGTCTTACGGCCCTATTTATACCGTGGCGGGTGGGGTGGGGTGGGGTGGGGTGTAAGTTATTACGGTACGCTCAAAGGGAAGTTTGACAAGAGGAGAGGGAAGGGAAACAGAGAATTGATTATAGTATTTTCCCTCACCCGTACCCATCCCCTCGCCCTTCATCCCTCATCCCCTCGCCCTTCATCCCCCCCTCACCCTTCATCCCTACCCTCACCCTATTACTCGAGGAATGGGGCGCAGTGATGTGTTCAGTGCCGCATTGTGCCCCCATCGAATGTGCCCAGATTTAAAATTATCACTTAAAGCTTAAGAGACGCGAAAAGCAAGTTGCTCTCGGGCTCAGTGCACCCCGGGTAGTGCCCGAACCACCCGGACTTTGATTCTTCTACACATTTCCCTTTCACCCGTCACCTTCCTAATAAGCCCCTTCTCTCTTATTTCGCAGGCTAGTCGTCGACCATCGTCCATTAATTCATTCCCTGGCTCAGGTGGCGAGGGGAAAGTGGGTCGCTCGTTTGCGGTGTGGGTACTATAAGATTCTTTGTGGGGAAATAATCCCATAGGGCTATAAACACACGCCCCTCAATAGGGTGACCTTAATTAAAGGTTTATTGTAGCATCTCGTTTGTAATTGTGGTTATAACGGACCATTTGGGCATTATGGGGTTTCTCGCTTCCCTAAAAATGGTCGACGAGACCAGCTCAATTACATCCCCTGATAGGGCTATGGTTGTAACCGACCATTTAGTATTAGAGGATTGTTATTGAGGCGCTCTTACAGTATATTAGTTTAGTAGACACCATCCAATTAAGGGGGGGGGGGAAGCTAATAGAGCATTGTAAAAAAAAGGATGGTTTTCCACTCGACAGTGAGCATTGCGAATGGGGCCTGAAAATCGGCTTCAATTATGCTTACGGCAGGGCCACTCCCCAATTTTCTTCTCCAACAGGGATGCTATTTAAAAGCACCCCAAAGATTTATATTCGTCAAAGACCAGGACGTTGTTCGTCCACTACCAGTCAAGCCCTCACCTAGTCGCGGAATAGATTAATTAGCTCCTCCAATTTAAGACAGTTAAACAAATGGGTGTTTACTTCCATCGAGCGACTAAGAAACGACTCTTCTCTTCCAAGACACATTCCCCGAGAGAGGCGACCCTTAAAGTAGTCATGTCAATTCGATTTGTGATGTTGGAGATTTGTAGAACCATTACTAAATAAAGGGTCAATCTAGGATCTCATTGAAATTAAGCCTCTGTTAACAGACTTACTTTCCCCTCTGCCTCCTTTGTTTGTAAGGAAAAGTATGTACATCGTTACATCAATTTACAATTCCCCCAATTAATACAAAGTATATTTCCGAACAGTTCTCTGCTTTAGCAATTAATATTTTGTTGATTATCTTTGACCTCGCCGCGTGAACTGGGTCGTGGTTCAGATTCGTCTATTAAACTATCTTCTCTTAACTACTCATAAAACTTATTTCGACTAATCCCCCTCCTTATGATCTATATGTTTATACCTCTCTCTCCCTTGTTTTTTCGTTTGTTAATAAAGACGATAGCGCTAGGAATCTGTGTTTATATTATGGGGGTGTTTTTGCATAATATATTCACATGCTTTTTTAATATGATTAGCTCTGCATTGAACTACGAAGTGTTTGATTGATATCAATGCTTTACCGGTCGCAATAATTATTGTGCGTGGGAAAATAGAATCGCTAAGGTGTGGATAACCGACTAGAGCAAATATACGCAATAGAATGGAAACCTTCTCGAATGGTTCCTTTCTCGTCCCGTTACAAGAGGGAAATGTGACCTGGTTCCTCTTGAGAAAACCCACGATAGTTAAATTGTGGCATAAATTGACGACATAATCTTAAAAAAGGTTTTGAACCTCAGACTACAGGGGGGGGGGATAGAAGAGGAAACGTGTTTTTTCTGAATGATCAGTGATGATTGGTAACTTGCTTTTCATGTAGTTCTGCCAAACATTAAGCACCCCCCCTCCCCCTGTGATTTGTTAAGATGAGATAAAACGCGGTTTCAGTAACGTTCTCTCGCTTCGTCGGGCGTTTACTTCCCACGTCTGTGTGCCGGGCCTATTTCCCAAGCTGACTGGACACAAAAATCTGCCTGCGTAAGGAGCTAGTCGCCTGTTGGCTGCGCGCTAAGTCTGTCGCATTGGTGCAGGCAACTCCAACCACACAAGTCATAGCACAAACCCCCTGGTGGCCTTGGGCTTGACACAGATTTGTAGCCCCCCCCCCCCTGCTGATTTGAGGGGCCTTGCCCGCACGTGTTCTATGGGGTTAGTTGGTTAATTGCACCCCCCCCCCCTCTTTGTGAAACGAGCCTGCTCGGTCGGCTTCGCGCTCGTTACCGGTACCGTGACGGGCCGGGTCGCTCTCCCTCTTTTGCCATGTGGTCCGAACGAGTTCGTGCACCGTTGACTGGGGGGGGGGGGTAAAAGAAGGCTGGGTTCCTTAGCTGTATAGAGCTTTGTGGTGGGGTGCATGTACGGGGGCCGGAGGGAGTAGAGCCTTTGTAGTTTTGGTTTTTAATTTAATAGCCTAAAATTAAGGTATCATATAATTTGGCGCATATGCCCCCGCTGTCAGTTGCCAGGGTAGTCACCCTAAAAGGGGGAGGGGGGGGAATCCCGCGCCTAGATAACTCAAAAATGAGAAAGAGACAAGGCCGTGGGTACCAGGTGTCGGTCCTCGTGGGAGGTGAGGGGCGAAAGGAGAGGATAGTGGTGTTTGGGGCTCAATTTTGTTTTCTCGACTCCACTCAAGTTTGGCCACTACTACTACTACTAATAATAATAATAATAATATAAATAAGGTTAATGTTGGGTTTATGCTAGTGATGGGACGAGTTCTCAGTATCGGTATCGAATGTCGGTAGTATCGGCTGTTTTTAGCAGTATCGGAGCTCGTATCGGTATCGGGACTTTTATGTCTCATTTCCGATATCAAAATCCGATATTTGCCCATTCATTCCCAAGACACTGTGTGCAATCATTTTACAACATGTATTCATTCTATTTAAGGATTATATTCCTGTGTCCTGTACGTCAAAAAATTTCCATGATATGCACCCAATTTATTTACACAAAATTTAACCTTTTATAACCCTTTCAACCCTTTAGTTTTTCAGGGAAGCACAAGGAACAAGCACAGGCCAAACTACTAGTTTACACGTACGTGGAAAATTCACGTAATTGCAATCAATCAAATGACTGCAGTTAATTTGGTATAAATAATACAATTTTATTTAAATGTTTAACTCAATATTCGTAAATTTCGATAATTTTATCCCGTTCAAAAATATTTTGAAAATAGTGTACACGTGCCGTCATAAATGAGGGAAAATTTTACATTATTTTCATCTCCATTTTTATTGGGTAAATCTTGAACAAAAGATTAGAATTTCTAGTCATTTCCGTCACAATGAAAATTATTATTACACAAAAAAACATGCAATTAGCTTGAAATCAAAGCCGTTCCATATAGTTATATTGTATGAATGCAACCAAACCAAATAATTTATATTTTTTTTTCCATCGTTTTTCCGACAAATTTTATTTCGTTTAAAACAGCTGAAAGTTAAGCTTTAAATAGACTCTTTAATCTTTATGTACAACTTTTATCTATAAATGTTTTTTGTTTTATATTCCTTCGATATTCATATTCAATTTTCACCCATTGCAGAATGAATATGAACAGTTACATGAAATAAACGGTAGTGTTAGAGAGTAACCATATCGAACATGTTCAAACAGGGTTCATTCAAACGAACAAACACGAAACATATGACTCAAAATTTTTTATTGTATTACGAGGGGCCGTCAATAAGTTTTGCGAATCGGTAGGGCAAAACAGAGGAAGGGGGATAGCTGTTTGGGGGGGTGTTAGGAAAAGTTATGACAAGTCAGGACCTGCAGCCGCACGCTCCTCCCTCGTCTATTTAAGAAGCAGTAGCTGATCGCAGATCGTCAGTCACAATTTTTCAACAATGGAGAAGGTTGAGCACCGCGCACTGATCAAATTTTTGACCAAGGCAAGAATGCAAAAGAGATCCATGAACGCATGGTTGCAGTGTACACCGACACCGCCCCTTCTTATGCAACCATTGCTCGCTGGAATAGGGAGTTCCGCCATGGTTGTTAGTCCTTTGAAGATGACCTCCGTCCAGGAAGCCCGTCAGACGTGACCAACGAGGACAATGTGGCCCATGTGGAGAGGATGATCCTCAAAAATCGACGGGTGAAGGCCGAAGAAATCGAGCGAGAACTTGGAATATCACATGGAAGTGTTATCAACATCATCCACGACAATTTGGCCATGACCAAGGTCCCTAGAAACCTCACACCCTATGATCCACTTCAACGTCGTCAAAGTTCGGAGGAGCTGCTTCTCCTGTACAACCAAGACCCGGCGGGATTCGAGTCACGCATAGTGACAGGTGATGAAACGTGGGTCCATCACTAGGATCCCGAGACCAAGCTCGAAATCATGGCCCGGAAGCACAGGGGCTCTCCAACCCCCCATCAAGTTCCGGACCCAACCCTCAGCCGGGGAGATCATGGCCACCATCTTCTGGGATTCTGAGGAAGTGTTGATGGTAGACCATGCGCCTCGCGGAAGGACCATCACAGGCCAATATTACGCCGAGGAACTGGCTGGGTTGAAGAAGTGCATCCGTCAGAAGCGGCGCGGCAAGTTGACACGCGGTATCCTGCTCCTCCACGACAATGCCCCTGTCCACAAGGCCAGAGTTGCACAAGCTGCCCTGCGCGAGTGCAGATTCAAGGAGCTCAACCATTCCCCCTACAGTCCAGATCTGGCCCCTAGCGACTACTTTTTATTCCGCCAGCTCAAGGCTGCACTGCGTGGACGCCGGTTTGGGGACGATGAAGATGTCCAGCTCGCCGTCCAGGACTGGATTGAACAGCAGTCGGGAGATTTCTGGTTGTCGGGAATTCGAAGACTGTAGGGGAGATGGTTGAGCTCCTCGAATCCGCACTCGCGCAGGGCAGCTTGTGCAACTCTGGCCTTGTAGACAGGGTATTTACTAATACACAAACACGTACGTATATATATATGCAACAAAGCTCACAGGGAAAATTAATACGAGGATTCCAAGTACTTTCGAACTTTATATCGAGTTCTTTATCAAGAAATAACAAAAGTATTGAAAATTGTAATATATATATATATATATATATATATATATATATATATATATATATATATATATATATAAGGATGATACAGAGGAGAGGGAACGCCCACAAAAAAAGCAAAAAACCAATCGACAAAATTCATTAATATGAAATGGAAACTTTAGGAAGAGCGAAGATAAAAATACAAAAT
The DNA here is from genome assembly GCA_963969495.1 of Ceratothoa steindachneri. NCBI lineage: Eukaryota > Metazoa > Arthropoda > Malacostraca > Isopoda > Cymothoidae > Ceratothoa > Ceratothoa steindachneri. Next base: position 166,284,847 of record OZ018329.1, on the reverse strand, counting down.
AAGATAATTAAAACAGGTAAATTCAAAAGCCTAAAGGTTGACAAGAGAATTAAAATACCACCGCCTCGGCAATTAAGGAGGGAGAAAAATCTTAACGAGAGATTAACCTCAGAGGTCAGGATCTAAAAACCAAGGTATAATAAGTAGAAATGTTCTAAAGACTTGACTCAAATGTGAATAAATACAGACAAAAACATAAGTCTACATAGATGCACACAAAATATAATTAAATTGTTTAGTAATTTGAGACGAAATATTTATATTAATTGTATTGCAATCGTATCATATTGTATTATATATGATTTTTAAGGTAATTTTTAAATGTAGGTGGGGCTTCTCCCCCATGCCCTCACTTAATTATGGGAGTCGCATCCCCCCGCATTTTTTAAATAAACTCGTAATATTCACAATTCGAAAGCCTAACTTTAGATTTGAATTCAAAAGGCGATTGCTAAATGTCGTTTGGCCTCTAGTTTTTCTACCGTTTTCCTTGACTTCAGACATATACACCTCACCCCCGAATGCTATTAAAATCAATCATATTTGATTTAAAATTGATTAATATGAAATGTCCACATCATATTTTAATTCAGAAAAAATATTCCCTTCAAAATGCTAAATAATACAGTTGATTTAAAATTCACAATGTCTCCCAAGATGGCGGCCAATCTAGTTTTCGCCATAACAACATAATTAGAAATTTGCCCACATTAAGTACTGAACAAGCTATATATATAGTGTATATCTATGATATATGCTATATCGCATTTGAGTATTTTTTTACAAGTACAGATTTTATATAAAGCACCCCAAAAATTCGAGGGTGGGAATAAACCCAACTAACCAAAAATAATAATGACAACATAAAAATAAACGAAGCCACGTGGCTGAAAATTGGAGTAAGAGTCGAGAAAACAAAAAAAGACCCGTTTTTTTGTCGGGGGCGGGTGGGGGGGGGCATGGTCCAAGATGAAGGTGTTACTTTTCTGTGCCAATGAAGGTGGATGGTGGGGGTAGTTTTGTAACTAGTGAGGTGTGTAGTGACGTATATAGCAAGAGTTGTTTCCGCACACGCCTTTGAGTCGACGCAGCGCCCCCTGACGGCGACTCCCAACGAGCCCGGAAACTCGGTTGCTAGGCTTGGAAATCGAGCCTCTTTCTAGCCTCTCTACTAGCGAGGGATCCGCGGGGCTTCATATTCATCTCGTTCTTTCGTGTCAGTTTCGGAGGGGGGGAGTTTTTCCAATTTATATCATTAAGTTTTCATATTTATATTTTAAAGTAGCCTAGTTCTAGGCTGTCGTGTTTTTCGGCGACTTATGCCCAAGTGGGTAGTTGCCAGATGGGCTCTATAAAATAATAAAAAAAAAATGTTTCGGGGGGTGCGGCGGCGAAGGTTCTTTGTAAAAGAGGAGCTTTCGTTTCGACTCCCCGAATTGGCCTAGATCCTTCAGGGATTCATATATCCTGCCTATTAATGGGATCGATCAATAGTGATCAAGGTTTATCTTCCCCATTTTCCAAGCTGGTACCCCCCATGCCTCGGGTGCACGGGACTTGTGGTAGTTGCAGGCAGTCGCCAGATGGAAGAACGACAAAAAAGGGCCGATTCGCCTATCGGGCTCTTTTTTTTAGCCCTTTTCTCCCAATCTCTTGAGTATTTTTAGTCGCGAACCATATAAGTTACATGTCGGGAGGTAACCATTTTACTTTTCAAGGAGTTTTTGAAAGGTTTGAAGGTCGTAAGGTCAGATGATATCTTTATTAATTAATTCCCCCCCCCCCCTGCAAATTATTGAAATAATTGAGAGCACGCGACTTAGGTCTGTTGACCTTGCTAGAGTAGCTGGCAAAAATCCACCTGCGGCGTTTGCTCGCTTCGCTCACAAAATTAAGGAAGTGTGCAAGATAAAAATGTTTTTTTCACACCTTCCAAATTCGTGTGCTTGGGGAACAAAAGCATTTCACATTATTTTTAATGCACAGACGACGCGCGCGCGCACACAAACACACACACGAGCGCTAGGATCATTATAATTAGGTGTGACAATCACGAAACGTCCGAAAAGTTTGTTTCAGCAAAGAACCTTTATTATATTTATAGTCTATTCCCCTTTATTATATGCACAACCTATTCCCCTTTATTATATATACAGCCTATTCCCCTTTATTATAGGGTATTTGTCGATTTATGCTTCAGCCAAGTACCAAACTTGTTCTCCTCTTTCCCCGTCTTTGTTGAAACTTTGGACAGACGTTGCCGCGCCGTGCGTCCTACTAAGTTCACAGGGTTGGGTATAACACGCTATTAAAAATAAATGAGGTGTCTACGTGGCATCTTTTAGGACAATTAAAAGGATATTTTATAAAATTATATTCACGGTAATTATTTGTTAGTAGTGATATTCTCTCTGGTCGCCATCTTGTGGAGAGAGGAGGTTCGCGTCCAATCCCGTGTTTAACAGGATGTCCCCAATGAGGACCTTTTCTCAGCGGTGCTACGAAAGTCATACAAGGTCAACATGCCTAGGTCGCGTACTCTCAATTCTTCTGACCCTATGACCTTACGACCTTCAAAACTATCAACCACTGGGGAAATCAGACTCATAGTTAGTTTTATTTTAATAATTCCTGGACTAATCTTTGGAGGACCTTGGTAATCATATAATTTGAATGAGAATGTAAAACAACATAAAGGTTTTCAATATCGTTAGAATCGGCCGAATAGTTACGATGTTATTGCAAAAAAACTCATTGGAAAATAAAATGTTTACCATCTGACCATCGAGCTACGGATCAATTAGTTGCGTTCACGCGACTAAAAATAAGAAAAATCGTTCTGGTATGATGGATATTAACTTAATATTCCGATTGATAGTTCTCTAATTTGTCTGTAATAGTTACTCGATAATTGTCAACCCGTTCTGGCGATGGACCCCGTCTTCAATACCTTGGACTCGCGTCGACCTCGCTTCAGCCTTACCTGTCTCGTCTCCCGCTGTGAAATAGTGTTTTAATTTTCTCTTTCCTACGGTGACACGAGCTCCTACAGTCTGAAGAGAGGTTGATTGTAAGTGTATGTGCACATGATCGTGTGCATTCTGGTCTTTATACAGACCTCGATGTGTGGCGGTGTCAATGAAAGTGAAGACACTAAAACCGGTACGTGTGTTTGATATTATTATATTGTTGCTCTATTATTATTTTTCGTTAGGGGTGAGTACACTTTCGTACCTCCCTGTACGTTGCATCATCACGCCGGGAAAGCCTAGGATGAGAAGCAGCACCATCTTACATGCAGGGCCTCAAGATGCTTGAATGTTGACTTGATGAAGGATCCCCGGTAACTTTTGCCCTTCTCCGGATAGTTAATTTGGTAAACCTGAAGATCGGCAGCGCGACCGATGGCACGCAAAATATTCCGTCCCTATTCCAATATGTTTCACCTTTTTGAGTAAATTTAAGGTGACTGCTCGTGGGGGAGATATCTGCGTGCCCCCCCCCCCCCCCTACGATGCTCCTGAGTTTCAATCGCATGGCCCCGCAAGAGGCGCGGTGATTTGCCATCCTGGCCGCCGTGCCGACGAGACCCTGCACCCCGTCTGACCCCAGTTTAGCCTCTTCTCCTTCCTTCAGACTTGTGTTTCCCCGCTGTTTCTTCGCTTTTCATACAACCTCTCCAACAACTTTCTCTGATCAGCCTCTAATTTCACAGGGTATATGCTGACCTCAGCCAACCGTCCCGGGTCGGGGCTGAGGGGGGGGGGGACAATGTTCCCTCACCCCTGAGCTCCGGTTTGGGATGGTGGTTTTTTAACAACCTGCTTTATCCCCACCCATACCTTCCTCACATCCATTTTCCTCTCCTCTTCACACTATCAATTTTACGCCGTGCCCAAGGTAAAGCCGCCATGCTGAAGGCCGGCACCTGGCTCTGCCAGGCCTGTACGAACTCCTTGCAGAGCGGGCTACTGTGAGGGGTGATGAGCGATTGCTTCGCGTATTAAATATAGGGTCACCATGCCCCATGATGAACAAATAAAAAATCACCCCTCAACTTCCCATGTTCCATCGACGGAGCCGCCCTCGGACAACTGCTCAGAAAAAAATGGAGGGGTCCTCCCTCTGTGCTTGCGCAGGGGACCCTCCAAACTTCTCTAACCGGAGATGAGGCTTACTCCTCTCCTTCGCCCACGGGTGTAGGGGACTCCCCCTCACCCCCTTCTCTGGAGGTGCTTTCGGGCACCTCCTTTTTTCCAGCCGCAGTCCCCCCTTTTCTTTCCAAGGGGACTGCCAAGAAAGCCAGCAGGCAGCCCATAGCCGACCGCTCCCCATTAAAGCGGCTCTGTAGGGCAAACCCCCTTAGGGGGGAGAGGGAAGCCAGGCTCCTTCCGTCGCTTCCCTCAAAAGACCTGCTGTTAAGAATATTAAATCTTGCCGGGGTCAAGGCCTGTGCCTCCCCAGACGTGACTAGAGACCTCTGTCAACAGGATCTGTGATGTCCTGGGGGGGATGGCCCACTAGAGCCCCCCCCCCCCTGAAATATAATGATCCTTGAGGCAACCAAGCCTCAGGCGGTAGGGCCTTCCATGGGAGGGAATCCGGGCTCGGCGCCAAGCACCGAATCCGAATCCGCCCCTATGCAAGGTCCTCAAACGGCTAGGGTTTCCGAGGCAGTACAAGGAGGGGAGGGATCTCCTTCGACCGGTGCCCCTACGACTACCAGGACCTTTTCCATTTCGGAGAAGGACCTAGCTGAGGCCGGTCCATCTGGCCTGGGGACTCGTGCCGGCGGAGGGGAGAAGCGGGTTCATTCCCCGCCCTCCTTTCCTAAAAAGAAAAGGAACAGGAAAAAGTCGTAAAAGACTCGGGGCTCCTCTCCATCCGCGGGGGCTGCTGGGACGGATGGGTCTGCTGCTTCGGTAAACGACCAAGCCAGATTGGCACATCCGGCCTCTCTGCCCACCCCGACTAAGACCAAAAGTGTGCAATGCGGAGCCTCGATAACATCGGGGCCCCTCATTCAGAGGCTACCTGGCGTTTTCGAACCCGCTGGCTTCAAACGGTTCTTCGTTATTCGCTCCACTGATGGCAGCATGTTGGCCAAGGACAACATGATCCATCAGAGGAGAGCATTAGCTAGTGTAATTGGTAGAGAGCTGAAGGTGTCCCATTTATTGGACGGGAGCCTTTTGGCGAATGCGGTGAATCCCTCCGAGGCGGGTAAGATAAGTGTTTTTCGTACACTTGATGGCACCCCGGTGAGTGTGACGCCGCACTCTACCATGAACTTTGTGAAAGGAGTATTTTATGCGAGGGAAATCGTTTACTACTCCATTGAGGACATCACCCTAGAGCTGGCTGACCATGGGGCAGTCAAGGTCGAACGTGTGATGAGAAAACAAGGAGGGGCCTCGAGACCCACCCCTACACTCTTCGTCCCGTTCGACTGTGCAAAGCTTCCTGTGTCGGTCCTTGCCGGTTGGTACCGCTACCGCGTAAAGGGATTCGTGCCACTGCCGCGGCGGTGCTATTACTGTCACCACTTCGGCCATACTAATCGATCATGTAGACCTGCAAAGTCGGGGTCACCTGAAGTATGTGTAAATTCCTCCAAGGCCGCACACGATAAGTCCAAATCGTGTGTGGCCAAGTGTGTCAATTGCGGAAAACCGCACTCCTCTTCTTCGAAGCAATGTGGCGAATATCTCCTTGAGATCAAATTCTCGCCGTTCAGACCCAGGATTGACTAATTCCGCGAGGTTAAGGACTTGGTCCTGGCGCGCCCGGCTCTGTTTAGGACGTCTTATGCCTCAATGGTTAGAAAGACACCCTCTGCTCCTGGCCCATCCAGGCCAACGAGCACAGTTGGCCTGTGGGCTGAGTGGCTCGAAGACGGTGGATCATCGAAAATAGCCGCCTCCGAAGCCGCAACGCCCGCCTAAGGTTTCGAGGCGGAGGGAGGAAAACACTCGCATGGCGATCCCAACCTCCCCCAATAGTCCTCGAAGGCGACAGCGTCTTCAGCGCTTTGTCCGGCCAACAGCGCCCGGGGTTCTGCATCCGGGAAGCGTACGGCCATTCCTGTGAGCTAGCCTTGGAGGGTATATTCCTTCAATGGAATTGCCGTGGACTCCGGGCCAACCGGGAGGAGCTTCGGAGGCTCGTCCCGTTCCCCGTTAGCTATTTTTCTACAGGAGACCATGCTAGGCGCGTGCCCTCTGCCCGCCCTCCCGGGGTATAAGGGTTTTGCGAGCCCACCACTACGAGATGGGTGCCGGACTTGGGGATGCGTGGTTTACACCCGGCATGATGTCTCCGTTCTTTTCACTTTAGATACCTCCTTTCAGGCAGTGGCTGTGCAGCTTCACCTGGATAGGAGGTATACTATCATTTCTGCGTACATTCCACCGTCAGCTGACTTCGACGTGGGGGACTTCCGTCGCGCCGTGGCACGGTTGCCGAGGCCCTTTCTTTTGCATGGAGATCTGAACGGCAGATATCCTCTCTGGGGGGAGGATTACTTAATAAATCCCAGGGGACAAGTCTTGCCGATCTGATCGAAGAGCTTGAGATAGGTGTCCTAAATGTGGATGAGTTTACGCATCACTGCCCGAGAACCGCTTCATTTTCTTGCCTTGATCTATCTTTGTGCTCTTCGGATGCACAACCTGATTTTGATTGGGGGGGGGTGGTCGATGACCTGCATGGTAGTGATCACTTTCCCATTCAAATATCATTTTCAGTGCAACTGCCGCCTGAGAGACCACCTCGGTGGTGCTTGGCACGGGCGCGGTGGCCTGCATTTCAGGAAATGACTGAATTCTCTATCTCAGTCGAGGAGTTTAGGTCGGTAGATGAGGCCGTTGAGTTCTTCTCCCGTAAACTCATCGCCGCGGGCCTGAAAACTATTCCCATAACGTCTGGCCGTTTTGCAGGCCGACGACTCCCATGTGGGTCGGCCGAGTGCGAGACGGCCCCCAAACAGAAGCGTTACACCTACATGCGCTATAAGCGCCGCCCGAACGATTTCACTGTCGCTGAATTTCGTCGGGCTAGGGCTAGGTTCCGGTATATTTCGAAGCACGCCCGCCGCTCTTCTTGGCGGGCATGCGTGTCTTCACTTAACGGGAAGACCCGTCTGGCAGAGGTGTGGAAGCGAGTCAAAAGGATTCGGGGCAAGTTCTCGCAGGACCCTCCTCCCGTTGTCCAGGAGAATGGGACCGCAATCTCGGACCCCGCGTCCGTGGTGGAATCCTTCGCGACGGCTTTCTCCGCATTCTCTAGCCGTGATGCTGCTCCGCCAGCATTCAATGCACGTCGTGATGTCGCGGAAGGCCGCCGGCTGGACTTTACCTCCAGAAGCGGAGAACCCTTCAACGACAGGTTTACTGTGAGTGAGTTGCGTTCCGCTCTTGCTTCGTGCGAGGACACCGCCCATTGTCCGGAGTCCCGTACGCCATGTTTCGACACCTGGGTGAGCGAGGCATGGCCTTTGTTAGATTTTTTCAACAGGATCTGGGTGGAGCGTCTCGTCTCAGATTCCTGGCGAGTCGCTACTATGCTCGCCTTTCGCAAACGGGGAAGAGAGCACTCTACTCCGGCCGGTTTCCGCCCAATCTCTCTAACCTCTTGCGTTTGAAAGTTGATGGAGAAATTGGTAAATGTTAGATTAGCCTTTTTCCTCGACAGCGGAGGCCATCTGTCTTCTGCAAAGTGCGGCTTCCGCAAGTTCCACTCCCCCACGTCGCATGCTCTGCTCCGATTGGAAAATACCGTCTGCGAGGCCTTTCTTCGGAGACAGCTCTAAGCCACGGTGTTTTTCGATCAGGAGAAGGCCTATAATACCGCATGGTGATACGGTATCATGGAGACGCTCCACACGATGGGGGCGACGGGACGCATCCCAATCTTTATAGCTGAATCTTTGCGAGATCGTCGATTCCGCGTACGGGTGGGGGGAGCCCTCTCCGGCCCAATGGAGCAGGAAGAGGGTGTCCCGCAGGGAAGTGTCCTCAGTGTCACACTCTTTGCCCTGAGTATCAACGGCATCACCTCGGTGCTGCCGGAAGATGTTCTCGCTACGCTCTACGTGGACGACCTTTCGATCTCTTTTGGCGCGGCCCAGATGCCAACTCTGGAGTGTCGACTCCAACAGGAATTGGACTGCGTCTCTCGCTACGCCTTTCTTTTTTATCGATCGTTTGTTCGTTCGAATCTCGACTACGGATGCGAATTTTATGCATCCTCAGCCGATCGTTTATTGCGGAAGGTGGAGTCGATTTACCACACCGCCCTTCGCCTGGTGACCGGTGCCTTCGCACTTCCCCCATTGAGAGCCTACTAGTCGATGCTGAGGAGATGCCACTCGCTCTACGCCGCGTACAGAGCATCACTCGCCTGTACGCGCGAGCCCGGCGCCTCCCTCAGTCGCCCATAGGTCTTACTGCATCCGCTGCTGATTTCGATGGTGCCTATGCCGCCGAGAGATGCCAGTCATACCCTAAGCCGTTTGGTTTAGGTCCAGGAAACTCCTTCGAGAGCTAGGTATAGCTCTCGGGTCGGTGGCGCCCCTAGTTCTGCCCAGGACGCCTCCCTGCAGGGTACAATATTTGGCTATTTGTTGCCACGCCTCTGCTCCCAAACTTTCCACAGCGCTGGGTGTATTGCGTTTGACCTTTTTGGAGCAGACCTCATGTCACGCTGCAACCGTGCCAGTGTATACGGATGGCTCCAAATCCGAAGACGGGGTCGGATTCCACGCCCTATCCCCTCTGTTTGAAGTCAGCGGTGCTCTGCCAGGCGCTGCGTCTTTCTTCACGGCCGAGCTGGTGGCAATACACCACTCGGTACGGGAGATTACGCGACGTGACCGGATCGTGATTTATAGCGACTCACAAAGAGCCCTGAGTGCTCTCTGGGCATTGGAATCTCCGCACCCTCTGGTTCGCGATATCCTTGAGCCGGATGGATGTCGAGATTATCTTCTGCTGGGTTCCTGGACATGTAGGAATTGCGGGAAATGATAGCGCCAAAGAGACCGTGAGAACTCTGCGACCGGACCAGCGTTTCGCTCTTCCTCACACCGACTACATAACATGAATACGGGCAGCTCTTCGGACTGCTTGGCAAAGAAGATGGGAGACGGTCGAAGGGAACTTAAAGCTGCGTGTCATTGCGCCGCGACTGTTCCCATGGACCTATTCCCCAATGCCGCGACGGCTTCAGGTCGATTTCTGTTGTCTCCTAAACGGGCACATTCTTGTGACGCATCCCCATTTGATGGAGCGCTCCCCAGCGCCCTATTGTGACGACTGCGTCGTCCTCCAGACTTTTCGGCACATTCTTGTTAAATGTTCCAGTCTGGGCGATCTTCGCGCACGTTATCTGTCCCGGTACCGGGATAGGCGGGGTCGCTACCGCCTGTTCCCTGTACTCTAGACGAATGCGTGCACATTGACTGGTGGACTTATAGACTTTTGGGGGGAGGCCGGCATTCTCCCCTTTATTTAACTAGGTTTTATTTTTTGGTTATTGTTTTCTTTGTAGGTCGCACACTCCTTCTCCGGAGTTAGGGGGACCTCCCCCCAACGCCGGAGATTGCTTCCTAATTGTTACGATCTTCCCTTTTTATCATTGTTGTGTTTTCATATTCTTATTTTAAAGTAACCTACTGCTAGGCTGTGGTGATTCCGTCGACTTATGCCCAAGTGGGCAGTCGCCAGATAGGTTCCTAAAATTAAAAAAATAATTCAATCACATGGGGGATGGGGCTGGGTTGCACAGCCCCCAGTATATAATCACAATTGTTTATAGAATAATGTTCCAACGTTTTTATTTAACCAAACGCGCATGAATATTTATGCGCGGGTGAACGAAAGATAAACGCAACTTGTGTCGTTTCGGCTGAAAAAAAAAACACTTTTTCGGGCGCGCCGCAGATCTTCAGGTTGACCGTTAATCTCCTGGACCTGTTCGTGAGAGTGGTTCACTATCCGAACAAATAATTATAGAGTCTGTTGCCATCGCCGTCCAATAATTTGCCGATCTTCAGCACAATATATTAGTCTCTACTGAATTTTCTTTCTTGGTAACTAGTGACTATTGTGGCCTTGTCTCCAGGACCTCAGTAGAGGGCAGTACGTCAACGAAGGGGTCCCCACAAGAGGAGAGCCCCGGCATTCGCTGGATGCCCTTGAACATCGTGCACCCTTCTTGAACGTTCTACGTTCCGGTAGAAAGTAGACGTAATATTTCAAGCAGTATTTTTGTTTGGACACGAGCCCACTTTGGCACATCATTGGTGATTGCCTGATTTTATTCGCTTGGGATTATTTTTAGCAAAGGAAATATAATATTTCTGCCCCACGCTGCCAGCGTTCTGGTCGGTATAATTTCCGGGAGAATGGTTATTCCCGGTGCCATTCACGATTGTCACTGTGATATGGTAGTCGAATTCACCTCATTGTTCATTTAACTATGAACGAGGGACAAAATACACGTTTTGACTACACACTGAACCACGTTAATAGCTTGGTAGGGAAAGTTAGGATTTTTCGGTTCTCCTGTGACTCAATTTTGATGAAACTTTTCCCAGCTGTTCGGTCCAATATGGCAACACTTGTTTTCATGATGCTTTGTTACGTCCTTTATTTTTTTTATCTTTGATTCGTCTTTTTTTATGTGAACCACGTTAATAGCACATATCCTCTTTAGGAACAATGGAACCTCTCAGAAGCCTCAACGACGAAGAAAAATCATCATCAATGAAAGTGCTGAAGACACCTCTGTTGATGTTATTGTGAAGAAGTTAGTTCGCCGTGTGGACACGGTTAGACGATTTCTGAAGGAGCCTTCGCTAAGGAAGAAGCGTTCCGATCGTGAAAGATAGGCATTTGAGGAATATTGGCCGCGAGTTACGGTGGGAAACGTGGAAAACAATCAGTCATTTTCACCGCCACTGGTCGTCCCCATGTACCGAAGACCACCAGGAACCGTATCCCAGGGACCATGGCTTCCGTGCGAGTTACCCTGAAACTGCCTCCTTTAACGCCCCGTCAAAGACTTTGAGGCTTCAATAGGCCCGGAAGTACATGACGTTGGACATGATTTGCGTTTTCTTCACTGACGAGTCCTGGGCGACCCTTGACTGACCTGTCGGTTGGGCAAATGGTTCGGTCTATTTCGGAGACGAGCGTCATCCAAGTTTGCGACGTCATCAGCCCCCAAACGAGGAATCCGAAACAAAATTGAAGGACGTGACATATCATAAGTGTTGCCATATTGGACAGACCAATTGGGAAAAGTTTCAAAATTGATTCACATAGAAGCGACAAATCCTCACGTTCACTACCAAGCCATTAGAGTAGCTCAGGGTGTATAAATTTTATTTTATGCCCAAATTATCTGAAAATAACTGTGATTGCGTTAGATTATGCAATAATGCTAATACCAACACCCCAAACCACTAAAACTTATCCTTTTTAACTTATTGAATCTCGTTTGCTGTTTGGGAGTAAATTGTTGGAATGGCTCGAAAACTCCTCTCTCGTTCGCAGCTCGGCTTACTCCTGTGAAACACCAGCTAGTTGTTATTCGCAGCGATCCAAGCCTTCTTATTCTTTCATTACTTAAGGTCATATACAAACACCGCATCTATCCCCTACCTTTCCTCTACACTGACTGTATCCAGACACCCTTTCCTCGGGTAGTGCCCACCTGATTTCGTTTCTTCGCACTCGTCCCTGCTGCACGGGTGACCTTGCCTTCTCTGTAGTTGCTCCTAAGCTGTGGAATGGTCTGCCTCCTGTCACATGCCTCTCTCCCTCTCGTACCTACGACGATGAAAGAAGACGTGTAGGATCGTTGCGTACCCCGTTAGCCCCCCTCCCCCGGTCAGGTTTGGCATGGTCACCTATGCTGACGCTGACATGCGGGTGGTCGCGTCCCCTACCCGCCCCAAATGCATGCAAGAGGGTATGTGGCCATATATCTTCCATACATTTTCACTTTCATCTTCACTTATTTAATTTGCAGCTCTCCCTTACCAAACTTTCTGCAGGAGATGCCCTCGTTGGTTCCCCCTCCCCCAAAATTTGTAGGAATTTTTCATTGAGGGCTCAAAATACCCCTTCCCCAACCCCTATTCTCTCTAGCAGGGGGAGGGGAATTATCGGGGCTCCGGACGGCAGCGGCTCGATTAGTCAGGGGTTTCGCCGTCGCATCCGCATTGGGGTATGTGGGGGAGACTGGGGGTTTTCCCCAATAAGGAAAGCAGCGCCCCCCCGCCCCTTGTTCATGGACTCGGATCTTGAGCGGCGTAGTCCTGGTATTTGTATTCATTTGCTTCGAGTGGATTTTCTCATTCTCAATTTCCTTTTAATTTTTTTTGTTTTATTCCTTTTTCCTCTGCTTCCCATTCGCCCCACCATTTATCAAATCTTAGCCACCCCCTGCCTTCCATGGACCCCCTATTTCGCGTCAGGCCACGTTCGCTTTAGAGCAATTTGCGAGCCAAACGCCCCGAGCCAACACTAAAACCCTCTGCCAAAACATAGAATTTTTCTGCCTAATTTAAAAGGAACTTTTATAACTTCAGACTTCTATCTCCTCCCCCCCCCCCTTCCCCTCCTGGGGGTTTTGTAGGGGCGGGGCGAGTCAAGGTCATGGTGGATCCAACTCCCCAGGATGAAACGGGATTATAATCATACAAGAGGCTTCTATGTCGTTATTCAGAGTACTTAAGTCCATGAGCGCTAACAAATCGCCATTACTCAATTACTCACGCAGAAAATACAGTCGCATGTACACGACGTTAGGCTCTGACGGGAAATGGGTTGTTTACGCCAGAGGACGACACGTCTATCTCACAGGCTAGCATGTAACATTGTGTATGCAGTTCCGAGGAGGAGGAGGAGGAAGGCGATGTGCATGAAAAACTACCCTTGAAACCAGGTCTTAATTTAAAATTATGATCATTTACGACCCTGTATGGCATCCTCCTATAACGAGCTAACTTGAGATCTAAGGACCTGAATTAATGCATGGTGTTTAAACTCGATACTTTGCCGTTCTCTTCAGGTCTTCACTATTGCCAAGGTTGAGCCAGGTTCACGAGTTAATCAGGTTATATACCTTTCTCAATCTCGGGCCTACCCCCGACGCCGGAGCGCGCTTCCTTCTTGTTGCTTTTGGCTTAGCTTGTTTCTTCGTCTTTGTTCCTGTTTTTTTTATCTTTCTTTGTTATTTAGAAGGTTTTTACTTGTTTTGTTTTTTTAAATAATCTAACCTAGTATTAATTAAGCTGTAGCGTGATTGCGGCGACTTTTCCCCCTAGTGGGCAGTCGCCCTTAAAATAAAAAAAAATAAAAATTTCCCCCAAATCTTTCGACTTTGCTTACAAAATCTTATTGTAATTAGTGATACCTTTAATTAGTGATATCTTTAAGAAAATAAGATAGATTCAGCTGCGAGTGTAAGTATAGGCAACACTTAGGATTCATATTTTAGAAATATTTTCCGGTTTAGACTTCACTTGCATAATGTCTTGATATTACCTAACTTTCCAACTCCATTGTGACTACATATCAATACCAAATGGTAATATGAAAGGTGTAACAATGGCAAAGATTTATTGATGGAAAAACATAAATAATGGCAAGATGAAAACAATATCTGGTATGACCAGTTGAGCCTCAATAACAGCCGAAAGGCGTTTCTTCCAAGAATATAAGATTCGTGCTTGTTTCTGGAGGTATTTTATTCCACTCCTTCCATTTCAACAATGTTGGGCCTTGTACACAAGTTTCTTCAGCTCCCTTCCACTAAATGTGCGATGGATTTCAAATGTGTGATTTGAAAGGCCACTTGAATACAGTAATGTGATGGTGTGCTAGGTATTTCTAAGCAGACTTACTAGTATGTTTGAAATCGCTGTCTTGTTGAAAGGTGAAATGCCTTCCAACCCGTTTCCTTGTCGATTGCTTCACGTTTTCATCAGGTATGTGCTGGTAGTTTTCAGAATTCATAGTCCCATCTATCTCTTTTAATGTGCCAGTACCAGCAGCAGTGAAACATCCCCACAACATGATCGAACCTCCTTTTTCTATGAAGGCTTCGCTAGATCTCCGACAAACGTACTGTACCGTTCGCGGTTTGGGCTAAAGTACTCTATTCTTTTCTCACGACCTTAGTTTTTATCTAATGTAACTTTGCTTTCTCCCAGATTCTCTTTAGCTAACACCAACCTTTTCAAGAGAGGCTTCCTTCAAGGAACACGTCCATGAAAACCTTTCTCGTGTAAATAATATTTCACTGTTGAAGCGTCTACATCCCCATGGCGTGCTGCAAGATTTGCTTGAACTCATTTTATCAAGTCTTGGGATTGTTTATAACTGTCCGAACATATCAATGGCTCAGTTTCTTTGGTCGACCTTCACGCAGGCGATTTACTGTGCTGCAATTAGATTAATATTTCACAATCGTGTTCCTTACAGAAGAAATTTTGAATGTTTACAATGGATTTTTTTTTTTTTTTTTAGCCATGACTGGCTTGTGCTATTTAATACGGTTTCTTGGAGATTTTGAATGCTCAACGGTATTCACCATTGCGCTCTTCGTCATGTTTCCTAGCCGAAGTCGAGACAACGAATGACATCTTACGCGTAAATTAGCAGCAACTTATCTTCTCGTTTACTCAAGGTTCGTTCAGAAAACGTCTTAGAAACTTCCTGTTGAGGGACGAAGGCGTGTAACCCAAAGGTCTCAAAAAGGTACACACCTCTGTAAGCCAGGCCGCCACTGTCGGCGCTGGGCTCGGCCACAATTGAATTGGGGGGTGGTAAATACCTTCGAGTGCACTATTATTAAGGTTGGCTCTGAATGGGAATACGTTTGCCGGGTTTGTCTCAAGGGTTATTCGAAAGATAAACACTAAAAAAATAAACTTTAATACAAATAATAATAAGAACAAGGGCACAGATAAATATGGGAATCTAAATAATTAGTACGACCAAAGAATATTATGTCGGGCAAAAATTAGGAAACTAGGCCCGGGAAAAATATATAAGGGATTCAATAAGTTGGGTGAAGGAAAGACTTAACAAGTCTATTGGCGTTACACAAAATGGGGGAGTTCTTTTTAGAACTAGGAACGGAGAGGTGGGACTTACGAGGAAAGGACTCCTGGTTACCTCTGGAGGCTGAACTGGGGATGTGGAAGACCAATGGCCAGGTCTTCGTCGATGGGGTCTCGATGCGAAGGCGTCTAGAGAGACTCCGAAGGGGGTTGAGATTACCTCGGCTCAACCAATGTAGTGAGACGAGAGAAACCCAGGACAATCTTCCCGGGCGTAAACGGGGTTTCTTTAATCTTCCTCTGATCAGGGCGGATTATTCGAAGACGATCTGCTGACGAGATCACAAGGGCGAGGGGACCACTTTACAGGGGACAGATACTCGGATCTGGACTGTAAGAAGCTCGGGCTCTCTCTATCTGCTGAGGCTTTGCAGACATCACCTTAAATAGGAGCCACAGCCATGGTCGTCAGAAGGCTGTGCGCAGCAAGGCGTCCCAAGGGATATCGGACGCCACTTAAGCAAACATGGACCTTGATAATTTCGGAGCAGTTACGAGGCGAAAGGGAAATAAGCGAGATTCCCTTCTACCCCAAAAGGGGGGAAGATGAGCACGGGTGCTGGGCTTCAGAGCGGGACGGCGTTAGCAAACGGGTAAGGCGGTAATAAAGCACCCTAAATTAAATACAGCTGCGCTGATCCGTCTCGACCAGGGAAATTCTGTGTCATAACGGCGTATTGAGTGTCATGTTCCCACACTTCCTGACCGTCTCTTTCAATGTGGTTTAATGGATTCATATATATATATATATATATATATATGAATCCATTAAACCACATTGAAAGACAAAACGGAATAATTTTTCCTTGCAGTAATATTTTTATTACCTTTTTTCGAAAAAATCCGTGCAAGGAAGCGATTCGAACCAGGCACACTGAGGCAGCGAGCACAGCTTTGATCACAGTTAAAAGTATGCCGTTAGTACACTACGCTACGCTTAGCGTAGTTTACTAGCGGCATACTTTTAATTGTGATCAAAGCGGTGCTCGCTGCCTCAGTGGGCCTGGTTCGAATCGCTTCCCTGCACGGATTTTTTCGAAAAAAGGTAATAAAAATATTACTGCAAGGAAAAATTATTCCGTTTTATCTTTCAATGTGGTTTAATGGATTCATTTTCATCATTCTCTCGTACTACTTTGAGATATATATATATATATATATATATATATATATATATATATATATATATATATATATATATATATATAATGCTTATGTAATCATTAAAGCCCTCTTATAATATTTACTAGTATACAAAACCAGCATTTATTTAAAATAATCTCCTGCTCTAAATTATTTAAATATAAGCTTGAATGTTCTTATTACAATATTTTATCTCGAAAAACGAATATACAAATGAAGCCCTGTTCGATGTTGTTTATACTTATACACTTAGGTGTATTGGGCAACAACTGATGTGTTGAATGTTGCGCTTTTAAGATGATTAAGGTGGAATCAAGGTGCAAATGGAATGGATTGAAATGGTAGGTTATTAGGAATAAAAGGCTCGAGTGCCGATCTTGATGAATGGCAGATGCCGTTCTGGTTCTCTTAAGTGGGTTTGAGGGCTTGCTTACTGTGGCTGGGTCCTTGACTTTATTGTTTCAGCTAGTGTGAATGAACTAATAGGTGACGTGAGTAGAGAGAGAGAGAGAGAGAGAGAGAGTCGTCACTCGAGTGAAAGTACAGGATGATCCGAAAGTCTTGTGAACCCTTACCTTAATTGATCTTGTCAGAAACAGTTTATGTTCCCAACGCTGTATAGTCTTCTTCGGAGGGGCTAGCCTGCCGAATATTGCAGTGAAGTCGTGTCGCACATCCTCCATGCTCTTGCCAGAATGCACATGATCATGTGCACATACACTCGCATTCATCCTCTCTTCCAAACTGTACGAGCTCGGGTCAGTCTTCTGAAGTGAAAAATTAAAACAATTTTAACAGGGAGTGATAAGACTTTCGGTCATTTCAAATAGAAAATTAAAACAATATTTGAAATAGAAATTTAAGACCATAACAGGGGGTAACGAGACTTTCGGACCACCCTGTAGTTAACTCGACAAGTTGCGAATGAAGCGAGATGATGACGTAACCTGTCTATAGTTGCCCTGTATCTGAACAGGGCGAACTTGGCGTGAGCTGGAAATTCATTGGGTAGGCAGCTGTTTGCATGTCGCTCTTCCCCATGATTATTGGGGTCGATAATCGGGTAAGGGCTGGATCGTTCCCAGGGAGTCCTTTGTCTACATAAATGATTAGGTTTATTTGTCTATGCCTACATGTTTTGTAGAGCATGCGGTGATCCATGTGTGGCCACCTCTACCTCTCCATAACATTCTTCCGACGTTTACCTTTGTCTTAATAGTAATACAAATATCTCAACGTTATACATATATAAACGTCTTGAAAAACTATGGCGGAGAATCCCCCGATGGTTTTCATTTATTCATATTAAATATGAATTATAATTAAGGCACTTCAGTGCTGTTTTTTTTCACGCTGTAATGCAGTCTGAAAGGACTGGGCAAGCGGACTACAGTTTCGCTCTTCCCAACCCTGACTACATGGCAAAGAAGATGAGAGACGGCAGACGGGAATCTCAAGTTGTGCTACATTGCGCTGCGACTTTTCCCGTGGACCCCACCCTCCACCCCCGAATGTGCCGATGACTTCAGGTCATCTGTCTCTTGCGAATCGGCATTATTAGCGGGGCGCACCGCCATTTGATGGCACGTTTCCCTACTCCTTCCCAGACTGCTCGACCCATTCTCGTTCAATGTCCAAGTGTGGGGGAGCTTCGCGCACGTTACCTAGCGGGGTCGGGGCCGCCGCGTGTTCCTTGTACTCGGAGTGTGCTCGAACACACCGGTTTGCAGAATGGTTAAGTTTGAAGATGTGTGGTGGAGCTCTTGCATACTATTTACTTTTAGGGTGATTGGTACATGAGAGGGACCTCCTTCCAACACCTGATCGTGCCATTAGGGTTTTTTTTTGGGGGGGGTATTAAGCCTCTTACGACGGCTATGTTCTTCCCAGCAGCCGCATCCTCATCTTTAAAATAAAGCAAGGTTAACAAACTTAAGTCGCGTGCTCTCAATTATTCTGACTTATGACCTTCAAAACTTTAAACAAGTGGGGCAATCCGACCCAGAGTTAGTTATCTTTTAATAATTCCCGGACTGACCTTGGGAGGACTTTGGCAATTATATCCTTCGAAGGAGAATGTAAAACAACATAAGAGTTTCAAATTTCGTTAGAATCGGCCGAATACTTACGATGTTATTGACAAAAAACTCAATGAAAAAAGTAAAATGTGACCCTGTGACCGACGACCTACGGACCGATCGAGTAACTTATCAGAGTCGCTCACAAAATGCCCGAGTATGGGTGAAATAATTATATGGAAGGCTGGACGGAAGTGAGGGTCTTTTTTTACTCCGGTTCGAACCCCGTTTACTTGGGTTGTATTCATAAATATCGACGATTAACGAGGGCATCGCCACTTGGAAGTGTACATGAATTTTTCTAGGGCATGCAAATGTGTGCAAAGGTACATACCCGAACTTGGGTCGCTTAGGGCTAGGGCATGAAGGCGCGCAATTCTCCTGGATATGTATTCTTTCGTGTTCGAGTGTGTGGCGATAACGTGTATAGCGTCTGGAAATAGGTCGTTATATTGGTTGCTGGGTGTTTTTTTTATACTTAGGGGGAAAGCTGAGTAAAGGGTTTTAATTCTGGGGGGGGGGTCACTCGGTGGGGATTGAAGAGCGGCGTAAAAAGAAGAAAAATTGAATAAACGGATGGGAAATGGTTAAAAAGGCAGGTGAAGGGGGGTGAACCGGCACTTGCCGCACCCATAGTCACACCTGGTCTATCGTCATGTGCCATTTGACCCCCCCCCCTTTCCCCGCACAGTGGCACCTTAAAGGGTGAATGGTGCCAGTGAAGAGGAAGCCCCCGGCAGCCCGGGATTTCGATTTCTCTTCCCACCCACCTTATTTGGCGGTCAGAGGCCCCCCCCCCCACTATTGTTGCCGCTCCCCTTACCGGACGTTTAAAGGAAAAGTATATGCTCCATTGTCCAGGAGGTGGGGGGAGTGGGCGATGGTGCGTCACTCCCGTTGGCACGGTAACGGCGTGTCACGTAAGTCAACATGATTAAGATGGGGGATGGCACTCGTGAGGGGAGGGGGGGACGTGTGTAGCTGTGTGGTATAACTCAAGTCTTTGGTAGTACCTATTAATGGTAATTTAGTACCACCACATGCAGTATTAATCCCCAGATGCAGCACCCTTTTAATACAATTCTACACAATATAGGTACAAAATTATGGCACTAGTTTACTGCCTTCCTGGTGCCTCATGACCTAAGTAATTTCGCTCTGTGTATTTTTCACACATTTTCCCCATCCCCTAACTATTCCACTTTCTTTAGAAACCTCTAAAAAAAAAGTGAGGAGAGAGGGGCGACTTCTCTAATTGAGTTTCGCCTGTTTTCCCGGTTGACATTGATGACGTCAGGTGCGGATGAATTGGTCACGTGGATTGAGAATTGGGGGTTAGCCTACTCTCCGCATTCATTGGGGGGGGGGGGATATACGAAACGGAAGTCGGGACACTCAATCCGTCAAGTAATCTAAAGTGGAAAACGCCGAGTCAAAAGAAGCAACCGTCAGGCATGAGACGAGAGGCGAACCACCTGAGATCATCAAAAGTGGTTTCGCTACACACTCGATGTCTGGGGCGCTTTCACTCACCTGGCAAGTGGCGTTTCCGCTCGATTTGGCCATAGCCTTGGATGCAAATTGTGTTGGAAGCTGATAGGGTAAGGTGGTGTGGCGGTTATAACAAATGATCGGAGATGCCCAACAAACCAGAAATGGCGCCCGGAATAGACTTGCCAACGCTGCAATTCGTCGTCGGAAGCCATCTTGAATATTGCGTCATCAATGTCATCATCCTAATTATGAATTGCTGATGCTGTTTGGTAATATTCGGCATTATAAATGAAGGGAACGGAAACCCGTGTAATCCAACGAGGTCAGGAACTCCTAGGGCTGAAAAAATGAGGTGATTAGAGAACCAGCAAATGAGTGAACAAAGAACATGAATAATAAATATGGAACAGGCCATTGGAGAGATCTCAACCCTGGAAAATGCGGCCATGTTACGGACATCGATGGGTTTCCGGGGCCCAATTCGTGCGAAGGGGACGGCATTCTCCAAGGACCAATTTGAAGCTTTTGGCCCGGGGGGGGGGGGCATTAAACTGGCGAACTTTTTTCCCCTTTCCTCACGCAGGGGTTTCAAAATTCGTATATCCAAAAGATGTTTCTTAAATGTGCTTTCCCTTCCCTCACCTGTATTTTGGGCCACATTGGATTACTCAAAGTTTCCTTTTATTGGTAAAAGGGAAAGGTGTGCCATTGCCACCACCCCTTCCTATTTCTCATTTTAAGAGGGTAGCGCCCCCCCCCCCCTTCCTTCCTCTGTTCCCAGCTGGCTGGGAGAGGCGAGGGGTGGCTGGAAACTTAGAATTTAGTCCACCTGAGTCTCTCGTCCCGAAACGTGCGGTGTAGCGCGCCCGTGTAAACCTAGGGTCCCGTATCTCCCCGCCAAGCGGTGTGGGTGGGTGGGGTGGAGCGGAGTGGTCCAAGCACCCAAGAATTAGGTTATCAAGGGCAAAGCAAAAAGGGAGGCGGGGGGGTCAGTCCTCCAGGTGTAGAGGGATGGACACCGCCTGCCAAAATGGCGGCATCGTCTAGTGGACATCAAGAATTGCGGTTTTATTTTGTGGTGCTACCGCACTCTTCTTGCCGTCCTCCGTGGGTGTATATGAGGGTCCCGTGTTGGATATTCGTCCCCGGAGTCGAGGGGATTCGGGGTGGGGTTCCGCGGATGTCTTCTAAGGGCGTGGTACCTCGATGGTTTCGTGTGTGTAACATCGCGCTCGTTCCCCGCACAGGTGTTGCTATGGTGCAGATTAATGACTGCTCCCAAATGTAGATTGGGGCGATCAGGTGTTGAGATCCTTCGTTAAGAGTGTGTGACAAAACTAAGAAAGTTCAGAGGACAAATCTGTGGTAAGAAGACACGCAGAGGGCAATCCCCCCTCCCTTTTCATGCATTTCCACTTCTCTCAACTTCTTCGCTTTCTCTAAGAGTGTCTTCGGAAAATCACCGCACAAGGGGTTTCGAGTGTAACGTGTACCAACCATGCTGCAACTGACATCTGAGGGACCGTTTGCCCTCCAAGCCCCCAATGGTCGCAAAGGGAGCTGACTTTAGGATGTTAGGCAGGTTCGGGTAGAGTTGCGTGCCCCCCTCACACACACGAACACACATTGTCCCTATCGTCCCAAGTAGTTCTTTAGATGACTGGGTATATTGGTTTCCAGGGAGTATTGAGTTCGTATTTCTTAGGGCATGGATCTTTTTCCCACTGGAGGCGCACCGGTGTACATAGATGGCTCCAAGTCGAAGGGGAAGTTGACTTCCATGCTACCCTTCCTCTCGTTTAAAGACGGCGGGACTCTTAGCTTCTTATTTTTTCACGGCTGAGCTGCTCGCAACATAGCACTTGCGAGGTTCGGAAACCATTTTGTAACCCATAGCGACTCGCAGAGCGCACTAAATATCCTTAAGGGATAGATATCTCTCAATCTCCCTTTTCGCAGTATCCGTGACGCCATATCTGCTGCGAGTCGTCAGGACGTAGTTTCTCATATCTTGGATTCCTGGAGATGTAGGGGTTTGCTGGAAACGAGCGTGCTGATGAGGAGGTCCAGTCTGTCTGCGCAGATTTAGCAACCAAGACCGGCGTTTCATTCTTGTACGCACTGACTACATGGCAGGGATTAGTCGAACCCTTATAGGATGTATGGCAAAGATGGCAGACGGCCGAGGTGAAGTTGCCTGTCATTGCACCGTCCGATGAAGCGCTTCCTGAACTCTTCTACTGAGACCGATTAATCCCTCCGGACTGTACTTCACACTTTGGTTGAATGACCTTGTTTGGGTGCCCCGGTAGCTGGGGGCTAGCTCCAGCACACCAGATTGTGGTGTGATTCAGCTTATGTAGGGGGAGGGGGGTCTATATTATTTGATTTTTTTCTATTTAGTTAGCACACGCTTAGGCCCTGAGGTATTCGTGCCTACCCTGTGGTACCCGGATGTTCCTCTTCTTTTATTTATGGTTATATTTGTTGTTTTTTTATGAAATAAAATTAGGAGTGTGTGTTTTTTATTCGGCGGGTCTAGCCTCGTTGGCGGTCGCTAGATGAACGCGCTAAAACTATTTTTAAAAATAATAATTATGTACCTTTCATACAGTTTCACTTCCCTAATATCGCCCCCTTTTTTGGCTAGCCTCTGTTCTCAAAATTTTGAGATGCCCTCGTTGGTTTTTGATTCTTAGCTTTGGGTAATAAAATAATGGGCGGTTTCCGCTCTTTTTATATTTACCAAGAAACCGTCCTTACTCCGTTCGGGGGTTGGCGAAGTTGACTTTGCGGTTGCTATAGCAACAATAAGAGTCTTGGACACCGCTCCGGGCGTGCGTAGGGCACGCTCCCCCCGTCCCCCCTGCGGCGAATGAAACCTGGGGGACCGGTACCGCCTTCCCGACTCCAAGCGATACTGGTGTTCTCTCTCGTGTCCTTGATAGGACGACCCGAGAGATTTTTTTTTTTAATCTCTCGGGTAATTTTTTGCATCTCTGACATCTCCAATCTTTTCGACGTGTATATAGACCCACTAAAGGGTTAAAGATAGCGTTAAAGTTTTAAAAAAAAGTAAATGGTTGTATAAAATAGAGCACCAATCTAACAGCCCTAAACATAACTGAATCAATTTGCTATTTTAGCGGGGCCCTCTTGCTGTCACGGGACACTGAATCATTTTTACCTAACTGTAACTTTATTTCAAATTAAACTTCGGTGGGGTTTTTTTTTTGGGGGGGGGGTATACTTCACATACCGGCATCCAGTTTCGCCCCCTCTTCTCTAGAAAAGAATGCCCCCCTCCCCCTTCTCGATAAATTACTGAATTGGAAAACAGCGTAGTATACCTTTAATTAGACAACAAATTCCATTTGTGTTTGAAAGAAAATGATATTTTTATGGGTGACTGATAAAACTTAAACGATAATCCGCGTTGCCACATTTTTTTTTTTATTTAAGTGGTATAAAGGCAAGGTGAGAATCATGTTTTATTTTATGAAATGCCACCGGGAGATGTGTAATTTCATGGGAATGAAAGTCTTGTATTCGTCAACCAGAACACGGGTGTGAAGCTCGCATTGCCTAGGGAAGTTGTGGCTTTGAATCCGATCTAAAGGTTGGGGGGGAAGAAATACTGATTAGATATGGCAGTCCTTTTTCCTCTACTAGACAGCCAAAGAAATCTGTCACCCTAACTGTTCCTATTATCCTGTCTTCTATTACATTTCAACCACACTGAAACCTCTCACCTCGGAGCTCTTGCTAGTCGACTGGATATGCCGTTGGTCCGCTAATATCACGGTACTGGGTCGATCCCGGCAGGAGCGGACACAAACTTCAGCGCACGGAGAGATTTGGCTCCCAATCAAGGGAGGCGCCGTACTCATCCCTGTATTTGGGTGGGTAGATCTTACACTTTTCATCACCCACACACAACACCTCTTTTTTTCCTCTCCCGCCTTCGCAGCTCAACACACACATACACGATCTCTGTTCCAAAGAATCCTGCCGATGGGTATCTATATCCACATACCTGACGCGAAACAGGTCCCTCTGCCCCGGGGCGACGAAGGTTTCACCTGAACGTTGTTTGACCATTCCACAAAGGCCGCCCCCTGGGGCTCACCGATTGCCATACTGACCTTTATGTCTCATTATCGGGTCGTGATCCGCTTCATAAAAGCAGGTTGGCGAACCACCACCACCACCACTACTACCTCTCACCTCACCCCACTGTTCCTGCGCCCTAACAGTGTTGCCAGCTCGCCTTTCCGCCTCGCTCTCTGGGCATTCCGTGCATCAAGGCACTGGTTGCTACCGCGTTGCTAAGTGAAGGAAGAAGCCACGGCTTTGAATTTCGGCAGAACCTAAACCAAATCCATATTGCGGGATAGGGATGGTGGTGGGGGTGGGGGGGATCCATACTCGGTGTTTGGGGACCTATTTGGTGAGGTATAAATGGGCGACACTCGAATAGATAAAGGCAGCTTGTTCCCACTTGAAACTGGCTGATATCCTATCTCGCAATACTCGTGAACAGCCCCGTGGGAGGACGGGGCTGTTGTGGCTCATAACCACCCGTCCCCTTAGGTGTAACACCTGTCAATTCATGCACATATACACCTGTGTGTGGCTTAGTACTCAAAAGATTAACACCCCCCTTGTCCTCGCGGCCCCTTAGGCTCCCTATCGTGCTGTCTTCTCTCCCTCCTCCTCACGTATTTCTTCGTTTCCCAGTTCCTTCCTCCCATGGAAGATTTGCGTGCCTTCCCCACCCCAATGTGTACAAGAGGATCTGTGACAATAGATCCACACATTTTGACCTGTAGTGTCATTTAGCCCCTTTCCTGGGTATCCTTCTATACCTCCCCCCCCCTACCCATCCGCAGCCCCCTCAGGGGGGAAAGTAGCCTAGTGCTAGGCTGTCGTGATTGCGGCGACTTATGCCCAAGTGGGTAGTCGCGAGATAGGCTCCTAAAATTAAAAAGAAAACCTCAAGGGCATCTGCCTTAACTGTAGACTTATTAGAGTCTGGAGAGTTGCGCGCCCTTCGATCCCAGGCACATCAGCTCGATTAGTTTATATGGAATATTTATCTCCCAAGCATTTTCTCTCCCTAACTTCACCGATTTCCTTACAATCCGCACCTCAGAAATTTCCTAGCTGAGGTGCCATTGCGAGAGTAGACAATAGTGCCATGAAGTCGCGGGAAGATGGTAGATGGGGAGTAGATAATAGTCCCATGACGTCACGGAAAATAACATCGGAAGTAGACAGTAGTGTCATACGTCACAGGAATATGGTGATTTGGAAGTAGACAATTGTGCAATGACGTGACTGGAAATTGGTAGGTCGGTAGTAGGTAATAATGCCCTGACGTCACAGGGCATTAGTAGACAGTAATGTCATGGGGTCACATTAAGCTGGTAGTTTGGAAGTAGATAATAGCGCCATGACGTCACGGGAAGATGAAAGGTGGGGAGTCGACAATAGTGTCATGACGTCACAGGAAGTCCGGGAACGGCGGTGGGATGAGATGGTTCACCTCCCGCGCCTTTGTCCTCTCCGAAGGGCTTGGCACTGGGGGGAGTACCACATTACTATTTCCCCTTCGCCTTCAATAGGGGGGGGGGTGTAGTCGCGAGTGTGCGCTGTTGGCAGGTATTTGTTGACAAATTTTGTGTAAAAGTGAATGGGTTTAGCAGTGGGTGGGGGTATCCCCCCCCCTTTTAAGGTATTGATTCCTGGTGTAATGGAAGAAGCATATCCGATTTTATGGTAGGAAAGCTACGACTTTGGTGAGACAGGACAACCATTAGACCCTTGCTGGGTTATGTGTCATGTTGTTTTCTCAATCTCCTGTACGGAGTCGTAGCCCCCGTTGTGTAACGGGTCCAGGTGTAGGGGTAGATGCAGACCCTAAGCTCATATACCTTCTTCGCATTTTGACGGTGAGGTTCCCGATGATCGTTGTCTTTATCCGAATTGCGTCCATTGGGACTTAGAAATCTCTCACTTAATTATATAAGCGATTTTTAAACAATGTTAGTTTCATTCCCCCTTTCTTGTAGTTTGAACCATTATTCTTTGCCCTATTTGAGGTACTAAGCTCAAAGTTGGATTCACTTTGGACATTATCAAAACCATTTAATATTTTGAAAACCTGTATCAATTCACACTCAACCTACACATCCTTACTAACTAATGAGCGCCGCCAACCTGTCTTCTTATGATCACTGTTGCGATCCATTCACCACCTTAGTTGCTCAGCGTTGCACAGTTTCAAGGTTTTCTACATCTTTTCGCGAATAAGGATACCAGAATTGCACCGCATATTTTAAGTGCGGCCTTACGTGTGATAGAGGCGGGGGGGGGGGCATGAAGGTGAATGCGAAAAAGTAAAGTATTAGTAGTACATGTGTTGAAACTTGCGTTGAAACTTGCTATGAAAACACTAAGAATAAATAGCCTGCCTGGTCGGTTAATTTCACGTTTAGGTGATGTTTCTTGGCTACGACGATCACCTGATTTTACCCCTCCAGATTGTTTCCTTTGTGGATACCTTAAAGAAAAGGTATACGTAAATAAACCTAATAATCTTCAAGAATAAAAAGAAAAATCATCGAAGAAATCGACAAAATCACTTATGATATTTTGGAAAATGTCATGGAAAATAGGTTGCAAAGAATCGGCCTTTGTTTTAATAATAATGGAGAACATTTGAAGGATATTCTATTTAAATAATAACCCTTCAAGCTTTCCTCTTTTATTTTATATATCACCCACTCTGATAACTTAATTATTTTTTGTCTCATTAATGTTTAAAAATATGAAGTAACTTTTGGGTCACCCTTGATATTGGAAGCTTTATTTGGATACTCGTTTTATAAGACCATCGACTTCCATCTTCAGCTGGATTGAGTGAAAATGGGAAGTCTACCTACTTACGAAAGTAGTACCGAATAAAGCCTCCAATGTATTACGGCTTTTAATCCTATCGACCCCTCTTGTTAAATAGTTTGCAAAGTGGAATGAGAAGAATCGCGACTTAGTCTTTCAGCTCGGGAAATGAACCCTTGAGATTGCGAGAAGTTTGGGCGCTGGTTGTCATTTCACATGAACCCTTCGAATGGACATACGAGGGGCGGTCAATAAGTTTTGCAATTCGGATATAAGGAAACGAGATATGAGGAAAAGTGTTTTATTATTTTTCAATATAACTATCCCCGACTTCAATGCACTTGCGCCACTTCGAATTCCCGACAACCAGAAATCTCCCGACTGCTATTCAATCCACTCCTGGGCGGCGAGCTGGACATCTTCATCGTCCACAAACCGGCGTCCACGCAGTGCAGCCTTGAGCTGGCGGAATAAAAAGTAGTCGCTGGGGGCCAGATCTGGACTGTAGGGGGGATGGTTGAGATCCTGGAATCCGCACTCGCGCAGGGCAGCTTGTGCAACTCTGGCCTTGTGGACTTTGACGACGTTGAAGTCGATCATGGGGCGTGAGGTTTCTAGGGACCCAACGGGCGCAGACCTTGGTCATGGCCAAATTGTCGTGGATGATGTTGATAACACTTCCATGTGATATTCCAAGTTCTCGCTCGATTTCTTCGACCTTGACCCGTCGATTTTCGAGCATCATCCTCTTCACACGGGCCACATTGTCCTCGTTGGTCACTTCTGACGGGCGTCCTGGACGGAGGTCATCTTCAAGGGCCTCACGACCATCGCGGAACTCCCTATTCCAGCGAGCAATGGTTGCATAAGAAGGGGCGGTGTCGGTGTACACTGCAACCATACATTCATGGATCTCTTTTGCATTCTTGCCTTCCTTGGTCAAAAATTTGATCAATGCGCGGTGCTCAACCTTCTCCATTGTTGTAAAATTTGTGACTGCTTCTTAAATAGACGAGGCAGGAGCGTACGGCTGCAGGTCTCGACTTGTCATAAGTTGTCCTAACACCCCCACAAACAGCCATCCCCCTTCCTCTGTTTTGCCCTACCGATTCGCAAAACTTATTGACCGCCCCTCGTATATCGTGACTTGGCCGCGATCTGCTACGGGAGGCTGAAGGTTGTCACCTCCTCTCCCCCCTTTGTTTTTTTTGTTTTTTTCATGCTTTCGCATGGACGCCTAGTCGACTACCGACGCCCAAGTCAATGGGTATTGTGGTTATGATTGAGTTAGTAACCTTGGTGGGAAGAGGGAAGTTACGTTCTGCAGCCAGGTTATGAACCCGTGATAGAAATGGGCAAGTATAACACCTTCAAACACCACATTATTACACAGTTTTAAGAGGTAGCGCATGCAAAAAGCCCAAAATAACGCCATATGAGACATTTAGACTCTGTTCTTCTGGAAAACTTTATTGTGGGAACGTTTCGAAAATGCCTGGCTTCCATCTTTAGTCCTTAAAACAATAACAAATATATCGGTGATGGGAAAAAGGACAAATGGTGGAATTATTTTAAAGGGATGGGTGGAAAGGAAATAGTTAAAGGATGTGAAATTTGCTCGGGAAAGTGTGTTAACTCGCATTCCGTTTTGTCATGATAACAGGCAAAAGGTTTCCGCTTTATATAGGCGCAGATCTAAACATAAGCACAGAGCCGAACCCAGTTTGCCTTTGTTATCAGACTGAATATAGTAACCAGTCATTACATAAACTAGTCCCTCCTGAATAAAGTTTTCCATTCAACCATAGGGAAGTTGGCTCCTGGCTGGGAACAAAGTACTCCTTCTCGGAGATGGATTCGTCGGAACTAATCCCCAATTTCGTTTGGAAGATTGGGTCGCATTGCAATGTGTAATATATGGTAAGAACCCACAGTAACTTCTGCTTCGGGGCTATTGAGATGTTTCTCTCTCTTCGCTCGTGGAGTTTGTTTCTTTTTCTCCCTGTGTTTAGCAACACTGGAAACGAGTCATCCTCAAGTTCCAATTTCAAAGTCATTGGCATGGAAATATGAGGCTGGAGCGTTTTGCTTCGTAAATTGATTGCTAGTTAGCAAACTAGAGGACGCGTTATTGTTGTTATTCGCCAAGCGGAAATGTTATACCAGTGTCATCATCTTATGACACTCGTATGAGGTCGCTTTGTTATTGAGCAAATCCACCAAAGAATGCAAAGGTTCTTTTTTTTTGTCAACATGAGTTTCTTCCTTACTTTTGAGGAGGGTTTTTTGGGGACCTTTAATCTTAAGGATTTGATGCGGGAGTACCCTCTGGAGTTTCATTGGTGGCTCTCCTACCGCTATTTGTGTTTAAAGGTTTTTAAAAATGTGCCTCCTTCCCCTCTTCCTGTATCGGCCGTTTTGGGTGGAGGGAGTCGGTCTGTACAATACCCTCTCTTCCTCGATCTCATTCCGATGATTTTATCTTTTCTCTTTTCTGCGGGGGGGGGGGGGTCTCCACTGAAGGTTTATAAATTTGTCAGAGTTTGCGAGGGGGGGGGGGTAATTCGAAAGCTCAGATCTCGGGAGAGAAGACATCGCTTGAAACTGTGGGCCATATATAGCCGCCGCGCGTTTCCCCTATGGCTTACTTGAAAGGCTGGCTTTTTTACCTGTCAAGGCGGCAGCGGTGCATAAACAGCAGCAGGGGGTCAGGGGCACGGATTTTCCAAAGGCAGCAGCGATCGTCACAGACTCGACATGCCGCAACATTTGGTCTTCTTTGCAGACGGGAACTTAAACTACTGTACTTCGGGTGTGGTTCGTTGCCATCTGCAGTGCCGATTCGAGTCATCTTTGCGGTCGATGCCTTGCCCGCAAGGGGGTGTCAGCTGTAGCATTATCCAGTATGCCTTAGCTGATATATGGAGGATTGAGTTCCCTCCAACCCCCCATTGCCCGTAGGTGGATGGCAAAGAAGATGGAAGACGGCCGAGAAGACTTTTCCTGCCCATCGACGACTTCAGCTCATTTTATGCCGCCTCCGAATCAGGTACACTCACGGGACGCAGCACCACCTGAAGGAACGCTCTCCCGAGCCTTACTCTGACGACTGCTCGGTCCCCCAGACTATCTGGCACATTTTTGTTGAATGTCCCGGTCTGGGTGATCTTCGCACCCGCTACCGCTTGTCCCTTGTACTCGGGGAGAGTTCGTCCTCACCCAACTCTGAATTATCGACTTTCTGGATAAAGCGGCCCTTCGCTTATGGTGTTTGGTCCCTACTCGCGACACTGAGGGAGACGAACCTCCTTGGAACCTGAACAAACCTTTTTTTTTAAGTTTTTGCTGTGTTTTGGGTTTCTTCTTTTGTTGTTGCTATCATGTACTGGGGTTTCACTATTTTGTGTGTATTTACCCTAGAGATGGGCTACTTTATATTTTCGGCGGCTCTGCTCTTGCTCACGGTCGCCAGAGGAGACCTCTTACAATTAAAAAATGCCTACTATATATTTATCACATATTTTCACTTCCATCTTCATCGCTTTCTTTACTACACAGTGCTCTTTTGATTCACTGATTGGCGAACTTCGACAAAAATGTTTGTAGGGATATTTCTACACGTTCCTTCAAATGTGTTATTTAATTGGTCATGTGATGTTATTCTTTGGTCATGATGTTATTCTTCTACTGTTACTTCATATTTTTTTGTCAAATGGTCCCATAAAAAGGAGGCTGGGTTTAAATCTGTTGAATATGGTGGATACTCGATACTACCTCGTCCTCCGATCCACCGATGATGAAATGTTTCAGCATGGCAGTTCCTGACATCGTGATGGGAATGAGGAAGTGCTTCATCTTGTTGAAAATAAATGGCTTCATCCATTGCACTCTATTTTAATTGGAATTTTTCTGGGTTTAGTTTTTCGTTAAAAAAAAAAGGTTATGTACAAATTGACCAAGAACAAATTTCGGGATGTGGATATAGTCGTCGTGGTCAAAACTTTCAGCATTGGTTTATCGATGAATATATTTTAACTTTGGATTTTTGTAAACAAAAATAATTATAAATGGAAGTACAGAAAATTGGTTAACATTTAGGCATGGCCTTGGGAGGGGGGGGGGGGTCGTACATTGGAAGTTTTTATCGAAGTTATTTCTAAAACATTTTCACTTTTAATATTTAGCCTGAGTAAATAAATGGCTACTGGCTCCTAAAAACAAGTAAAGCAAAATGAAATTATTGGAGCAAACTTAGATGGGGAAAAGAGTGCGGATTGTTTGGGGGGTTTTTTCGCATTTCAAACGAAATCCCGTTTTTTATTACCTCTAGCTCTAGGAAATAAGAATCGATGTAAAAAAGAGAGAGAGAGACCAAGCGTAAATCATTACGAGATATGTAGTGGAAAACTTTTGATTTTTTCTTCAGACCAAAACCTCGTTGGCGGAGCGGGATAGGCTCTAAAAGGCCACAGACCGAAGGTCGGCCTGCAAAGCACGTGTAGTTTTCCCCCCGGTAAATTTACATGTCGTTCCACATAAATATGTGGATTTTCCTGTCGGGTATGTGCAATTATGACGATTAAATGTAGCCTAATCACTCCGAAAATTAGCTGCGGTTTGGGGTTTTTGTTGTGTATTTTCACTCAACCATTCGCAAAACTGGATTCTGTAATCCGGATCATCTTCATTAAAGGCGTGTAATAATCTCGAGGGGGGGGGGAGGGGTAAGATTTTCATTTAAGCATTCCTGCGAATTCTTTGGACACTCGTTTTCTACTTTTCGGTTTCACGAATATATTTGCCTCAGCTTTTCTTAGTGATCGTTTGAAAAGTCCAACACACTCCAAAACGGTTTCATATTAGTGAATAACTTTACTATAGCTCAAAATTCCTTCACTTTTAAGATCATGCCTTACCCCCACCGCGTAGTAGAAAGCACGTCAGTAAATTTGTTCAAAAACCGACTTGATAATGAGGAGTTAATGAATAAAATGAAATGTTCAATAAAAAGATGCCAGCCACGTCCTCCTTCTTGACATGGAGCGAATGTGAATTCCCTCTTTCTTTTTGTCTCCTATTACTTTTATTATTTTCATCTCTTCGCCCGTGAGGAAGAAGAGAGTATTGCCCTATCCCCTCCCCCAACCAGCGTGTGCGTGCAGTTGATGGAAAACAACCTACATGTCAAAGGTTACCCGTGTTGATACGTGTGTACCGTAGAATTAAAATGGTTAAAAAAAAGAGCATGAGATAATAACATTAGATAGTGGTAGTTTTACACCTTCTGGCTAAACGGACTGACCTTGAGCGGATCTAAGGGTCTTTGTTGGTCCTTTTTTTGTAGTTCTGTAGTTTTATACGGCTTTGGACGCTGTCGCTTGTTTGTACATCTCATGCACAGTAACCTATACTTCAAATAACTCGAATAGGTGAAAAAAATGGGATAAATTGTAACTCGAGTTTGGGGATTAATTCCCAAATTGTCTATTTATACACTGTTTATAAACGTTTTATACCTTCTAAACTTAAAAATAAAATCTTAGTATTCCATTTTTCATGTTTACCGTATCTCCTCAGGCTAGGCTTGGCCTTTAACAATTCCGCCGCTCTATCGCCTTAGGCTATAAAAATCAAAATCTGAATCTGTTAATGGGTTCTTCGCCTGTTCTAAGTTTTAAAAAATGTACACATGTTTTTTTTTGGACTGGACACTATATAATATGAAATAG
The DNA here is from genome assembly GCA_963969495.1 of Ceratothoa steindachneri. Taxonomy (NCBI): domain Eukaryota; kingdom Metazoa; phylum Arthropoda; class Malacostraca; order Isopoda; family Cymothoidae; genus Ceratothoa; species Ceratothoa steindachneri. The sequence continues at coordinate 166,252,364 of OZ018329.1, read as the reverse complement.
ACAGATATACATATAATATACCCATCCCGCCGCCATGAATGACGCTATTGAAGAAGGTTGAATAATATACGAGATCCATTAAAGCGTCCGCTCCACTCTCTCTCTCTCCTGTTTATATAATACATTTTAGCTTCGTTTCCGCCTCTTGCTTTGTATTTTAATGCAGACAACGGAACTTTGTTCCTTCCCGAGGGTATTATAGTAAATATCCATTTTTTTTTATTCTTAAGGAAACCAACTCGAGAATATCTGTTAGCTTCTTTTTTTTAATAATAATAATAGGTCGTATAGAGTCGGGGGGGGGGGGAGGTAGAAGCAAAGATGTCTCGAAGTTACTGAACCCGAAGATCCTTTACGGGAGGCCACTTTGGGCTCGACCAGGACCGCGTGACGTATGAGGGTAGGTGCGGAGCATGCGTGAGCCTACATGGAAGTCTGTTCTTTGTACGAACTTATTCGTTGAGGTTTATAGTCGATTCTCACGCAGTTATTGTTTTTTTTTAAGAGGAGAAGAAAACGTACTTAATATCAATTGCAATCGATAAAGTAAGGATTATTACTTATTGCAGTGCATTTTTTCCCCCCCCAATTTTACAATCTTTCCGAACCGCCTCAAACTTATTTGTCGAAATCCCGCCGTTAGTCGATTGTCGCTTTATTAGTTTGTAAATAAATACAAAAATCCTTCAGTAAATAATCCGTTCTTTCTGCTGCTGGGATGTAGTTCCGCCAGAGGAGGATCTAATATATAAATATTTTGCTTACATGGGGTGGGGGGCGAGGGAGATGTTTGCGTTTGGCTTGAATGGCCTTGGGTAAGCCCCTTTAACTCATGAGATATCCTTCTTTCCGCGACGTCTCGTCTCCGTTCATCGGTTATTATTTAATTATGTTATAATCACTATTGTTGTTCAAGGCTCCGCTGTAAGGAATTAAAGTGTTTAAACTTGACTTCATCGGGTAAAATAGGTAGGGTGGAGTAGTTCTTGTTGGTAGAGTGAGAGGACAGGATGTAGGTGTAGCGGTCGAATTACAGTAACGGAAGAAAGAATATATCCCACACTACTCCCCCCACCTCGGATACTTGAGTCGTCAATTTTGGGGGCGATTTGAAATGCGATTCGCGCATAATTCAAAGGAAATATTAGGGAGGTGGGGGGGGGAATTTTCGATCCCGATTCTGGAACTCTTTGGTTATTATTGAGAGGAAAAGACAAATACAACTTTTTAAAGGAATGAGTTGGGGACCGGATTTAAATGGGGTTTCTAGAGTCTGGGATCGAAGGCACACACCCGACATAGTGATGAGCATTTGGAGGAAATTGAAGTCTCTCAAAACTAGGTTTTTAGCGCGACTCTATAAGTTACTATGTCCGTCGGATGGTAACCATTTTACTTTTCAATGAGTTTTTTGACAATAGCATCGTAACTATTCGGTCGATTCTAACGGTATTTGAAACCCTTATGTTGCTTTAAATTATCTTTCGAATCATATAATTGTCAAGGTTCTCCCAAAGTTAGTCCAGGAATTATTGAAAGTTTTGAAGGTAGCATGGTCATAAATCAGAATAATTGAGAGCACACGACATAGGTCTGTTGATCTTGTTTTTGTTATCCTTCAAAGTAGCCATTTTATAACAAGCGGCGTTAATGTCGAAGAGAATGAGATTGTTCTTACGAGGCATTTCTAGGCCGATCTTTTTTAGACGTTCTGCTTCGGTGACTGGAACCAAAATTATAATGTTGCTTTAGAAGAAGGTCGTTAACGTTAGGTGAGTGCGATATATAAATTAATGATATAACCAAGGAATTAATCTTCTAATGCTGATGCAAACTTGGTGTCCACTTAAATCGCAAATGAAATTCGTTCTTAAAACTATGTCAAGTTTTCCACATTAAATCTGAAAAAAAAAATGAATTCGAGCCCGCTGCTTACAATTGATCTCGATTTGCACTGCGATACTCATTGACATCGTCGTTCTTGGATTAAAGTAAAGAACCGAGACAATCCCGCCCGGCGTCAGCTTACCACATGTCAATGGTTAGAGACACAGGGTATTTATTGTTCCCATAGACTGGACAGCTCAAACCCCCGATCTAAATCTGATCGAACACCTTTGGGGAACTCTTGGTAAAGCTATCAAAAACACAACAATTAAAAATAAAGAGCATTTGTACCAAAAACTTAGAGAAGAATGGAGTAAGCTCGCGCCTTTCACCTGCAAGAAACTAGTTGATTCTATGCCTAACCGTATAAAAGCGGTAATTGAAGCTAAAGGAGGGTCAACCAAATATTAAAATTGATGTATATTGTGAAATATACCATAAACCACCATGTGCACGAGTTTCATTAACATTGATTGAGATAGCAGAACCCAGAAATACTGGGGTGGCGTAGTACTTTTGGCCAGGGCTGTAGAGTTGCTTGTTATTTAGCGTCAATTCGTTGTTAATCCCTTGTAGCTATATAATAAAAACCCAAAGAGCTGACCAGACTACCATCAAACCACAATAGATAAATACAGGACATATTCTCATAACCTTGTGGTCATTAGAGATTTCACGATCGATAATTGGTCTCAAAAGAAACAATACCTCCTCCCTTCAACAAAGATAGGTCCCTTGTCCCTTCGTACTTACCATTGTCATTCTGATCTTTATGTGCATTTCTTTATCCGGTGAGTGAGGGTTCTTGTCCACGATGCAAGGGACGAATGGCGCTACCTACTTACAAAAATGAATGGTTTGAACTGCTGGTTCTCGTCGCCAGATATTTTTTTCCGCTTCGCTGCCGGTCTTTGATTTCAGTTCTCTGCCGGCATACCTCTAGGGAAGGGGTGACTCTCCCATTTTTATCTCTCGTGCTTATCATTTCATTTGACTGATGTTGGTCGCATGCTCTTGTGCTGGGGGAGGAGGCGGGCCTTACCCTGACGCCGGAACGTGCTTCCGTTTGTTTTTTGTTTTTCTTTGTTTTTTTTTGTGGGAATTATAGAATAGGCAAGTAATAGGCTGAAACTTTAATTACTGCCACTTATAATCCTCTAACAGCCGCCAGATAAGCGCTTATAATTATAAGAAAAAATCTTGCGAGAAGTACCACCGATTCCATCGACGAAGAAGGGTTCTCAGCTATTCAACTTCCGGAGTCTGTGCGATCAATTGTTTATTCAATTTCATTCATTCAACTCATCCATTGATGGCTCATTTACATTAACTCTCTGCCTCCCAGGAACGGGCTGTGCCCGCGCCGGGTCTCGCCAGAAGGGATCATAAAAATGTACCCAGGACACCATTTTTGTTATGATCCGCAAAGTTCCCGTTTAGTGACGTCACTTATTTGATTCTTTAATTTGTTAAGAAGCGACAACCAGCGCAGGCATCTCCCACAGAGTTTGGATGGAAAGTGGTAAAGATGGAAGTGAAAATGTATGAAAGATAGCCGTAGACCTTCTTGCCTGCATTGGCACGTTTCTCCTGAACTACTCCGCCATGTAAACTGAAGATAGTGCAAGTTGCGGGTCGTCGGAAGAGAGAGTTGCCGTGGGTGTCAAAAGTGTAGTGAATAGTATGGACAGTTTTTTTACAGGTCCTCTTTAGATAACTATACAATATTCAGGCGACGGTAAATATATCGTAACTGTCCGCTCCGTTGGTAGTGAGATAAGTCGCCTGCGCGCGCAGCCGATCCTCGAATCGTCCGAAACAACGCTTTATTACGTAATTGCCTTGGATGGCAATCCAACTTGCAACCTTGGCTGGCGGGTCGGTTTTCCTCGTTTTATGGGCAACACAATACACCATTTCAGATATCGGTATAACAAAAAAAACAAACAAACTCGTACAGTAAATTTCCTCGCAGGTCCGTGCGCCCGCGCGCTTCAGCCCTCCTGAGGCTCCGGCAACTGTCAAGGCCTCCGTGCTGAAGGACCCGGAGCGTGCGTATGCAAAGCAATTTCTCGGGGCGGGTTATCATTCATGATGGCGTGCCATCTGCACATGTAAGCCCTACACGCACATGTGAGTGAATGCCAAGTGAGGGGGGTGGCATTCGCTCACTGCCCGACCCCACCCTCTCTCTCCCTGATAGCTAAAATGGAGGAAGGAAGAATCCCACCCCCCCGATCCTTTGGGCCCAGAATGATGTGACTTAAGATGGGAGGGATCCTATTGAACGTACATGATTGCTATCCCCCCCTCCCCCACCCCTAAATGGGGTTTTAACGTTCTTCCTAAAGAGAATGATGAGGTTAGGGGAAGTTAAAATGTGATAAGCCTATCTACCTACAGGAACCGGAGGACTCGCAGCTCTCCCGTATCTACCCACGTTAGACCATTGGAGTGGGGTATAGGAGCTTAGTGGGTGAAGAACGAGTAAAAAACAAAGGAATCGCCGAAGAACCATTAAACCGATTCGCTTATTAAGTTGACGCCATGTTACTTTTCCCGTTTCGTCATAAGGCTCGGAGTGACGCAATTCTGGGAGTGTCTGTCACACTCTGCGTCTTCGGAGTAACGCTCCAGAGCCTTTGTTGACGGCGCCATTGCAGATATTTTCCGCCTCTCAGCCTTTTAAGGCTTTATGGCTCCTTCCCACTCCCGATTAGGTGTGGCCGAATTCTATGATACTTTTCAAGAATATATATGTATTTCAGGCCTTGTTTATTTTTTATATGTATATTTAAGCATGGTGGTGGCGAGTCATCCATATAGCTGTTGCTGATGAACTCTAGAGAGAAAAAGGGCGTGATGAAATGACAGGAAATTCATTGTTTATAAGTAGATATTAATATAATGGGATCTAATTCACTTTAAAAACGCTTGGATCATCCTGGCATTTAATCATAAGAGAGATTTCCGTGAACTAAACTAGAATTTGGATTGTAGAAGCCGACACTTAATGTTGAGGAGAAATACCAGAACCAAATGAAGCGGATGCAACATCATTTATTTTTTTCCAAATGTTTCGAAAACTATAAGTTTTCATCTTCAGGCCAAAAATACAAAGTGACTAAATTAAGTACACGAGTAGAGAATAAATAGCGATAAAAGCAAGAAAATTACCAGATACAAGAAAGTTATGAAATATGAATTTAGATATAAAAAAAAAATTATGCAAAATGAAAAACTAGTTTTGAAGTTGACTTAAAAAATTTAATAAGATTTAAATTTGTTTATAAATTAATATACACGCATAATAGCAGTTACGAAATAAAATTATAAAACAAGTTAATAAAAGGTTATGGTTAGCAGTTACTAAATCGGAGCCATCTTAGAGAACGAAGTTAAAATCAGGGCTAGTATTTATAAGTTTCAGGTACAGAAAAATAACGCGAGAGGAGCCAACCGACTAAGCAACGGTAGTTAAATTTACGTAATTAATAATTGCACTACCTTTAAATCTTCATTAAGAGTAGTTTTAGAGTATTTTATAATGTTTCTAGAGTTATTAGTAAGATATTACCTAACTAGTTCTTTTACCGTCTCTACGGGGTATTTCAAGCATGTCTCGTGTGTTTCCGGGTTCCTTAGTTTATGCGTGTGTTTTTTTGGTGTTCGCTTTCCAAGTTTAACTTCCGTGTGTGTTTTGGGTGTGCAAAGATGAATTGACAAGCATTTTACTTTAAATATTCAAATAGCTGGTGGTTTGTCTGGTAATTATTTGGTAGGGGGGGGACTTGTTATTACATGTTAAATAATGTTTTACGGTCATTGATCACTGACATGCACTATAGTGGTATATAAAGAAATGTAATTTAATTTGACACTCTTAAATGATTATAGCAATGAGAGTGTGTTTAAACGTACTTATGTTGCCTTATTAGCTTATTTAACACATTAGGAATAGAATTCCGTAAGAGATGTCGAGTTTAAAATTAAAGTTCCACCTTCATCACATTGATCTACGAATCTGTATCCCGCAACGAGCGAAGTTTCATTTCATGTGATGGAATGCAATTAATCGCTTATTGTGTAAAATGAAATGCACTCAACCGTCGTCACTTCAGTGGAATTATTGTGAGAAACGTTCCTGACAATGGTGGTGCCTCAGTTTCACTGAGGCAAAAGTGGAAGATAAAACAGTTTGGCGACGTTTTTAAATAGCCTGATCAATTCTGTCGCCCTAAATCAATAGAAAATGTTGTTAGAACGAGTCTGTAACACGAGTTCGCTCTCTTCAATCTGCCCTCGTCGAGCGACAGCTAGGTTCCGGTATGTTTCAAAACACGCACGACGCTCTTCTTGGCAGGGCTACGTGTCTGCACTCAACGGGAAAGAACCCAGTTGCAGAAGCGTGTCAAAAGGATTCGGGGCAAGTTCTCATAGGACCCCCCGTCCCGTTCTCCAGGAAAATGTGACCGCAATCTTGGACCCCGCTTCCGTGGCAGAGTCCTTCGCGACCGCTTTCTCTAGCAGAGATTTTGCTCCGCTAATATTTATTAGATGCCGTGGGTTCAATGAAGGCCGTTGACTGGACTTTACCTACAGAGACGGGGAACCCTTCAACGATCTGTTTGTGCCAAGTGAGCTGCGTTCCTGCCTCGCTTCATGGACGGATAACAACACCCTTGTTCCGGGTGATATCCCGTACGCCATGCTCGACTACCTGGGAGAGGGAGGCATGGCTTTTCTGTTAGATTTGTTCAGCAGGATCTGGACAGTGGATATCCTTCGATATTCTTGGCGAATGGCTACCGTCCTAGCATTTCGCAAATCTGTAAGATGAGGCAAAAATTTATAAATATTTGATTAGCTTACTTCTCGTCTACTGCACAGTAAGGCTTTCGCAAGTTTCACTCAACATCGGATCCTCGGAGCTGGGGAAATGCTCTCTGCGAGGCCTTCCTTCGTAAGCAGCATTCCGCCGCGAGGTCGTATAATACTGCATGGCGATATAGTATCATAGATACCATCCACACTATGTTGGCGAGGGGATGCCTCTCAATCTTCATATCTGAGTTTCTGCGAGATAGTCTATTCCTCGTACCACTGTGGGGAGTTCTCGCCGGTCCAATAGGACAAGAAGAGGGCGTCCCGCAGGGAAGTGTCATCAGCGTCACACTCTTTGCATTGAACATCAACACCATTAACTCTGCTGCCGGAAGATGTTCTCGCTACGCTCTACGTGGACGACCTTTCGATCTCTTTCGGCGCGGCCAAGATGCCAACTCTGGAGCGTCGACTTCAGCACACATTGAACTGCATTTTTCGCCACGCCGAAACACACTGGTTTCGGTTTTCCTTGGCTAAGATGTGTACTTCTTCCGTCAACCCCGGCTCAACTCCCACAACTGTTCCTGTGGTCCTACCCCCAAATAACACGACCTGCAGGTTGTCTTGTCTCCGCATCAAGGATACTCGTGAGACACACACTCATCATCACCTGACTGCGTCGTCCCACTGACTCCTGCACGTTCTTGTCGAGTGTCCCAATCTGCAGGATCTTCGAGCACGCTAACTATCCTTGTATCGGGACGAGCGGGGGGGGGGGGGGGTCTACTGAGGACGCAGGCCTCCTCCACTCTATATAGCTGTTGTTATGTTGGCTGCATGGTTACATGCTCGGGCGGCGTAGGGAGACGGGCCTTCTTCCGCCGCCGGAGTATGACTTTGCGATTTTATGTTACTTTTGTATTTTTTACTTATTTTTTGATTTTTTTAAATAGCCTAATGATATGTTTAATAGTAATTACGGTGTATATGCCCCTGGAGGCTCTCTCCAGTTGGGTGCTTTAGTAAAATGACTCCCCCCTCCCTATTCAGTCGTGTCTGGTGCCATATTTCCTTTCTCACCCGAACCGAATCATCTCAAATTTCTCCTCGCAAGTAGAGGGCGGGAGAGTGCGCCTTGCTGAATTGCGGATTTCGAGACTTGCCGGGGTTTTGTTTCTCTAGTTGTATTCTTGTTTCCGTTCCCTATGCTACCTGGGGCCGGAAAGCCCCGTTAGTTGTCTCGTCGGGTGAGGTGGTTACGGCAACCCCGCTTTTCACTCGGCTCATGTTCGAAAATAGAAATACAGATTGATAAATCGAGTAGACAGGTTGCGTAATCCAATGGCTAAGTCCATTTAGTAGGGATAAAATGAAGAGAGAAAGTTCGTTAGAATGAATAAGGGCAATACCAAATATGTGCCCCGATTGCATTGGTTTCAGTCTATATCATTTATGCCCTTGCAATGTGGCACCTACCCATTAATTCTGTCGCTTTTAGTGTCAAAGGCAAAGAGTTGGGGTAAAAGCTAAATTACTGAGTCTTATTCAACTGTTCTAAGTATGAATTGGATTTATGTGTGTGTATATTAAAGGGGCGAAACAGCACCGGGGAATGTGTGTGTCCCTCCAAACCCCAGTCGTCTTGACGTAAGGTGATTCCACCTTTGCCAAGCATGTGTGACGCACCGCCAGGTTTGCGGCAAGTTATGTGTAGTGTTACGGAAGGTGGGAGGCCATTTGAGTTTCTCATGTAAAAACAATCGCCTTGATCCCAAAACGGTGTGTATTCGCATTTGCCTTTGTGCGTATGCATGTATACATAATTGTATGAACCCATTTGATAATCGGGAGGGGGGGGGGTATTATATAACTTTTCTCTTATTTCTGCAACTTTAATGCCCACTTAAAGTCTTTTTGCTAAAGTTATTTTCTTCTCAATTATGGCTATTTCGAGTTATAATATTGACATTTTCCCATTACGGAATTCTTTAACCGCCCGAAAAGATAAGCCTAAGGGATTTCTCGAGTCCATGTGAACGATGACTCAGAAGTTTCCAATCGATTCACCCCCCCCCCCTCCCAGATGTTGCATGCTTTATCTTGTGGGTGCAGTGTGTTGAAGAAAGGGCCTTCTTTCTCGATGAATTAATGGTAGGCCTTTTTTTTCCTTTTCAAGGCCTACTTTCCGACACGGTTCAGTAAAACCCTATACCATTAGATATTGGCAAGTTTAAAGATGAGGAGCTTTCAGTTTATACAATGCATGTACGGGCCGACCAAATATAGCTCGCGTGTGAACCAGTCAGTTCATATAAAAGACCCTTCTGTCCCAATGGGATTATTTTTTTTATTTAATTCTTGCCTACCTCCCCCTGCAAGGGGGTTAAAAGCATGTAGTTAAAATCGAATTTTCTTCCAAGCTTCTTCGTTAATATCGCAATCAAAATGCACACCATCTTTCACTAGTCAATTAGACATTTAAAAAAAAATTTCAACAGTTGAACAACGGATTCAAATATATTTACTTTATAGTCAAACCAGGTAATGGCTTCGCCACTTCCCCCTACGGGGGGAGCTTGCGCTTTGCTACTAAGATTAAAATTTAAAATCTAAAAAAAAGCAGCCATGGTTAAATTTTTATCAATTTTCTGAACTTCGCCAATTCTAATAATTTCAAAAAGGAACTCAAAACTAAATTTCTCCCTTTCAAAATTTCACGTTGCTAAAATATAGAGTTATAGAAGAAGATGTATAAAAATTAGTTTTCTGAACTTCACCATTTGCATTTCTTTGGTTTTAAAAAATTCACAAAATTTCGATACTTATATTTATTTCTGAACTTCACTATTTTGTTTTTTGATATTATAAAAGAATTATTAGAAATAACTTTGATAAAAAAGCATAAGTCATAACCAAACTAAGATGAAATTATTATTCAAATACTCAAAAAATCCCCTTAAATTATAGTTAGTGATGATGATGATGACAAGCCGAACTTGCTGTACTCCTTACAGTAGGAGCTTGTGCTTCGCAGGCAAACTTTCGGTTTGTGTTTCTAGTAATGGGGTTTTGGTTGAAAAAAATTAAAAGGTCCCAGTACATATCTCCTAGTAATTTACTTTTGGCCTATGTTTTTCAGATCCATGCCTATTTTCTAGGCCTAAAGGCAAGAGAAAAAACATCGGAATTTTTTGAAATACGGAAAAAAAACAACCCGCGGGATGTTTTCCTTATCTAAATTTGTTCCAATAATTTACTTTTGGTTTACTGGGTATAGGTTCTAGTAGCTATTTCCTCGGGCAAAAGATTAAAATGGAAAATCTATTTTAGAAAGAATTTGGATAAATCCTTCGAATATACCCCAAGCACACACCCAACAAAACACCCCCAAAACATGCCTTAATTTTAGTAATTTTCTATTTTTCTGAACTTCCCCATTTCTAATTCTCTTTTGTTTTTTAAAATGTTAAAACATTCGACAATCATTTATTTTCAAAGTCAATTTCCTTAAAAATTTAAATGATTAAAGTAAAAAAACATGGTCATTCTCAAACATTTTTTAAAAATTCCCAAATTTCCCGAAATTTTCCCGAAAGTTAAAAATATACACAGTATTATGGATGTTCAAAACCTTTAATTATAAACTTCCAAAATAGTCAAAGTTGAAGATTGGGCGTGGATGGGATTAGTCCCCCCCCCCCCGAAAAAAAAAAGAAATACGAGATCGATTTACCAACAGGAAACAATTTCGGTCAGATCACTTATCAGCTCCTTGAACAGCGACTGCCGATTCTTCGTTATTAAAATAGTTAGAACAACAGAGAACCAAACAAAGACTTGACACACAAAATAAAATAAATGCTTTCCAAATTACGTTACCAAACACATCTTATAAGCTTAATGATTAAGAGTGACAGAAACATCATTAGATAATCATTAGATGACTACAATATATCAATGGATAAGTGGGCAAATTTCAGAGACAAGGTCATCTAATATAAAAAAATAAGTGAGATTAAGAGAATTTTAATTGAAACAAAAGGATAAAATTGAGACGGGATGAAACAATGAGATAAAAGCTCGAATATATTTAAGGATATTTAAAATAAAAAATCTTGACATATGGATAATAGAAATCTAGTAATAAAAACATGATAAAACAACACTAAAATAGATGAAACAACGCCTAACAATTAGCAGACGACCAGTCATTCGAGGATAAACGGAGAAATAAAATGCCAAAAAAGATCATTGAAGCAGTTGAACTATCAGGTCTTCCGGAAAGTTGTAAGCGTTTCTGAAGGATCGGAATAAAATAAATTCGTATTACAATTATTTATTATTCCTCAAATTACACTCCATTTTTATTAATGACTTCAATCCATCTATTAGGCAGCTTCATAATTCGATCCCCGTTAGACACGGGCCTGTCGTGGGGGGAAAGAAGTTATGCGGGTGTTTTTTGACGGCATCTAAATCAATAAACAGTTTTCCGCTCAAATGAATTGTGTAGGCAGCTAAAACAAATGAAGGTCAGATGGTGTGTAATGTCTGGAGAGTACTTTGGGTGTGGTAAAAGATTCCACCCATACTCGTGCAACTTTGTGCAGGCAGCCAGAAACATGCGCTCTGGCGTTGTCTTTTTGGAACACAATCCCTTACCTTTTGGTTAGTTCTGGCTTCATCTGGTGAATTTGTTGTATCAATTTTCTTCAGTTGGTGGCAACACACATCAGACAGAAGTGATGGTCTGATTGTATGGGAGTAGCTCATCTATAATGTCTTTGAAGTCACGCAAGACACAAAGGATAACTTTTTGTGTGAATTATCACGTAAACTCCAGGATCGTTTCCGCACTGTTATCAAGACAAACTCCTTAGGAAGAAGTGTGTTGTCCGCTCAAAATTTTCTTTTTTTTTTCCTTCAAGCCAATAAAATGAGGGGAGCTTGTAGAACAAATTGATAATTATATAATTGCTTCAATTTAGTTGTTTCAAAGCGGCACGAACTTTCCGGATGACCATTATACGAACATACCTTGGGGAAAATCCAGAATCTTTTAGATTTGCAAAGTGAAATGGGGGGGAAAAAAGGAAGAACCGATTTCTTTTACAGGTCAAGGTCGTCCGCGGGGCGGTCGACCAAAAAGTATTGGAAAAGCAGAAAAACATTGAACACGTAAATGCAACGTGACTAAGTCAAGAAGGACAAAGATGAAAAATTAACAGTGAACGTGCAGTGGGGAAAGTGTACCTTGGTTTCACCTTCAGTACGGTGAATAATTAGAAAAAGATCTCTGATTAAAAAGATTTTCGAGAATGAAGGTTACTGCTTTATCAGGCGGTGCCAGTGAGAGAATGACGCGTTTTCATCGATTTAAAAAAAAAAATCCATTGCCGAGATTTCGGTCAAATGAGGAAAAATTCTTTTTAGTTTTTGGAATAGAGGCGACAGTGTCGAAATGCGACAAAATACCCCTAAATGATCCTGTTTTTGTAGCAGTGGGGGATAACTAATATCGACCCCAAACGACTTTTACGAGGAAAATAACCCAAATGTTCAGATTTGATAATGATTCCATGCTGAGTCATCACAATAAAACGCCTATTTTTTTTCACCGAACTGTTGAAATTAATTCAACTTCGCGATGACATTTTGTCCACAATGTTGTCAGAAATCAAGGTGACGGGCACTGATTTTGTGTTCATGCAAACTTGTGACCTCAGAGAGAAGAAATGATGTAACGTCCCACCTGAAGGCTGAAGTGGGGTTGGGAGGGTGTCACGATACGGTGAAAGGTGTGAAGGAATTATAAAGATTACGGGTTGAGCTGGCGTGGTCTTGGCTTCCTCCAACTTTAACACTTAATCGAGGGACCTCGTTTGCTTTCAATTTAAATTTTGAGACGGGGGGCGGGGGGTAAGAGTAATTAACTCAAAATAAGAGCGAGTGATAAAACGTGTGGGTAGTAGCTAACACGAGTAGGATGAAAAGGGAGATTACTTGGAGCACTCAAGACTACTGAGGCTCTATTCTATAAAGAACTTCTCCCCCCCCCCTCCACACACCAACCTCCATACTCATACAGCCAAGGAGACAAGTGGTCTTTCTCACTAATAATTCTCCTAGATTTGTTGAACTCGATACTTAACCACCGAGACCTTCAGATCGAGCCCGCCATTAACTACTAGCTGTGGTCTGTCATAGAGAGAGGGCGAAGGTCTAGCTTGGCCAGGAAGGCTGTGGGTGTGCCCCCCCCCCCCTGGTGGGCGAATTCAGTCTGCTTGGAGACATCGCTCACAAGAGACGATCTCAAAGGCGATTTAAACACTACTATTCATCGATGGTTTAAGCATTGAAAGGGGGAGGAGTACAACCTATTTTATCTTTTTACGCACCTGCAATAGAATGGCATGTGTAGGAATGGCATTCTTGCTGCAGATGACATCTGGAAGAGTGTGTGCCATCCTGGCCGCACAACCGTAGATTGATTTGATTGAACGGCCAGAGTGCGTTCAAGTTGGTTTACGACTGTAATTATATCTACCACATCTTTTCGCTTCATCCACCGTACCACTTTGTTTCAGATGCTTTATTATAAACCTTGCCATCGTTGGTGTTGCGCTTTAAATCAAAACGAATATAACAAAGTTTTACAATGTGCAACTTTGGCAAAGGACGAGACAATGGCATCGAAAAAAAAGAAGAAAAAAGCGAAGCTACTACAATACTTTTAAGACAAAGGGCGAAAAATGAGACGGGATGAAACAATTAGAGAAAGGATACAATATACTGGACTCGAGTTAATACCTCCCCCCCCCCTCGGTATCGAACACAGAACATTAATATTAATCTCGTGCGCAAAACGTTTGAAAGCAACAAATCGCTTACACAGATGAAACTCCTAACCATAAATACATGAAAAAACACCCAACAATAAAGGGATAAACTACACCTAACAATAAAGAGATAAAGAACATCTAACAATAAACAGCTGAAACAACTCGACAATAAACGGATGAAACGACACCTAAAAATAAATAGATGAAACAACACGTTACAATTGACAGGTACCAAATGACAGCACTGAAAAATAAGCAGGGAAGCCAAATTACAAACAGAGAAAAAAGATTGAAAGAGTTGAAGAATTTTATCAAGGAACTATATGATACCAAAGGCCAACATACACCAGAAGACAATTCAATAAATGAGGAGGAAGTACCACTAGTTAAGAAACCATATTTTATACCTTCACTTAATAGCATAAAAAATGTTAAAATACCAGGGAGAGGATGAGGTTGACAATCGATCTAATAAAAGCTGAGGGTGAAGATATCTGTAACCTAATAACTAATCTGTTTACAAAATGTTTACGGAAAAATAAGATTGCAATGACACAGTTCAAGCATCTGCACGTTTTCAAAAAATGCTGACAAGGGAGACAACTAGATGCCAACAAGTCTTTTATCAAAAACATAAATTACTTTGAGAAAACACATAAAACAAACACTACTGCAATGAACAACTCAACTAGGAGGGATAGTGTTTGATAAGTATAGTCGTTATGGTCATCTACAGGCTGTTCAACAATTGCAGGTAACATTTGAATATGAAATACCTTCTTTCTAGGTAGCATTCGTAGACTACAAAAAAGATTTGACTCGGTAAACACCGATTCAGTTGAAAGAGCACAAAAGAAACGGGGAATTAATAAAATCTACATTAATGAGACTTTTGTAGACTCTTTTTCTTAGGTATAGTCATGAAAATTGTCATTGATAATGCTCTCAATCGGTAATAAAATACAACTTTAAAAGGAGTAAAGCAGTTCCAACTTCCCCTGTTTCTTTACAGCTTTAGATTGTTGAACAAAGGGGAAATCACAATTAATGCCTTCTCATCCATCAATCTATCCCCAAGTCCAGTCCCACCTAGTATCCTCATTCATCAATCTATCCAATCTATTCCTCAAACTTGGCAGGGAGCACGTTTCTACCACTGAGCCTATTCCATTCATCTACCACTCGATTTGTAAACCAATTTCTACCAATCTCTTTCCTAAACCTAAACTTGTCCAGCTTAAACCCATTGCTACGTGTCCTCTCCTGTTCACTAGAGCGCTTAGGATTGACCATCAACATTCATACCAGGTACAAGGATACGTCTCCTTAAGCAGCTTGGAAGCCTTGATGGCACCAGGGTGAAGGAAATCACGAGAACAAAATTAGGCTGTAGAGCAGTATGAAATCTAAGCGACATTGGACCAGTCTTAACGTATGGCAGGGAAACCTGGTCACTAAACCTATGCAAAACTGAAGAAAAAAAAACCCATAGGATATATGTTAGAAATAACCCGCAGGAATAATAAAAGAAACACATTGATAAGAACACAGACGCGAGTGAGAGGAAGCAAGAGGATGAAATTTCACCCGATGGTCCGAGTAAAGTAGCGAATTCGGGCCTTCGAGAGCGATCAGTTGGAGATTCTTGGAGATGATAACATTGCCCAATAGTGGGGTCGAACCCGCTGATGATGGTATACATATAATGTGTAGTAGTGAAGTTCGTAGTTCGCCATCCTGCCTTTATCCAGGCGGATCCCATCCGGATTATGAAATAGACATAAAGGTCAGTATGACAGTCGCGGGTGAACCCGAGGGCACCATGAGATGTGCTAGAGAGTATTATGTTTTGATACCAAACAGCGTTAAGGTGGAACCTTCGTCGCCCCGGGGCAGAGGGACCTGTTCCGCATCAGAGGTATGTGGATACCCATCGGCTGGCTGAATTCCTTGGAACAGAGCGTGTTTATGTTGCGAAGACGGGAGAGGAAACAAAGCAGTGTTTGTGTATGATGAGAAGTGTAAGATCCCCCAATTCAGGGTTGAGCACAGCGCGTCCACCAAATGGTAGTCAGATTTCTATGTGCGCTATTTGTGTCCGCTCATACCGGGATCGAACCCGGTATCGCGACGTTGGCGGACCAACACCATAGAAGTATGGTTGGGTGTCGGTACAGGAGACTATGTGCGTCTTGGAATTCCTACACGTATTTGGAAGGACCGAAAGAGTGTGCTGTGTAAGTCAATAAATTAGATTAATTGGAAACCTAGTTTATGGTGGGTTGAAGCCGGCCTTTTATTGCGGTGAGACGCGGAAAGAGGCTATTTCGCTCCAGAAGAGACAAACACACACATCTGTAAATTTCTCTTATGCCTTTCTGTTTACGAGCCTTTGTTCCTCCGGGGTTTTTAAGTGCTCCTGTGTTTGTCTGTTAGCACCCCGCCCTCGAGTTCCCAGACTTGCCCGATTTAATTCGGGTAATTTTTATTATCGTCAGCTATTTTTTTTTAATATACATTTTTAAAAAAATTAAGGATTAGGTTAGGTTATTAAAACAAAATATTTTACAAAAAAAACACACCAAATAATTCAACCTAACCTAATTCCCTTTTTTGGAGAAAACAAAACCCAATTTTAGCTTTAAAAAAATCCTTCAGTAAAAAAAAAAAGTTGTCTGAAGACAATACGAAAGTAAATTCGTTTGTTTCTAATTTTCTTCTCATTCATACCCCCGCTGAGCGTCAAGCACCACCTCCCCCCTCAAATTAGTGGTTTTCAGGTTTTTACACAGGGATTTCCCCTGGGCTTGTTTCGTGCAAGACCCCCCCCCCCCGGTAAAAGTGATATCGCCAAATTCTAAGAAACGATTGAATTTAATAAGTTTCGATCTCTTTTTTTTTTGTAGTGGATAACCCCCATGGATGCGCATATATGCACGTAACTGTTAGTGGGAGTAGGGAAGAAATCAGAGCATCTTTATTTGCATGAAATAACGTGTGAGCGAGGCAAACAGGCTCTCAGTGTGTGTGTGTGTGTGTGTGTAACTTAACGACTGACAATGACTCATATAGTCTACTTTCACTCGAAGAGGAAACCTAATATATTTGGGGGTCGTTAACCAGGGTGGCAAATCAAAAAACCGGGGTTTGGGATTTTTTTCAGGAAATGAATGCTACTTATCATTATTTTATTCAAAATTCATAATTTATGTTTATAATTTCAACAAATATGTATCAAATTAAGGTTATTTCTCTGATACTGACTCATAATAATTCATCTCTCCTTCTACAGGTTATGGCTATCATGGCTACCCCAAATTCTCAATCGGTCATCTGTTCTTACCTTAATATAATTATTAAACTAATTAATTATTAATATTATATAAAAATAGAGAAAGCTATTATTTTGCTATGTTATTTTAATGCTTGTAGTGTTTGTTTTTGAAGAAACCAAGATTTGAAAAACCCAAAATAAAACAATTTTTTTTAAACCGGGTTATATTGGGCTTTTTTAAAAAATGGGGGGGGGGGGTTCCAACCCTGTCGTTAACGCAGGTTGGCCTCGCTCAACCAGTCCCCGCAACTATGCGCCCATCTGACGGGGCTAAGACGTACGGCGACTAACATCTAAAAGTAAATTGGGCCTTTCATTCAGTATGACATGGATTATTTATTATTTATGCATTATCACAAGGCGGGGGTTTTAGTCGCGTGCACGCAACTCAAGTTAACATGTCGGTCCGTAGGTCGGTCGGTCGAATGGTAACCCTTTTACTTCTAAATGTTGGGGATTTTTTTTGCAATAACATCGTAACTATTTGGTGGATTCTAACGAAATTTGAAACCCTTATGTTGTTTTACATTCTCTTTCGAATGGTATAATTGTAAAGGTCCTCCCAAGATTAGTCTGGAAATTTTTTGTCAATAGAATCGTAACTATTCAGCCGATTCTAACGAAATTTGAAACCCTTACGTTGTTTTACTTTTCGATCCCGATTCTGGAACTCTTTGGTTATTATTGAGAGGAAAAGACAAATACAACTTTTTAAAGGAATGAGTTGGGGACCGGATTTAAATGGGGTTTCTAGAGTCTGGGATCGAAGTCACACACCCGACATAGTGATGAGCATTTGGAGGAAATTGAAGTCTCTCAAAACTAGGTTTTTAGCGCGACTCTATAAGTTACTATGTCCGTCGGATGGTAACCATTTTACTTTTCAATGAGTTTTTTGACAATAACATCGTAACTATTTTGTCAATTCTAACGGAATTTGAAACCCTTATGTTGCTTTAAATTCTCTTTCGAATTATATAATTGTCAAGGTCCTCCCAAGGTTAGCCCGGGAATTATTAAAAGAAAACTAACTCTTGGTCGGATTGCGTTACTTTTTGAAAGTTTTGAAGGTCGTAAGGTCATCAAGTGATATGTTTGTTAATTGATACGTCTATTAATTAAATATTTTTTTTTAAATTATTGAAATATTGAAAGCACGCGACTAGGTTTGTTGACCTTATTTTAAGATGGCCTCTTTAGAATATTGGCATAAGCGTTTCGATAGTAAAATTGTATGTACTTGTAACTTTAATTTACCAACGCCCTGAATCAATTGTGATCAGACCCAGTATGAAGCAAGTTTCCAACTCTAACATTGGGATTGCTGGTTTAGTCTGAGTCCAAAATGCCAGTTAATGGATCGGCTTAAGTAGAATAGGAGTCAACAGGAAATTAAAAGGGGCGCCACGAGGGCAGCCTCGTTATTTTGATCTTTTCCATAGTGCGGTGGAGTTAGGCCCGTGGAAGCAATTTTTGCCACGCTTAACGTAAGGCTGTCGAAAGCTACTCTAAAACTAGATCCTCGTGATATACAGGGGGGGGGGGGCAGGTGTGAACCTGAGTAAAACCTATAACAAATAAGGTATTGGTCATAATTAAAAGTTACTTCATCCAAAACATGAATATGCTTTCAGGATTGTTTTATTTCTTATTCTTCCCACTTCCGAAGATTAAAAAAAGTAGTTCCGCTCTGAAAAGTAGCACCAGGAACTTGGACCCAAAGGCCCGAGTTGTCGCTAGCCGAGTGGATACGGCGTTGGTCTGCCAACGTCGCGGTACCGGGTTCGATCCCGGTATCAGCGGACATAAACGTCAGCGCACGTCGAGATCTAGCTATCGATTGGTGTAGGCGCTGTGCTCAGCCCTGTATTCGGGTGGGTAGATCTTACACTTCTCATCACACACAAAAAACACTGATTTCTTTCCTCCTTTGTCTTCGCAACACAACAAACTCACACACACACTGTTCCCTGCCGATGGGTATCTATATCCACATACCTCTGACGGTGGGAACGGGTCCCTCTGCCCTTGGGCGACGAAGGTTCCACCTGAACGGTGTTTGGTGTCAAAACAATACTTCCTGGCACCGATCCTTGGTGCCCTCAGGATCACCAGCGATTGTCGTACTGACCTTTATGTCTATTTCATTATCCGCTCGGGGATCCGCCTGGATAAAGGCTGGTTGGCGAACCACTACTACTAACTACTACCCAAAGGCTCGATTGCCCTTTTATACTGGACTATTATTCCGTGGACAATAAAAGGGGCTAATCCAAGATTCGTTTCCATTTGGAGCTCCCCCCCCCCCTTCACCTTCACCATCCTTGAGACTGGCGAAAGAAGTCCGGTTGTCTGAGAATCGTGAACATGTTCGAAATCTCGGGACGGTCTAGGATTTTATCTTACCTTTTACCCCAAACCTGCCTTGGGTTGTTTTTTTTGTTACCCCGTCTCTCTATGACGTGTAGCGTGGGACTCTCGCTGGGGGGGGGGGGCAAAACACAATGTACTTTGCCTTCTAACGAGGTCTGACCCCCAGATACCCAATGCATTGTCATTCTGATTTTTATGTAGATTTCACTATCCGGTCCGAGTTGGAACTTTAAGCAAAAATCGACGAGGGCAGATCGGCCAGAAGGTTTGTACAGAAAGATGTGTGAACGTGAGATGAAGTCAGGTTGTAAGATATATATATATATATATATATATATATATATATATATATATATATATATATATATATATATATATTGAGGCCAGGAGGGCACGTAATCCAGTTGTCAACTACAGCATGGTAGGGAAGTATGAACGTAGGCAGTTTGCTTCAGTTGCGCGTCTTAGAACTAAACGCGGTTGTTATGCCCATACCCATCACATGGGCCTATACCCTGAGCTGTATATCCCCCCTCCCCCCTCCTTGTATAATAATTGCATCATGGGTTCGGATCGGGTCCAGGTATTTCCTGGTCTCGACCTTCCTTTAAGCGCTCTATTCTTTCCCATTTCATCTCCACTCTTGCTTTTCCTCATCCTACCTCATTGGGGCAATCACCCTCCCATTTAATACTCCCCCCCGTTACCCAGTCATTGGGTACTCTAATTGTGTACGTTATTATTATTATTTTCAATCGTTTTCGTATTTTTTAGGAATCGTTAACATTTTTTTTTCCTGCACTAGGACCCGCCAAGGTCACTTAGGTATTTAATAAAGGAAATTATCCCATAATAACGAACGTCCCACCCCTGTCACTTCCTCCTAGTCCCCACTAGGCCCTTATTCCGAGCGCACCTGAAGATTTTTAGGAAATGGTTTCCAGCTGCGTCGTCCTGTTCCAGTTATTATCTCGCTCCGACCTCCTTACCTCTTTATCAGATGGACCGCTCTCTCTTTCGCACACCGAGGTGTGTGTGCCACTGTATGCGCCATGTGGCCCACATATGATGGATATTGACATTAGTAAAAACGGCCTACATGTCGACTCAGTGTATTTGTCATCTGCGAGAAATAACGTATATATATATATATATATATATATATATATGTGTGTGTGTGTGTGTGTGTGTTTCGTTCGCGCGCCCGAAGCACAGCACCATTGTTCTTCTTTTACGATCGGAACCAGTCTTTGTCTTCTCGAACTGGGGCCTCGTTAGCCCGGTTCATCTTCCCGGGCCTCATTGTAGTGGTTGTCGACCTAGTCGCGTGTTCGCGCTCCCCACGATGTGTGTATATGTGCTTCTTGTGTTTCTCCCCCTGCACCTCGATCTCCGTTGCCCATGTTGGTAGCGATTGCACATGTTCGGTTTCTTAAACGTGTGAGTTCGAGGACACTTGTAAACAACGATTTCGGACAGTGTTTAGTATCATGTAATGGAGTTATGTGGTACTTTATTAGTATTGCGAAGCAGTTATGCGCCTATGGGTAAGTACTTTTAATATCCCTGGATGGAGCATATTTTCTAACAGAACAGTTACGGATGTTTTTAATGTTGCAACTCTCCTAAGCAGACAATTAATTATTCACGAGATTACAATTTGTAGAATTTGCGAACATGTTTGCCGTATGACATTCTGAGATTCTGGCCATGTTTCTGGCTTGGGGAGTCGAATCCAGTATTTCCAAAATTGTTTTGGACAAAAATACTCAAATTGGCAACGTGCGCGGTACGCGACTCGTCAACAGTGCTTAATATTTATATTACATTTTGTGCCTTCTGGGTCAGGGGCGGACTCGGTGTTGAGAGGGGCTTAATTTTTAATTAGAGGCATCTTTTTTGACCTTGTAATTGGTTTTATCGCGAATGAATAAAATATACTCTATCGCCTATGTTGTGGCCTTCCAAATGTAACTGGACAAGGCTGATGGAGTCTCGGTCGTGAACAAACCACGCCCATTTTGCTCGCACGACTCATTGCACCATCTATTGCATGCGAATGCATTGAAGTTGTGGCCTGTGAGGGTCTGTCAGGCTTCAACTTGCTCGGAAATCGATATTTATTTACACTTTGCACTTGATTACTGTGGCTGTTACCATTTTTTTAGTCTCGGTTTATATATCCTTCCAAGGGCAGCGGGTGGGGGGGGGGCTCCGTTTGTTTTGAGATGGGGCAAGTTCGAGAGAATTGCCCACCCTTCCGGTCCCTAACCCTTTAAGGGGGGGGGGCTTGTGGATTTTATTCTAATCCGGATTATCGCTCCACTTTCAGTACTCACTCCCAGAAATTCGATTGCGAGACCTTTGCGATTAAGACTGTTATTCTAGTTGCCCCTTTAGAGCCTCAATCCTTTATTATCACACACACCCTCTCTACAACCCCCATTTCTCCGGTCTTTAAATGCGACGACACATTTAAACATGACGAGATTTTCCCTCGCCTTCCTTCTCTCGGTGTCCATTTTTCCCCCGTGTCCCCTTCCCCCACCCCTCAGGGACCAGCCCCTATCTGATTAATTTGTTCCTCAACCCCAAATCTCTGCTCTTTTTGGTCACTGTCCTTTCGAAGTGCCGGGGCAGCAGCTTCCTCTCCCGGGGTTCGCCTCGCTGAACCCATCGTCATTGCGGACCCTCGTTTGTCCTCTTCGTCTCCCTTTTCGGATGACCCCAAAGCGCCGCGATCTTTCAATGAATCGAATTTTATTTAGGTATTTCCCGCGTTCGGTGAGCAGAGGGCGCCACCGTGGATCATGGGGGCGGGCGAGGGAGGACTCGTTCGATCTTAAAGGGGTGGGTGGGGTGGAAAATAAAGGTAAGGAAGAACTGGTCACTCCACTTATTTGAGGTGGTGGCTTTTCCCCCTTTATGAAGGGGAGCATGGTAAAGGAATCCCACCGTACGCCGCCTGCCTCGAGGTTGTAAAGGAACCACTGGCTATAAAGAGGGGGGGGGGGGCTAGGAATGTGGGGTTAACCTTGGACGCGAGAATGTGGGGGGGGATGGTCAGGTTGATGGCGCTGGGTGAAAGGGAAAGTTCGGGGGGTGGGGTGGGGGTTAGGAGCTCATCTGGCGACTGCCTACTAGGCTAAGAGTCGCCTTAATCCCGCTACAGCATAATACTAGGCAAGGGAGAGCTCTGGGTAGCCGAGTGGGGGCGGCGTTGGTCCAACAACGCGGTACCGGGTTCGATCCCGCCATGAGCGGACACAAACGTCAGCGCACGGAGAGAGATCGGGTTACCGATGGGCGGACGCGCGTGGCTAGATCTTACACACTTCTCATCACACACATAAACACTGCTTTCTTTCCTCTCCCGTCTTCGTAGCACAACACAGACACTCTCTCTGTTCCAAGGAATCCTGCCGATGGGTATCTATATCCACGTACCTCTGACGCGGAACAGGTCCCTCTGCCTCGGGGCCGACGAAGGTTCCCGCTGTTTGATACTTCCTGGCACCTCTCCCCAAAGAGGATCGGCTCCTGGTGCTCCCGTGCTCACCAGCGATTTTCATACTGACCTTTATGTCTCTTTCATTATCCGGATTGGGGGTCCGCCTGGATAAAGGCAGGTTGGCGAACCACCACGACCACCACTCTTAAGCTAGGGAACGGGGGCTCGGGTGAGGTGGATCATAGGTGCTGTAAGGGTTGTGTGATTCCGAGTATTCGCTCTGGTACTACCCCCCCCCCCCAAGAGTTAGTTGGCGCATTTTTGCTAGTTTATGTGCTTGTTCTCGTCGCCCGCCCAGACCGGGGAGGGGGGCAGGGTTGGCAAAAAGCCCCCCCCCCAAAAAAAAAAATCCAAGTTTTATTCTTTTTTTAATTTTTTTTTAACAAATGCTACAATCATTAGAATAACTTAAAAAATAGGTATCTTTATTTTTTGATAATATTAATAATTAATTAGTTTAATAGACTTCAAAATTATCATCGTCGCGAATTATGGGTACCCGTGATGGCCATAACCTGTGGAAGGAGGGATGAATTATTATGAGTCAGTATTGGAGAAATAACCTTAATTTGATACATATTTGTTCAAATTATAAACATAAATATTAATTTTGAATAAAATAATGATAAGTAGTATTCTTATCCTGAAAAAGAAAAACCGTGTAATTTTTATAATTTTGACCCCCCCCCCCCTAAACCCGGGGTTTTCAAATTTCACTTGAAACAAAAAAACGTTAATAAAACCCGGGAGTGGAGGATCGGCTGTTTTTTTTGTTCTTTTTTGGCCAACCCTGGAGGAGGTGGGGTATGTCGGCCTCGATACCCCGTCGAGAAAATTAGAGAGAGAACAAAGGAAGGGCGAAAATGGTGAACGAAAGTAAAGAACTCGCGCATTGGATATTTCCCCGCAGGAAAAGGAAATTTTCTCCAGGTATTTGCCCCCTATATTTATCAAGGTCTCGTAAAAGGAATAAACTTATTTAAAGCGAAAATCAATTTTGCACCCCTCTCCCCCTTTGCGGGGGGCATACTTGACCCGCGTGGGGGGAATTCCCCCCAAGAAAGGGGAAAGGGAACGGACATTTCAGATTTTGATTTTCAATTTCTAATTTTGAAGGGTTGCCATACCAACATTCAAGAATATTTCTGGCATATAATTACTCCGGACCCCTTCACCCCCACCACCCCGCCTCGAATTAATCACTTGATTAAACGCGGACCTCCCCCCGACGCAGCAGCTTGCCTCCTGCTTATTGCCTTTTTCTTTTCTTTTTTTTGTTGTTGTTTTGCATCCTCTTTAAAATATGCCTAGTACTAGGCAGTGTTGAATACGGCGACTAATGCCCAAGTAGGCAGTCGCCAGATGAGCTCTTAAAAAAAAAAAGATTAAACGCGGACATGAAGCACTTGGTTCAGTACAACGGCCTAAATTTGTTTCTTCGAACACTTTTCTCCCTTAGCTAAAGCCACGAAAGCGTTGATGGCCCTTACTAGATTGGTTACTAATACCTGCTTTTGCTCCTGGCACCTCCCCCCCAAAATAGACCGGCCCATTGTGCCCTCGGGTTCACCAACGATTGTCATGCCGATCTTTGTTTATTTCATTATCCGGCCATTTGATGGTGCGCTCGCCTGTACCTTATTGCGACGAGTGCGTTGTCCTACAGACTGCTCGGCACATTTTTGCTGAATGTCCCAGTCTGGGTGATGTTCGAGCACGTTGCCTGTCCCGGTGTCGTAAGTCAGGTTAGATTTCCTGACCTCCGCTTGCTTCCTTAGACTCGGAAAGGAACGTGGCAAGCCGCTGGACACTCTGCGATTGGGCCTTGCCCTCAATGATGCACTTTAAACGTGGGTTGCACTAAATCGAGTAAGAGTGACTATTTTCCTTGGCCGAATTAAATCAACTAACTAGGAGGTTCTGGATATCAAACTGGATGAAACAAAATAATCTTTACTACTGTACAAACAAGAATAAAATAATGAATACAACATAGAAATGCAAAAGAACTAAATGGTCACAAGGTTTACTTACACACGTCAGCTCCAAGCGGGAGACGTGAGCACGTACACACAAACTTACACGATCGACAAAATGGAAACTACCATTCAAGGTGGATCTGCCGCCCGAGAGGAGAGTGAGGGGGGGGGGGGCGTCGAGCTCGATTGCTTTTCAACGGCTCGGTTGGGTTTGCACTTGGCCGATACGTACTCGGCCTGTTTAAAGTTATGAAGGAGAATACAACCTGTCTTCTAAGTCGATTACAGCAGTGTGGGTGATCCTTGTTCCAGGTTCTTATTTAAATTTTCTTGGTCTTCGAGCTCTTGCGGTAAGGAAGGCCGAAAGAAAGAATTCTTCTGCGTCACTTCCTCTTTGGCAAAATACTAATCTTACCCAGGCCAACGCTTAACTATTTATACGAGCCCGCTGGAAGTGAATTTTACCGAGGCGCCGGAAGTGTATTTTACTTTATCTATATACAGAGGCGCCGGGAGTGAATTTAGACCTTCACGCCATCTCGCGGAACCTCTCGTTGTTACAATTAGACTAGCTATAGGGCGTGTTATTAAACGGAAGTTACCTCAAAAAGAAATCGATCGCGGGTTCTTTCCTCCCAACCCGTCTCTCTCATCTCCATATCTCTCATCTTTGACACCAGGGGGTCGCTACCGTTTGTCTCTGGTACTCTGGACTAGTTCGTGCACACAGACTTACGGACTATATGACTTTTTGGAGGAGGCTGGCTTCCTCCATCCACTTTATTTGACTCTTTGGTGATGGTCGCATGATCCTGCTCCAGGAGGAGGCGAGCCTCCTCCTGACGCCGGAGCGCGCTTCCTTCTCTTTGTTTTTAGCCTTTGTTCCTTTTATCTTTGTTTTTGTTATTTACATGTTATTTGTTTGTTTTGTTTTTAATCTAGCCTAGTATTACGCTGTACCGTGAGTACGGCGACTTTTGCCCTAGTATGCAGTCGCCAGATGGGATCCGGTCGGGATCCCCCTGTTTAAAGGTAAGTGGGCGATTTCTTAATAAATTAACACAAAGTCGAGTCAATTAAATATAGGTATGACTTAGGATGTCTCGGAAGACGAAGGAAGATTACATAAGACTGATTAAAGATTAAAGTAATGATTTTTTTTTCTTGTGTTAGTGCAATCATAGAAGATGTTTAAGCAGGGGTTTTTTGTATTCCCCGCATATAACATAACTAAGACCAATATAGATATAATTTTATCGAAAAATTTGGTATAGATCATAGAAACATTAAAAATGAAACTGTGAATATTACGATGGCAATTCAAATCAAAATAAATAAAACACGTGGAATTCGATAAACCTCATATTCGAAACATTGAGTAGTGCTGTGGATCTTTATATCAATGAAGGAGAAAGTGACATTATTTTCTTCTAAACTGATGTATGTTAGATCTCCGTTTGAAGCGGTGGTGCTCTTCCGAGCCCCGAGTGTCTTCACGGTTGAGGTGGTTGCAATACAATGCCTCAATGCATGAGATTACGAGCCGTGCCCGGTTTCGGAAAGCAATGCGTAATTCATAGCTACTCACAGAACGCGCTAAGGGCCCTCGCGGCATTGAAATCTCCGCTTCTTTCGCAGTGTTCGTGACGCCACGGCTACTGTGTGTTGGGGAGATTACATGGCAAGAATCAGGTTGCGTGGCAAAGAAGATGTGAGACGGCGGACCGAAATTTAAAGTTTCGTGCCATTGCGATTCCGACTCTGCCCCCCCCCCCCTCCCTCAAGGCTTCGATGTTATTAAGTCATTTTATGTCTCCTCGAAATTATACACACTATCGAGACTCAACTTCATTGGGGGGGGGGGGTGATCCACAACCTTTCTGTAAGGATTGCTTGGTTCATCAGACGGTAAAACACTTTGGCAAAGTGTCCTTAGTCTCCAGGGGCTTCGTGAGCGGTATCCGATACCTCCCCCAGTGCCGTGACATGTTTGGAGCATGGCCGCTGGACCCGAGTCCTTGGGAAGGGTGCTCCTGCGCACCGGACTGTGGGTGTGAGTGAGTTTTGGGATGAAGCGGCTCTCCACAGCTGAGATTGTTGGCCGCTCGCTCAGTCCCCTCTCGGAGCTCCCTTTCCCCTTTGCACCTGAGTGTGCCTTGGTGGTGGTGACTTTTTTATCTTTTTTAGCGCGACTCTTATAAATTACTATGTTGGTCCGTAGGTCGTCGGTCGGATGGTAACCATTTTACTTTTCAATGAGTTTTATGGTAACTATTCGGCTGATTCCAACGGAATTTGAAACCTTTATGTCATTTTACATTCCTTTTCGAATGATATAATTGTCCCAAGGTTAGTCCGGGAATTAATGGGCAATAACCCTGTAACTATTCAGCCGATTGTAACGAAATATGAAACCCTTATGTTGTTTTAGATTCTCTTCCGAAGGATATGATTGCCAAGGTCCTCCCAAGGTTAGTCCGAAAATTATTAAAAGAAACTAATGGGTTGGATTTCCCCACTTGCTGAAAGTTTTAAAGGTCAGAATAATTGAGAGCACGCGAACTAGGTATGTTGGTTTTTATTTAGTTTCTTTTGAGTAAAACCTTTGGAGAATTTGGGCAGTTGCGCCCCCAGTGGCGACCGCAGGAATGCAAAAAAGGAAGTGATTTTATTTGTAAATGACTCAATTATTTTTGTTAACATGCGAGGCAAATTTGAAGGAAAGTAATGGAGAGTTTTTGTGGGGGTAGGAGTAAAGAGGGTGTGTGGCCGGAGTTTTGAGTGAGGAATGCCATGGTTGTGTATGAATGAGCTTGCGAAATATGGAATGAGAAGTTGAGATTTGGCGAAGGTAAAGCTGTGCCCGGTGAATGGCTCATTATTATTGCTATAAACGATTTAAATGAGGCAATTAAAGGAAAAGTGTCAAGTTTGTCCACGACACAAAATTGATCGTAAAATAATTTTAAAGTGCAAATTGAGTTGAATAAGAACTACACCCCTGACCAAATGTGCAGATGGCTTTCAACCTCAAGAAATGCAAAGTTATCCACATGGATCAACCTTCAGCAGCAGCGACGTGTTGACTGCAACTGAACCATACGCCATTGGGGACGTGTGGACGTGTTCCAGTTGTTCTCTCAATCCTAGGCAACGAGAGAGTTGGCGCAGGTGGCCAGGGGAGCAGTGGAATCGAGATTATAGTACCGAGAGTAAGGCATGGAAGCCGTTCTGTAATGGTGTACGGGGCTGCATGTGAAGTTGAGGTTTGTTCCTTCTCACCGTTTGTGATGGCACCATGAATTCAGAGACGTACCGAGCTGTCTCCTGAGAGATTACATGCTGCCCTCAAACCGAGACCTCTCCAGAAATGCCCGAAATCTGATTTTCCAGCAGGATAATGCCCCACGTCACGAGTCTACGTCTACCATACAGTGGTGGTTCCGTGGCTACAATATCACGGGGATGGAGTTGACATCTCAATCTCCGGATATGAATCCGATGGAAACCTTGTTGGGGCAGAACCTGAAAGAGGCCCTAAGACATGACCTCAGCTATCCTCCAATGAGCAACTGAAGGCAGTCATCACCGAGGGGGGAGTGGGCGAGCGTCACACCCCTCAGGAGTCGAACCCTCATAAAGGAGAGGTTGCCCCGGAGAATAAAGGCTTCCATCTCATCACTGCCAAGGGACTCTCGTCGACACGCTACTGAGCTTCATGTATCACTTTGGGTGTGCTGTAATTTTCTGTTTATTTGATATATGTCGCTCATGTTATATGTTTCGGCAACTTTTAATTTTTGTTGATTGTTTGGGGGGTTATATAACTTAATGCTATTTATTCCTCCTTATTTCACCGTTATATTCATATTGAGATGCAAATAAAAACCTTTGGCCGCGGCTGTATTGTAATATCGATATTGTTATATTTTATTAGCCTAATTAAACATTTTTCACAAACCGTGACTGATAATAACATGGTAGTTGTATTCTTAATTCAATTTTGTGTACGCAGTTTATAAGGGGATTTTGTGAGCCGAGTGTAGTGTCTGGTTAATCGATTCGGAAGCCGATAAGCCATGGTGGCTTTTGGCATCTTTAAAATATCTTGCCTCTTATTCGCACGCGATTTTTCTTCTTCTTCTTTTTAGCACTCGAACATACAGAGCGCTCCGAAAGTCTTGTCACCCACTGTAAATCTTGTTTTAATTTTATATTTCTAAAACCAGTACATGTGTTTGATATTATTTTGTTCCTCTATTGTTCTTATTACCTTCCAGTAAGGCGTGACAAGACTTTCGGACCACCCTGTACAAGAGAGTTTGTTCCCCCTGCTTTGTGAGATGCATCCTCTCTGACTATTTCCCAATTTGTTTAGGTCCGCGGTTTCCTCTTAAAGTCCGAACCGCGGGACCTTAACAGTGGAGGCTCGAAGGAATCGCCGATTTTTGACCCGTACTTCACAGAGTAGACAACTCCTACTTAACATCGACATATGAAACTAATTAGCCGTTGTTACCTTTTCTCTAATTAGCCCCCCAAGTGCTGCCTTTTTTGGACACCGAAATATGCATATATACCCTTAACTTTGTGGTTCAGATCCTACGTTAAGCTAGAGGTCCCCAACCTCTACTCAAAAATTCTGGCTATGTTTTTCTGTTTTAAGGTTATAGTGGGCAGGTATTTTAAGTTGTGCACCATTGCACCCTAACTGTCGCTTGCCCCCCGTTCCCCCTCTAATGCATCGACAAGATTCAGCTCGTTTTTTTTTTTGTAGTCTCTGAATCTGACACACTCCCGGGACGAGGCCTCAATTGATGGAGCGATGTCTTGAACCTTTGGGACAGTTGCTTGGTCCCAGAGACGGTTAGACACCTTTTAGTTGAATAATCCTAGACTGGGGGGGGGGGGGGGCTTTATGAGCTGTACCTGTCCCAGCAGCGCCATGGGCAGGGTCATTACCACCTGTGTCCAGTCATTCGAATGGTCCACTGTGCTCTACTGGAGTTCTCGGGTGAGGCGGCCCAGACTCCTTCATAGTTTTTTTTTTATATAATCTGTTATTGGCACGCTTAGGTCCCTCACAAAGCAGTTATCCCTCGATGCATCTGGGCTTGCATTTTGTTATTGTTATTTATAGTTTTATTGATTTGCCTTTGGTGGGGGGGGGGTGATTGGTTCATTTTTTGTATTAAAATATCAAAGTCTAAAAATCAGCTCGTTGTCATTTCTGCACTTGTGCCTCGTCGGGAACCCCTCGAAGAGATCATAATTTTTTTAAGGTAAAATACAACTTTTCATATGTGTGTGTGTGTGAGCACTACGCGATACTTTTAATGTCTGTGTCGATGAGGAGTGTGCTCCAATTTTCATGTCTGTGTGTGAAAGCAGTGTGCAGTAAATTTCATGTATGCGTATGAAAGCAGTGTGCAGTAAATTTCATGTATGTGTGTGTGAGCAGTGTGTAGCAATTTTAATGCTGGTGTGTGAGCAGTGTGGGGTAATTTTAATGCGTGTGTGAGCAGTGTCCGGTAATTTTAATGTATGTGATTGGTGCGGTAACTTTCCTATATGTGTGTTTGAGCAGTATGTGGTAATTTTCATGTTTGTGTGTGCGTGAGAGAGAGAGAGAGAGCATTGTGTTGACATTTTAACTTAAATGTCAACCTGTTTACTCGTAAGACTTTTCTGGATTATTATAAATTTCTTCTCTCTAAATTTGGAGCTTTTCTTGAAAAAGTTGAATATATTTAGAGTTGATAAATATTGTTCTATGTAGGCATATTCGCGCCTTTATTTAGAGGGGTGGAGTGGGGAGGGGGAAGCATCACAAATCAAGAGGTAAGCGAGGGGAGACGCCTATTAAAAGGCTTGAAAACCATTGCTTTCATAGGCTTGCTTCGCCTCCGCCCATTTCTTCCGGGGGTATTCCTTGCCTGAGCGATTAAAAGAGGGGGCGGGGGAGGGGAGGGTATTTAAAGCGAAAACCAACAAGCGCATCCCCAGCAGGAAGTTTGGAAGGAGAAATCTGTAACTAAAGTGATGTAGTTATAGAAAGGGAAAATAATGTGGAAGATGTATAGCTGCAGGCGTCTGGGCCCGGGTTGGCATGCAACTGCGGGTGTTGGGGCTAGGGGGGCACGCGATGGACATGGTAAGGGTTCAGGAAAAGTTGTGTCCTATCGGTTCCTAGCAAATTAGGAGCGCTTCGAAATTAGTCTCGGGAACCAACTTTACCCTTGGATCTGTAGCAGGTTTTATTTACGTTCGGACTACGCATCTCGTATTCCCCAGTCTCACATCCACAAAATGGTGACCAAGATTTGAGGGGGGGGGGGGGTTAGTCGCGTGCGAGTCTAGTCAGGGGCGACTCTACATCTCACTGTCGTTCGGTCCCTGTTTTGCTTCTTTTTTTTATAATAATCATAATTATTCGGCCGATTCTAACGAAATTTGAAACCCTTATGTTGTTTTAGTCTAGGCATTATTTGGCAATAACATCGTAACTATTCGGTTGATTCTAACGAAACTTGAAACCCTTATGTTGTTTTACATTCTCTTTTAAATCCTATAATTGACAAGGTCCTCCCAAGGTTAGTCTGCGCATTATTTGGCAATAAATAACCGTAACTATTCGGCCGATTCTAACGAAATTTGAAACCCTAATGTTGTTTTACATTCTCTTCGAATGATATAATTGCCAACATCCTGCCAAGGCTAGTCCGGAATCTTTTAATGTTTTGAAGGTCGTAAGGTCATAAATCAGAATAAGTGAGAGCACGCGACAGTTTGGTCTGCAGACTTTGTTTTTTAAAGAAGCGATGTTCAAATTCCCTGGTAACTCCATCCATTTACGAGGTAGACACGAAGAGATAGATAATCCTGGTGGTCTTTGGGGTGTTGGAGATTCGCCCTTAACCGTTTCCTTGCCACCACCGCCTTACTCTATTTGCAGGATTCCATTCCTTCGAGGCACCAAATACCCTGAATTATTCTGAAATAATGTAGGCGAGTGAGTGTGTGTAGAGGGTCACAAAGTATGTGTGGGATAGATAGAAACATAAAAGTAGTGAAAAGGGTATGTAATGTAAGAGATTTGCAAAGGGAGGCAAGGCGCCTGGTGATCAGGCTTATCGCTTCCATTTATTGTTCGTGTATATCTTTGGTTACTCTTGTTTTAAACGGCGTTCAAGACTTTTGTCTTAAAAATTTAATGTTTGTGTTTTTCGCATTTGTTGTTGTTTTAGGGTTCAATTACTTTATTATTATATGTAATACTTGTGTTTTTTGTATTTTATATAATTGTCTCTTGTTTTTGTAATTTTCTTTCTTCGCATTCCTTCCTCTTGAGTCGAAAGTGGTTCTCGTATTCGGATATTCTTCCGGATATTCTCTTCGGTTAATTATCTTCTTTTCCGGTCTTTTCCAACATTTCATCACGGATAGAACGGCGCTTCATCTCCGCTACCCATGAGGCTATCGGAAACTTGCGACTATTTGGTGACTTATGGCTCTTCTGTTATGGTTAATCATTTCCATGATCTCTTCGTTCATTTCCTGATTAACCACCATTTGCATATTCCTGGTCCGTTCTTCTATGACTGTATTATGGGTTTTATCACCACCTCGCTGTGCAGCTCTTCTTGGCATTTTTTCTCGCCTGCGCGTACCCGTAATTAGGTACACGCATTTTCTTTTGCACGACCTGTAGTCCTCTTTTGCGTCCCCGAGTCACAAGAAAGGGCGGAAGCGAGGTAGAACAGCGTAGATCATCCAAGTGCACTGTAGATTTTCTTATTGCTCTCTCGAAGGTTTCTGAACACGAAAGGAGTTCCGATTGTGGCTGAGGCTCTCGAAATTCGATCAGAGACGTGCTTCCTTGTACTCGGATGAAGTAATTTTCATACTGAGTACATTTGTCTCCGTGGTGTAAGGATAGAGCCCCTTCCAATCGCGATTATCTTAAATTTCTTTTGGTTGCATTCTTGTTTCCATTTGGCCTGGTAGATGTCTAATATTTCCATTTCTGTCGCCGTCATTCGAGCCTTCATAGGCGCATTCTTATAGGAGCATTGTATTATCTGGCTGAAATCATCCGCGAATTGAATGTTGAGTCGAGTGGGTTCGCCAGGCGCTGCGAATCTGCGGTTTATATCTAGTAAAGAGTGGTGAACACCCCCTCCCTAAGGAAGGCCTGCATTAATCATGAACCTAGTCCATCCATCCTCTCCATGATATAGTCACAGAGAGTTCTTTCTAAGTTTTTGCTTAGTCCCACTCGCCTGATCTTAATTGTATCCCCCATTTGCCACACTTTTATCAAATGCTTTTGATACATCCCAAATTGGTACAAATTATACAGGAAGTTCTCTTTAAGGCGAGACACCAGTCTTCGATTGAGGATCATCTCGAAGAGCTTCCGGCGAAATTCCAAGAATGAAATTGGTCAGTAGCTCTCCTTCCTCGTTGGATCCTTCCAGTGATTGGCTAAGAAATCATCTTGCTGTCTTGAAAGCATCGGGGAAATATCCTGTATTTAGACGCGTTAAAAATTCTTCCTTCGATGATGTTACCTGGTGCCTTTTCAAAATTTAACTTTGTTAGCCCCGATTGTCCTGGAGCTTTCTGGTGAAATGAGTAGAACGCGCCGAGTAGTTCCTCCTCGGCTATCTCGGCGCCTCCGCCGCGCTCTCTATCCACCTGCTGGTGCTGGTGCGTCCTATTGATTTGTGTGTTCAGCTCGTCTATTATTTCGTTTTCAAACCCTCGTCATATTCTTCATTCTCTTCTTCAGTTATGCTGAATAATTTTTCCCAATAACTTCGGAATATTGTTTCTATGTTTTATTCTTCCGTTTCGATGCTTCCATTTTCTTCGCTCTTCCTGTCTCTCCTTTGAGATGTCGAGTTTTTGCCAAAAAATCTTTGGGAGATGCATGCTGATCGAGGCTTTCGATCGTATCGGCCATCTTCTCCACTGTTCGAGGATCAACTGGTTGATCTTTTTTATCTTTACTTCTTTGTATTGAATCAATTGATACGTTTCTGGTGTTAATCTCGAATTAGTAGTTTCAGTTCACGGTATAAATCCTTCATGTATTCGGTCCATCTATATGTCGAGATGGTCTTATACTCGGATTTTGGGATACAAGCTCTATTCGCTTTGTGAACTGTACCTGTCTCAGGATCGCTATGAGCAGGGTCATTATCACCTGTGTCCACGGTCACTAGAATGGCCCACTGTGCTCTATTGGAGTTCTCGGGTGAGGCGGCCCGGGCCTCCTCCATAGTTTTTTTTTTATATAATTTGTTATTGGCACGCTTAGGTCCCTGACAAAGCAGGTATCCCCTGATGCACCTCGTCAATATCCTCAAGAGTTGCCTCATCCAAGCTGGGAGGATGAGAGTTCTCGAGGAGGTGTGCGTGCCATGCCCAGCCTGCTTTTTTGTAGTTTTTTTTTATAACTACTGCTGGGATTTGTATAGGATTCCTATTGTTCCTGAGTAGGATCCTTATATGTTCACTACATTGTACCTGGACTGGTTTTGTGATACACCTTGCTCTAACATAGTTGGGGAAGTATGGGACAATTCGCTGTATTATGTTCC
This sequence comes from Ceratothoa steindachneri, assembly GCA_963969495.1. Taxonomy (NCBI): domain Eukaryota; kingdom Metazoa; phylum Arthropoda; class Malacostraca; order Isopoda; family Cymothoidae; genus Ceratothoa; species Ceratothoa steindachneri. The sequence continues at coordinate 166,218,003 of OZ018329.1, read as the reverse complement.
TGTCCAGCAACGTATCAAGGCTAAATCCAATCCCACCCTGAAAGATCTATAGCCAGACTTCTGACTCATAGTATTCAGGTTACCCATTAGGATTGTGGGGGTCCTTCTGCCAAATATGCCAGTGAGAAACTGCAAGGGTAACAAGTCTCTCCTTAGCGGCTGGTATCCGGTAGCTATGACTATCTTTCTGATGTCAAGTTCGACCTCTATCGCGAGATAGAATTCTTCAAGTTTCTGATTTGTTTCTATTTTACCCCTTTTTTATCGCAAAGGCGGCACCGTCGTACCGCTCTTGCGAGTAGTTCGTGATCAACACGTCGTAATTCCAAATTTTCATTTGTTCATTACGCGTGTCGATCCCATGTTCCGAAATCAAGATGACATCTGCATCAATTTAAGACTATATTTCCGTAAAGAATCCCTTACGTTGTCCAGCCGTTGGTGTTTATTTCCACTATCCTCCGTCCGCTTCGTTACATGATGTTATCTACAGGTGTTTCCTCTTCTTTTTCTTCTTTTTCTTTGCCTAGTGGACGTCTCTTGTGTGTCTAGGCTTCTCGCTCTTCGGGCTTGGACTTAGGAGTTTTTGACATGCTCTTAGTCGCCCTTGTCGTGTGCCGGTCCTCCATCGCTCTTTGAGCTAGTGTTATCTTTTCCTCTTCGGATTCTTTCGAGGATGGCGCTTCTAAGACTGCCTCTATTCCGGCATTTTTGATTGCCTTATTTTTGATAACCGATCCCTTCTTGACTGCTCTGGAGCACTCGGGGTTGGCCCATATAACGCCTCATTGTAGCAGCTTGGCTGGTTGACTGCGTTTGCCACATTTGCATGTAGGATGCATATGAGGACGCGGGCGTTCAGATGATCCTTGTTCCTTGAGATGCCCTCATTGTTGCATCTCCTCACTTTTCTTCGCAGCCCTTGCGTAGCTTGTTTGCTTCGCCTTTCTCCCTTCCTCTTCTTTCATTTTTTTTATTTATTTGCGATTGTGGCATCTCAGGGCCATGGTCCTGTGCTCGCCCTTGCAATGGAGGCAGTTGTCCAATCTGTGGTCTTGAGTGTTACATTCGCTGCGCCATAGCTTTTCTTTGTCGGGGCCGTTGGTGGAGGTGTTTTGTTCGAGAGTTTATAGATTACAAAGCACATTGGTATGCTATGAGACTTTTTATGGTCTATGTTGTCTCCCGCGATCCTCAAACTGAAGACCAGGAGGCCTCCGGTTGTAGTAGCATTTCGAGATCTGCGACTATATTATATCTTCCACTATTTTTCACTACTTCCTTTACAAATCTGTCTTCGTATTAGATTGTAGTGTGATTATGACTTATGCTCTAGTATGGAGTCGCCAGATGGGCTCCTTAAAAAGGTAGTTTTAGGTTCTTGGTTCTTAAACAACAATCGCCTTTAGCATTGCAAGGTTGACTGGTTTCTGCTCTCCTCGAGTCCTTATTTTCTTCTAAGGCTCCCATTCACGTTTCCTTATCCCCTCTGCTGGTATCAGGGTGACCAGATTTTGAAAACCGAAATGAGAGACATCTAAATTGGAGTGGTAGTTGATCACTATACAGGACACATACGACTTAAGTGAAGTTACGCACCCAGCGCGAAGTCCCTCTCAGCTGGGGTCCAGATTGTCTAGGACCTAATTCATTGACATGTTTTCAGGTGTTCATTGTAGATTTTGTTACCAACATTTGTTCATTACGTGTCAAAGCATTACAACATTGCAATCATGCATATTTTGCAGCTATAAAGGATATTATAATTAAAGTGACTTGCCTTAGTATATTGAGTAAATTAGAGACAATAAAATACATATGGTGAAAACATTTCCATAATCCTTTTAAATTATTTTTCTCCATTGTTGTTAGTATTATTTTTTATTTGTCATACTTTGCACTGCATCCAACTGCTCTTAATAGATGTGATGAGCTCAGAACAGGACAGTGTGAAATTGCATCGGTAGCTCTGACTTGATCAGCTCTACACTGCACCGGTTCCTGCACCCACCCTACCGTTGACCCATCAGTGAGGACACACTCTCCACTCGAGTATTTGACTGTCATATCCTTGTCCATGTTTGGCAGAAGAGAAGTAAGAAATGCAAACTTCATCATGGAGCCATCAACTGATAACATCTTGTAGATTCAGTTTTTCCACACAATCTATTAAGAGATTTGAAAGCTAGTTCGCCCTTCAAGGTCGGGCATTTCAGAACACAAAATGGACGAGGAGCAGACAGGTCAATCCAGTTTTCCAGGTAGCTCTTTTGAAGCAACTGTCGAAATTTTGGGAAGTTTCCTCCTCTTTGTCACACAGATTAGCGAAAACACGCTGTTAAATAAAAAAAAAATCAAATACCAAGACAAATTATCGCCAATATCTTTACTCAGCATCGCAATCCGACATCTCTGCAGCTTAACCGAATGTAGTTGCCAAATGTTTCCAGAAAATAAGACTATGTGTCAATTTGCAACCTCATTGGATATCGGGTTAAAATTTCCCTATATTTGAATTTTTTTTCCCTGTTACCCTGAATTGATGAAAATTTCCCTGATGAGTGATGAATCACGCCACTGTTGCCAATTTTAGGGCGGCCGCCTTTACCCCGTATTTTGCACAATTTCACTACTATATTGTAATTGTCTAAGTAACATTGCTGTAAATTTTCATTTTTTTCTCCAAATATTGAAAATACGGAACAAGGAACGTCCCGCGAACGGTCGACGCGGGACAATCCCGAGAGAGATTTTAGGCCTAAACCTCATTTCGATCAGTCCATAGAATTAGAATTTAACTCCCGCTCCCCCTCCCCCCCCCCTGCCGCCCCACCCTCTTTAGAGATATTGGCTCCTCCATCCCTTTTCCTATTTCCGATCGCCGCTACTTAGGAAGGATCAATGGACTCTGTTAGAGGTAATCACAGAGCAGCATTGCCGTTTATTTATGAGCCGGAGGTTGTTTTTTCTCAATTGTATAACCAACGAGAGCATTTTTAACTCGGCGATGATGGGGGGGGGATAGTCAGATGAAGGGAAAAGGTGTGTAAATAAAAAAGAAAACGAAACAGGGTTGAGGAATAAAAATATTGTCAAGGAAAAACCGAGGAAAAATGGCTTAGAAATGCGTACTAGAAACTTCCTAGAACAAGTTCTGCCAAAGAGAGCAGCCATTCAATTCTGAATACTGGAACCGGTTCATGGGATGAAAAGATTACAAGAAAATTTTAGGGTCCATGATCCGACCTCCAGGGTCTCTAAGTAAGGGCTCATCCAAGGTCGGTAAAAAGCATTTCAATGTTGACTCGTTTAAAATAACACCAATAGCAAAAAAGGGGAGCTCCGTTAGGTGACATTTATATTCTTTAAAATAATATTTATTTAAATAGTTAGAATTGGTTAAATTAGGCTGACGTCACCCGACAACGTCAGCTAGCCAATTAGCCACCCCAAAAATGCCAGTCAGTTTGATTAGATTAATCAATTCCGACCCTCAACAACATTTTCGTTTTAGTTCATTTAGCATAAATATTCCCAAGGTTGCCTTCGTTAAGATATACAACCGCTTAATTAGATGGGTAACCACAGGTAACCACACTCATCATTATCATCATCACTAACTCTATAATTAAAGAAGGGGATTTGTTTTTCATTATTTGAATAATAATTTCATCTTAGTTTGGTTATGACTTATGTTTTTTATCAAAGTTATTTCTAATAATTCTTTTATAATATAAAACAAAATGGTGAAGTTCAGATTTTTTAAAAGGGGGGAAATTTAGTTTAGAGTTCCTTTCTAAATAATTATAATTGGCGAAGTTCAGAAAAGTTAAAAAATTTAACCATGGCTGCTTTTTTTAAGATTTTAATCTTAGTAGTGAAGCGCAAGCTCCCCCCGTAGGGGGGATTTGCGAAGCCATTGCCTGGTTAGTACATATGGTGACTTGATTCAAAATTAGAGCAATATATAAACAGTCAACAGGGTGACTTTGTTCCTCCCCCCTCCCTCCCTGCTTGCTGGTGGCGTGTATATAAGAACTATTTTCTCTTATTTCTACCCCTTTGTATGTACTCATTGGGCCACGTTATCCGTGCTGCTGTTTATTAAGCTTGACTTCATTCACCTCAAGGTGGCATTTTTAGTCGCGTGCTCGTGACTCTGTTTCTATGTCGGTCCGTAGGTCGTCGGTCGGATGGTAACTGGTTTTACTTTCCAGTGAGTTTTGGAGGCAATAATAACAACTATTTGGCCGATTCTAACGAAATTTGAAAACCTTATGTTGTTTTACATTCTCTTTCGATTGATATAATTGTCGAGGTCCTCCCAATGTTAGCCCGGGAATTATTAAAAGAAACTAACTATGGGGTCTGATTGCCCCACGTGTTGAAAGTTTTGAAGGTCATAAGTCAGAATAATCGAGAACACGCGACTTAGGTGTGTTAATCTTATTAAGAATTTGGTTCGTGGGGAGACTGAAAAGAGAGCAGGAAGGAGTTACTCTCACGGCTTAAAAGCTTCATGCGATGCATCAGTTTCCTACTTATCTTCGCAGGGGCCTAGATTAGATTAGACAAGACAATTAGGAATTTATGGCGAAAAGTGGTTTTCATTTCCTTTGTGAATGAATTGGAGAGGGGGGGGGGATGAATTCCAGGTATTTAAGTTTTTCTTTTGCCCATCTATAATTCCAAACAGCAGATCTTTTTATTCGTGAAATTTATATACCTATATCAAATCTTATCCATGCGTGCATAGTATAATTTTTTTATTGGCTGCAATGTGACATTTCCGCATCTCTTTTATGTCCTAAAATCTAAACAAATGTTTACACTCCTCTGACTTATTAGGAATTGAATTTTTTTTTATTATTTTGGTATCTTTACTATTTCGTGTCCATCTGCCAAATTCGATATTTTACTTATATAGTTATAGTCCGCATCAAATATAAATATCAGAGGGTCCGAAACGGCCTTGTAAAATACCACTAATTATAATTTAACCTTTTTGAGGCTGTCTCGTATTACAGCTCGGTTAACCAAGAGTTCCACTGCATTTATTTTTTTAGGGAACGGCCGATCTATTTATGGGATTGTCTACAAACTATTGTCCGATAAAAAACATTCATGAAAAACGGTCCACTAAAGCAGGGTCTAAGCCTCCGCATAATTACATAGCTGCTTTATTCGCAGGACAAAACTGCACACAGTCGTGTATTCCAAACAAGTCCAACCGCTGTCTTCGCGAATCCAAAGGATATTTAATATCTCTTGGAAGCAAATTCAGGGCTGCGCTTTCGGAAAGTACTTAAAAAGAACTTGAAACTTTAGATCTCTGCGCAGTGCCTGCAGTTTTGCACCCTCCCGCCTCCAATGTCTAAAGGATGACCTGCAGCTCTTGCAAAATTTTTACTTCGTTTGTGCGATACGTGTTCATTGCTATTCGGCTTTAATTCGGGTGGTGCGGTGTGGTGGGCTGTGTTGTGTTAGATAAGCATGTATCCCTTTGCTACTCATGGGCAGTGATGCGATTAACTATTAATTTTCTGGTCAAGAATATTGGCACTGTTATTAGGACAAAAAAAAAAGAAAGAATGTCATGTCGGAGCTATAATTTGTTTATTATATACTATTATTGGACGTTTTAGTGTTTAAACACGATTCTCTCTGTATCTAAGACGTCCGATCTTTTCCTGCGGCCGCATCGTTGTTCGCTCCTAACTAATCTTCATTCACAGGTGCGTAAACTGCCGGGCGCATGGTGTGAAACGTTTGTCGTTTACTCATTGTAAGTATATTATTTAATAGGGAGAGTGCGCAACTCTCCTGGGTCTGCCTTCACCCCACAATAATAATCAGCGAGATATTTTGTGCTACATTATAAGAATTTCAAACAATATGCACAGGACTTTTTATCCGGGCAACGCTGGGTACCTGAACTAAAATTCTACTCTCTCCGAAGGATTTATTAAATAGGCCTTAGAAAATGAATACTTGGTAGGTTCTGGTCAAGTAAGCTCGCCTCCCCAGTATGAAAGTTCAGGGAGAGGCCTGTGCTGGTCAGTATTGAAAGACCTCATTTTTTTGCCTTGTAGTAATTGAATGTTTGGTGCAGTGGCATTTTGAATGAGTACTTTAATACTAATATCCATGTCCTGCGAAGTACGGGATTGTTCGCTTACTGCGGCCATGCTCCATGTCGTTCGTGTCAAGGTGAAACTAGTCTTATTATCCCATCCGGGGTTCTTCTTCATTCGGGGGATGGAGAAACTTGACCCATTCTTCGGCTTTGTTAGTCGTCAAGGCCGTTTTTTTTGTTTTTGTTTTTTAATGATTGCGCAAAGTTTTCAGTTCTTGCGTTCGAATCGACGTGCTTCTCTTTTTCTTCTTTTGTGTCTGCCGGGGCTTGATTTTGTGGAGAAAGATTCCTCGTGGCGAGACGAGACCTGATTCGGGAGAGGTGCGAGAAATGACCACCTTTGTCGCCCCAAGTACTCTGGTCGGTTTGCACTTTCTTACCTTCCGCTCATTTGCACTTACCACTGCATTTTCTTCATGAAACCTAAAACCCCGTTGGTTATGGGGTGTTATCAAAGTTTTTCTCACGTACCTTAATTTTTGTTTTCCTTCTTTGCTCGGCCATTTTTTTCGTTATCTTATCTCCCTTTTTATTGGTGATTCTGTCCTCTTTAGATTAGATCCGCCCCGCGAGGGGTCCAGGGTTAACCCACATTGCAGCTGAAATCTGCCCTGGCCGCCCTAATGCTGGTTTGTCAGATCTACGCTTATCACCCGCACATTTTTGCTATCAATATAAGTATCGAAATTTTGTGAATTTTTCAAAACCCAAAAAATTACAAATGGTAAAGTTCAGAAAATTTATTTTTATGTATCTTCTTCTATAACTCTATTTTGGCAACGTGATATTTTGAAAGGGGGGAAATTTAGTTTCGAGTTCCTTTTTAAAATGATTATAATTGGCGAAGTTCAGAAAATTTATAAAAATTTAACCATGGCTGCTTTTTTTAGATTTTAATCTTAGTAGCGAAGCGCAAGCTCCCCCCCTCTATGGGGGGAGTGGCGAAGCCATTGCTTGGTTTTTCTATATTTAATGTTACTTTATTTTTTTCGGCGGAGAGCTTCTATAATCCATGATTTTTTTTTGTTTACTTCAAGTTAGTGCAATTCGCAACGAGGTTGTATCGAGCAGAAAGTAATGAGAGATCTGTAAGAAGAATGTTGCAGATAAAGAGAGTGAAACGGAAGGACTTGTACACAGTGGGCCCGGAAACCAGAGGGTGCTTAATTACGGGGATTCAAGCCGGGGGAGTTCCCGTCCCTCCAGCTACCAGGTGTAACAGTCTATACAAGGTATACACCGATGCTGGTAATGGACCTACCAAACAAGCTCATCTATTTACATTTACAACTTTGGCCTTTTTTTACTGCATTTATCGCGTGGCATTTTAAATATCGGTTTTCAACAAATCTATACATAAAATGTGGACGCTAAACACCTCACTGTGGCGCTCGCATTATTAAAGCACCCTCGTTATTTTCCTTTCGTTAAGGGCGGATGAACTATATAAAGCATAACCGGAGAAACGGCGAAGAAATTGACATAAGCAAAGGCTTATCTGGTAGGCTCGCTCGAGAGCCGCATCGGGGAGGAGGAAGAGGAGGTCTAAGGGAGCATAAAGAATCGTAACTCCCTCGAGATTATTTTAGGGAGAAACCATAATTTGTTTGCTGTACTTGAATCCCCCCCTCCCCCGTTTTCGGTGGCGGATTTAGGTAACGGATGAAAGTGCTTTTTAAGGTCGAGGTTGGCAAACTTTGGGTGAGGAGTAGCCATTGGCCTCACGAACCGCTGTCGATCTTTGCACTTTATATGAGGCAAATTAGCTCAAATTGGAGCCCAAGTGCGATAATGACGCGGTTATCTCTGGGTCCCGCTCGGATACGAGGGAGTAATTGGGGGAAGGGGGGGGGTGTATGATTATGTACACAGTTGGATTGTGTGAGAAATTAATTTGATTCGTTGTACAAATGTAAAACAAAAAAAAAAAGCGGATTTGTTTGAAAAATCTTGCTTGCAGGCCCCTCCCGGCCCAAGTGCACCCGGTAGTCTTAAACTAGATTTGGACTACCTGGGCTTTATTCATTTTTAGATATTTCCATTTGGCGTTGGGTAACTTCGTAGGCTAAGCGCCGATTAGCCTTCGTCCGTTCGTCTCTGTTCGGGGGAATGGGAGTCGCCTTTCCATCTTAGTTGGGGTTGTGGGTTTTACCGTCTGCATTCTTGCCGCCATTTTCTCTCTGCTGCCCCCCCCCCCACCCATCTTTTCTTATCTTTTTACCCACCTCCAAAGGCATGTCAGGCGGAGGCAGCATGGGAAACCTTGCTGCGGCTGACATCTGTCGCCTTGTGGGCTTTCCCGACCCCCCCAATGCCTGCCGAAGGATCTTCGGCTAGACCCGCACTTTCTTCAGCTTCTTGGCGGATCTCCCCTGTCAAGCTTTCTGCTGGATACGCCGTCGTTTCTATTTCTTTTCGAATGCGAGCGAGGGGGCGGGGGGTGCTTTCTGGTTTATCCTTGTATTACTAGTCCCCTACTGGTGGGTAAAGGCATCCTCCCCTCTCCCAAAGCAGGTGTTTGCCCCTGCGAGAATTTCCTCCTCCCATCTTCTGGGCCTCTTTATAAATGGGAAAGCGATAGGCCTGACCACCAAGGCGCCTAGCATCTATTCGCGACTCTCACACTTCTTTCTCCTCTCACCACTTTTATCTCTATCAACCCACACACCCACTTGTCCCCTACACACACACACACACACACACCAACTTACATTAATTCGCAATTTATCTATAAAGGTTTCTTCAAGCGTCGTGTCTCCTCCACTTGGGAACTTTTATTTATTTATTTTTTAATGTCACCCCCATTTGGGGTTCGTGTCCAAGTGTAATTGTCCTCATTTTTTATTGGGGGGGAGGTATGTGTGTGTGCAAAACATGATTGTATTTAAACACGTGTGAGTTTTGTTCGAATGGATTATCAGCGATAAGGACACTGTCCCCCTTAGCCTGATATATATATACGGCTCGAAAGCCCGGAGGGGGGGGGGCTCTGTCCCACCACACCAAACATCACAATTGTCGTTGCGGCGAAAAGGCAGCCGCCGAGGAACGATTCCAGGCGGTCTGAAAAGCAGGAAGGGATCCGGGGCCTATTAGAGCAATCTTCGGGGGTGGGGGGGTGTATTGGATCGTAGAGTTCTACCAATGGTTCTTCATAAGGGAAGTCGAGTTTTTCGTGGACTTGTTTTCCAAGGGCGCGGCGCGAAGGGATCTGTTCCTTTCCTTATCCCATAGGTGATGACCATCTTGAATTGCCCGTGTGAGAATGGGATGAGGTTGGGTGTTTGGCGCTTGTTTCGTGAGCTCGAACTAAAGTGGGGCAGGGTGAAGGGGTTGAACTATGCCGGTGCCCCTCCGCATTACCCTTGTTCTACCCAGCATGGATCATTTTGCTTCGTGAACTATTTGACTTTTTGGAGGAGGATTGCTTCCTCCATTTCATTTGACTGTTGAAGGTCGCATGCTCCTGCGCTGGGGGTGGAGGAGGCGGGCCTAACTGCGATGCTGGAGCGTGCTTCCTTCTTGCTTTTCTTGTTTTTTTCTCGTTTCTTTGGCTTTTTGCTTTGTTTTTTTAATCTATCCTAGTATTGGGCTGTAGCGTGATTACGGTAACTAGGCAATCACCAGATGAGGTAAAAAAAAATGTTTCGTCTATCCGCCCTTCCTTCCCCGTTTCTCCCTTCAGCAATTACGAACAAGATGATTTGTTTATTGCAATTTCGCTTTCCCCGAAAATCACTCTTGGGATTATTCATCTTGTTTATCATTCCATCTTCCACCGCAAGGGTGGTACCCTGGATAGATAGCCTGTGGCACTTGGTACCCTAGGGAGCTGCAGATCCTCCCGGGGTGTGTGGGAATTAGGGAAGCCCTGATGTCACTCGGTTGACTTGAAGTCTATGATGACCTGGGAAAGTTGTTGGTGCGCTTTCCTCTCCCCCCCCCCTCCTCACCACTACTCTATTATTATTGTTGCTGTTAGCATTATTTTTATTATTTATGACTTATTTAGTATGATTATTTATTAGTGCTCGGTACGGGAGATAACGCGACGTGCCCGGATTGTGATCTATAGCGACTCACAAAGCGCCCTGAGTGCTCTGGGGCATTGGAATCTCTGCATCCCCTGGTTCGCGATATAAGTGACGCTACAGTTTCGGCGAGCAAGGTGGATATTGAAATTATCTTCTGCTAGGTTCCTGGATATGTAGGAATTGCGGGGAATGAGGGCGCCAAAGAGTCCGCGAGGACTCTGCGACCGGACCAGCGTTTTGCTGTTCCTCACACCGACTACATGGCAGGATTACGAGCAGCTCTTCGGGCTGCTTGGCAAAGAAGATGGGAGACGGTCGAAGGGAACTTAAAGTTGCGTGCCATTGCGCCGCGACTGTTCCCATGGACCTACTCTCCAATGTCACGAAGGCTTCAGGTTGCTTTCCGTCGTCTCCGAATTGGACACATTCACGGGATACCCCGCCATTCGATGACGGAGCACTCACCTGCTACGACTGCGTGGCCCCCCAGACTGTTCGGCACATTCTTTTTGAATGCCCCAATCTGGGCGATCTTCGCGCACGTTTGGGGCGAACAGGGTCTCTACCGCTTGTCCCTTGCACTCGGAACGGGTTCGTGCACACCGACTTGCGAACTATACAACTTTTTGGAGGCGGCTGGCCCCCTCCATTTTATTTGTAGGTCGCATGTTACTACCCCGGAGGGGGGCCTCTCTATGACGGTGGAGCGTGCTTCATTCTTGTTTTTTTTGTATTGTTATTTTTAATGTTTTTCTAGCCTAGCATCAGGATTCTAGCCCAGCAGTAGATGGGTTCTTAAAAAAAAATCATCCCTTCTCCCTCGTCTGTTTGTTTCTTATCCTCCTCCTCCTCCTATTTCAGATGGTGCCTTTTTGCTGCCTACTTCTCGTCTCCTTTCATATTTCACGTTTACCCCCGGAAGGGATCTCCGCTCGCGGCTAAAGAAGATGGCCCCTAAAGCCCGTTTCGTGGTGACCTTGCCTTATTCGGCTGCGTGTGGGCGGAATTTATTCGTACATAAATCTTGCTTGCTTACATCTAATCGTGTAGAGGATCATCACCTATAGCCCTTCACCTTGGTCTCCTCTTTCGGTCCATTCATTGCAAACCCCCGGGTCTTTAGGTCAAGCGAATGTTATTACGCGTGTACATTCCCGCTACCGTGTGTGTACATTCGTAAGTGTAATGCCACGGCATCGAAATGGCTTTTCGATAGGAACCCAAGTGGGGACTTTTTTTTCTGGACTTCGCAAACAAGTTTTCCGTTTGGAACATTAGTAACTTGTTTTGGTCCCCGTCTTTCCTCTTCCTTTTATTTAGCGCCCTGCCTCTGTGGGTGAATGTTTCACTAGCCCATCCTTTCTGCAGGTTTATTTAACTAGGTTTTGGTTTTTTGTTGTTTTCTTTGTAGGTCGCACGTTCCTGCGTCGGGGGAAAGCGGACCTCCCCCTGACGCCGGAGCTTGCTTCCTAATTGTTGCCATTATCCCTTTTTATTGTTGTTTTTCATATTCTTATTTTAAAGTAGCCTAGTGCTAGGCTGTCGTGATTGCGGCGACTTATGCCCAAGTGGGTAGTCGCCAGATAGGCTTCTAAAATTAAAAAACCCGGACCTTTAAAATGCTTCCAGTGGCCCTGTCTTTTCCTTTCTATTTCTGTCTTGAAGGACATTAAAATTCCCTCGCCATTTCATCACTCCCCAGAAACGTGGCGCACCTCTATTCCCCCTTTGCCTTCGGTTTGTGTCGCAGCTACGTGCAAATCTTCAGTACCAGGATGGCTTGCGCGCGCACCCCTGCTGAGGAGAAACTGTTCTTCGACGCCTTTTCCTTCAGTTCGCGATCAGCGCTCGCCTTGCATGGTTGCTTTGCGAGATCTTTCTACAGTTATCGTTTCCTCCCTCGTCTGGTCATCCTAGTGATTTGAAGGTAGCGACGCTTCCTACGGTGTTTTTAAGGAGCCTATTTAAATTATTAGTGGCGCGGCGGGTAGAGACGAGTTAAGCGAATCCCGAGTGCCAGTTATTTCGAAAAAGGAGCTCGTTTGTAGTGATAACTTTTGGACAAATGACCCACACCTTCCTACGTAAGGGAAGATGACCCTCAGAACGTAATTTTCCCTCGGTATTCTTTCAGATGAGAGAAATTGCTTTTATTAGTGTGTCAGGCGAAATCCCGGAGAGAGTTCGCTCGCGAATTTTGACTTTTAATCGGCCGTTCTCTGCTCTGAAGAAGTGATTTCCAGCACGAGACCGCTGTCCTTCGGTTGGTGCTGCATAATCTCTAGGCGGGTGTGGGTTACATGCCCAAAGTGGTATGGCGTGAGCAAACTCTTTTTTTTTTTTAGTTGTTTTTTTTGGCGACCAGCCGGCTGGGTATCATCAATACCCGGATTTAGGAGGAAGGTTAGGTTTTTGAGTGCTTCTCTAATGTAACTCTCCCCCCTTTCTCAGAGGGTATTGTGTGACTATGCTCAAAGGTCGGCACCCTCTGGGTACCGCTGTTCCTACCTGCCCTAGCATCGATGAGAGTAAGAGGGAGGGATTACCCATCGTTCGAGGACTCCTGGGCCTCAGTTTCCACCTGCTCCTCCTCCTGCTCCACCTATGAAGAACCTATCACGCTCCAACCCACGTGCGCCCCACATAGTCCCTGGGCCGTCGCCATAAACCACCCGTCCACGTGGACACCGCCGTCCCCCCGCCCTTCCTCCCTCCCCTCGCCCTCCCAGAGGACCGACCTTGTGAGGGGTGCCCGTGGGCGGAGGCCCTCTGTAGTCGCCAACCTCCTCCGTGATGGGGCGTCGCCCTCCCCCAGGGGAGAGGTCGACGCGCGGGCTTTCCATCGCTACTACGAAGGAAGCACCCTCGAGGGGGGGCCTCCACCCTCTTCCAGCGGCAGGGAAGGGCGCATCTGTGGAGGAAGTGGAGTTCTCGGGGGCACATTGGCCTCCTTCGGGGTGGTCCTCCCGACGAAACTCGAGTCGCTTCTGAAACTCCTGGCGCAGTCGTTGCATTTGGTGTTGCAGGCCCTTTGCACCAGGTGAGAATGGAGGAATTCTAGCCCGCCCCAATGAGCTGTATCTAGGAATAACAAGCATGCGCAAGAGTTTGTGACCTCCCTTTCTCCCCGATCTTGAAACTTTGGCACGAATATATACGGGCTGTTGAAAATGGGCTAATTTAGGGGGATGCGCTGTTTGGAGAAATAAGTGGGGGAAGGATTGTGTTCAATGGTAATTGAGATTAAAATTTAAGCCCCCCCCCCCCACTCGCGGTCCTGCAGGCACACGTGCCTTACCATTTTCCCGATTCTACTGTTTTATGCTAATGTTGAGTGGACCCCCTTCTCCCAGAGGCTCTCAAGTTGGGTAAATGTTGCGAGTATGGGCGGATGCGATTCTAGCTTATTTTGAGGGTCGGCTCGTTGTTGGGGACGGCTCCTCGGGGGGATGGGCCTACGATGATCTTGAGATTTCAATCATTTTCGGTGGTCCACATAAATTTCAGCTAAAAAAAAGTAGCTAGGAAAAATAGCCCAAAATAAGCTATGACTCGGATCTGGCCATACTCTACACAATTACCATAGATTTCCCCTGCCTCCTCTGACTGAACCCTAGCCGAATAAGCACACCACTTCCCATGACAGCGAGGTTAAGCGACATGGACTGTGTTAGTCGCTGGATGGGCTCCCGATTCACGTCGACTTCACAGCGGCTGTCGTCCGAGCCGCGGTTCCGATTCTACGTTAAACTGTAGTGGTTCCCAATGCAGCTTAAATGAGTGCAGATTGGTAGTCGAACCCCAAGCACCTGAATGTTTTGTTCTAGTATTTGTCGATGGTTTCATTATTTTTGTTGTTTCGGTTTATTGCATTTTTATCTTTTCATTCTCTTTATTTTTTCTTTGAGCTTCCCCTATAGTGAGAAAGCTAGAAGCTAGTTAGTATATACTTAAAAATTGAGAATTCCCCCCAAAACTATGGCTCGAATTTCAGTTGTTGTCCCGACAAGTAAATTCCAACGAGGATGTTTTGATGAATTACCAATAAACCAAAACGGTGGTTTATTAAGAGCCACCACTGAGCTACTGTCAAAATGGAAGCAATGCCGAAACATCGAATTTGAGTCGAAGAATAGGAGTCATTTGGTGTTGTGGTGCGTCTTCTCCATAAAACTTTCCAAGACATCAATAATTCCACGGGTTTTTTTCCCAGCAATTTCAACCAAGAATTCATTGTTTGGCATTGCTTCCATTTTAAGAGGCCATGTCGCTCAGTGGTGTGTTGTATAAACCGCCGTTTTGTTCATTGGTAATTATTCAAATCGTTCATCTTTCTACGCAACAAAACATCATCGTTGGAGTTTACTTGCCAGGACAAAAATTGATATTTGAGCCATCGGTTTTTTTGGTAATTCCTAATTTTCCGCCAACTTGTCTGCAACTGGTTGGGATCCGATCTTCGTGGCCCCACCATTTAAGAATAAGGTTTGCTGTTGTGGTAGTTTTTCTCCTTGACTTTTCTATTGTATTTTCATGGTTAGCCTACCTCCCGCGATATTCACGTTACTATTTGTTATCTCATATTTTATCCACCGATTGTCTTGTCCTAGTTTTCCTTTTAAAAAGAAATGCTTGTTGTGTTCGGAGAAGTGTCCAGGATTTGGGGTGTCTGTGGATTTCCCTTATCCCGTCGGAAGTAGTGAAATCCTTCCCAATTTGTGACGTCATGAGACCTTATTTGTAAAAAAAAAAAAACAGGTTTTATCTGTATTTCCACCCCACCCCACCCTTCCCGCCCTATCACGTGTTTGTTCCGTCGGGGCTTTTTCATTCGCTTGATTTTTTTTTTATTACCTGTACGTTTCGTGTTTCTGGTGTGCGGCATTTTATATCCTTAGTGAGGGGAGGTGACGTAGGTCTGAATTTGCCCCTCCCTTTTCAGCAGCCCCTTTTTGAAGCTTGTGTTCTTTCAACTATCATTTATCCCATTGTGGGAGATCCGGAAGCATGTGAACGAGTGACTCGTTGGGGATTCAAGTTTGCACTCGCTGCTTTATGAGCTCATCCCCGGGGATGTATAATGCCTTCCTTTAGCTCAAACTAGGTTTTGTCAATGCAGTATTATAATTTGCCGCTCATTTATCTACCGTCCCTTTCGTCTGGCTTTATTTCTCGACCAAGCAATTGCCTTCTTCGATCCCGTCCCGTAGTTTTTTCGCTCGGTCTTGCTTTTTGTCATGAATGGAAAGAGGAAGCCAAGGTGTCAACACTAAAGACTCATTGATCCGCTTGCTCACAGCCGTGGGCGGTGCCTGATTTAGAGTATTAATGCCCCAGACGGCGACCCGCTGGGGGGGGGGGGGGGGCGAGAAAGCGACTGGATGTCTGAATGTAAAGATCGAAAATGACTCAAATTCCTACAATCGCAAACCTTGACCAAATGCTCGATACGGCGTTCCCCGTGGGAGCCCAACTCTCGCCGTAAGGCCTATGGATTCATTTATGCGAGTCTGGCGGTTGGAATCTAAAATGGAGGGTCCTTTGATGGGTATCTAACTGGAGTTCTCTTATCCGACAGGAAAGGGAGACGGAAGGACCGAGACTGTTCGTCCACCAACGAGCACAAATTGTACCTAGACGAGGCGGTGCTGGAGAGGAACATCCCGGAGACGGACCTTCGTCAGCTGGTAGATTTACCACCGGGGCTCGGATACGAAGAATGGCTCGCTTCTCACAGTAAGGATTGTTCGTTTAAACCAACCTCACCGCCTCTATCTCATCGTGAGAGATTTGTCCGAAGGTCTGCTCTTATTTTGTTTGTTTCGAGTTTGTTTGTTTTTATTGTTTTTAATCTAGCCTCACACTTGTCCCTTGGAAGGGTTCGCCAGATAGGAGCTATTAAATAAATAAATAAAAAATCTTATGCATGTCCTTGAAGTTACGAGGGTTCGAGATGTTTGCTCTTGTGACAGTTTGATCGCCCCTTTTTTTTCGTTTTCGTCCTCTTTTCAATGGTTTCTTTTCGAGGGTGCTCGAAAGGGGAGTATAAGGGCCAGCTTGCTGCTCCTGACATTGGAACATTGTGCGTCCTCCAGGTTATTATTATTATCGTTCTTATTTAGTATTTTTAGTATCATTTATAGTAGTATTTATCATTTTATATTTTCTTAAATTATTGCATAATTATTATGGTGTATTGTGTATTATTCTTGTTTATTATCATTGATTATTATTATTACAGCTATCTCCCCCCCCCCCCCCGCTCAACGTTTTCTATCCGCACGATGTACCAGGAGGACCGTTTCTACCTGGACAGAGTTAGGTCTGGTAGCCATGGTGGCTTGGAGGAATGCAAGCCATCCTAGGATCACCTAGGTGATAGTGGACCCGCCTATCTCTACTCTTCTTTATTACATACCCCCCACCACCCCTTTCCACACTTAGTCTCCTATTCAAAGAAGTTCTGGTTGCTCGGGGCACTTGCGTCCTCTTATGAGGCTTGTCGAGTGGCAGTGTATACCGTGAGGTCCCTACTTGGTGCGGGGGCCGAAAGCCCGCTGGCTAGGGCACCAAGTATTAGGTACGAGGAGTGTTGGAGCTTCGACCCTTCTCGCCTTCCTGCAGTGCACATATAGTGTGACTACGCCGGCATCATCCTTTATGGTTAAAGCTCGAAGACAATTTGGCCCGAATGGTGGGCCGGGTTGTCAAGGCCCATCTTAGCAAGAACCATTGGGCCGAGTATGTGTAAATGATCTCATTCTGGAATTTTCTCTGATCGTATGGAGGCTTTTCTCTTAAACTCTTAAGACGGCGGAGGAGAACTTAAAGTTGAGTGCCATTGCGCCGCCACTGTTCCTATCGACCAACCCCCATAATGCCGCGATGGCTTCAGGTCGCTTTCTGTCGTCTTCGACTCGGACACACTCGCGGAACGCCCCGCCATTTGATGGAGCGCTCGCCTGCGCCTTACTCGTGTACACCGACTTGTGGAGTATCTGACCCTTTGGAGGAAGCTGACCTCCTCCATTTTATTTGACTCTTTGTTGTAGGTCGCAAGTTAATGTTCCGGGGGGAGGCAGGCCTCTCCCAGACGTCGTAGCCTGCTTCTTTCTTGCTTTTTTAATTTTTGGCTTGGTCTTTTTATGTTATTTTTTAACTAGTCCAGGATTAGGCTAAAAGTAATTACGGCGAGTTTCCCCCTAGTAGGCTTTAAAAAAATCTGAATATCGAGTAACCCCCACCCTCACCAACCCCCGCTGGGAGAATGCCCCTAATTGTTGACATCGGCCACGTTCTGGAGTGTTACCGGACCTTCCTACTCTGAGCACCACTAGTAATATCCTCTTTAGACTACTTGGTTATATACAGGGTCGGGACGTTATTCGTTCGCATGATGACTCAGGAAAAAAATGTGTTTTGATTTTTTGAGGAATATTCGTCAAATTTGGGTCATTTTGTCTTCATGGCATGTTCTGTCGATCTCACTCAATGACACCCTCCCGGCGACCTCGGTACAGACCATAGGCCTTCGTTACTAGCTCCCGTTTTAGGCCCCTGAAGGCCTTCGTAATCCTGACCCTCAGCTCGTCGTTCGTGTTGCATCTGGATTTGTTGGTTTATCTTTCCACCACGACCCACACAGAAGTCGAGGGTGTTGCAGTCAGGCAGTTGGGAGGCCAAAATGTCCGGTGTGATCGAAGAAATTCTCCGACAGACAGGCCTAGGTCTACCGGCAGGGCGCAGTCTCGCTGCCACAAGTAAGACCTCCCTGCAGATACCCGATCGGTCCAGGGCTTCACCACCTCGCTCATAAAACTGATGTAGTCGTCAGTGTTCACCTTCACAGCTGACGACCCCGAAGAACATGAATGTCGCTGCAAATGTCATCTGTATGACTCTGGGCACGTCATCGGATGTGACAGCGAGCCATCTGTTGTTCTGGAAGCTGATCATTGGTCTTTGCATAAATTCTTCTAGTCCGAGAAGGACCACAGCAGGTCTGGCTCCAAAAGGCGTTTCCAAATTTTTGAGTGGCTTTTCCTGTATCGCATTGGACAGAAAATGTCCTTTTCATATTGTATGAAAAATAGCGAATGTCCTTATGCACCACCAGCCTAATGAGCTTCCTCCCCCCCCCCCCTCCCCTTGCAATGGCGCCCATCGTCTTCCTGGGAACATTGTTGATGATATCCTGGATTTCAGCGACGAATTCCGGCGTTCCGATGACGTCAGATCGTCAACCATCGGTTTTCCTCTATTGTCGCCTCATAGTCGAATCTTGAATTTTCTCGCTTCTTTCTGGCCTTTTCTATCATCTTTCTACTGACATTGAGGAAGTTTGAAATCTCCTTGTTTGTCCTTCCGGCGCGGATTTCAAGGACTCCATGCCTCTTCTACAAATTGGCGGGTGCAAAAATTTCCCATAGTCAATTTTTCTTCCAAAAAAAATAAAAGCAAAAATGTTTATTGTTTTTAAGAAGAAAAGACCGACAACGAAGGTTAAAATATATGCGTAAAATTAGCAGTTGAAAATTGCGAACAATACCGCCACCCACCCTGTACTTTCAGGCAGATTTTTATTTCTCCCATCCTCCCATCTTCACTCCTTTTTTTTATTTTTATTTTTTTTACTAAATTGGGAAGAGGATGAAATCGTTGGTTTTCATTCTTTACTTCTTCTTTTTTTTTAATATGTAACTAATAATAGGTGGAGCGTAGCGTCGTTTTTTTCAGGTCTACGGATCGGGTGAGCCAATGCATTTCTGGGTCGAATCCAGGGGTGGCAAAAACCCCCAAATTTTGAAAAAGTCCAATAAAACGCCGGTTTTATTCTGTTTTGAGGAGGTTTTTTTTTCAAAAAACAAATGTTACAAGCATTAGAATAACCTAGAAAAAGAATAGCTATCTCTATTTTTATATAATTAATTAGTTTAATAATTATATTATAGTAAGAAAAGATCACAATCGTAGATCACTGATCGAGAATTGCGGGTACCCGTGATAGCCATAACCTGTTGAAGGAGAGATGAATTGAGTCAGTATCAGAGAAATAATCTTAATTTGATACATATTTGTTGAATTTATAAACATAAATTATGAATTTTGAATAAAATAATGATAAGTAACATTCATTTCCTGAAAAGAAAAAGTGTAATATGGGGGGGGGATCAAAACCCAGTATTTTAAAAAAAAATTTCATTTGAAAAAGCCCCCCCCAAAACCCGGGGTTTTTTTTTATTTGCCAACCTTGGTCGAGCCCCGCCTTGGTGGCGTTCATCCGAAAAGGCTCGAATTTAGGAGTTGCCGTTGTGATTGTTCTTTAATGGGTCGGCGTGAAGGGGGTAAAAGCTTGGGGGGGGGGGACTCTTCGAGTGCCTTTATTTTGGGGTTGGCCTCATTTAGAGGGAAATCGATTATCTTTTGTTTCGGATGATGTCAAGCCTATTCTTCATTACGAACCCATTTAATGGAAGGGGGGGGGCGGAGCTTGGCTATTCAGTTGGTCAGGTTAACGAGTTTCACGGCCAGCTCCCCAAGAGGTCTCCTCTTTTGGCTATGCTGGTTATGCATCTTCCACACTTGCACTTCTCTTTAATGTCCTTCGCGAACCAGGGTTTTTTTTTAATAAGGATTCAGGGCTTGGATGCCTTGTGGTAGTGTGTGGTTGAGGGGCTAGGGGTACCAAATACCATACCATTCAACTGTGCTGACCAAACGACCAACATCAATGATGCTACATGTCATCCCACTCATGCTGGTTGATGCTGATGCGCACAGACCTCGCTTGTGTAGTAGTTCGCCAACCTGCCTTTATCCAGACCAATCCCGACCGGATAATGAATAGACATAAAGGGGCCTCTTCAGCGTCAGAGGTATGGGGATATAGATACCCATCGGCAGGAAACAGAGAGTGTGTGCTGTGCTGTGAAGACGGGAGACGTTTATGTCCGCTCTTGCCAGGATCGAACTCGGTACCGCGACGTTGGGAGACAAACGCAGTATCCACTCGGCTAGCGAGAGCTCGATAGTACGTCCGTAGTTCGGATCCCGCCTTGTACTAACTGTATATCCCCATTGAGAAATAAAAGGCCCACAATTAGTGGGCTGATCGGTGGTTAAACTAACTTAATTAATTTTTTGCGCACGAGTTTGACTTGAGTGTTGTGATGTTTGTATAACATATTTTACACTTTAGTGGTTCTATTTGTACCTTGGTTTATTTGTTTCTCCTCTAGAACTCTATTTCCGCCCACCGTGTTCCTCACTTTCCTTACCAGCCCTTTCCCATCCATTTTTTCTTGAGCGGCGGTTAAATTTTGCCTACCAGCCTTCGTCCACTCATCCGTGTTGGGGGCTGAAAGGGGTGGTCCCTCTCACTCTTGGCTCCGCTGAGGATGGGGGTTATTTAGCATGCTTGTTCTTCTCTTATATTGCTCCAATCTTGTCTAGTGCTACCCCGCGGTAGATGACGTCAGGTGTATAATAGACAACTATCCTGCAGATGGATTGTAAATGGTTGAGGGCCCCCCCGTTTCAAATGGCCGCAGGAAGATGTGTGGTTCTATATCTACCATGCATTTTCATTTGATTTATTTCACCGCTTTCTTTACACATCTCCCCCTCCCCATGTTCTGACGTAGATGCCCCAATCCCTGGAATATTTTAATTATATTTGAGTTTCTTTACGAAATACCCCCCCGCCCCCCTCTCCCTTTCCAAAAAAACTGACTCATTCAGTGATATGTGTTAGTGCCGTCCCCTCGGATTCTCTCACTCCCGTTGGATTAACCTTGAGTGAAATTCTAGATTCATTTTTTGAGACTCCGATTCGAAGTCTCTATTATGATCCCCCCCCCCCCTCCCATCACCCCGGTTGACCTTAATTTCGGAGCTCTTTACCTCGCCAATTTATTTTGTTCATTTGATCTCGTTTGATAAAGACAAAGTTCAAGTTGATTGGTGATTAATTATGAGTTGTTTTGCCTCGGGACAAAAGTAGTGCGTGTGGCGCGTCGCTATGCTTGTATGTGTGTGTGTGAGACTGTGCAAGCGTGAGCCAGGGCTCATAGCATTTATTTCCACATTTGTGTGGTAATAATTGGTTTAGTGCGCGTGCGCACGTTATTCTGTAACGTGGGATTTTTTGTATTTCGTCACACTTTTCCAGTGTCAGCCAAGCGCGTCAGAAATCCCGTTGATCGTGATGGTTTGGGGCGTTCGATTGTTGGGGGTGGGGGTGGTCGGGGTGAGTCTTAATGCAATCTATCACCCGTGAGCGGGATTTCTCCAGACGGGGAGGAACAGAAAATACAGTTTAGGAGGTAGAGGACGGTTTTAGTCGATTTTATCAACCTCAAATGCTGAGTGGGGCTCTCTCTAGGGACCCACTCATGATCAGGTGATATGAGAACCCTTGAAAAGGACGGTCATCCAGCCTTGTCCCTGGACTCAGTTCTTGCAAGGGGTCTTGCCTTCAACTGCAAAATGGAGCAAAGTTCAGGCCAGTTACTCGTTACAACCCCCTCCTCCACCCAGGGAGGGGGGGAGGGTTAAGATAATGACGTCATCTTGCCAGGGGCGGCATGGATTCCCGGGGAGTGGAGAAAGTACCCAGGACCGAACGCGATCGGATCGTGTACGTTTTATTCTATTCTTAAAATGAGGTTTTGTTGGCACAATGAATCCCTATTTTATTTATCACTTCATCATCATCACCAACTCTATAATTTAAGAAGGGGATTTTTTTGAGTATTTGAATAATAATTTCATCTTAGTTTGGTTATGACTTATGTTTTTATCAAACTTATTTCTAATAATTCTTTTATAATATCAAAATACACAATGGTGAAGTTCAGAAATCAATATAAGTATCGAAATTTTGTGAATTTTTTAAAACCCAAAGAATTACAAATGGTGAAGTTCAGAAATCAATATAAGTATCGAAATTTTGTGAATTTTTTAAAACCCAAAGAATTACAAATGGTGAAGTTCAGAATTTTTTTTTTTATATATCTTCTTCTATAAATAACTATATTTTAGCAGCGTGATTTTTTGAAAGGGGGGAAATTTAGTTTCGAGTTCCTTTTTAAAATGATTATAATTGGCGAAGTTCAGAAAAAATTATAAAAATTTAACCATGGCTGCTTGTTTTAGATTTTAATCTTAGTAGCGAAGCACAAGCTCCCCCCGTAGGAGGGAGTGGCGAAGCCATTGCCTGGTATTTACATACTTTTTATTTATTTTTTGTTATTTATGGTTGGTACAGTACATATACAGTTTGGACTTTTTTAGTATTTACAAATAGAATTTTGTTTTTATACGTATAGGCAATGATAATTTATGTTATAGTTCCAAATAGATGAATAATAGTTGCTCCCGACTGTTTCTTTTGGGGGGGCGCCATGCCTGCCAGAATCGCCACCATGACCTCCATTCATTTCTGCTTGACCAACAAAAAAAATCTAAACATGAAGCCGCTCTTTGGTGTGCGCTTTATTATTAAATAAAATTGCATTGCTATGAATTGGGTATTTGAACTATTTAGGGTACGAGGAAAGGGGGGGGGGCATTCTATTAAGTCTTAGTTTTGAACCCCCTTTTAAGTCATCTTGGGTAAATAATTGAATAGCGTTTGACTGAACTGTTGGACGAAGTCAAATTGATGGTCATTGCAAACCTGGAATCGATTCGGAATTAGGAGGCTGCCCTCTATTTGGGGCTTGGAATTATTCGAAGCTTAATTCCCCTCACTCTCCACTCCAGTGCCCCCTCTCTCGTATTTTATTTTCCTCCAGTTCGTGACTGTATTTGTAGCTCGTTCATGAAGACTTTGATCTTGACTTTCAGAAGTTTATATAGGTTTCGTATTTGGCGCCATTCATGTCTCGAAAAAACAGGGTTGGCAAAAAAAAAATAAATACTACTTATCATTATTTTATTCAAAATTCATATTTATGTTTATAATTTCAACAAATATGTATCAAATTAAGGTTATTTCTCTGATAGTGACTCATAATAATTCATCTCTCCTTCTACAGGTTATGGCTATCACGGGTACCCGCAATTCTCTATCAGTGATCTACGATTGTGATCTTTTCTTACTATAATATAATTATTAAACTAATTAATTATATAAAAATAGAGATAGCTATTCTTTTTCTAGGTTATTCTAGTGCTTGTAGCATTTGTTTTTTGTTTTTTTTAAAAAACCCGAGATTTGAAAACAAACATAACAAAACCTGGGTTTCAAAATTTTGTGTTTCTTGCCAACCCTGCGAATAAAAGAGCGCGATAAGTGAGTGTTCTTCTTGGTGTCCTAATGGCCCTTTAGTTTGATTTGAATGGAGTCAATGACTTTACGGGACATTTCGACGCTTTAGTGAACCCTGGGCGAGAATCTAAGAGTGCCCATAAATAAAACAATCTCACTCGTGATAGCGTGGATAGATTTGGTTCTGTTTTTGCATTAAACTTGCCTTGGTACGCGGCGTTTCCCCAGACAAAAAGTCCGTTCGCCAATAAATACAGATGGTTTGAAATTCTTATATTGTGGCACAAAAAAAAATCTTTACTTGTTGATTATTATTATTGTTGGGTGAAGGCAGATTCAGGAGAGTTGCGCACTCTCCCTATTAAATAATATACTTACAATGAGTAAAAGTTTCACCGCGCGCGCCCGGCAGTTTACGCGCATGCGTGAATGACCGTTAGGAGCCAACAACAGATCGAGCGTCTTATAGATGCAGATTTCTCTGTCTCCTACTTGGTTTTTTGGTAGGCTCCCCTAATGCCTACCATTTAAGGGATTGAGACTCGGGTACTTGTGTTTTGTATGTACTTGTTCCCATCGCTCCCCAGCAGCCAGTCGTTACTTTTTACAACCTTTCCTTTTTATTCGTATTATCTTAATTTCTGTTCCTTCTAAGCCACTTTTTTCTGAGTCATGGCCTCCCTCGTTTAATTACCCAAGTTCTTGTTTATTTCTCCCCAACAGGGGATGGGAGGTGCATACTACATACCCTCCCCGTCCGTAATGCTCTAAAGTACTCTGGTAATTTATGTTCGGGGAATTTTCCTTCCAAACATTTTATCTTTAAATTAAATCCGAACGTTGGCAATTCTTTCTCCTTCGTGAGTTTTACTTTTTAATCAAATTTATTAGAATGACAATTAAAATTTGATTAAAGAAAAATCCCAAATATAAATTCAAAGTCATTAATAAATGATTTACACATGATTAATTCCTTCGGTAATATACTATACTCTTTCTAACTTACACCGATCGCTTTCTTTTCACAAAAAGTTAATTCAACCACGACGTTCGTTTACCAACAGTATCAAAGTAATTTACAGAGACAATGAGCCAACACGATGTTCACCACGCGAGGGAAATAATAAGACGTGACAGAGGAAGAGAGAATGCGAATGAAAAAAGAATTTAATAACAACCGTCGTTAACCCGTGGCCCGGAGAATGTAATCAAAGCGACCAAGAACGGACTTCCCTGCTATTCGCATCAAGCAATTTGGTCCTCTTTACGAGTGATCCTCTGAAATTAATAAACCAGATATTAAAGAAATATATACATCAATATAATAATGTCGTTACCTTAGTATTATGCCAAAATTCTTGCAAGGGGATAATTTATCCTTAATATTGCATATAATTTTCGTTAATTTGATGGAAGTGGTATTCTTGGGCGCTTCGCAAAAGCTAATGTCCTTCATTCTATGGAAACGGTAATTGGACACAAACAAATTCGTGCCGTTTTACTTGTGGAAGACCCACGCAGAGGGATGTACCTTCATGGGGGCTGGGTAAGGTCCTCTATTTACCACCCACAATTTCACTCCCTATTTGCCTTTTTTATTATTTTCCACAGATCCGCGTCTATTTATCTTCTCCCCCACATTTTCACTTCATCTTAATCATTTTCTGTACCGATCTTCCCTTACGAACTTCGCAAGCGATGTACTCGTTGGTTTTTGCCTTAATTCCAAGTACACAAGAAAAGGAGGAGTGTGTAAAAGGCCCCAGCCTAGACGAGGCAGCTCATGTGAATAAGTAATAATAGCTAATTTCTCCATTAAGTTTCCTTGCCACCACGATCGCGTCTGCTCCGACTGAATGACGTGGCTTTCCCCATTCAATTAACCGTTATTCTCCGCCGTGTACGTCATCGACGGAAAGATGCTGGTTGTGTACACAAGTTTGGGTTGGGTGTACGCGTGTAGTGGGTTATTTCCACGGACTTATATGTTTAATATGTATAAATTGCATGCACCCGTGAGATTCCGTGTGTGACGATAGAACCGTTTGTGAAGCCGAGGTTTCAAGAGCGCCTCCTGCGTACCGGTTACAAAGGTTTCTCTTTAAAGTCGAGTGCCTGACCTTGGGTCTTGTTTTACGCTCTCTCCCCTACTCAGAACGACCCCATATCGGGGCGCAGTTGGTCTTTGGTTCAACTGATTTCAGCTGTTGCCCCCCCCCCACACCCTCCCCTGTTCGTTTAGAATAACCCATTTTCAGTCCGAAGCAAACCCACTGACGGGGGTTCGATGCAGAAGAGTCGTTTACTGGTCTTTTAACTTTACTGTTAGGAGCATTTTCTCAACATTTCCGCCCCGGTGGCCCCATTGTTTTTCGCCTTGAAAATTAAGAGTTGTATGGGGGAAAGGGACAGACGCGACGCTTGGCATGGCGGTAGCAGTGTGTGTGTGAAAACGCATTGCAGATTCTACTCACTTGAGTGAAGATTAAGCCAGTGTAAAACCTTGGTTCCACACAATCGACATGAGTGTATGTACGTATGCATGCACTTAATATGTACATGGGAGGAAAATAAAGGAAACGGCGTCCCTTTATTTTTCTTTAATGGCTAATTAGTGATTCGAAAACTCCTAATATCCTTGTCCATTTACGCGCGCACGCATGTTTATTTGAATGTGTTCGTGTATACACGTGCCGAGACATGAACGCAGTTGCTTGTGTGCGTAACGTCCAAAGAAACCTAGTCTTTGCGAACGTCCCCTTCCCCCTCACATGGGATTCTGCTCGCAAAGAATGTAAAGTTCGCTTCCTTCCGGCCTCAGCTGCGAGAACTTTTCTACAGGTTTATAATAAGCCCCAAACTCGAGGCTTTGTTACCTAGACATTTCTGCCTCCCCCCTCAGGTTTCTGTCTACCTTCATTATTTCACAAATTGGCAAAGATGTTAGTAAGTAGAGATATCCACCAATGCAAGGGAGAATGTAGTCTTTGCTGGTTTTTGAAAGGGCTTTAGAGCAGGCCTAATTCAGTGATTGTTTTGTAAAAGTTAAATGCCTTCACCAGAGATACTTAGCGACGAGTTTGACTCTAAATATTCTAAAAGTGTTAAAAGTTATATAAAGGCAACTTGCGTTATTAGAATCATTACCCCGAAAGCCGGTAGTGGTCTCTCCAGAGAACTTATTCGAAACGATGGTTAATTCCGAATGCTCTCGTTAGTTAGAGTTCAGTTTAAGGGTAGTTTGCGAGATGTTTGATAGTTCCGAAATCGATATAAGGTTAAGAGTTTGAAGGACCGAAGGTTAATGAATTTAGGCGAGAGAGGGGGCCAAAAGAGAGAGAGAGAGAGTTTGATGGGAATTCGAGGCAACGCGCAGAACCCAAGCGAGAAAGAGGGTATAAAAGCTTACTTGGGTCGGAGAACCCGAGTGAGTTGGAGTCGTTCACGGTGCCTCACACTTCCGAAGTTTTTGTTCAGCCGAGTCCTAGAGTTTGATGGGAGTTTTGAGATGGATTTTCTTTCTTCAAGCTTCAGAACGGTCCCGCCCAAAGTCCAAGAGTTTCAGATAGTAGTTTCTCAATCCAGCTTCTGATATATAGTAGTCGTTTGTCGCTCATGCAAGAGGGTTTTCAAGAAACCGGGAGAGGGGGGGGGGCACGAGGAAGGCAAGCGTGCAAGGACGGAAAACGCGTAACTCCCTGTACCCAGCATAAACCACCTTGCCGATCGCCGAGGAGGTGGAGAGTGGCAATATTTACCTAGATACCCAAGAAGGCGCCAAGCGCGTAAACACCCCCCCTCCCTAATATAGTCATAATCCACTCGTTCTTAATAGGCCAGAGAGAAAGGGGGGGGGGGCACTACAGCAGGAAACCATTCAAGCCATCCTCCCTTGACGCTCATGCATGCTCACACAGACACATGTGTAAGAAGGTGCAATGGGCTGTAACACGTTGCCTTTTGAAAGAGGGGTTGCTGCATTTTGCTAAGCTTCTCGGTTGAAAGGTTGAATCAGGGGAAAAGGTGGAGTTTGCTAATAATTCACTAAAGATGAATGATTTGAAAAGAATCTGCGCGTTGAAGCCTGGAAAGAATTTGAAAGGACGTGACAGGAGAACCAAAGTTTCCTGCACCGTAAAAGTATTTGACGATACATGGTTACACCACGACAAAACAATGTCATTTTACCTTGATCCATTTAATACTAGTTTGTTAACTTACCATAGACACACCCAATATTAAAAATACTTAAATGGATAGGAAAGGTGAGAAGGAAAAGTTTGTGAAGATGATGGGTAATTTTTTTGTCCTCTCCCAATGAAATCTCTTAGCTATCTGATTATGAAAATATTTAAAGTCTCAAAAGACCCCATATAATCCCAAGATCGATGCGACAATACTCTTGATCTAATGTTCCAAAATGCGTACCTACTTTCGCCGCCTACGCCTACTCCCAAACCCCAGGGACGGGGGGGGGGAGGGTTGTAACTGCGTCTCAAAATGTGTACCCAATTACTCTAAAGATCCAAAATCGCGGACAAAAGGGGCGTGACCACCGCCGTTTTATCCTAAATTCAAAACAACGTCATAAAAAATGGTCATTCGGTCAGGGAATTGCACCCACCGACAAAAGAACGATCTGGTAGACGGACTAAAGAAGGGCAGATAGACGAAAGCAGGGTATTTAGACAAAATGGGGAAATCCATAGTTCGAAAATAGTTGTCATTTTATCTCGTTAATTCCAAAATAATCCGTTATACGAGACGGCAAACTGATGCGGTTGAAAGTCGGGTTTGCAGTCGAGTCCTTATTTGGACGAATCTTCTTCCTTTGTGAGGTCAAATCTCAGCCCCAAAACAGGCCGTTTTCTCCGTACCGAACGTATGCTTCTTACTTATGTAGGGGTTAAAGCTAAATCGGGGTCGTCCTGCCGGAAAGTTTGTGGGGAAAAGGTTTTATAAAATGGGAACTGGTGCATATGATGAGTAGCTAACTTTGGGCTACATAGGCTGGTAATACACGGACCGCTTAAGATCGCGTTCCCTTATGCGGGGTTGCATATGTGAAAAATGAGATGGTGTGGGTAAAGTTGTCTCGGATCAGGTGAGGAATGACTGCGGAACCTGCATAAAAGCAAGGTGAACGGGTGTCTCGTAAAGTTACTTGATGTCATGCATTTTCGTCGTCCTCGTAGATGATTCTCGACTCTTCCAACGCTCGATTGGATAGCGTTTCGCGTCCTGGTGGTGACGTCACGATGTTGACTGGTCTCAGATTGGTGGAATGGACGTCTTGGTGACCCCATCTGTCTTGTTTTATGATTTGTTGTACAGTTTTTATATTAAATGTGCTTTGATAAAGTATTTCTGGATCGTGAATCCACTGCCAGCAAGTGCCATCCTCTTGCGCCCGTTTGACTCGTATTAGATTCGCTTCTCCCTCGATAATTAAATTGGTCTAAATTGTATATTGTCGATGCATGATCTGACGCAATCCTATGGATGCATTTTGTGGGGGGGGGGGTTGACGGATGTGGATGACCTTTGATAGGCCCTTGTGGCTTTTGTCATCCGTGAAATTATGTTATGTTATTTTCACCCTTTCGCGAGCGGCAGCCTTTTGCCAGATCTCATCCATGTTGTAGAGGAAGGAGGGTTGGGATCGACAGTTCTCGATTCCTCGCCACAAGTGAGATGATAATGTGTTTTAAGAATCCCTACAGTAACAACGAAACCTGCCCGAAGTGCAGCAACCACACTAATAATTCCGATCACCTACTGGAGCTCTGCACAATCTTGCCCCTCCTCCAAACAAACACGTTTCATCAGAGACCCAACGCGGTGGCGGGTTTCCTACGCGACGCCGGTCAGCCTTTGTACCAGCCCAGCCAAGGGGGCAAGAAGTATATATATATATACCTCAAATGCAAGTTCTGCGAGCGGTAACAACCACAGGGCTTTCGCCATATTTAATTTCAGACTTGCAAAAATCCTTTTGAAGTCAGAAAGAAAGATACAGAAATTACACTCAGGGAAAAAATCGATGTATCTTGGCTGGGAGTCGAACACGGGTCTCCCGATTATCGGTCAGTTGCTTTACCACTAAACTACGAGGCACAACTCAAACCTCCCCTAAGCGTCTCGCTATCAAATCTATTATCTCCCAAGGCCACAACGTATTCTATATCTCTAACCCACTCGAAATTTAAAGGCTCACTACCAATATCACATACAAAGAGCAAATACAAGGTCTGTGGGTGGTAACAACCTCCACAGGCGGCCTTCGCGTTATTCCTGTTTCTAGTGTGCCTTAAGTGTGCTGTCCTTTGCTTTCCTTGATCTTTGTTTTTCTTTGAGTCTTTCATTTGCCTTTAAAAAAACTCTGGTTTCTTGTCAGCCCCCCCCCCCTTTCTCTCTTGTAATATATATATCATCATCAACATTTCAAGCATTTGCTTCCCACTGCTCTCTCTCTTTCATCTTTCTAAATTTTTGTTGTTCATGTGCAATTTGTTTCCCTTTTTTATTAGATTTTTGAAGGTCATATCTCCATCTTGTTTTTTATTTTATTTTCGTTCATCTTAATCAAGTGGACTCCAAACGGTAATTTTTCTGGTCCATCTATCGTCATGTAATCTTGCCACATATCCTGTCCAGCTCCATTTCGGGGCTCTTATAGCTTCCACTAAATCCTGAAGTTTGGTTTGTCCAAGTTTCCAAATGGCTGATTTTTCTGTAACGCCAAGTTATCCTCACCATAATGCGTCCATGGGTGCTCTGTGTTCTAAGTTTTGATTTAAGTTTTTAGGTCATAGTTGGGATTATGCATTGGTTGTATACTTTTCTTTTCAGTCACTTGGGCATTTTGCTTTGGAAGATGATGTTTGCTTTTCTAGATGCCTTCCAGCATAGTGATTCTGCGTTGCATTTCTTGATCTTGTCCCGGTGACATTGTAATCTGTTGCCCAGATAGATTTGGTCTATCATTTTAATTTGCTCGTCAATTGTGGTGTATATCATGTCGACCTCTGGTTGGTTGGTTTGTCATGTTTTTGTTTTCCAAGATTTATTTTTAGGCCGATTTTTTTGCTTCCATGGTTAAGTTCTTGAAGCATTGTTTGAATCTCTTCTAAGTTATCAGCTATATGAGTACAATATCATCTGCAAATGTTTTGTCAGTTTAGTCTCCTGAAGTTTTCTTATAGACAGATAGTGAATAATTTCGGATGGTAATTGAAAGATCTCTGAATCTTTATGCAATCAATTATATAATCTGCAATTTTCCTGTGTTCTATGATATTTATGTAGACGGGATCTATACCTTGATTCTTCAAGGATGTTATGGTTGCTGGTGTTTGTATTGAATTAAATGCTTTCTGGTAGTCTACAAATGCCAAGTATAGAGGAATATTGTACTCTGAAGTATTCTCAATTTGCTGGTTGAGAGTATTTAGGTGGGCAATCGTTGAGAAGCCTTTTCTGAAACCAGCATTTCCTCGGTTGTATTGTCGATCTAACTGGTTTTGCCGTCCTTAGTAATGACTCTTATGAAGAGTTTATAGACACACGAGAGAAAGCTGATTGGTCTGTACTTTGTAAGATCACTTTTTTTTTGTCGAATAATTATTATAGCATCTTGCCTTGTTTTAGACAATGAGTTGCGAGGCAAGCTATATATATATATATATATATATATATATATATATATATATATATATATATATATATATATATATATATATATATATATATATCAGTATAAAGCCAAGGACTACTAATAGGGGTGGGGTATTCATAATGCTCTATCTTTATTCACAAAGTTTCAGGCTCCGTGCTGCCTATCTTCGGATCAGGGCGACAAAAAGCCTCAATTGTTAATAAATATTCAAAGATGAAAATATCTTGGTATAAACATTGATGCAAATTATAACAAACGTCAACACTTTGGCTGTGATCGAGGCACGTATATATGGTAGCACCGTTAATAGAACTGGCAAACCTGTCAACCAGAATGAACCATCAGTGATCATCACTTCATAAAATGTAAAATCGATGGCGATCATTTTAAAATCTTAGCCCATTGGAACAATTCGATTCCGCTACTCTTAATTCCCCCTCCCCCCGCTCCCCCACACTGTTGTCCTCTATACAGTTGAGGTTCTCCCTTAATTCCCTGTATTCATTTTCCCTCAATAATGTGTAATTGTGCATCATGTAACGTTCATTCAATTGAGCAAATTTTTGGTTTATTACAAAATCTAATCTTTAAATATTTAATAAAACATGGCAATAGGTTTACGTCCTGTTATAATTTGCATTAATGATAATACCAAGATATTTTCATCCTCAAATTCTTTTTGTGATCATAATTCAGCTGGAAAAATCAGCTTTTTCTCTTTTATTTTACTATCCCTTAAGAAGAGGGATTATGAAAAGGATTTAAAAACAAATTAAAATTTCGGGACACCCTGTACATGGAACACTAGGAATTTGAACACGATGAACCTAATTCAACGAGAATATTTCCTAAAAGTTTTCAATTTCATCAAAATACAGTCAATTTTGGGACACCCTGTAGTTATTAACGATTGATTCTCTTTGTCAGAGCGGGTGGGCATGAAACGCTGTGAATGAAGATAGATATTTATGAATAGCCCCTCTATTTCTAGTATGTATATATATATATATATATATATAGATATATGGAAAACTCACAAAGTATCGAGTGAGTAAGCAATAAATGCAACAAAGCTCACAGGGAAAATTAATACGAGGATTCCAAGTACTTTCGAACTTTATTTAGAGTTCTTTATCAAGGAATGATAAAAAAACTCGAAATAAAGTTCGAAAGTACTTGGAATCCTCGTATTAATTTTCCCTGTGGGCTTTGTTGCATGCATATATATATATATATAGTGAGTGAGTCTGTCTATCTGTCGTGCCTGCGTAGCAAATTAGCTCCGCCTAACCCTTTCTCTAGTCTAATGGCTAATTTCTGCGTTCACTATTACATTTACCGAAATGGCCGACCAAAGCCCGCTACTAGAAAAAGACATTTGTTTATTTTCTTTGATTACAAATCGCTGAGTATCTCTGATCCCGCTTCCGAGACAATCGGTATTCATGTCAACAAATCTGTTTTATTTATTCCCATTATTATTATTATGACCACACTCTTTTAATTCAATTTCGTACTTATTAAAGTTCTAACCTGCATATTTTTAATTCTTGAAAACCTGTTGAGATTGTAACGCTAATCTAAGTGTTGAGATCTGAGTGGAGATGTGTGTATGTGTACAATGTTCTTGTATAGTGAAGAACAAATGCTTGTACTGGGCTGATTGTAACGGATGGTTCAGTGGTTGCGTTGTTTCAGTTCACCCTACGGTTAAAATTTACAAGACTACCAGTCCTTGTCTCTAGTTGTGCAGCGAAAATGTTATTGGTTGTATTTAAGGGCGATTTTAATCTTGCGTTCGCAGTCGTCTTTTGAGTGGTAATAACCTAGTAGGTGAGCCACTCAATCCTCTTTTTAGAGGTTTTAAAATGTCTCTTCCTTTTTGGCTCCTGGACTGCCAGGGTTCGTCAGATCGACTCATCATTGTGGCCCAAGTGAGACCAACTCTTCCAGGTCCAGTTTAAATTCCTTCCTCAGGTTATTTTTTTCCTTCTTCCGCAGCGATTGACTTCTTCCATCATATTAACTTGCTGTACGGGACCGTCTGCGAATTCTGTACCTTAACCGGGTGCCCCGATATGACGGGCCCCGGGTTCCGCCAGTACCTTTGGTTCGACGAGAAAGGGAAGAAGACTCGCGTCGCGGCCCCGCAGTACGTCGACTATGTCATGACCTTCACCCAAAACACCGTCAATGATGAGGCCATTTTCCCCACCAAGTTCGGTGAGTGACCTTTGAATGGCGTTGCTGCCAATCCCAACCCCCCTTCTATAACAAGCACTTGTGGGGGGTGGGGGGTATGCCCTAGGTCGAGAGAGTACAGAACATTTGGCGAGATTAAAAGGCGACTAATCCAGGATATGGGCCGTTGCTGCGAAAGCCGAAAGTTTTTGTTCCAGTAAGCGCGATACGCAAACGTGGTGGTGATGCACACCAACCCTACTGTGAGAAGGCGGTTAATGATGGGATTCAACTTGGGGTGCGTCAAAATATAATTTCGTGTCCAGCTTAGCTGTCTCGTTTAGGGTGCTTCTTTTTTTTTAATTTACAGCAACAACCGACGACGGCCCATCCCCCCCCCCCGAAGGGTTGTAAGAAGGTGAAGAGAGGAGGGAGTGAAGATGTGTCGAAGATATACAGCCATAGGGTCCTCCGGCAGGCCTTGTGGCCGGCTAGGCATACACCCCTCAAAATGTTACCCGCAGCATGTTAGGCCCAGTCTACACCTGACACCACCTTTCGGGAGGGGGGCCATTCGCAAGGGGGGCAGGTGTGTGGGGGGGAGGGGGTCTTCACCTGCTTCATGCGAGATTTCCCCCGTGAGTGGAGATCGAACTTTTCAACTCACTTATTTGATAGCCCTTGGGGGATCTGCCATTACATCCCTTGAGAGGGATCTGCCATGGCGTCCCTTGAAAGGATCTGCCATTACATCCCTTGACAGGGATCTGCCCTTACATCCCTTGAGAGGGATCTGCCATTGCGTCCCTTAAGAGGATCTGCCATTACATCCCTTGAGAGAGATCTGCCCTTACATACCTTGAGACGGATCTGCCATTACATACCTTGAGACGGATCTGCCATTACATACCTTGAGACGGATCTGCCATTACATACCTTAAGAGGGATCTGCCATTGCGTCCTTTGAGAGGGATCTGCCCATACATCCCTTGAGAGGGATCTGCCCTTACATCCCTTGAGAGGGATCTGCCCTTACATCCCTTGAGAGGGATTTGCCATTACATCCCTTGAGAGGGATCTGCCATTACATACCTTGAGACGGATCTGCCCTTACATACCTTGAGACGGATCTGCCATTACATACCTTGAGACGGATCTGCCATTACATACCTTGAGACGGATCTGCCATTGCGTCCTTTGAGAGGGATCTGCCCATACATCCCTTGAGAGGGATCTGCCATTACATCCCTTGAGAGGGATCTACCAATACATCCCTTGAGAGGGATCTGCCATTACATCCCTTGAGAGGGATCTACCAATACATCCCTTGAGAGGGATCTGCCCTTACATACCTTGAGAGGGATCTGCCATTACATACCTTGAGAGGGATCTACTAATACATCCCTTGAGAGGGATCTGCCATTGCGTCCCTTGAGAGGGATCTGCCCATACATCCCTTGAGAGGGATCTGCCCTTACATCCCTTGAGAGGGATTTGCCATTACATCCCTTGAGAGGGATCTGCCAATACATCCCTTGAGAGGGATCTGCCATTACATCCCTTGAGAAGGATCTGCCATTACATACCTTGAGACGGATCTGCCATTACATACCTTGAGAGGGATCTGCCATTACATACCTTGAGACGGATCTGCCATTACATACCTTGAGAGGGATCTGCCATTGCGTCCTTTGAGAGGGATCTGCCCATACATCCCTTGAGAGGGATCTGCCCTTACATCCCTTGAGAGGGATTTGCCATTACATCCCTTGAGAGGGATCTGCCATTACATCCCTTGAGAGGGATCTACCAATACATCCCTTGAGAGGGATCTGCCCTTACATACCTTGAGAGGGATCTGCCATTACATACCTTGAGAGGGATCTACCAATACATCCCTTGAGAGGGATCTGCCATTGCGTCCCTTGAGAGGGATTTGCTATTACATCCCTTGAGAGGGATCTGCCATTACATCCCTTGAGAGGGATCTGCTATTTCATCCCTTGAGAGGGATCTGCCATTACATCCCTTGAGAGGGATCTGCTATTACATCCCTTGAGAGGGATCTACCAATACATCCTTTGAGAGGGATCTGCCATTGCGTCCCTTGAGAGGATCTGCCATTACATCCCTTGAGAGGGATCTGCCATTACATACCTTGAGAGGGATCTGCCATTACATCCTTTGAGAGGGATCTGCCATTGCGTCCCTTGAGAGGGATTTGCCATTACATTCCTTGAGAGGGATCTGCCATTACATCCCTTGAGAGGGATCTGCCATTGCGTCCCTTGAGAGCATCTGCCATTACATCCCTTGAGAGGGATCTGCCATTGCGTCCCTTGAGAGGATCTGCCATTACATCCCTTGAGAGGGATCTGCCCTTACATACCTTGAGAAGGATCTGCCATTACATACCTTGAGAGGGATCTGCCATTACATCCCTTGACAGGGATCTACCAATACATTCCTTGAGAGGGATCTGCCATTACGTCCCTTGAGAGGGATTTGCCATTACATTCCTTGAGAGGGATCTGCCATTACATCCCTTGAGAGTGATCTGCCATTACATCCCTTGACAGGGATCTACCAATACATCCTTTGAGAGGGATCTACCAATACATCCCTTGAGAGGGATCTGCCATTGCGTCCCTTGAGAGGGATCTACCAATATATCACGAGAGGGATCTGCCCATACATCCCTTGAGAGGGATTTGCCATTACATCCCTTGAGAGGGATCTGCCATTACATCCCTTGAGAGGGATCTACCAATACATCCCTTGAGATGGATCTGCCATTGCGTCCCTTGAGAGGATCTGCCCTTACATACCTTGAGACGGATCTGCTATTACATACCTTGAGAGGGATCTGCCCTTACATACCGTGAGAGGGATCTGTCATTACATACCTCTAGAGGGATCTGCCATTACATCCCTTGAGAGGGATCTGCCATTACATCCCTTGAGAGGGATTTGCCATTACATCCCTTGAGAGGGATCTGCCCATACATCCCTTGAGAGGGATCTGCCCTTACATCCCTTGAGAGGGATTTGCCATTACATCCCTTGAGAGGGATCTGCCATTACATCCCTTGAGAGGGATCTGCCATTACATCCCTTGAGAGGGCTCTACCAATACATCCCTTGAGAGGGATCTGCCATTGCGTCCCTTGAAAGGATCTGCCATTACATCCCTTGAGAGGGATCTGCCATTACATCCCTTGAGAGGGATCTGCCATTGCGTCCCTTGAGAGGGATCTACCAATACATCCCTTGAGAGGGATCTACCAATACATCCCTTGAGAGGGATCTGCCATTGCGTCCCTTGAGAGCATTTGCCATTACATCCCTTGAGAGGGATCTGCCATTGCGTCCCTTGAGAGGATCTGCCATTACATCCCTTGAGAGGGATCTGCCCTTACATACCTTGAGAAGGATCTGCCATTACATACCTTGAGAGGGATCTGCCATTACATCCCTTGAGAGGGATCTGCCATTACATCCCTTGAGAGGGATCTGCCATTACATCCCTTGAGAGGTATCTACCAATACATCACTTGAGAGGGATCTGCCATTACATCTCTTGAGAGGGATCTACCAATACATCCCTTGAGAGGGATCTGCCATTACAACCCTTGAGAGGGATCTACCAATACATCCCTTGAGAGGGATGTACCAATACATCACTTGAGAGGGATCTGCCATTGCATCCCTTGAGAGGGGTCTGCCATTGCGTCCCTTGAGAGGGATCTGCCCTTACATACATTGAGAGGTATCTGCCCTTACATCACTTGAGAGGGATCTGCCCTTACATACCTTGAGAGGGATCTGCCATTACATAGCTTGAGAGGGATCTGCCCTTGCATACCGTGAGAGGGATCTGTCATTACATACCTCTAGAGGGATCTGCCATTACATCCCTTGAGAGGGATCTGCCCTTACATACCTTGAGAAGGATCTGCCATTACATCCCTTGAGAGGGATCTGCCCTTACATACCTTGAGAGGGATCTGCCCTTACATACCTTGAGAGGGATCTGCCATTACATCCCTTGAGAAGGATCTGCCATTACATCCGTTGACAGGGATCTACCAATACATCACGAGAGGGATCTGCCCATACATCCCTTGAGAGGGATCTGTCATTACATCTCTTGAGAGGGATTTGCCATTACATACCTTGAGAGGGATCTGCCATTACATCCCTTGAGAGGGATCTACCATTACATCCCTTGAGAGGGATCTAACAATACATCACTTGAGAGGGATCTACCAATGCATCACTTGAGAGGGATCTGCCATTACATACCTTGAGAGCGATCTGCCATTACATCCCTTGAGAGGGATCTACCAATACATCCCTTAAGAGGGATCTGCCAATACATCCCTTAAGAGGGATCTACCAATACATCCCTTGA
Source organism: Ceratothoa steindachneri (assembly GCA_963969495.1). Taxonomy (NCBI): domain Eukaryota; kingdom Metazoa; phylum Arthropoda; class Malacostraca; order Isopoda; family Cymothoidae; genus Ceratothoa; species Ceratothoa steindachneri. The sequence continues at coordinate 166,180,287 of OZ018329.1, read as the reverse complement.
GAGGGATCTGCCATTACATCCCTTGAGAGGGATCTGCCATTACATACCTTGAGAGGGATCTGTCATTACATACCTTGAGAGGGATCTGCCATTGCGTCCCTTGAGAGGATCTGCCATTACATCCCTTGAGAGGGATCTGTCATTGCGTCCCTTGAGAGGATCTGCCATTACACCCATTGATGGGGTCTGACTTTACACTGCATTGGGGGATACTGAGACCTCCACCTCTTGAGGGGGTCTCATTACACCCCATGGTGGGCATCTGCCATTATACACATTGTTGGTGATTCCATTACATTGCTTTAAGGGGTCTCATTACACCCCCAATACCCGTTGTGGGAGTTGCTCTCCTAATCCCTAACGTCACAAGTAGCCAGCTTCGGGTTGTGTATCTCCCTCACTTTTCACACTCCCTAACCTCACCATCACCACTCTTTACAAACCTCTATGGTGGAGATGCCTTCATCGAATACAGCTTTCCCATGGAGTGAGGTCAGTGCTCATCAATGTCATAAAACTACCCAGTGAATCCACAGCTGAGCTTTTAGAAGGAGAGTAGCAATTAAGGGAGTTTCTGCTCCCTCTGAATTTGCAAGACGCACGATGAATACTTGATCCCCCCTTTCCTTTCCTTCTTAAATAACGAGCCTCTGTTGGCCCCCAAATAGGTTAAGTCGGACTCAAGGTAGGAGGAGAAAGGCTCGTGTGTCGAGTCTTAACTCTCCAATAAGGCCTCGGAGGTGATAGCCCCTTTGGCGCGTTTCGTCGCCAATATGCTCCTCGCAACTGTCTCTTTTCGGTCAAATGCCAGCCCGGTGTCGGTGTGTGTGGGGGGGGGGGGAAGGCGGTCCTCCAAGAGTCGTCGACAGTTCTTCCCAAGTAGACATGGGTAGTATTTTTTATGGAATTGTCGTGGACGTCATGCTATTTGGGAGGACTTGTCGAGGCATGTCTCCTCCCGCTTCGAGACCATGTTTGGTGGTTTCCTACTCCGCCCCTACAAGGCTATTGGACCTGAACGGTTAGGTTACTACACATTCAATACAAAGGACAGGGTCCTAGCTGTCGAAGAAGTGGATATATGCTTCCTTAATGTGAAAGAGAGCACTAATATATGCTCTAGAATTGCTGTGCTCTCCTGTCCTGAGGTTTCCTGGGCTCTCATAATAATCTCGCCGCTATTCGAAATCCCTACAGGTGGAGTACCATTTGTAGACTTACACCTGGTGCCTGGACAATCATCACGTCCTCCCAGCCCGAGTACAAATAGGAAAGTCTCCGTAACTGGGGAAGCTGGTGCGTTTCACCTCTCCGCTTCTGGCCCCCTAAGGGGCGCGGCGATTTGCCATCCTGGCCGCCGTGCTGACGGGACTCAGCACCCCGTCCGGCCCCAGCTTAGCCTCTCTTCCTTCCTTCAAAACACTTGTTTCCTCTCTTTTCACACAACCTCTCCCACAACTTTCTCTGGTCATCCTCTAATTTCACAGGGTAGATGCTGACCTTCCTTTCAGCCAACCGTCCCGCATCGGGGCTGAGGGGATGGGGGACAATGACAATGTTCCCTAAGCCCTGAGCTCCGGTCTGGGGTGGCTGGTTTTTAACAACCTGCTTCATCCCCACCCATACCTTCCTCACATCCCTTTTCCTCTCCTCTTCACAATCTATATATTTTACGCCGTTCTAAGGTGGAGCCGCCATGCCGATGGACTGTCAGGCCACCAGGCGGGAGAGGTGGTCCCAAATGGCGGCGCCTGGCTCTGCCGGGCTTGTAAGCACCTCTCGCAGTGCTGGCTACTGCGAGAGGTGCGCGCGATTGCATCCCGTGTAAAAAAGAGGGTCACCATGCCCAATGATGAACATAAAAAAAAAAACTCAACCCCCCAACTTCCCCTAAAACATCGACGGAGCCGCGCTCGGGCAGCTCCAGCAAAAAAAATGGAGGTTCCCCCCCTTGTTTTTTTCCCTTTGGTTTCACGCTCCTGCTCCGGGGGGACCTCTCCCTGACGCACCAGCTTGCTTCCTTTCCTCCTTTTTGGGGTGTTTCATTTTTCTCTCTAATTTTATTTTAAAGTTGCCTAGAACTAGGCCAGTTTTAATACGGCGACTAATGCCCAAGTAGGCAGTCGCCAGATGAGCTCTTTAAAAAAAAAAAAAAAAAAAAAAAAAAAGCCGCCCTAGTTTGCTACCCATTGGACCTGGAGGCATTGCACATCTGGGATAACTCGAATGTCGGGCACTAACCTACCCTACTCCTTGGATCCGCCTATCTCTACTTCTCTTTATTACATACACTTATTTACCCCCTACTGACCTTTGATCTTACTATCCAAAGAGGTTCTATCGGTTCTGCGCTCTTTCACCCTCTTACCATTCACCCAGTGGTAGGATATAACGCCAGGTTCCCACCTCCTGCGTGGGCCGAAAGCTCGGGAGCTAGGGGAGGTATTAGGTACGGGGTGTGTTGGGCCGTCGACTTTGTACACCGCTTAAAGTGCACAAATATAGGAGGCGACGTTTGCACCATCAGTTATGGTTAAGAGCCGCAGGACAAAGTCACCATTACAGTCGGGTTGTGAAGGCCCATCTTAGCTCGAACCTGTATGGGTTGATCACATTCTCGATGTATCTGATTCTATGGGGACTTTTCCATTAACCTTCCAAGTCATTGGGAGGGTATAGTATCTACGTTCCATGTAGATTTTCCCCCCCATTTTTCGCTGTAAGATGGCTACAAGCGAGGGAAATTGAGTTATGTGTTGGCATTCGAAAGGAGAGACATCTCCAAGCCCCCCCCCCGCTCCATTTACCGTGGAGGACGATGCAACGCGAGCATCTCTTTGATCGTTGCAGGAGCTCCCCTAAATCCATAGGACTGCGCTAAGGGGTGGGGGTTTTTTCTATACAATCTTAAGAGCCGCCCTCGGGCAGCTCATTTTCTAAAATGGAGACCATCATTTTACAGGGGCCACTCCAAGATTCTGTCACCGGAGAGGGGACTTTCCCCTCATTATATTCGTTAGTTGTCTCCGGACGACTCATTTTTTAGTCGCGAGCGACTCTTCATCTCACTATGTCGGTCGGTCCCCGTTTTGCTTCTTTTTTTTTAATAATTTTGTAACTATTCGGCCGATTCTAACGAAATCTGAAACCCTTATATTGTTTTACATTGTCTTTCGAATTATATAATTTCCAAAGTCCTCCCAAGGGTAGCCCATGGATTATTTCGTTTTGCCGAAAACATCATAACTATTCGGCCGATCCTAACGGAATTTAAAACCCTAATATTGTTTTACATTCTCTTCGAATGATATAATTGCCAATGACCTCTCAAGATTAGTCTGAGAATTATTGAAAGTTTTAAAGGTCGTAAGGTCATAAATTAGAATAAGTGAGAGAGCACGTGACTTTTGCATCAGCAGACCTTGTTTCTTTACCGGTGGTAGACCCCTCTTTCCTTTCCCATGGGTCCGCTTACAAGAGCGTGATCTTGGGATTCAATGGACCCTCCCCTCACCTCTCCTTTATTAGACTATAGATTAGTAACCTTACTGAGGTCCAGCATGCCTCTGCCCGTCCAACATTTTCCCGATGTAGGCATGGACCTGAAGGTCTCCCCGCCCAAGATTGTAGGGCTTGCATAGAGGTGAACAATGACTCTATGATACTCTGTAGTCTAAGTCGACTCCAGGGCAAGATCTCCCTGAGGGGGCACAGATCCCCCAACGACCGAAGTGGAAGAGCCCCCCTCCCCTCCCGACGGAAGGATAAGGCTGAGATCGGCTCGTCCTGGCTCGGGGCGCCTTTCGGAGGGAGGCGATACATGGGTTCAATCCACTCTCTCCTCTCTGAAGAAAAAAAAAAAAAAGGTCCCAAAACTGGGGGCGGCGTGTAAGGCCACTTATTGGAGGTATTACCCGGTGTCTGCGAGCCTGCCAGCTTCAAACGATTTCTTGTTATTCGTTCGACTGATGAAAAGATGCTGTTCAATGAGCACAGGGACTTGGGAGATCACCTCAAATCACCCCTTTCTCGGATGAGGCTCTTCTGGTGAATGTGCCTGACCGGTTATGATAAGTACCCTATGAATAAACAATGGCTCGCTGGTTATGGTAACACAGCAATCTACTACCATAAATTTGGTAAATGTAGTAGAATACAGGATGGAAATCATGGACTACTCCGTAAAGGACATCGCATAAAAACTGGCCGACCGAGGAGCGGTCAAAGTACGCGTGACGTGAGGAACAAGAGGAGCAGAAAAAGGCAAAATAAATAACACACCAACGCCGCTAATCTCACGAGCGACCTAAGCGCCAAGATTTTCATATGTATTACACGCGAATATCGCCAACGCAGTCAAACCTGGCTGCTACAATGAAGTCCTCAATGCATTACTGAAGGAGAATAACCTACCCTCAGTGAAAATGCCGGCGAACCTGGAATGTCCAAGGATATTCAGGGAAACAGTGGTCAGAGGCAACAACCAAATGAAGTCTGGGTTCGAAGCAATAGTCGAGGCCCCCTCATCGGAGCAAGAAGACGGAGTTGATACCACCTCTTTAGGGAGTGATGAGGGCCCATGTACTTGTACACGGGCTACGAAGAGCTGATCGAAAACTCCAAGTCCTCCACCACCGAACGAAAAGCCTGGGCACAATAAGAGCGCCCCACAGGCCAAGAAGAAGAAAAAGAATGAGAAAACGCCGATGATTACATTTCATCATGCAGTTGAACGCACTAAGAGTAATGGAAATTCACACTAACGGCTGGACGACAAAAAGAACTCTACGGGAACGTATCCAGAAAAATTGATGCAGATATCTTAATTTATAAGCACGGAATCGACGCAAGAATTTGAGAGATGAAGATCTGAATTACGAGTTGTTGATCACAAATCATACGCAGGAGCGCTTCGACGGACCCGCTATAGCGATTAAGAAACGGATTAAATACAAGCCCATCAGAAACCTAGAAGAATCCTATCTCGCGATTGAGGTCGAACTCGACATTGGGAATCTGGTCGTTGCCACCGGATACCAGCCGCCAAGAAGAGGATATTTGCCCATTAATTCTCTCGCTGGCCTCTTTGGCAGAAGAACCCCCTCTATATTAATGGGGAATCTGAACTCTAGATGTCAGGAATCCGGTTACAGCACCTACAATGGAATCGGAAGGTGCCTAGAAATCATGCTGGAAAGGAATATGGTCCAGCGTATAGGCCCCGACTTTCCCACCTATGTCAGAGGAAGGATTGCCGCAAAACCAGGCGACTTATGCCCAAGTGGGCAGTCGCCAGATAGCCCCTTGAAAAAAAAAAGAAAAAAAAGCCGCAAAACCCGACATATGTCTGGCTAACCGACAGCTACTGTTTAATTACTACATGGAACCACTCCAAGTAACATGTAGTGATCACATAGGGATCCTGCTTACCATCAACCGGAACCCTATACAATTCCCAGCTGCAGTCAGGAAGGACTACAGAAGAGCAGACTGGGAACAGTACGCGCACCTCCTCGAGGCCTACCATCCGCCCAACTTGATGAGGCGATTCTCGAGGAGATCGACGAGGCACTCGACAACCTTAATAACCACCTAATCAACGCGGATAGTGTTTGTATCCCTAAGTCCCGGTATAAGTCTATCTCAACCTATGGATGAACTGACAATACATGAAGGATTTAAATTATTGTATAAAATTAACATAAAAAATGCATCAATCCACTCGATACAACGTAGTAAAGAGATCAAAGAAGAGCTCAACCAGTTGATCCTTGAATGGCAGTGGAGGCGTTGGGACGATGCGATTGAGAGCCTCGATCACGATGCGTCACCCAAGGCCTTCTGGAGTAAAATCCGACGTCTCGAAGGATCAACGGGTACGAAGAAGAAATATTCCGACGTTATTCGGAAAAAATCTTCAGCATAACCGAAGAAAAGGCCGAAGATTATGGCATACGAGTTTGAAAGTAACATCATAGACAAGCTTAACACGCAAATACATAGAACGCACCCTCGCCGCCAGGTGGATAGACAGCGCGACGGAGACGCAGAGATCACAGAAAAGGAACTACTTGGCGTGCTCCGCTCATTCCGTCAGAAAGCCCGGGGACAATTGGGGCTGACGATGCTAAACTTCGAGAAGGCACCAGCAAACGTCATCGAAGGAGTGAGGAGAATCTTTAACGCGTGTCTAAACACGCTACTTCCCAGATGCATTTAAAACGGCGAAAATGATTTTTCTGCCCAAGCGCGGGAACACCCAACGTTTAGAGAGAGAGAGAGAGCGCGCTACCGGCCAATTTCACTCATGGAATTCGGTGGGAAGCTCTTTGAGAAGATCCTCAACACTAGACTGGTGTCTCACCTGGAGGAGAACTCCCTCTACAACCCACATCAACTCGGGTTTAGAAGATGGCGATAAATGTCATCACAGAAAAGATAGCCCAAGCAAAACGGGAAAGGAGTTACGTAGACATTGTTTATCGGTATGTGGCAACGGGGAATGCAGTTCAAGATCTTACAGCTGGGCCTAAGTGCAAACTTAGAGAGAACTCTCTATGACTATGCCATGGAGAGGGCGGCGTATGTCAGTATGGGGTGCACGGACGGACCGAAGTGTCTGCTCACTGCGGACGTCCCAGCTCTTGTGATCCCCACTTGCCTCAACATTCAATTCTCCGATGACTTCAGCCAGATAATATCATGTCCTTGGAGGAATGCGCCTATACAAGCTCGAATGACAGCAGCAAAAATTGAAAATCTAAACATCTACGAGTCCCAACGGAAAATTAGAACAACCAGGAGAAATTCAAGGTAGTCCCCATCGGCAGGAGGCTACTTTCCGATGTCAGGGTGGGGGATAGGCTCTATCCTTACACCTCGGAATGAAAATAACGAACCAGATACAGGAAGCACGTCACAGAACGAATTTCTAAAGCCTCGGCTGCAGTCCGAACTCTATTCAGAAACCTCCGAGAAAGCAACAAGAAAAAGATCTACAATGCACTTTTGCTTTATCCCGCTTCCGCTCTCTCTCTAGTGTCTCGAAGATACAAAAGAGGAGACTACAAACTGTGCAGAATAAATGCGTGTACCTAATTACGGGGACACGTAGGCTGGAAAGAAGACAAGAGCTGCACAGGGAAGCGGGAATAACTCCCATTAACCAAGTCATAGAAGAACGGACACGGAATATGCAGGAACTGGTTAATCGAGAACTGAATGAGGAAATCACTCAGAGGATTAACCAGAACAGAAGAGCTGTATGTCGAGCCAGATTTCCAAGCCCCGCCAACCTGATGGCTGGTGGAGCCGAAGTGCCGTTCTACGCAGGAAGGAAGCGTAATTTTAACACCGGATGCGACAAGGCTCAATATAACTCCGAATTACGAACACTCGCCGATCTTTGACAACTACAATTGATCAAGACTCATCAACCATCAACCAAACGAGACTAGAAAAGAAGAAACAAATGACACTAATTTTACACGAAATAAAACAACAAAAACTAAGTACAAAATTAAAGTAATTTATTACATAAACAACAGCAATGCACATTACATACCAAAGAACATTACAATTCTGAAGAGAAATGGCTTGAACGCCATGAAAAAATGTAAACTATAACCAACAACAACCAAAACTACACAACAAGAAAATAATGAAAGTGATAGGCCTGACCACCAGGCGATGCTAGGCGCCTTTTGCAACCTTCCACACTTCTTTCTCTTTTCAGCTATCTATCCACACACCCTTTTTTGTCCCCTACCTACAACTACTCACCTACATCAATTCGAATTCACTCCACCTGGATACAATCCTGAAGGGGGACTACCGCATTTGGATGTATTCCACGTGAGTTAAGTGACAATGGAACTCCCAATTCATAGCTCTTGTATGGGCCGCTAGAACAGGGGGCTGCTAAAAAAAATTCCCACAGCATGCAACAGCCTCACTCCACTTTAACCTGGTCTTTCATGACATCCTCACCGAAAGCGCAGCACCACTTAATTGTGCTAACGTTGGATGGGCCTAAAACACAGGATGTGAGATCACAGTTTTCTCCCTTAATCTGCCAAGCGGTCGGAGGAAGCAGATATCTTATCTGGTCCCGGGGAGTTATAAACAGCAACAATAACAGGTGCTATTACTGCCAACGCTTTGACCATACGAATTGCTTTTTGAGACGTTCCAAGAAAAGTCGAAATGAAATCTGGTCGTGTTCGTGATACCGTTTCCAGGGAATTCTTAGTATGTCCCGCTAGGAGGCCATCATTAAGGGAGCCTCGGCTCACCCGTTCTTGTCCAAGGTTGGTCGGGACACTTCGGAGACGCGGGACCCTCTAAAAGACAAGAGACCTGAGCCTCAGGTCGCCCCGCCCCCAAAGGATTCGACACAGGCGGATGAAAAGACGCCCGGCGAGCCAAACCTCTCCAAATAAGTCCTCAACTGCAGCGTTACCTTCGTCGACAGAAAGCTTACTTGGTTCTGCCTCCGGAAACGCTAATACCATCCCTAAGAGTGTCTTCTGGTCAAAGAAGGCTCCCGCCGATCCTTCGAGTTAGGCCTGGAGAGCAATTTCCTTCATTGGAATTGCCGTGGACCTCTAGCTAAGTGAGAGGAGCTGCCGAGGGTTATCTCCCCCTTCCCCATTAGAGGTTTATCTTCGGGAGACCTGTTACACGTGTCTCCTTCCACATACTTGCGTGGTGTAAAGAGTTTCGCCCCTAAAATAGCAGGATGGGGTCGAACATGTGGATGTGCGATTTGCACCCGACATGATGTCTCGGTTCTTCTTCTCACTTTAAATACCTTCATCCAGGCAGTGGCAGTTCAACTATAACTGGATAGCAGATATACCTTTATTCGGTGGATTTCCGTGTCATAGCACGGATGCCGAGGTCCTTTCTCTTCTTAGGGGATTTGAGCAGTTAGCTCCCCCTCTTGGGGTGGAACTACACCATCAATCCCTGTGGTCATGTCCTTGCCGACCTGCTTGAGAAACTCTGTATTTTCCATCTCAATATCACCCTCTGCTCCCCGGACGCACAACCAGATCTTGAATGAGATATGGACGATGGTAGTGACCCCTTTCATACCCAAATATTTTCAGGGCAACTGCCCTCCGAGAAACCACCTCGGCGGTGGTTGGATAGAGTGCGGTGTTCCGTATTTCAGAAAATTATATTTTTCTAGCCCAGGTGAGGAGTTAAGGTCGGTTGATGAGGCCGTTGAGTTCTCCAGAAACCTCATCGCCGTAGGCCTGACTACGATTCGTAGAATGCCTGGTCGTTTTGCACACCGTCTGCTTCGTTGGCCCTCAGAAGCGATATGCGCCGCCCGAACGATTTCAACGTCGGTGAATTTCGTCGGTTGGGTGCTAGGTTCCGATATATATTTCAAAGCACGCCCACCGCTCTTCTTAGCGGGCATACGTGTCTTTATTCAACAGGAAGGCCCCTCTTGCAGAAGTGTGCCAAAAGGATTCGGGGCAAACTCCCAGGACCCCCGGCCCGTCCTCCAGGAGGACCGCAATCTCCAACCCCGCTTCCATAGCCGAGTTCTTCGCAGGACCCCTACCAGAATTTATTGCGCGTCGCTGAAGGCCGCCAACTGGACTTCCTCCATAGGCGGGAAATCCTTCAACGACTTTACGCGAAGCAAGATGCGTTCCTCCCTCTCCTCTTCACCTTATGCACAGATACCGACCCTTGTCCGGACGATATCCAGTGCGCCATACATCGACACATGGGTGAGAGAGAGGAGGGGTTTTCTGTTAGATTTCTTAAAACTGCATCTGGACTGAAGGGTATCTTCCCAGACTCGACGAATGGCTACTGTATTTGCTTCTTGTGAGATGGTGGACTATCACTACCTCGCCCAATTTCTCTAACCACTTGCGTGTGCAAGTTTATGAAGAAATTAATTTTATCAGCTTACTTCTGGAGAGCTGGGGATTATCTGTCTCCTACACAGTGCGGCTTTCGCAAGTTTTACGTCGGATGCTCTACTCCTGCTGGACAGCATTTCGCCACGTGTTTTTCGCATGGCAATATGGTATCATGGAAGCCCTCCACACTTTATGGGGGATGGGACACCTCCCAATCTTCATATCAGTTTCTGCAGGATCATCGGTTCTGCATACGGGTGGGGAAAGGTGTGTCTAGTCCAATAGGACAAGAGAATGGTGTCCCGCAGGGTCCTGGAGATTACGCGTCGTGTATGGTTCGGAGACGAATTTGTCATTTATACGACTCTACATGCGCCCTGAGTGTTCTCGAGAGGCGTTGGCTTATCCGCACACTCTGGTTCGCCATATCCGTGACGCCACGGCTACCATGAGCGAGAGGGATTTAGAGATTGCCTCCTTCTGGGTTCCTGTACATGTAGGGATTGCGGGGAAGAACGCACCAAAGAGTCAGCGAGAACTGGGAGAGCGGACCAGCGTTTCGCTCTTTACATTGACTACATGACTGGATCTGCCCATATCGTTTCTTTATTAAGCTTCAGCCCAACTATCCTGTGTCTTATTCATTCTGGATATCTGGCGGAGGGGGTTACGTTGGAAAAGAAAAAGCTATGTTTAAAGTGCCAGTCAAATGTTAGAAGCTAGAGTATTAGGAAGAAATTAATGTGGAATTAATCTTTATTTAATGTAAAGTCTTGGAATAAAAAAACAACAACCCCAAAACCTCGTTTTTTAAAATTTGGTAGTAAAAATATATGAAAAGTTCATAATTAGACTAAACTGGCGTCTCCCTTTATGGGGGTAGGTCGAATTAAATGAAGCGCACTTTGGGGCGGCGAGTTTCGTAGAAGTACTTTTGAAGGCAGTTTGTCGATCTTCATAGAGGTTCTAAATTGCTATAATTAAGCCACTATGATCTCATTATAAAATATTATTTTTTTGTAATACTACTTTGCTCGGGTTCTTCTTTTGAGCTCGAGGTTTGCCATCGTTACCCCATATCTTGATCTCTTCTTTTCCATCCGGTTTTGTTGACATCTGTCCTTTCCTCACAAATTTGACTGTTGGACTGAAAATGCGTTTCTCTTCCAGATAACGACTTTCCTAGCTCGTTCGAGTCGATTGTGAAGAAAATCCACCGACTCCTCTTCCATGTGGTTGCTCACCTCTACCACGCCCACTTCCGAGAAGTAATGCTGCTATCGCTGCACGCCCATCTGAACTGCATCTTCGCCCACTTCGTCCTCTTCAACGAGAAGTTTCACCTCGTGGACGAGAAGGAAACCGAAATCCTCCACGACCTTGTGCTCGCCCTCAAGATCCACCCCGAAGCGGAAGGGATTTCCATGCAAGGTTCGGCGCATGATGCAGCCACGCCCATTGATGTGACAAACGAGCGGTTGAGCTCCCCAATTGGCATCCCCAGCTCTGAGGGTTGCGCGATCGCCGCGGTTGGAGGCAGCCCCTCGGGTATGGCCCGCGAAGATACGAGTTGCTTCCCTCCCGGGCACAACTCTTCGCCCGATGGGTTTAGCGGATTAGGGGAGGCGCTGCCACTCGCGTCTTTAGGAGCTGCGGGAGACAGGGAGGCGCCGCTCATGGCGCCCACTTCCATCGCGGGCGTTTTTGACAACAGAGTATCCTTAACGGACGCCTTACCATAGTCGAGTCAGTCCTAGTTTCCATTGAATATAAGAATGTTGGGGCACTTTGAGAGAGAGCCCCGCGGGAGTCGCCTCTCTCTTCATCCTATTGCCACTTCGTAAGCTGCGCCCACCACCCTTCCATGTAAATAAGACCTGTCTAATTAGTAATCCGAAGAATCCGTTGTTCTGCTTCGGGGTGTGAGAGCTAGTCCTCTACTCCTCCCATGTAGACCTACCCTAACCCGTTCAGCAAGGGTCCCATCCCCCCCCCCCCCCAAAGAAAAGCGCCACTCGGCCGCACCACCTTAACCATTTCTGAGTTTCTTGATATCCTGTTCGTCCTTATTCCCCCTCGTGCTCATTCAAGCATATACGCAGGTCCCTCCCCACCTCAGTAATAGATAATTCCTCGATCAGGAGGAAAAGAAATGGGATGTACAGAAGTCTGCGATCATCTTTGGCTAGTCGACAAAGAATTACGAAAGTGGCAAAAGAGTTTATTAAATAGTAGTTCACGTTGATGAAAGGGGCTATAGTCTCCTTCCCTTATCCCCTTTCTCTTTTTAAAGCTCTAGTTGATTCCTAGTCGCATTGTGATTTTTTTTCTCCTGTTTCCGGACTTGGTTAAGTTCCAGTTTTTATTTTTTGTGTGTAGTCGTTTATAGTTAGTTTGAGAAGTCATGCGAGAAGCTTCTGACCAGTCATGGAACATTGCACATGGAGAAATCGGTCGCCACTCCGCTTCCTATCCATTGAACAAGATAAAACCTTTTATTTCATTCGCATCGAATAGAGACCCAGTTTTCCGAAACCCTAAACACACATTTGAAGTAGAAAACCCCAAATGTTCTCCAGTGGTCAGCATGTGTAGTGTTTCCTGAGAACCCTCTCGTATTTCTCGTCTCAACGTTCGGAGTCCTCAGTAACTCTTGGGGAGACTTAGCTGCTTCTCTTTTGGTAACTTTGAATCAACGTTGGCCTTTTCTTGAAAAGAAACGAGATACCAAAGATTTATTTTGTTTTGTTTTTTTGTGTGTTTTTAGTGTTTACGTCTCGGCCTGATTAAATCGAATTTGGTGTCATTAAGGACACACCTATATATTTATTCATATGGTAAATGTACCAAATAGTGCAACTGCTTAGTTGCGAGGGTTTCTTCCCCCATCCCCTTATGCGTACATACATTTTTTACCTTCCGCCATTACAATTTGTGTCTCGCCACCACCCTGCATTGCGTGCACTGTATGTATCGATACCATAAAATAGGGGAATAGAGATAGAATTTGCAAATCATAGTACACTGAATATGCTTCAAGGCTGGGTCGGATCGGTGAGTCACTTCACCGAACTACCATGGTCGTGTATTCATACTAGAAAGGGTGTTGCCAGCCCCCCCTTCCCACTTCCTATTTTGCGCACTTGACATCATGGTGGTTATGTTCTAAACTCCGCCCACCACACGGAGTCGAATTATTCCTACTACCCCTTTGACTCTTAAACTAGACCCAAGGCTGAAATGCTGGTCAGAGTTTTTTTATCTCCTGATTCTTAGCAGCCCCAGAGGGGGTCCTCTTAATACTGCACACCGCTTCTATCCTTCATTTTACACATGCGAACGCTAATAGGGGTCATTTCTCCCAATTAGTTGGGTCCAGTTCTTCTGGTTCTCCTATCATCTCCGTGTAAGCTGAAGTATTTCTTGATAATCCTCAAGAGTTACCATATTTAATTTTTTTTTTTAGACATAGGTACTAAGTGTTATTATCTATTATGAGATACCCATATACAGGTATAGAGAGATTTATTTTTCATAGTCCTTTTTTTTTTTGTTTAGAGTCCAGGTAGTCAGTGGTCTGTGGAATGGCAAATTTATCCTATCTTAGAATGCGGCGAGCTCCGTTCTCGCGTCTCCCCGTTCCACCCCGCTCTCTTCCTTCTGTAGGTGGAGGTTGTGGAAGACTGGAATTGACTGTTAGAATGAGTGATTATTATAAAATGTGATAAGAAATTAAAAAAAAAAGAAGTTAAAATATGACAATATAAACAATTTTTTTCAGTAGTGTTATTGTGGAGGCAAATAGGTAGTTTATAAAATGGTTGACCTGCTCCCCCTACCCTCCCACCTCTCTAACTTATTTGATCCTGGTCTGGTCAGTTGGTATCACCCGTCTCCGTATAAGTTGGCCATTCGATTACCTTCATTACCATTCGCACCTCGTTTAGTCCCTATTCGAGCTAGGAACAAAAGCTACGCCCATCCGTTCTGCTTCTTAGATCCGGGTCAATCGGGTGCTGCGTTAGTATTTCCTTCCTATGTCCACTTAAAGGATATTATTAAAGACGCGGTTTATGTATGTGTACGTACGTACACTTAGCTGGAGGTAGCGCTGCGTCCTGCTTGTGAGCGGGAACCAAAATAGTTTAAACTCACCATATACAAAACGGGTATCCAACAATGGATAAAAAAAAAAAAAAATAATGATTATCCTCTCCCTATATATCCTTGTCCTATTCCTTCTTGTTAAGAGATGATCTATTTTGGCTTTCCAAGACTGTGAAATGTACATACATAACTTGTTAACTTTTAGAAATGTTGTATAGCTAGATATTTTATCATAGTGATCTGAGGTTTTGAAAAAGAAGAAGAAGAAGCTGTAGGCGACACCGCAACACAACCCAAATCGAATCCCAATTGGTCAGAATCAAGCTGCTGATCCGGGTCATAGATTAATCGCATATCATGTTTGCAACAAATTATTTGCTATATTTTTTAGTTAAATTAGAGGGGATATAAATGCCATTCGAACTTATGTTGGGTTGAATTACCGTGATTATGTGTATTGTGGGTAAAAAAAAAGACTATAAATATTAACAGTTAAGGCTATTTTTTGCTATTTGTGTAACTGCTACTCTTTGTTGCTGTTTTCATCACTGAAAAGTAACATTTTACTGTATGTAAAGGTGTACCCCAGTTGCTGAGATTTAGTGACGTTTTCTCTGTATATATGAGTTTTATTTAATTTTTTTTTTTTTTAATCTTCAGCCTCCTTTATTTTACTGAAAGGTTGTGAACAAAAATTACCAATTATTATTATTATCAAGGAAATTGTGATAAATTGTTTCATTTCTGTATTTTCATTGCAATTTGGGCATTAGAGTATTTACCTCGCCATTAATGATGGCTCCTAACAACCCCTCCATAACCTCTTTCTACAGTAAAATCTTAAAAAAAAAAAAGAGGTTCTCTCGTTTTGAATAGGAAAAAAAAAATGAAATAAATTACTGTTATTTTTTTATTTCTATTTTTTGTATTATTTATATAAAAGAAATGAATGAAAATACGTCATTGTTGAATTTATTTGCTACAATTGAGATTTACCTCGTTAAGTAGACTTTTGGTTTTCATGTAAGAAAAAAAAGTTAATTTTTTCAGAGGGCGATTTGCAAGTGGTCTATTAACAGGCCACTTTCTTTGTGATACTTTCTCCTTCATGATATAAGCTTACTAAGAAATCTTATTAAGGAGAAAACGATTGAAAATATAATGAAAATATAATTTGCACTGCAATGCCTTTTATAGTTTTCCTTCAAATTTTTGGGTTTGTAAAAGGTAGTAAAAAAATGGGTAGTTTTACCAACCATCTCTACTCATTTAAGAATCTTTTTATTTCCAAGTGGGAACCTACAGTTTAACATCCGAACCACGGGTTTGGGCAGTGTATGGTAAAAGGCGTGTGTGGGAGGGATCAGAAGTAGTGTAGGGTACCGTTTTGAGTGGAATGGGGCCAGAAAACTGCAAGGGAGTATGCTGGTATGAGAGAAGACTATGCTGTGGATGTTGTTGCATTGTTACCAAGGAGCAGATGCCCTCTCCTCCCTCGGGCCTTGGCACACGTAGGAGGTGCAAGTTCTCGGGGTTGAGTGGAAATTAAGGAAACTCTTTCATTGGGGTGATGTGAAGACTGGGAAAGTTGTTGGTGCGCTTCACCCTCGCTCTCCCTCAGGATTGGATTCGTCTAAGGGCGACTGCATCTTTGCACCAACGGCTCGTATCACGAGACACACGAACGGCTCAGAATCGATAAGGCAAACCCACTCTTAGAACACAAAGGGATAGCGGAACCATCCTCTCCGGCATTCATGCCTTTGAGCTTGCGGTGGACAGCTTCCCCCCCCCCCCCTTCCTCCTCTCTCTCTCTCCTCTGATGGAGCTAGTTTTGCTGGCCGAAAGGACTGAAGAACCATCGATAGGGATCCGTGATTACTTGAGGGAGGGAGATGGCGAGCCCCCCCCCCCCCTCCCCTTCGACCCCGTAAGGGGCGCGGCGATTTGCCATCCTGGCCGCCGTGCTGACGGGATCCAGCGCTCCGTCCGGCCCCAGCTTAGCCTCTCTTCCTTCCTTCAGATAGCCCGATTTCTCCCCTACCTCGTCGCTTTTCATACAACCTCTCCCACAACTTTCTCTGGTCAGCCTCTAATTTCACAGGGTAGAATGCTGACCTTCTTCTCAAGCCAACCACCCCGGATCGGGGCTGAGGGGGGGAGGGGACATTGTTCCCTAACCCCTCAGCTCCGGTTCGGGATGGGGTTTTTTTAACAACCTGCTTCATCCCCACCCACATCTTCCTCACATCCCTTTTCCTCTCCTCTTCACAACCTATATTTTTTACGCCGTGTCCAAGGTGGAGCCGCCATGCCGAAGGACTGCCAGGCCACCAGGCGGGAGGGGTGGTCCCGAATGGCGGCGCCTGGCTCTGCCGGGCTTGTAAGCACCTCTCGCAGTGCGGGCAACTGCGAGAGGTGATGAGCTATTGCGTCCCGTAATCAAAAGAGGGTCACCATGCCCATGTATGAAAAAAAACAAAAACCCCAACCCCCAACTTCCCCAAAAACATCTACGGAGCCGCCCTCGGGCAGCTCCACCGAGAAAATGGAGGTCCCCCCCCTTGTGCTTGCGCAAGGGACCCTCCATAATTCTTTAACCGGAGAGGAGGCTTACTCCTCTCCTACGCCTACGGGTGTAGGGGACTCCCCCTCACCCCCTTCTCTGGAGGTGCTTTCGGGCACCTCCCTATCTCCAGCGGCAGTCCCTCCTTTGCTTTCTAAGGGGACTGCCAAGAAAGCCAGCAGGCAGCCCATTGCCGACCGCCCCTCGTGCAAGCGGCTCGGTAGGGCAAACCCCCTTAGGGGGGAGAGGGAAGCCAGGCCTCTTCGGTCGCTTCCCTCAAAAGACCTGCTGGCAAGAATTTTGAACCTTGCTGGGGTCAAGGCCTGTGCCTCCCCACACCACCTGACTAGTGACAATACTGCCAAGGGGACCTGCGATGTCCTGGGAGGGGATGGCCAACTGGAGGCCCCTCCTGTGATAGACATGGTCCTTGAGGAGACCCAGCCCCAGACGGTAGGGCCTTCCATGGGGGGGAATTCGGGCTCGGCGCCAAGCACCGAACCCGAATCCGCCCCTATGCAAGGTCCTCCTCAAATGGCTGAGGGCTCCGAGGCAGTAGAAGGAGGGGAGGGATCTCCTCCGACAGGTGCCCCTACGACAACCAGGACCTTCTCCATTTCGGAGAGGGACCTGGCTGAGGCTGGTCCATCTGGCCTGGGGACTTCTGCCGGCGGAGGTGAAAAGCGGGTTCATTCCCCGCCCTCCTCTCCTAAAAAGAAAAAGACGAAGAAGACTCGGGGCTCCTCTCCATCCGCGGGGGCTGCGGGGACGGATGGGTCTGCTACCACTTTGGTAGGCGACCAAGCCAAGATCGGCACATCCGGCCCCTCTACCCCCTCGTGTGCGGAGCCCATGACTACGACTAAGACCAAGAATGCACAGGGCGGAGCCTCGATGACATCGGGGCCCCTGATTCAGAGGTTACCTGGCGTTTTCGAGCCCGCTGGCTTCAAACGCTTCCTCGTTATTCGCTCCACTGATGGCACCATGTTGTCCAAGGGCAACATGATCCATCAGAGGAGAGGATTAGCTAGTGCAATTGGTAGAGAGCCGAAGGTAACCCGTTTCTCGGACGGGAGCCTTCTGGCGAATGCGGCGAATCCCGCCGAGGCGGCCAAGATAAGTGCTCTTCGGACACTTCATGGCACCCCGGTGAGTGTGACGCCGCACTCTACCATGAACTTTGTGAAAGGAGTAGTTTATGCGAGGGAACTTGTTGACTACTCCATTGAGGACATCACCCTAGAGCTGGCCGACCATGGGGCGGTCAAGGTCGAACGTGTGATGAGAAAACAGGGAGGGGCCTCGAGACCCACCCCTACACTCTTCGTCACGTTCGACTGTGACAAGCTCCCTGAGTCGGTGCGTGCCGGTTGGTACCGCTACCGCGTGAAGGCATTCGTGCCACTGCCGCGGCGGTGCTATTACTGCCACCGCTTCGGCCATACGAATCGATCATGTAGACGTGCAAAATCGGGGTCACCCGAAGTCTGTGTAAATTGCTCCAAGGTCGCACACGATAAGTCCAAATCGTGTGTGGCCAAGTGTGTCAATTGCGGAGAGCCGCACCCTGCTTCTTCGAAGCAATGTGGTGCATATCTCCTTGAGAAAGAAATCCTGGCCGTTCAGGCCCAGGATCGACTCTCATTCCGCGAGGCAAAGGACTTGGTCCTGGCGCGCCCGGCTCTGCCTGGGACGTCATATGCCTCAATAGTTAGAAAGGCACCCTCTGCTCCTGGCCCATCCAGGCCAACGAGCACGGTTGTTTCCGCGCCCATTCGGAGCCCTTCTGTGGGCTCTACCCAACCTGGGCGCTCCCCTGGTAAAGCTGGCGGCAAAAAGGGTTCATACCCAGCCCCGGCTAAAACCAGGGCTCCCCCCTCTTCCCCCAGCGTGACCGTTTCGCGTAAAGCGAAACGGCCACGCGCCTCCACCGAGTCGTTAGACTCACAGGAGGCAACACCCCTGAAGATGGTCGCTAGGCCATCTTCCGGGGTTCCTAAAGCTGTTCCCCGAAAGGAGGACAGCAACAAAGGAGCTTCGGCCCCTTTGCCCACGCCCCGAGGTGGAGCGAGTGGCTCGGAGACGGTGGTTCCTCGAAAAGAGGGCCCCCCGCCTCCGAAGCCGCAACGCCCGCCTAAAGTTTCGAGGCGGAGGGAGGAAAAGACTCGCATGGCGAGCCCAACCTCCCCCAATAAGTCCTCGAAGGCGACAGCGCTTTGTCCGGCCAACAGCGCCCGGGGTTCTGCCCCCGGGAAGCGTACGGCCATTCCCGTGAGGGTCTTCAATTCGAGGAGGACCCCCGCGTCTCCTCCGAGCTAGGCCTGGAGGGCATATTCCTTCAATGGAATTGCCGTGGACTCCGGGCCAACTGGGAGGAGCTGCGGGGGCTCGCCTCATCCCGTTCCCCGTTAGCTATTTTTTTGCAGGAGACCATGCTAGGCGCGTGCCCCCTGCCTGCCCTCCCGGGGTATAAGGGTCTTGCGACCCAACCACCGCGGGACGGCCGGGCTGGGGGATGCGCGGTTTACACCCGGCATGATGTCTCCGTTCTTCCTTTCTCTTTAGATACCTCCTTTCAGGCAGTGGCTGTGCAGCTGCACCTGGATAGGAGGTATACTATCATTTCTGCGTACATTCCACCGTCAGCTGACTTCGACGCGGGGGACTTTCGCCGCGTCGTGGCACGGTTGCCGAGGCCCTATCTCTTGCTTGGAGATCTGAACGGCAGGCATCCTCTCTGGGGAGATTACACCATAAATCCCAGGGGACAAGTCCTTGCCGATCTGATCGAAGAGCTTGAGATGGGTGTCCTAAACGTGGATGAGTTTACGCATCACTGTCCGAGAACCGCTTCATTTTCTTGCCTTGACCTATCTTTGTGCTCTTCGGATGCACAGCCTGATTTTGATTGGGGGGTGGTCGATGACCTCCATGGTAGTGATCACTTTCCCATTCAAATATCATTTTCAGGGCAACTGCCGCCTGAGAGACCACCTCGGTGGTGCTTGGCGCGGGCGCGGTGGCCTGCATTTCAGGAAATGACTGAATTCTCTATCTCAGTCAAGGAGTTTAGGTCGGTAGATGAGGCCGTCGAGTTCTTCTCCGGCAACCTCATCGCCGTGGGCCTGACTACTATTCCTAGGACGTCTGGCCGTTTTGCACGCCGACCACTCCCATGGTGGTCGGCCGAGTGTGAGACGGCCCTCAAACAGAAGCGTTATGCCTACATGCGCTATAAGCGCCGCCCGAACGATTTCACCGTCGCTGAATTTCGTCGGGCTAGGGCTAGGTTCCGGTATATTTCGAAGCACGCCCGCCGCTCTTCTTGGCGGGCATACGTGTCTTCACTTAACGGGAAGACCCCTTTAGCTGAGGTGTGGAAGCGAGTCAAAAGGATTCGGGGCAAGTTCTCGCAGGACCCCCCTCCCGTTCTCCAGGAGAATGGGACCGCAATCTCGGACCCCGCGTCCGTGGCGGAATCCTTAGCGACCGCTTTTTCCGCATTCTCTAGCCGTGATGCTGCTCCGCCAGCATTCAATGCACGTCGTGATGTCGCGGAAGGCCGCCGGCTGGACTTTACCTCCAGAGGCGGAGAACCCTTCAACGACAAGTTTACTGTGAGTGAGTTGCGTTCCGCTCTCGCTTCGTGCGCGGACACCGCCCATGGTCCGGACGATGTCCCGTACGCCATGCTTCGACACCTGGGTGAGCGAGGCATGGCCTTTCTATTAGATTTGTTCAACAGGATCTGGGTGGAAGGTCTCCTCCCAGACTCCTGGCGAATCGCTACTGTGCTCGCCTTTCGCAAGCCGGGGAGAGATCACTCTACTCCGACCGGTTTCCGCCCAATCTCTCTAACCTCTTGCGTGTGCAAGTTGATGGAGAAATTGGTAAATGTTAGATTAGCCTATTTCCTGGACAGCGGAGGCCATCTGTCTTCTGCACAGTGCGGCTTCCGTAAGTTCCACTCCACGTCGGATGCTCTGCTCCGACTGGAAAATGCCGTCTGCGAGGCTTTCCTTCGTAGACAGCACTACGCCACGGTGTTTTTTGATCTGGAGAAAGCCTATGATACCGCATGGCGATACGGTATCATGGAGACTCTCCACACGATGGGGGCGAGGGGACGCCTCCCAATGTTTATATCTGAATTTTTGCGAGATCGTCGATTCCGCGTACGGGTGGGGGGAGCCCTCTCCGGCCCAAAGGAGCAGGAATAGGGTGTCCCGCAGGGAAGTGTCCTCAGTGTCACACTCTTTGCCCTGAGCATCAACGGCATCACCTCGGTGCTGCCGGAAGATGTTCTCGCTACGCTCTACGTGGACGACCTTTCGATCTCTTTTGGCGCGGCCCAGATGCCAACTCTGGAGCGCCGACTCCAACAGGCATTGAACCGCGTCTCTCACTATGCCGAAGCGCACAGGTTTCGGTTTTCTTTGGCCAAGACTAAGGTGGTGCACTTCTGCCGCCATCCACGGCTTCACCCCGACCCAGATTTGTTTCTTAATGGGGTGCGCCTGGATGTGGTTGAGTCGCACCGTTTCCTTGGTCTTGTATTCGACCGACGCCTCACCTGGGAGGCTCACATTCGCAGCCTTAGGGTCTCTTGTACCCGCGCCATGGACATTCTCCGTTCCGTGACGTTCAGCGCTTGGGGCGCTGATAGGGCTACCGCCTTACTTTTTTATCGATCCTTTGTTCGCTCGAAGCTCGACTACGGATGCGAGTTTTATGCATCCGCAGCCGAGCGTTTATTGCGGAAGGTGGATTCGATCCACCACACCGGCCTTCGCCTTGCGACCGGTGCCTTCCGCACTTCCCCCATTGAGAGCCTGTTGGTCGATGCTGGGGAGATGCCACTCGCTCTGCGCCGCGTGCAGTGCATCACTCGCCTGTACGCGCGAGCCCGGCGCCTCCCCCAGTCGCCAACAGCTCTCACTGCATCCGCAGCTGATCTCGATGGTGCCTATGCCGCCGAGAGACGCCAGTCATACCCTAAGCCCTTTGGGTTTAGGGCCAGGAAACTCCTTCGAGAGGTAGATATAGCTCTCGGGCCGGTGGCGCCCCTGGTTCTGCCCAGGACGCCACCCTGGAGGGTACCACATTTGGCTATTTGTCGCCACGCCTCTGCTCCCAAAGCTTGTACTGCGCCGGGAGTATTGCGTTCGATCTTTTTGGAGCACACATCGTGTCACGCTGGTACCGTGCCAGTGTATACGGATGGCTCCAAGTCCCAAGAGGGGGTCGGCTTCCACGCCGTATCCCCTCTGTTTGAAGTCAGCGGGGCTCTACCAGGCGCTGCGTCTGTCTTCACGGCCGAGCTGGTGGCAATACACCACTCGGTACGGGAGATTACGCGACGTGCCCGGTTCGGAGACCGGATTGTGATTTATAGCGACTCACAAAGCGCCCTGAGTGCTCTCGGGGCATTGGAATCTCCGCATCCCCTGGTTCGCGAAATCCGTGACGCCACGGTTTTGGCGAGCCGGGCAGATGTCGAGATTATCTTCTGCTGGGTTCCTGGACATGTAGGAATTGCGGGGAATGAGCGCGCCGATGAGGGCGCCAAAGAGTCCGCGAGGACTCTGCGACCGGACCAGCGTTTCGCTCTTCCTCACACCGACTACATGGCAGGAATACGGGCAGCTCTTCGGACTGCTTGGCAAAGAAGATGGGAGACGGTCGAGGGGAACTTAAAGTTGCGTGCCATTGCGCCGCGACTGTTCCCATGGACCTATCCCCCAATGCCGCGGCGGCTTCAGGTTGCTTTCTGTCGTCTTCGAATCGGACACACTCGTGTGACGCATCGTTACTTGGTGGAGCGCTCGCATGTGCCCTATTGCAACGACTGCGTCGTCCCCCAGACTGTTCGGCATATTCTTGTCGAATGTCCCAGTCTGGGTGATCTTCGCGCACGATACCTGTCTCGGTACCGGGATGGGCGGGGTCGCTACCGCCTGTCCCTTGTACTCGGGACGAGTGCGTGCACCATGACTGGTGGACTTATTGACTTTTTG
The DNA here is from genome assembly GCA_963969495.1 of Ceratothoa steindachneri. Classification (NCBI taxonomy): domain Eukaryota; kingdom Metazoa; phylum Arthropoda; class Malacostraca; order Isopoda; family Cymothoidae; genus Ceratothoa; species Ceratothoa steindachneri. The sequence continues at coordinate 166,157,704 of OZ018329.1, read as the reverse complement.
GGGGAGGCCGGCCTTCTCCCCTTTATTTAAGGTTCCTTTTTTTGTTATTGTTTTGTTTTAGATTGCACTCTCCTGCACCGGGGTGAGGGGGACCTCCCCCCGCTGCCGGAGATTGCTTCGATTGTTAAGTTTTTCAAATTTATATTGATTGTTAAGTTTTCATATTTTAACTTTAAAGTAGCCTAATTCTAGGCTGTCGTGTTTTTCGGCGACTTATGCCCAAGTGGGTAGTTGCCAGATGGGCTCTATAAAAAAAAAAAAAAAAAAAAAACCCCTCCCCTTCGAGCTGGACATGAACGGGCGCAGTGGTCTGCATTTCGGACAATGACTAATTTCTCTAACTCAGTCGCGGAGTTTAGGGCGTTGAGTTTTCTCGGGGAACCTCATCGTCGTGAGCATAAATCCTATGTATTCCTAGAACGTCTGGCCGTTTTGCACGCCGACCGCTTGCGTGGTGGTCACCCGAGTGGTAGACTGTCCTCAAACAAACTTTATGATTACATGCTTCGCCCGAACGATTTCACTGTCGGTGGATTTCGTCGAGCTTGGGCTAGGTTCCGGTATGCTTCGAAGCACGCTCGCCGCTCTCGGTGCCCGCGTTCGTGGCGGAGTAGTTCATGACCATCTTCTATAGTCGGGATGTCGCGGAAGGCAGCCGGCTGGACTTTACCTCGAGAGGCGGAGTGAATTGCGTTCCGCTCTCGCTTCATGGTCTAACACCGCCCTTGGTCCGGGCGATGTCCCGTGTGCCATCCTTCGGCACCTAGGTGAGCGAGGCATGGCATTTCTGTTAAGATTTGGGTAGAAGGTATCCTCCCAGACTCATGGTGAATAGCTATTGTGATCACGTTTGGAAAACTGGGGAGAGATCACTCTACCCCGGCTGTTTTACGCCCAAGTTAATGGAGAAATTGGTGAGTGTTTAATAGGTTGTTGAATTGTGGGTAATGAACTAGTTTGGAAAGACCAAGGTTAGTAACGAATAGAAAATTGCACAAAAAAAAAATCACATACGAGGCAATAAACAGGGCCAATACTTTTATTGCGTATAACAGAAAGGGCGATTCATTAACATAAAAAAATAGGCCAGGAAAGTGCTGAAGGGACCGGGCACCACACTGAGATTCGGTGCAGTTTATAGAGTCTATCTTCCCGAAGTCATATAGGCCCCGGAAGCGTTAAACTCGCACATGTAGTCTTGCATCGAGCAAACAAAGGAAGATAGAAAATCGAAATATCCAAAGAGTTGAACCTTACGGAATGAAGATGTCAATGGCGAGGGTACAAGAGAATAAGGCTGCGAATATAGGCCTCCCAGGAGAGGCATCGGTCGAAAACAAAATCGAGGAAACTGCGAACTTCCTTTAGGAACTGCTCTGCGTGGATGGGTGGCAAAAGTGCACTACCCTTCTTGTGGTAGTGCGCTTCTACGTAGCGAGAGATGCGGTGTCATTTCAGAGTTGGTACACCAAAAGACATAGAAGAGCTCGTCTACAGAGAGTGTTGCGTGAAATTCTCCGACAACACCGAGGTGATAACTTTGATGCTAGGTGCAGTGTGTGTGTGTGATAGTGCGGGGCGCCCTCCTCCTGCCATATTGTGCCGGAGAGAGATCCCCCTCATCTGTACTTCGGAATCGATGGCAAATGATGAGCCGGCCAGTCGTACCCAAAGAATGTAGGGTCTACATAATAACGTATCGCCACGCGACGCGCTATCATAGATCGTTTCCAATTAAAGAGCACCATGGCGAAGTGCTTTCTACGAAGGAAGGTTTCTCAGATGGTATTTACCAGGCGGATCAGTGCAGAACAGGAGAAACTGGGTGCAGGTGACCGCTGCCCAGAAAATAAGTTAACCAACAGCAACCAATTTCTCCATTAATTGAACACGCAGAAATTTGGTGGAAATCGGCTGGAGTAAAGTGATATCTCAGAGGCTTGCAAAAGCAAGCACGGTAGCTATACGCCAGAAATCTGGGAAGATACTGTTACTCTGACGGTGAAATCGTTCGGGCAGCGCTTGTAGGCATATATCCTATCTGATGGCTGTCTCACATTCTGCCAACTACCAAGAAAACGGACAGCGTGCGAGGAACTGTGGTCCGGCCCGTGGTTTTGAGGGTGCCGGAGAACTCAACGGCATCTTCAACATACCTAAACTCTTCGACTGAGATAAGAAAGTCAATCATTTTCTCAAATGTGGACCATCGCTCCAAGCAACACCGAGGTGGCTTCTAACGCGGCAGCGACGCTGTAAAAGCTATTTGGTTGTAACACCACCCACCCATTATTAGGATATACATCCGGGGAATACAAGGATAGATCGAGGGAATAAAATGAAATGGTTTCCAGGCACTGATAGGTAAATTCATCCACATTTTGGACACCCATATCCTGTTCTTTGATCACGTTCACCAGGACCTGGTCCATTTGATTAGGTGTGTAGTCCTCCAAGAGCGGATGTCTACCGTTTAAATCCCAGAAGAGAAATAGACCTCAGTAACCGTGTGAACCACATCGAGGTCAGATGGCGGTGAATTATGCAGTACCACCATACACAAAGATCAGAACGCTTGTATCTCTAACACAACTTTATAACTTTTGGCAGAGAAAATCCAAGGTTTCCAAAATTGGTTTACGGTAATATACAGGTATAAATAAGGTATGGGTAAAGATTATGCAAAATTAAATGACTAAAACGAAAATTATGAGCAGATAAGCAATTTACTAGAAAAATTGAAGTATCCAAAATGATTCAAACAGCAGCGGGAACAATGTTTACTGGAATATAACTATTAAATTATCAGTAAAAAAATATATGTCTAAGTTCTATGTAATTAGTATCTAGTGTGTTGGCCTCGATAATGCTTTGATATCTCCTGTCACAAGAACGAACCAATTGTTGACTCATGTCTTACGACATTTATCTTGAAGAATTTCCCGGAGTTCTTGAACTGTTATTGGATTACTCACTTTAAACCCCTGTCAGTCTCTTCCAAACACTTTCATTGAGATTCAGTTCCGGACTCTGCGCAGGCCAGTTCATAAGTAGATATTAGTCGACTTGGCCGTGTAGGAGGGCCGTTATCATCTATGAAAAATGCAGAATGGGCTTCGGAGGGTCACATATGAGGGAAATCATTCTGTCGCAGCAATTCCTTGTACACTCCCGCATTGACTATGCCCTCTAAACGCACAAGTGGCCCAGTACTTTCTCCCGAAAGCACGACCCGCACAATGTCAATTCCTCTACGAAACTTCTTTTTGGTGCAATTGACAAACAACATTTCGCCTGTTCTGTGGAGATAAAAGGGAGTAGGAAAAAGGGGCAAAGAAAAAATAATAGCGTAGGCGAGTTGCGAACAGCTTCCCGCGTCGCTGGACGACTGTTAGCCTGCGGCGAATCCACTCGGCCATCCTGAGTCTCAAAAAAGACTCATTCAAACGAAGCTTTTAAGCCGCTCGCCTACACTTCATCTGAAACAAGCGAACTTCTTTCCAAGGTAAGTGAACATATTAAACTTAGATTTGACAGTGAAATGAACTTTACTCCATTTGTCATCCGTCCATGTAACGTATTCAGTGGGGAATGAAAGACATGCATTCTTCTTCTTCACACTGATCAATGGATGGCTTGACCGCGGTGTGCGAGCGTGAAGATTTGTTAAATCCAGACTGGAGACATTAATAGTTAAATCTCACTAATCTTTCGAGAAACTTCTGCAGCCATCTTAAAACGATCCTTCTTCACAATTTTAGGAATAGCTCGGTATTCCCTTTTAAAGGTCATCCTCGACATATTTGTTGATTTACCAGCTTCACATAAACCTGTTTTGTCATAGGTTAGCAGAATATTATGGACTACACTTTTGGAGCGTTTGACAGTCTCTGCAATGGCTCCAATTGAAAGACTATCTCGTTGGGGGTAACTTTACGATCAACTTACGGATAGAGAGAAGCGTGACAGGTTTCTTAGCCATTTTACCTAGACGACAGCTGGCAAGAGAATGACATGACATACACAAGAATGAAGTTAGTTGCATTGCAAACAATGCTTTTTTTCTCTACAAGGAACAAGGGTTCGGATCATTTTTGACACTTCAATTTTTCTATCAAATCGCTTACGAGGGGTGGTCAATAAGTTTTGCGAATCGGTAGGGCAAAACAGAGGAAAGGGTGTATGGTTGTTTGTGGGGGTGTTAGGACAAGTTGTGATAAGTCAGGACCTGCAGCCGCACGCTCCTGCCTCGTCTATTTAAGAAGCAGTAGATGATCGCAGATCGTCAGTCACAAATTTTTCAACAATGGAGAAGGTTGAGCACCGCGCAGTGATCAAATTTTTGACCAAGGAAGGCAAGAATGCAAAAGAGATCCATGAATGCATGATTGCAGTGTACACCGACACTGCCCCTTCCTATGCAACCATTGCTCGTTGAAATAGGGAGTTCCGCCATGGCCGTGAGTCCCTTGAAGATGACCCCCGTCCAGGACGCCCGTCAGAAGTGACCAACGAGGACAATGTGGCCCCTTGTGGAGAGGATGATCCTCGAAAATCGACGGGTGAAGGTCGAGGAAATCGAGCTAAAACTTGGAATATCACATGGAAGTGTTATCAACATCATCCATGACAATTTGGCCATGACCAAGGTCTCTGCCCGTTGGGTCCCTAGAAACCTCACGCCCCATGATCGACTTCAACGTCGTCAAAGTTCGGAGTAGCTGCTGCTCTTGGACAACCAAGACCCGGCGGGATTCGAGTCACGCATAGTGACAGGTGATGAAACATGGGACCATCACTGGGATCCCGAGACCAAGCTCGAAAGCATGACCTGGAAGCACAGGAGCTCTCCGACCCCCATCAAGTTCCGGACCCAACCCTCAGCCGGGAAGATCATGGCCACTATCTTCTGGGATTCTGAGGAAGTGTTGATGGTTGACTATGCACCTCGTGGAAGGACCATCACAGGCCAATATTACGCCGAGGAACTGGTTGGGTTGAAGAAGTGCATCCGTCAGAAGCGGCGCGGCAAGTTGACACGTGGTGTCCTGCTCCTCTACGATAATCCCCTGTCCACAAGGCCAGAGTTGCACAAGCTGCCCTGCGCGAGTGCGGATTCGAGGAGCTCAACCACCCCCCCTGCAGTCCAGATCTGGCCCCTAGCGACTACTTTTTATTCCGCCAACTCAAGGCTGCACAATAAGAACATCAAACAGTGTGTGACTTAAAAACCAACAAAAAAACACGAAAAAAAACATTAGAGTTAAAACAACACCCAATAAGTCAAAGTAAAAAATATATATATTTAAAAGGAAAGCAATGCCCTCATTAACAGGGCAAAACGCCCCCCCATTTTTTTTCACTCCCATTATCTTCCACTTTCAAATTCTTCCCGTAATATACAACAAGCCTTTATAAGCCAAACTAATCTAACCTAACCTAACCTTACCTAAACTAATCTAACAAGCAATAACGAAAGACCATGAAACTAGACGAATAAAACAACTGTTTAAAAATACCCTTTCGCCACATACCTAATGTATTTTGTCAATTGCGACGAAGTCGTTCGTAACCTCGTAATCATATAGCGTACGAAAATTTTTATTTTTTTAATTTTAGGAGCCTATCTGGCGATTGCCCACTTGGGCATAAGACGCGAGAATCACAACAGCCTAGCACTAGGCTATTTTAAAATAAGAATATGAAAACACAACAAGGATAAAAAGGGAAGATCGTAACAATTAGGAAGCAATCTCCGGCGTCGGGAGGAGGTCCCCCTCACCCCGGCGTAAGAGCCTGCGAACTACAAAGAAAACAACAAAAACAAAAAAACAAAACCTAGTTAAATAAAGGGGAGAAGGCCGGCCTCCACCCAAAAGTCTATAAGTCCACCAGTCATTGTGCACGAACTCGTCCCGAGTACAAGGGACAGGCGGTAGCGACCCCGCCCATCCCGGTACCGGGACAGGTAACGTGCGCGAAGATCCCCCAGACTGGAACATTCGACAAGAATGTGCCGAATAGTGTGAGGGACGACGCAGTCGTAAACAAGGGCGCTGGCGATCGCTCCATCAAATGGCGATGCGTCACACGAGTGTGCCCGATTAGGAGACGACAGAGAGCGACTTGAAGCCGTCACTGCATTGGGGGATAGGTCCATGGAAACAGTCGTGGCGCAATGGCACGCAACTTTAAGTTCCCTTCGACCGTCTCCCATCTTCTTTGCCAAGCAGTCCGAAGAGCTGCCCGTATTCCTGCCATATAGTCAGCGTGAGGAAAAGCGAAACGTTGATCCGGTCACAGAGTTCTCGCGGACTCTTTGGCGCCCTCATTCACCGCAATTCCTACATGTCCAGGAACCCAACAGAAGATAATCTCGACATCCGCCCGGCTCGCCAAAACCGTGGAACCACGGATATCGCGAACCAGGGGATGCGGAGATTCCAATGCCCCGAGAGCACTCACGGCGCTTTGTGAGTCGCTATAGATCACAATCCAGTCTCCGAGCCACGCACGTCGCGTAATCTCCCGTACCGAGTGATGTATTGCCACCAGCTGGGCCGTGAAGATGGACGCAGCGCCTGGCAGAGCCCCGCTGACTTCAAACGGAGTGGATACGGCGTGGAATCTGACCCCCTCTTGTGACTTGGAGCCATCCGTATACACTGGCACGGTTCCAGCGTGACACGATGTGTGTTCCAAAAAGGTCGAACGCAATACTCCCGGCACTGTACAAGCTTTGAGAGCAGAGGCGTGGCGACAAATAGCCAAATGTTGTACCCTCTAAGGTGGCGTCCAGGGCAGAACCAGGGGCGCCACTGGCCCGAGAGCTATACCTAGCTCTCGAAGGAGTTTCCTGGGCCTAAAACCAAAGGACCTAGGGTATGACTGGCGTCTCTCGGCGGCAAAGGCACCGTCGAAATCAGTTGCGGATGCAGTGAGAAATAGTAGTCAGGCCCGCGGCGATGAGGTTGCCGGAGAAGAACTCAACGCCCTCATCTACCGACCTAAACTCCTTGACTGAGATAGAAAATTCAGTCATTTCCTGAAATGCAGGCCACAGCGCCCGCGCCAAGCACCACCGAGGTGGGCTCTCAGGTGGCAGTTGCCCTGAAAATGATATTTGAATAGGAAAGTGATCACAACCATGGAGGTCATCGACCACCCCCCAATCAAGATCAGGCTGTGTATCCGAAGAGCACAAAGATAGATCAAGGCAAAGAAATGAAGCGGTTCTCGGGCAGTGATGCGTAAACTCATCCACATTTAGGACACCTATCTCAAGCCCTTCGATCAGATCGGCAAGGACTTATCCCCTGGGAGTTATTGAGTAGTCTCCCTAAAGAGGATGTCTGCCATTCAGATCTCTTAGCAAGAGAAATGGCCTCGGCAAATGTGCTACGACGCGGCGGAAGTCCCCCGCGTCGAAGTCAGCTGACGGTGGAATGTACGCAGAAATAACAGTATAGCTCCTATCCAGGTGAAGCTGCACATCCACTGCCTGAAAAGAGGTATCTACAGTTAAAAGAAGAACGGAGACATTATGCCGCATCCCCCAGCCTGGCCCCTATTTCGAGGTGGTAGGGTCGCAAACCCTTATACCCCGGGAGGGCAGGCAGGGGGCACGCGCCTCGAATGGTCTCATGCAGAAAATAGCTAAAGGGGAATGGGACGAGACGAGCATCCGCAGCTCTTCCCAGTTAGTCGGAGTCCACGGCAATTCCATTGAAGGAATATGCCCTTCAGGCCTAGCTCGGAGGAGACGAGGGGGCCCTCTTCGAACCGAAGACCCTCACGGGAATGGCCGTATGCTTCCCAAATGCAAAACCCCGACGTTGTTGCCCGGACAATGCGCTGAAGGCGTTGTCGCTTTCGAGGACTTATTGGGGGAGTTTGGGCTCGCCATGCGAGTCTTTTCCTCTCTCCGCCTCGAAACCTTAGGCGGGCGTTGCGGCTTCGGAGGACGGGGGCCCTCTTTTCGAGGATCCACCGTCTCAGAGTCACTCAGCCCACCACTAGGCGTGGGAAAAGGAGCCGAAGCTCCTTTCTTGCTGTCCTCCTTTCGGGGGGCAGCTTTAGGAACCCCGGAAGATGGTCTGGCGGACAACTTCAGAGGTGTTGCCCATGTGAGTCTAACGACTCGGTGGAGGCGCGTGGACGTTTCGCCTTACGGGAAACGGTCACGCTGGGGAAAAGGGGGGAGAGCTGGTTTTAGCCGGGGCTAGGTGTGAACGCTTTGTGCCGCCAGATTTACCAGAGGAGCACCCGGGTTGAGTAAAACCGGCAAAAGGGCTCCGAATGGGCGCAGAAATAACCGTGCTCGTTGGCCTGGATGGGCCAGGAGCAGAGGGAGTTTTTTTAGCATTGAGGCATAAGACGTCCCAGGCAGAGCCGGGCGAGCCAGGACCAAGTCCTTAGCCTCGCGGAATGAGAGTCAATCCTGGGCCTGAACGGCCAGGATTTCTTTCTCAAGGAGATATGCACCACATTGCTTCGAAGAAGCGGGGTGCGGCTCTCCGCAATTGACAAAGTAGGCCACACACGATTTGGACTTATCGTGTCCGGCCTTGGAGCAATTTACACATACTTCGGGTGCTCCCGACTTTGCACATCTACATGAGCGATTCGTATGGCCGAAGCGGTGACAGTAATAGCACCGCCGCGGCAGTGGCACGAATGCCTTCACGCGGTAGCGGTAACAACCGGCACGCACCGACTCAGGGAGCTTTTTACAGTCAAACGTGACGAAGAGTGTAGAGGTGGGTCTCGATGCCCCTCCCTGTTTTCTCATCACACGTTCGACCTTGACTGCCCCATGGTCGGCCAGCTCTAAGGTGATGTCCTCTATGGAGTAGTCAACGAGTTCCCTTGCATAAACTACTCATTTCACAAAGTTTATGGTAGAGTGCGGTGTCACACTCACCGGGGTGCCATGAAGTGTCCGAAGAGCACTTATCATGGCCGCCTCGGAGGGATCCGCCGCATTCGCCAGAAGGCTACCGTGCGAGAAACGGCTCACCTTCGGCTCTCTACCAATTACACTAGCTAATGCTCTTCTCTGATGGATCATGTTGCCCTTGGCCAACATGCTGCCATCAGTGGAGCGAATAACGAGGAAGCGTTTAAAGCTAGCGGGCTCTAAAACGCCAGGTAGCCTCTGAATGAGGGGCTCCGATGTTATCGAGGCTCCTCCCTGCGCTCTTTTCGTCTTAGTCATAGTCAGGGGCTCCGCACCCGGGGGGGAGGCAGAGGGGCCGGATGTGCCGATTTTGGCTTGGTCGCTTACCGATGCGGCAGCAGACCCATCCGTTCCCGCAGCCACCGCGGATGGAGAGGAGCCCGAGTCTTAGTATTTTTCTATTTTTTTTTTTAGGAGAGGAGGGCGGGGAATGAACCTGCTTCTTCCCTCCGCCGGCAGGAGCCCCCAAGCCAGATGGACCTGCCTCAGCCAGGTCCTTGTTCGAGATGGAGAAGGTCTGGTAGTTGCAGGGGCACCGGTCGGAGGAGATTCCTCCCCTCCTTGTACTGCCTCGGAAGCCCTAGCCGTTTGAGGCGGACCTTGCATACGGGACGCAATAGCTCATCACCCCTCGCAGTAGCCTGCCCTGCAAGGGATGCGTACAGTCCTGGCAAAGCCATGTGCCGCCATTCAGGACCACTCTTTCCGCCTGGTGGCCTGGCGGCTCCACCTTGGACACGGCGTAAAAACAAATAGATTTTAAAGTGAGAAGGAAAGGGGATGTGAGGAAGGTATGGGTGGGGATAAAGCAGGTTGTTAAAAACCCATCATCCCAAACCGGAGCTCAGGGCTTAGGGAACATTGTCTTCTCGCCCCTCAGCCCCAATCCGGAACGGTTGGCTGAGAAGAAGGTCAGCATCTACCCTATGAAATTAGAGGCTGACCAGAGAAAGTTGTGGGAGAGGTTGTATGAAAAGAGACGAAGTAGGAGAGAAATACCGGTTGTCTGAATAAGGACAAGAGGCTAAGCTGGGATCGGACGGGGTGCTGAATCCCGTCAGTACGGCGGCCAGGATGGCAAATCGCCGCGCCCCTTACGGGGTAGCGTACGAGAAGTGCAGGCGAGCGGCTTAAAAGCTTCGTTCGAATGAGTCTTTCTTGAGACTCAGGATGGCCGAGTGGATTCGCCGCTGTCTAACAGTAGTCCAGCGTCGCGGGAAGTTGTTCGCAACTCGCCTAGGCTATTATTTTTTTCTTTTCCTCTTTTCCTACTTCCCTCTATCTACAATCACCCACCAGGCGGCTTCTACCGCGTTCGTATGTGCCCCAGTTACTGGATCTTTATCATGTAAATGATTAACTGTCACATGATGGTAACCTTTCTCAATGCAGTCCTAATCCTTCCAGCAAACACTAATAAGCGTCTTGCCAGGTTGAATGCATTATTTAATTATGTTAATACAGTCTCTTGATCTCTATTTTCCACTGAAACTAAAAATTATCTACCTGGTCCACTCCCTACAAACACCGTAAACCTCTCTACGTAATAGAATTATCTTCTGCTGAATTTAGTCTATTTGAACAACTTATCTGGTCCGCCGATTTGAAAAACACCAAAATCCTCCAGTTCATTCACAAAGAATAACGAGACAAAAATTAAACTGCCCATTTGGAGATTCAGGTTACTTCTATTGCTTGATACACAGTTACCCCATTGATGAGAGTAAAAGTTAGCGCAGTTTGGTTTCGGCGAACCAAGTGCCTGCATTTAAACTTTTACGGAAAGTACATAGTTCTGCCGTTTGCAGCGCGCAAACAATTTTTATGTTTTGCGAATAAGTTCACTGCAGCGATCGTACGTTAGAGAAGTTTGAATTAAATTGTATTACCTCAAAAACGCCAGCAATTCACACTCTTCTAACTTTAATAAATCTCTCAAATACGTAACAAATTCTGACATTTTAAGTCTAGATAAACAAACCATACTGAATTAACACTAGGGTTTGCCACCCGTCCTTATTAGAAAGGACAGTCCTTTATTTAGCTGTTCTGCCCTTGTCCTCTTTTTAGTTTGGAAAGGACGCCAAATGTCCTTTATTTTGAAAATCATGATAATTTATCTTGGTAACTTAGGTGAGTACCAGGATTATTGTTTAATCGTAAGCAGGTGATATAGGCCCTTATATTTTTATATAAATCTATATTTTGACAAAATATAGAGGAAGACTGAGGCTATCGAAGTAACGATTGTGGTGGTGAATGGTGTATGCAATTATCGAGAGACTTGAAATAGCTGATTGCATGGGCCGATAAGTCATAAGTAGAAGATGAAATTCAATTTTAAGAAGTGTAAGACAATGGATATTGGTAAGAATAAGAATGGTTTTGTTTGAGATGTGTCCCTTAAGAGAATGACTCAGAAGTAATTGTTAGTAATGTTTTAAAAGTTCCCGAAAATGCTTAGAAGCACGGAACAGGACAAAATATAATGCTGGGCACAATTATGAGAAATGTCAGCTATAAAAGCAAGGAAGTGATTACAAAGCTGTATAATGCCTATGTTAGACCACGTATTGAGTACTGTATCCAATCATGGGCACCTCATTATCAGCCAGATGCAGAAATGTTGGAGGGGGTGGAGCGAAGAGATACTAAGCTTATATCTGGGTTCCAAAAATTAAGCTGAGACCAGACTACAAAAACGGGATATTTTATCGGTTAAGAAGAGAATGCTGAGGAGGGATCTGATTCAGGTATTTAAGTTTTTTTCAGGTTTGGACTATATTAACCTTGAAGATTTCTTGAGTGACACTAGGGGTGTTACTCGAGGACACCAATTTAAAATTAAGAGCCAATTTATTAGGACAGATGTAGGCATATTGTTTTTCAGCAATAGGGTGGTTGATGCTTGTTTGTGTTTTTTTAAGAGCTCATCTGGCGACTGCCTACTTGGGCATAAGTCGCCGTACTCCACATGGCCTAATATTAGAAAATAAATAACAAAACAAATAATATGTAACTAACAAATAACTATAAAAAATAATGAGAAAAAGCAAGAGGACAAGAAGGAAGCATGCTCCGGCATCAGGGGTAGGCCCGCCTCCCCTCGGCGCAAGAACATGCGGCCTACAAAAAGAATCACAAAAAAGCTCAAATAAGGGGAAAGGCCGGCCTCCTCCAAAAAGTCATAGAGTCCATAACCCGTCCCGAATACAATGGATAAGCAGTAGCGACCCCGCTAGTGCCGGCACAGGGACAGAAAAGAAAACCCGCTCACACTCGAGTGACTCTCGCAGCTCAAGCTCCGTAAGAGTGAGAGAATAGAAGAACCAAGCCCCAACGAGGTTCCATTCGTTAATTACGGTAAAAATCCCCCCCGTATACCCCAAAACTAGTTGGGGACCCGGCATTAAAGAATAAGGCACCAAGAGGACTCAAGATTATTCAGAAGAGGACTCTTGGAGCGAAGAACACCCTAACTCTCTCCGTCTTCTTAACGTAACCGGAGGCAAATTTGCAATAAGAAGTTGACATCGCCCAACCTCGCTTCCTCCATCCCATCTCGACCCAAATCTCCGAAACGCGAGATAAGCCCTCCAGCGACATCCGGCAATCCCTGATCCCGTCCGTCATGTAAGTTAGAAAGAACATTTATATTCATATTGCGATAGTATGAGTTTAGTATGTTTCACGATTTAATGGAAGTAGAAACAATTGTGCGTGATCGCCTGTCCTATTTGTTAGTAGAAGAGAGTACTTTAATTTAATGTTTAACGCTAATCTAAAAGGGTCGCGATAAAAATACTAATCGGCAATTGTGTGTTTACGTGTAGCCTATTTGTTTATTTTTGTCATTGAAGATATTGTAATAGACCCAGGGGCCCACCGGGTTAGTCTCGGTTAGCGTAGGAAGAGGATATAAATGTCTCTACTGTATTTTGTCATAGCTAATTGTTAAATTTAAAATATATGTTTATTTTGAGATAATTCATGTGCGTTTCTTTATATCCTTACGTGTTGAAGCGGCTCTTCCTTAAAAACAACAAAATTAGCACTCTTAGACAAAAGCATACTTAAAAAAAAGAAGTATATCACGACAAAAAGGTATACTTCGGCAAAAGTATTACTCGATCTAAAAAGTATTCTACGACAACCTGGATTCGAAATTAGCCGCAAAAAAATCTTGTGGCCGGACCAAATCTGATGCTATTGTTACAAATGCGATTGGTAAAAAGACATTAGAAGTTTTGAACGATTTAAAACAACATGAAAGGAATATTTATTTTTGTCTTCAAATTGATGCTGTAAATCTCAAAAAAACTTGAAAATGTTCCCAGTATGTGTTCAATATTTTAAAATGGATTTTGGCGCAATGAATTATATAATTGATTTTTTCGAGAATGCTGTTCATAAAGTGCAGATTTCGGGAATGTTCAAATATTTCAGGAAACACTATGGAAAATTTGTAACTTGATTGGAAAAGTTTTTTGTTTTAGTGCAGATAACGCAAATTTCAATTTTGGAATAAAGCATTCTGTATATACTAATATCATCACGCTGAATGACAGTGTTGTTAAAGTTAATTGTAATGCAGACATTTTGAATAATGCAGTAAAATTTGCTTTGGGAGGCTTGGATGTGGACATAGAAAAAATCGTCCTCAAATTTTATGTCCTTTTTCTCAACGTCATTAAAGAGAGGCGAAACTTTTTAAAGATTTTCATTCATTTGTAGAGACAGAATTTAGTAAAATTCTTCGGCATGTACAAACTAGGTAGCTATTCTCTGCAGCCGTGCTTAAATTCTAATTCTGATTTCTTTAAACAACTACTCAAACTTCTTTCAATTAATGATAATTCAAAAGAAATTTCCAAGTTATTGAAGTTTATTTGTTGTTCTCGAAACATACAACGAAGATATTTAAACTATCTTTTGTAGGACTTTAAAAAATGAAACCAGCTGCAGTGTTTTCTTATTTTAGCTAATTTAAGAAATAAGTTAAAAACTCGATATGCTGAAGATTTTTTTTCCTATCATTTTCACCAACTTATGAAAAATTTACATACTGTTGAGACTCGAAAGATAATTATTGAAGACTAAGTTATTTCTTATTTCAGCAATTAGATATTTGAAAAATAAACCCCAACTTTGATGAAAATTCAATTCATTCCTCAAAATACCAGAAATTTGTTGAAGTTGTTAAAGAGTTGAAGCTAAAAAAGAAAATCTGAATTTAATAGAGATGACCGCTTTGATGAAGTGACATCAATTAAAAAAAACATTTTACACTATTGGAAGTTCTGAACTCATTACAAGATGCAAAGAAACAAGCAGCAAAGGAAACTTGATTTTAAAAAGTGATTTTAGTTGGGTGAATATTTTCAAAATATTCATTTATCCTTTGAATTCCTAGAACATCAGTTTAATGCGAAAGGATTAATATTGTATAGTCATCTAAATGGCGAAATAAAAGAAACAGATGCTCCATGGAACTAATGAAAAATGAACTTTTCATATACTTCAACTTGTAAGATAATTGTCTAGAATTTGCTGAAAAAACAAAAGAGGACACCCAATTACTCAAGTCTGCAAAAAGCCAGAACAAGTATAATTTAAAAAAATAAAAGGTAATCTTTTACATTAGCGACTCGGGTGTTTTTGTTGTTGTTTCGTTCCAAATTGAACGAAATCATGTTTCATCTTTCGTTCATCCGCGCAATAATATGAGTTTGAATATAGAAGCGCCATTTTTGTTTGAGAGAATATCGGGAAAAATGATTTATAAAAAATAGTAATTAATGGAATAATATTATAGAAAAGTAAAATAAGATATCTTTTACTTACTTTATTCCGGTTGATATAGATCGACTGTTCCAACGCCGCTATTTGTTTTTCTCGCAAAAGTGAATACAAACTTCGAGTGCGAAACTAAACCAATCGCAAATTGTTTTAGGCGTCACCGGAATTTCTTCAGCAATTTTTTCGTATGTATTCTTGTTGACCAGAAATTAATAGATTAACTGAATTATTTTTCCCAGTGAGAGGTGCACTTGGGGAGAAAACAAAGTTCTGTTCAGATCGCAATGGCGAAAAAAATGGCGGTCTTTTTCCCCAGTTTCCTGGTCGCGGTTAATTTTTGATCAACGAAATGTGAAGTCGTTTTGGATAGTTAGTTAATTTTTCACAATGAGGACAGGGGATTTCAAGCCTAATCAGCTTATGGTCCCCTAAAAAACCCCAATTTTTTCTCGATTATAAATCAGAATAAACACGGTGGTAGAAGTAACGGGGCAAATTTCGCAAGAAATATAGGATGTAAATGCACGAGCTGAAGCAATTGTAAAACTAATTAACAGACAAAAGGACTCAGAGACGTTCATTAGACTAGGAGCGGGGCAAAGAAGTTCCAATATAATTTTAAAAGTTTAAGTAATTAAAGTAGGATAGAAAATAAAATAAAATGAAAAAAACCGGATGTATAAAAACCTAAATAAAACGTGTAAACCACGTTTTATTTAGTGCTTGTTTTATTTTATTTTCTCTCTCTCTCTCTATATATATATATATATATATATATTTTATTTTTGGCGGTGAAAATGACGTCATTGAACCAGGAGAAGGGCAAAGTAGTTCCAGTTGAATTAAAAAGCTTAATTAAAGAAGAATAAAGAGAAAAAAAGATTCTGAGAAAAGGAAAAGATATATAAAAGAACCCTTAAAATAAGTGTGCCAACTAAATAAAAAAATAAATATTTTGGTATAGATGACGGACGTCACGATAGGCAATCGTTTGGTTATTCGTATATGTGTTTGGTTACTCGAAGCCGGTTTCGCTCCCCCCATCCTCGCTATCAGGAACAAGTTGCTAAACGAAAGATTTTGGAACAAAGGGCGAATCATTATGGGATAAAAGAAAGAAAATCCTGAGTCACTAATGTATGAAATTACAAAATAAAAATCTTTTACTAAGTTAAGAAAGAAGTATTTTTAGTTTTATGTTTTATTATATGGGTATATATAGGAATGAAATTAAAAATTATGTATCTACATACATATTCTTTTTTATTTGTCCTCTTTTGATATTTGACAGAGTTGGCAATCCTAATTAACACTGACTAAAAATCTAAAATACAAATGACAAATTTTCCTACCATTGAGTGACATAGGACAAGCAAAGTTCCGTGAACGAAAGAAGACCGTTTTGAATGAATTCCTCTGAACTTTCGGAGTTAAAGTTTTGAGCTAAGCTTATCGAAACATTTGCCTAAACATGTTGTTTACTTTTGTGGGGGCTTGTAGGAATTTACCGTAAATTATAACAAGGGACCCGACAACTTTAAGTAAATATACACCCTTTAGAAAACCCTAACTTAAACTAAATCGCAACAGAACCTTTAATAATTAAAAAAAATCGGGTAATTTGGAGTTTATGTCCACCCTCCAATTTTGAGGGCACTTTGTTAAAAATATCTCACTTTTTAAAACGTAAAACTTAATGTGGGCAAATTTCTAATTATGATATTATGACCAAAAAATAGATGCAGGTTTGATGCCCTGAATATGAGGGAATCCGTCATCATTGAACTCGATGGACTACCCAAAGCAAAGCAAATCCATAAAACTATATTTTAAGAATGGGATTTTTTGGAGGTTTTGAATACTAAAAGAAGTTTTTTTTCTTAGTCCGGTTGTGACCGAGGTATATTTTAAGTTTTTATCCAAGTTCATTTTAAGAGTTCCTTTAAAGTTTGAAAACACAAAATGGTGAAGTTCAGAAAATTTATTAAAATTTGGCCATGGCTACAATCTTTTGGGTATATTCGAAAGTTTTATCGAAGTTATTTCTAAAATAGATTATCAATTTTAATCTTTATCAGGAGGAAATAGCTACTGACCCCCTAAAAACGAGTAAAGCAAAATGAAATAATTAGAGCATTTAAATGGAGAAAAAAGAAAAAGAATTGTGGATTGTTTCCATATTTAAAAAGAACCGTTAAAACTTAGGGGGGGGGGCATTAGGCCTAGAAAATAATCATCCATTTTAAAAATAAATAGACCAAGAGCAAATTATTAGGAGATATGTAATGCAAACTTAAAAAAAAAATGTTTAAACCAATAGGCCCTTGCCAAAGACGGATAGGACGTTGGCCACAAACCGAAGGTCTGCCTACGAAGCGCAAGCTCATACTGTAAGGAGTAGCGAGCCCCTCCTCTTGCCTTCTCATAATTAAACTATCCTTTTTCAGGAATCGCACCTACATAGCTCGTGAATCTCTCCCATTTCAGAGATTCACTTTGTTTGGGGCATTTTTTTTCAGTGACGAGGGCCTGAATAAATATACCATTGAGATTAGGATTGAAATATTGAACTGGTCATAGTGAATTTTCTATCGAATTTTGCATTATTATATGCTATTACATGTTTTCAAATTTTTTCTCAAGCCTCTTATTCGTATCAACTCTAAATGGTTTACCTTGCGACTTCCCACCATTTCTTTAAAGAGAGTCCTTGTTCAGGGAGTACAATTCTTGCATTTATTGTTTCTTCATCCTTACCTAAGCAGAATTCACGGATAATCTGCATCACCACTTTATAAGGGAAACAATAATGATCCCACCTTTTTATTGGTCCTCATAATACACGGCGTCCCATTCTTTGATCATCCATTTTTACATACAACTTCAGGGTGAGACGAGGTGCAATTAACGCATGTCGAAACGTATGACCCACATGTCCGAACAGATGGCAATTAAAGTAACGTCTAGGTAACTCAAACTAACGGCTTACTGGGATTCGGATATCCGGCCTTAATAAGTCTCTTCCTGCCACCCAAGCAGAACTAAGGTGGTTTTTATGGGGGTAGAATCGGATGGATTGGTTATCCATAGGGCATCGGTAACACGGTGAGCCACCAGCTTGTTTGGGAACGACACCAGCTTGTTTGGGAATCGAGATAACTCAATCTTTCAGCTCGTTTGATCTTATCACACCTTTTACAAAGTTGAGCTTGGGATTGGGGGGAGGGGGCAGACACTGCAACTTCCAAAACAGAAGACATATTTCAGAAAGAAGCTAAGTTGTGCGCGAGAGATCTCGCGCCCATATTCGACGACATCGTTCAAATCGAAAACACGAGTTTAAGTGATCAGACTTAAGAGTTTAGTATTAGGAATCGATAATAGTCGAACTCAAGACCCATTTGATGGCAGAGGGATCAAAGGGCGAAGATAATTAGAATGACTGGTCGGTCCAATGCGCTTATCGCGAGAACCCTTCTTGAAAGGGAATACTTGAGATGGAGCCCGGGAGGGGGAGGGGGGGGAATTGGAGATTTAACAATAAATATAACCACCAGGCGGGCTCACTACCCACCAGGTATACTCCAGTAACCAAAAGGAGCCGAAGTGGCAGCACCGGACCAATGTCGTGCCAGGACATCAGGTGCTGAATTGACTCAAGATCACATGAGAAGTCCCTGAACCGTAGGGTTGACCAGGCAGGAGCAGATGACCTCTGCTACCTCCGCCCCTTTGGGAGATTAAGGGAGATAGGGAAAATGAACAAAGAGGACGAGGGATGTAAGTGTACATAAATGATGCATAAATAAAGGTGATAAATAAATTATGTATAATGCAAAGGAGAGAGGGAGGAGGGTTGGAAGAAAAGTCCAGTTATCAGTCATGTCAACATAAAAGTGAGGACTCGACGAAAAGGCAGAACCTCCAGTGGTCTATGAACCGGAAAGACCATCCTCGGGAAACGTCGAAGGTCCTCTTTGAAGGGCACGCCGAATTAAGAATCGCTGTTTACACTTTGAAGGCAAATAAATCAATGTGAATACTTCTATATTTATATATGTACACACACTTTAATTAATAAGTCTGAATTTTTTTTTCAGAAAATATATTTATCTTAAAATAAAGAAACTATTTTAGTTTGAGTAATTTAATAATATAAACAACCAATTAACCATATCATTGTACTAAAATTAAAAATAGTTGTTACCTATTTTTTTTATGTTCTAAATGTGTAACAATTATATTCAACTGTGTTAAAAATACTTCCAAATCGTTGATAAATTGTAGGAGAAAATAACCTAGGAAACTACAAGGAGAGAGAAAAAAAATAACAATAGCCCAAAGTCAAACTTAATTAGTAATAATAATGAATAAATAAAACAAAAAAAATATATGTATTGGAATGAAGCCTAATAAATTTCTTTCGGATTACAATGGCAAATTCGCTTTGTCTCTCGAGTTACTTTTATTAAATTTGGCAGTGCTCTCATGTCAAATTCAACAGTACTCCCTTTGCTGGTGGAATTTTAGAAGTTGGGGAAAATCACTCGGTTGTCCTTCCGGATCTATGGGAAATTAGGGAAGGAACAAAGGGGGAGAGTGACTCTCCTGCTCGAGTCTGTGAACAGGATCAAAGGCCGAAATGAACGACAAAGTCACCCTATAAATGCATGGCACAATGGCTGTTATGGCTCTTGCTTGCTTGGGCGAGTACCTCTATCAGTGAGGGAGCACTAGGGTGAGACAAACTACCAACTGGACGCTTACTGGTCAAGCAAAGGGAAATGGCGATGGCCAGTAGACTGATTCATTTACTTAGGCCGCAAACAATTTACACGACTGAAAAAAATGAACATGGAGAGAAGGCAACTACATATGTGGTCTTCTTATTGATCCATTAAATTCGTGTCGACTAAAACTACATAGGTAGCACTCATGAAATATCTAAGCGTTAATTTCAACAATTCGTTTCGATAAAACTTCGCTTAGCCAACGATCAAATTAGATTGTACTCTTTTATGCCTTCTGTACTTTCAGAAGCGAGTGACCGCGGGCAGGAAGCGTGCTATTAATTTTCATCAGCAATCTGTAGAAGCTCGATTAATCCATCTTACGGAACACCTTTGCTTCTTCTTCGTTCGGAATTACAATGGGTATCGATGGCAGGGCGAAATCGATGGTTTACACGGAAAAGGGGGGCTATCAATACATTAAAAGAAGCTCCCAGCAGACGCGAGGGCATGCAAATGAATTCTGACATCCTTTGAGTAATATCCAAATTGCAGTCAAAACCTCCGTAGTAGAGAATTCGATTTCTTCCACTTCCCCTGGGGTTGGTTCTCGAAAGAACAACTTTTCAGCATGAGAGAGGAGGTAAAGACCCCAATACCGTACAAATGATAACGCCCTACTCTTGGTTGGACCGAGATGCTAAGAATGTTCCAGCATCGAAGATTAGAATGCTGCGAATTGGTGACTGTTTAATCTGAGTCTCTGTAATTTGGGTTAAATCTGAAAAAATTGGGATGAAAATAAAGTTAACTCAGTGCCAATCCGAGAAGGAAATTCCTTAATACCAAACTTCCTTCTTCCAAATAGGGAGGTAAAGAGTCGGAACTTCCTCATAACAAAGCGTATTGCATTGCCCTAATTGGTGTATTGGTGTGACATGCGATAATGTTGGGTGAAGGGGGCGAGAGTCTCATTCGTACCCCACTTAATTCTGGACTTCCTTTGAGCTAAAGTGGGCAGGGAAATCGTCCCTCGACCCCAAATGAGCGATGTCACTGCTGTATGGTGCGTTCTAGCGCCATCAATAGTTCAGAGTCCTGAAGGAAGGTGGCATCGGCTTCTGTGGGACGGCTCTCTTCGAGGTCGAAAGATGCTAAGTCAAACGGTGTCGGGATTGAGTCGACGACGAAGAGCGACGATTGTGGTGGCTGTAGCATTGAAGACCTTTGCAACTTCTCACCTCCAATGACTTTGGTTGGAGTCGAAGGCGTTGCCGGAGAACAACTTGACGGAGAAGAGACTTCCTCCGGCGGCGTGAGGGGAGCTGATCGAAACGGAGGGCGCAGTACCCCTGCTTTATTGAGGAGTGCCGCCAATTGTTGGCACGTGAGCTCAATCTTGCCTTCTTTGTTTAGAGGAAAACTATGTAGAGGAGGCAAAGAGTCAGGCGAGAGATTGGAGTCATCCATGCTCTGGAAAGAAAATAATTACAATAAGGAAAACTAAATATCTCCATTAAATTCTAGTTAATATCGTTCAGTACATTATTAAAAAAAAAACAAACTTCTGATTAAAAAGTAAATTTTACAATCAAGGAGAGGAAGCAATTTAGACACATTACTGCATGCAAGTTCGAAGCAGATACAACAAAAATAAAATACAGGGACTGCTGCAACCAAAGAAAAACAGAAGCAAATGGAGGTTTGACGGTCAAGAGAGTGAACTCCTTTTCTCCTGTGAACATCAAACACAAAAACATCGTCATTGGACATGCAAAATCAGATTTAAATCTCGCCTTCTAAACATCATCATCAGAATCAAATCCACAATCAGTGGTTGCTAACAAGCGTCAATATCAAACGATCAAATTATATTTATTACAAAAAGTTAAGGGGAAAATGCGAACAGATTCCTAGTAAGTTTGGGAATAAAAAAAAAAAAGGTTAGACAAAAAATTAGCAAAGTTGAGAAGGTAAATTAATGGCCCAAGTAGGCTAGTTTGGGCCAAAATCCTTCCCCCACTCCCCGCTCTTCTCTTCTCTCTCGCATCCACCCCTGCTCCACTCAACTTCGTATGTCTCCTTTAACGGAACAAGGTCGAATCCACCCTCTCAAAACGCGTTACCTAGGGGACCCTCGTCATTGGATGGCATCAAATGCTTCCCTACAAATTGACTGTGGCGCACATCAGCGCACCCCACCCCCTCTTTATATCCTATCGAGTATAAAGGAACCCATCAGTTTTCTACCCTTTGCAGTGATGAGGGGGAAGGTTATGGTAACCTTCGAGAGTGGAAAACGTCATGACCGAGCTAGAGACTCATCTACAGGAAGATAAGGGTAGTAGTAGTGGTGGTTCGCCAACCTGCCTTTATCCAGGCGGATCCCCGACCGGATAATGAAAGACATAAAGGTCAGTATGGCAATCGCTGGTGAGCCCGAGGGTACTGGGGGACGCTCCTCTTCGGGAAAGGTGTCAGGAAGTATTATGTTTTTGACACCAAACATCGTTCAGGTGAAACTTTCGGCGCCCGGGGGAAGAGGGACTTGTTCCGCCGTCAGAGGTATGTGGATATAGATACCCATCGGCTGGATTCCTTGAAACAGTGTGTGTGTGATGAAAGGTGTAAGATCTACCCACCCGAATACAAGGCCAGGCACAGCGCCTCCACCAATCGGTAGCCAGATCTCGATGTGCGCCTATTTGTTGCCGCTCATGGCGGGATCGAACCCGGTACCGCCACGTTGGCAGACCAACGCCGTATCCACTCGGTTAACGAGAGCTCCAGGAAGGGGCGTTTACAATACTTGCCGCCATACCTAAAACACTTGGATGTGGACGGAAGAGGTTTCGGTGAGGTGAGGCAACTTTCATGGTCGACTTTTACGACACGCACCTAGACATTTCTTTTTTTTTATTAAGGCATTGACGCATGCTTACACACAAATACCATGCACTGAAGTGATGATGATAAATAGCGATAAGTAATCGCTTTCATTATACATTTTGAAAGAAAGGTTTTTTTAAAGCATCTAATGAATCGCATCATTTTGGAAACACAAAATTAAGACCAATAACAAGGTTTGGATAAGGGTCGCATAATAGTGGTGGCACATTGTTAAATCAGGGAGCAATAAAAACCCTCTTAACCTCGGTTTAAAGGGATGAGGGAGATAATGGAAAGAGAAAGGAGGCAGGTGCAGAAAATCGGGAGATTTGAAAATTCGATTTGTCCTCCAAAGCGTTTTAAACAATGTTGGAGGATACATAATTTCCTTCTTTCTTTCCCGCAGTTTCTTTAAAAAGATTATCCCTCAAACTTTATATTTTAATTACAGATTATATTTTTTTTCATATCTTGATGATTAACGAAGTGAGCTCACGATTATGCGGTGATCAACAATCCATTATTCTCCTGCCTTCCCCCCACCCAAGATATTCTGAACAATTGCGGGGTTTAAAATCGCACTCCGATTGTACAGAGGGAGAAAATTTGAAAAAAAGGACGATGCTTCGTATCTACAAGATGTATTTTTTAACAAATTCAGGAGAAAGAGGCTCATAGTGGGCTTGGGAAGGAGGAGGAGGAGGAGGAATAAAACAGCTATAAATAAGGGTAGAAGCACAGGAAAGATATGAAAGTAGCGCAGTCCCTGTACCTTATTCCCTCCGGCGTCTGTGCCCTCATTGTCCGGCGACAGGTTGGACACCAAGACCGCGTACCCGGCCCGTTCGTCACGCCCACTCACGAGCAGATTGCGTAATACTGAATGCGTATGGGCGTGAGATTGACTGGCCGTTGCGTGTCTCTTGGGACGTCCACCGTCTTCGGAGGGAGGTGCGGTGGCGGACACAACCCTACCCCGGACGAAGACAGGCTCCTTGCTCACCAATAGTTGTTGCATGAGTGGGGCATTGGGCGTGGGCAGGTCACGACTTTGGCCGCTGGCCCACGCCCGCTCCATGCTCGCCTCCTTCTTCAGAATGGGGCTGGTAGAGGATGAACATATGGTTGTGCGCAGTCTTTTGGTCGGTGGGGGTTGAGCGAGGGAGGATCCTCTCTTCGGGTTGACTTTGTCGGAGCAATACGAATGCGGGGATACGATCCCTATCAAGGGCGGCGGTGGATTGACCGGCTCCTTGACGGGCGACGGGGGTGGCGCTTCCAGAAGGCATCGCAGCTCCTGAAGATTGTCTTTCTCTTCTCCTGAAATTCAAAGAATCAGTGGCAAAGGAAATTTGGGCTTCATCCACGAGGAGGTTTTGCCACTTTCACAACCTCGGGTGAGAATGGTTCTAAAGAGTAACGTATAAGAATCAACCACAAGTTGTGGTACGTCAAAAAAGCTGATCGAGGTGGGGAGGGGCAGAATGGGGCTCTGACATGAGAGCAGATCGGTGGCACAAACCTTTATCAATTAAATTGTTACATAAATACCAGATAATATTAAGCCATATCTACAAGGCCTCAAAAAAGCAGTCAAGACTCCTTGTGAAGCCATCTACCAGGAATACAGGTATTTCGAGAGTAAGAGTACAACTTCTACTACGGTGTTAGCGACGGATCGTAACCTCCTCAATTCAGGGAAAGGTGAGGGGGGGAGATCTACTTTGGGAAGCCCCTCTAATAACATAATGGCTGGAACTACCTTACACGGGGTCTTACCTTGTCTTGGGGTGTAATGTCAAGGGAAAGAAAAGGTGAGAGATTGTATTTGCCACATTGGAAAGTAGTGCCCCACAGCCCCCATCGAATTTAATACGAAAACCAACGAGGGTATCTCCCCCAAAAGGTTTGAGATGAAAGAAATTTGTAGTGAAGATAAAGTGTAAATGTAGGGGGCAGAGATAGCCCCAGATCCTACGTCGGGTAATGAAGGAGACTGTGTGTGTTGGGGTCGGGAGGTATACAATCCTTTGGATCAGCCACATGCGAGGGTCTCTATGTGGCCCCATGAGCCCCGCCGCATGTTTTGGAAGCAGTGGCTGTAAAAGGATGATCACATCATATCAAATACTATTCAACTGTGCTGACCAAACGAGCTACAGGCGTGATGCTGATGTGCACAGACCTCACTTGGGTAGTAGTAGTGGTGGTTCGCCAACCTGCCTTTATCCAGGTGATCCCCGACCGGAAAATAAAATAGACATAAAGGTCAGTACGACAATTGCTGGTGAGCCCGAGAGCACCAGAGCCGGTCCTCTTATGGGGAGAGGCGTCAGGAAGTGTTTTGACACTAAACAGCGTTCAGGTGGAAACCTTCGTCGCTCCGGGACGTGTTCCGCGTCAGAGGTATGTGGATATAGATACCCACCGGCTGGATTCCTTGGAACAGAGTGTGTATGTTGTGCTGCGAAGACGGGAGAGGAAAGAAATCAGTGTTTATGTGTGTGATGAGAAGTGTAAGATCTACCCACCCGAATACAGGGATGAGTACGGCGCCTCCCCCGTTTGGTAGCCAGATCTCTCCGTGTGTTGAAGTTTGTGTCCGCTCCTGCCGGGATCGAACCCGGTAACGCAACGTTAGCGTCCGACGCTGTATCCACTCGGCTAGCAAGAGCTCTACCTCACTTGTGTGAAAGCGGAACAACAAGCGATTACGTCACGATATTTTGCCCCGCCTCACCTTAAAAAAGGGGGGAGGGGAGCTCTGGCCTACCTTTAATGTAAAATTGTCCAGGAAGAACTTGATTGGGGTCGACGAAGCTTCCCCCGGTCTCGGCAGCCATCTTGGCTTGCCCAAATGAGTTCTGTGGCGAGCAGGGGGTCCCGTTGGGGGAAGTGATGATGGGGGAAGAGTCCTCGTACTTGGGCTTGAATTGAATATACGAGGCATCGTCCGGGAGATTTCTGGGAAGAGGGAAACGGGATAGCGAATTCAGATCATCACAACCAACCAACCAACCAACCACTAGGATATAAAGGTCCCGACAGTCTACCCTGGAACCAATCAAGCGGTGGAGTCAGATCGAGAATGATATATCTTTTGCCTTTCGACCTTTCCCTTGCCCTGTTACCCCCCCTCCTAACATCAAGAAGAGCTGTAAGGATGACCTCAACATTCCCAATGCTTGAAACATGTCCTGGAATGGCGGCGTCTACGTCGTGGCCTCGCCTCCCCCAGAAATTAACAACCAAGAGGAGGCCACGGGGACCCTACCGACACAAGAATCCTGTGTTCCCAACGGAGCACAAAACCTTGGGACGGGCTTCAGTCTCCTGGGCAATGACCACATCCCTTCAGAACAAGGCACACACTACACACCTTTTCAACATCCGAGAAATGACTCCCTGGTGGTCATTTCGTGGACTCTCCTATCTGGAGACACCGAGAGCAATCCTGGACTAATCCACAAATACACATATCCAACATACAACCCGAATCTCGTCCTCCACCCCACAGTCATCATCTCCTCCACATTCCACCCCTCATCCTCATGCAACAGCAGCACCAAAACACACAACCTTACCACACTACCAACAGAATATATTAACACCTTAAGAACGTGAAATCACAAACATAGTCAAACAACACAACATTCACTTTGCTAAAAGAAACAAAACACCGCAAAATACATTTACCAAAACTTCCCCGCTATCATGCCGGACCGGGGTGACGGCAGTGGCGGTGGACTTAACGCCCTGGTAAACAAATCCTTACTGCCACCAGGCACCAGACACAGTTCCACCACATATTCACATGCCCCAACATAAGCACAGCCGAGACAAAACCTCCAGCTGTGAGATCCCTAACTGGTTGGCGAGTTCATCGAAGCTAGCAGCCTATGGGTATGGACCCAAGCCTGAGGTAACACAACTAATGTGTCATTCTGATCTTTATGCTGGTTGCATTATCCGTTAAGGGAACCCCGTTCAAACGAAAAAGGGTGGTGCTAATAAGTTAAATCGGTAACAAATGATGACCAATGAAGAAATGCAACTGAAACAGACTTGGTGGGGTTCTAAGGTTGTTGTTGTTTTTTTAGTGCGCTCCTCTGGCAACCAGCGAGAAAAGAATTCACCAATAGACATGCCATGCTTAGGTGCCCCAGGGGCGCCCCCTTCCCCTACGCGGGGACTCAAAGGTGCGATTGACGATTTAAAAAAAAAAGAGGCGGTCAACCTCCTCCAAGATCACACCCTTAGAGCACCAGGGACAGACAGTACCGAGACGGGGGTACCTCCCCCTCCCTAGAAAAAAAGGGCATTCAATCAAAATGTGATTAACAGGGGGGGAGGAGCGGGGTCAAGCGATCCTGGCAGAAGGGTTCAGGTTAGCGCTCTGTCCGATGACATGGCACACTGCGAGTGTGGGCGGTTTTGCTATGGCAGGCGGGAAAAAAAATAGCAGTGGACAGAAAGCATGTGGAGTGGTTAAATGTGTTGGTAGAAAGACGAAATGATGGTAAAGTGGTTATGAATTAGGGTGAAATTAAAGATAGATGGAAAGATTATTTTTTTAACATCTGCATAAAGCTAATTAGGCAAATATGATTGGATTTCTTGGTGTTGTGAGAGACGATTGCAACAGTCTAAAACCCATTAATAAAGAAGTGGGAGTGAAAAGGGTGAAGGAAGGGTAAGTAAGCTCGTATGGATGATGATATAAGAAGGAAGAAATTGTTGGGAGGATAAGAGTGTGTGAGGGCATTATAGGAATGGTAACGTTTGCAATTGTGTGAATGGGAATGTTTGAAAGTGAATATCTCTGTAAGGTATTGGCAGTCAATAGTTCGGGAATTGAACTCTGTAATGAATGTATAAATGGTGTGAAATTGGATTGTACTAATAAACTTAACGTATAAGTGTGGAGAATTGGGATGAAATGCGAATCTAAAACAAGGGAACGTAGGATAGATAGCAAATATATTAGAACACTCATACTTTGTGAGAAGCGACTAAAGATGATGAATAGTGCAAAAGGAGCAAGGAGGGTTATGACTGCGCTGATGCACACCAACCCTCATTATATGTTAGGAAAAATGGTAATAATAAAAATAAGCAAAATGAAAGGAGGGGGGGGAATAGCGGGACAGAATCCGAGTAGAAATCAAGGAGGAAATGGTATAGAAAATCCAAGGCTTCGAAGGACAGACAACAAGAGGACATCGAGAGGAAATCGTCGACGAGGCAAAGGTTTAATTAAGTGGAGACTTACTCTTGGTTGTCAGTGGGAGAAGAGAGGCCAAATATGTCCTCTTGATCAAACACGAGCATTTCATCAATTTGAGCAATGTAGGGCGCATGGAGGTCAGCGTCATCATCCTCCAACTGCAAGAACGAACGGCATAAACACAGAGATATCCAATCAATGAAAAGGGATCGGAAGAGTGGACAACGGACCAGCAAGATCCCAGGGAAAGAGAAGGAGCAGAACACTTGAAAAGGAGCGACGAGGACAATCAATATCATCCCGTCCTAATCAATCCAATGAATATCATCCTGTCTTAATCAATCACCTCTCCTATCGCCTCGAAGGCCAACAGAAAAAAATACCCATAACCAAACCTCTTCCAAGACTGTCTTCGAGGCCTCATTTTCCTCTCACCTTTTGTCTCCCGATAGAAAAACGAATCTACCAACCAATCGATCTCCATCCCTCGTGTTAGTTACCTTGAGGTCGAGACTATTGAGGAAGTCCATGGTGGGATCCGACGAGTTGTCCTCGTGACGAGGGGTGAAGATGGGAGGGGGTGAATAGTTGTTACACCAATCGCTTGGAACCTGGCCCGAAACCTGAAACACGGAACTGGGTAATTGAACCTGAACGTAAATAGGAGAGACGAGGCATCCATTAACAAAGGTACAACCATATTGAAGGGAGGAACTGGGAGGCCTCACCTTAGCCGTTTTGTTGAGAGTCTGCCGAGATGCGGCCTGGCTGAGGAGAGGGGAAAAGGGGGGCTCTGGCGTGTCGAATCTGGTCCCTGGCGACCCCACTGCACTCCTCGGGCTCGTGGCGCCTTTATCGGGAACGGTGCGATCCAAGCTATCGTTCGCAACCGAGAAAGGAGGAGGAGACGTCCGGGGTCAGAATTTGGGGCACTCATTACAATCGAAGGGACTTCTTCGAGCGTCTGGGATCTCGGTTCATGGTAAAACGAGACCAGAGTCGACCTTAGGCGGACCCACCTCAGGGGATAGCAACCATCCGACCAAATGGGAAGTGCCCCCTAGACAAAGTTTGCAAATGTAATCAATTAAATAAGGGGTCTACTAATAATCAATTAAATAAATAATTTGTGCGATGCGCGAGCTATATCCAGAGTTAAAACGAGGTCAACAGACCCAATTCGCGTGCTCTCAATTATTCTGACTTATGACCTTACGACCTTCAAAAGTGGGGCAATCCGACCCATAGTTAGTTTTCTTTTAATGATTCCCGGACTAACCTTGGGAGGACTTTGGCAATTATATCATTCGAAAGTGAATGCAAAACAACATAAGGGTTTCAAATTTCGTTAGAGTCGGCCAAATACTTACGATTTTATTGCCAAATAGTTCCTGCACTAACTTTGGGAGGACCTTAGCAATTATATCATTAGAAAGGAAATGTAAACAACATATGGGCTTCAAATTTCGTTAGAATCGGTCGAAAAATCACAATGTTATTGCCCCCAAAAACTAATTAAAAGTAAAATGGTTACCATCCGACTGTTAGACTTATGAACCGACATAGTAACTTATAGAATTGCGACTAAAAATCAGGCTTAGTGATCAATGCTTCTCTTCCATATGGTATACCAAAACCTCTCAAAGACTGAGAGCCATTACGTTCTATTATACCCACTGCTAATTCTCAACTCAAGTCAGGCCACTCCACTAAACTCCACTGGCCACTCCACTAAACTACACTGGTCACTCCACTGGCCACTCCACTAAACTACACTGACTACTCCCACTAAACTACACTGGTCACTCCTAATAAACTTCACTGGTCACTCCCACAAACTCCCCTGGCCACTCCCACTAGTCTCTAACAATACAAACACAGACTAAACCTTGCCCACATAACAACATGCCCTAGAGGCAACCAACTCCCAGACAACCTCAAACAACTAGTCTTAGATTACCTAAACATCACACAAACAAGCACTACACACAACTCTATTCTCTTAGGGACCTGTGAATTCACTTAGGGAGGGAGGAGGGGGGGCTTTCTAGGGAGGTTGGGGAAGGAGGGGCAAGCAAAAAAAGTGAGGTTCATTTAGCCACCTTGGGAATTATTTTCTACAAGTCATCTATCGAATACTGAGAATTTCAACATCTACCAGTTTCCTCACGAGGTGGAATACCCCCCCCCCTCCCACCTCTTTATGACCTAGTAAGCACAAGATCACCCATTATTTGGGGCAGGCCCAAGGACCTTCAAAGTGATGGGGTACTATGTAGTGTAGCACCTCGTCCAGACAAGGGTCATGCCTTGCAGAAGGCCCCAAACACGCCCTCTCACAAACACCCTCCATGCATACCTATCATACACTTCTGCCACACATTCCCAGAATCAACCCGCGTTTTACACGGTTTTCCAACCCTCCACACATTCTCTCGTGTCTTCTCTTCACAACTATTCCCATACATTCTGTACATATGCTCATACTACCTCACAACTCCTTCATTCACAACCTTCACATCGTAAAGACCCTTTTCCTAGTAGCACCTCACTTTCTCCCCCTAGCTCACACCGAGCATTCCTCTCGAGTTGTTCAGTCGCACTTCTCTTAATCTTAGATCTTTCCTTCTTCCATAACAGTCTCCCTCACATAGACCAAAGCACATTCACTAACGCTCTAATTGCCCAGGAGATTCCCCTACCATTTAAAACCTTGTGGTCGCAATCTGCTTTATCTTTACCACCATCACATACAATGCCTTTTAGACACTTGACATTTGTTTAAGGGTGACATCAACTCGAAATCACAACTCTCATCTCATTTTTACTCCCAAATACCATTATCTTTCTCTTTTCTGTACTCACTTTTAGACCCCCTCCTCTCACACACTGGCAAAGGTTTCGGTCAACATTTCTAATAAATCTCTCACCTTCAACCACACACACCAGGTCATTAGTATTTACCAACATAAGACGACGAGGGAAAACGACGCAGAAGACAAGTGGATTCGAAAGGCGGTCAGCCGAGTGATGGATCTCTTAACACAGGGAACGGAACCATCGAATCCAGTCAGGAGCTGGTGAATGCTCACCTTCACTGTCGCTAGGCAAAAAAACTCTAGCGCCACTCCGCGAGGGCCTTGCCAGCGCTTAATGGGGGAGGAAAACGTGCCTTCCCGGCCCCAAATCGTGCAGGGAGATTTGTGCACATTCACTTAATCCATCTTACCCACTTTTACAGATCTCCCACCCCTACAAACTTCCTGGGGAAGATGCCGTCGATAGGTTTCGCTTTTTAATTTTAAGTTGGGTGGAGGGGGGGGATACAGCAAAATTTGGGTGGGCCATAAGTTGATGCTATGTACACATAAAAATCCCAAGGCCCACCACACAAGAAGGAAACGAACTTTCACCTGAAGGTTCTTTCTGGAAGAAGAGAAGGTGCTGATAGCACTGAAGGTCTTAGTTTGGGGTATTTCTGACTCCTTCCATATGAATAGGTTTAATTTTTCGGTAAAAAAAAAAAGATTGCTTTCGATTACACTTTTTATCCAGTGATTTTTTTTCCTATTGTATATTGGAGAAAGATTTTGGACTACTCAAAAATTATGAGAACTATTTTATGTGCATCAAATTACTTCATTAGTACCATTTTAATGTTTATTTGAGATTTGGCAAAGAGTAAATTGCAAGTTTCCATAACTCATTATTTGAGAAAAGAACGAGAGATATAAGATGTAGTGGACCTGCGGCGAAAATCAATCAGATTTGGACTCAGAAACCTCAATTCCCCCTTGTGACATTGGTTTGACCTTCATATCTCTAAAAATGGCCGATTTAGCACCTCTAGCCACTAGTTGGCGCCACCTGGTGGTCAACCTATATCATATTTGAACTCAGCGACCTCAATTACCTTTGGTAGCATTTGTTTTAGTTGGCTACATTGAGCCAGCGACGCGTTGCTGACAGAAGAACACAATACGAGATATGCGTAACCCAGAGACCTGCTTTGCTTCGCCGCAGTTAGAAATATGAGGTGGAATGAATAAAATTACAGGTATTGATGGAGTTCTTTCATAATGGACGTAAATAAATGTAGAACTACAGACATGCACTGTAGTCACGAGTTGTGGATTGGGGGAGAGGGAGGGCACGGATGAGGATCATATATGAAAAGTGGCTAAAGATCAGAAAATGTTTGGGAACCACTGATATAGACCCCTACCCCCCAAAACAAGCAGATAAATTTTGAGTCTAAATCGGGAAAGGTCTTACCGTTTTATTTCTGGAGGAAGGGTGGCTCCGTGATGGTGGATCAGGCTATTCCTGCGTATCTGCCCTTGTCGCACGCCAGAGACCTGGCCTGCGGGGGCGAAGGGAGGAGAAGGAGGCGGAACACCACTGAATGCAGGGAAAGGACACTCAGGCCCTTCCCCGTTCTTAAGTTTAGGGCTCGGGGTCTTGATGGGACTTAGTGAAGGTTCACGGAGGAGGTGTTCGAAGGTGTCATCCCCGCTCTTAAATTCGTAGGGAAGCGTCGACGGCGTAAGTTTGGGATGCTCGAATTCGGCGGGGGAAGTTGCCTCCAAGAAGTCGTCGAATCCAGGTAGAAAAACGGGCGTTTCGAAAGGGAGGCAATCCTCGCCCACAGAGGGGGCCAAGTGGGTCAAATCTTCCGGTTCGTCCTTCAGCACTGAAGAAGAATAAAAAAGACAATTACCACCTGTTTTTGCCGGCACATACCGAGATATGAATCGAAACGTGAGTGGCGCCTACCCCCTCCCCCCCTCCCCCCCTCCTAAACTTCCTCTTTACTACCCAACCACTTATCATTAATTATTAGGTTGGCCATAAAGTCCTGACTCACTTAGTAAGCGGAAAGTAAACACCAACATTTTATGGACCAAAAACCAACATTTATTCTTCAAAATAAAGTCTATCATTCTCTACGATCTTCTTCCGGCGATGATCTCAGGATAAACCCCGACAGGTCTCGGGGAAGATGGTCTGCCTAAAGAGATGGATCCTGCCATACAGGCAACATATGTAGTAAAACAGGGTGTGGTGAATAATTGAAAGAGGGAAGGGACAGACAGCAATTACATGGTCATGAATGGTACGAAGATTCAATGGCGATGAGAGCGTAAATGAAGGTCAGAGGATTTTACGATGCTCGTCTATCGAGTGGGGTGGTGGGGGTGGGGGTGCATCAAGGGGGCTGTTGTTGAGGCGAGGGAGGAGGGGGTGAACCCGCACTGACTGGAAGAGGCTTTGATGCGCGCCGACCTCGCTTGTCCATTTCAAAAGAGAGGCAAGATTAACGGGTGACATGAAAATAAGACAATGGACGACTTCAAGACTTCCACCAATTCCCCCCCCCCCTAAAGTGGGGTTTGGCGCGCTTCAATGCCAATAGAAACTCCTCAACCGCACACGTTATGCCCTTGTAAGCAAAAGCCCACCCATTATTTTGTGCACGTAGCGACGGGGGCCTACGTGCAATAGAGGAAGAATAAATTGTGTCAAGCGAAATAAAGCTCTTTTTCTTCTTTTTTTTAGAGCCAATCTGGCGACCTCCTACTTGGGCATTAGTCGCCGTATTAAAAACTGCCTAGTACTAGGTTACTTTAAAATAAGAAACCCCCCCCCCCAAAAAACACTGAAAGTTAAAAAAAAGGAAAAGGCAATGAGCAGGAAGCAAGCTCCTGCGTCGGGGGGAGGTCCCCACTGCGCAGGAACGTGCGACCTATAAAGAAAACAAAAAAAAACTAGTTAAAAAAAAGGGAGAAGGCCGGCCAACCTCCAAAAATCTACAAGTCCACCAGTCAATGTGAAAGCACTCGTCCCGAGTACAAGGGACAGGCGGTAGCGACCCCGCCCATCCCGGTAACGGGACAGGAACGTGCGCGAAGATCGCCCAGACTGGGACATTCAACAAGAATGTGCCGAACAGTCTGGGGGACAACGCAGTCTTCGCAGTAGGACGCTGGCGAGCGCTCCATCAAATGGCGGTGCGTCCCACGAGTGTCCAATTCAGAGACGACATAAAGCAACCTGAAGCCTTCGCGGCATTGTTTTTTGTTTTTTTAAGTGCTCATATGGCGACTGCCTACATGGGCATTAGTCGCCATATTAAAACTGGCCTAGTTCTAGGCTACTTTAAAATAAAATTAAAGAAACGAAAAAAAAACCCCACTGGGGGAAAGGAAGCAAGCTCCTGCGTCGGGGGGAGGTCCCCCCGGCGCAGGAGCGTGCACCTAAAGGAAAGAAAAACAAAACAAAAAACAAACAACAAAACAAAAAAAAAACAAAACCGTGCTTAAATAATAGGGAGAAGGCCGGCCTCCCCCCAAAAATCAACAAGTCCACCAGTCGATGTGCACGCACTCATCCCGAGTACAAGGGACAGGCGGTAGCGACCCCGCCCATCCCGGTACCAGGACAGGTGTCGTGCGCGAAGATCACCCAGACTGGGACATTCGACAAGAATGTGCCGAACAGTCTGGGGGACGACGCAGTCGTTGCAATAGGGCGCAGGCGAGCGCTCCATCAAATAGCGATGCGTCACACCAGTGTGCCCGATTCGGAGACGACAGAAAGCAACCTGAAGCCGCCGCGGCATTGGGGGATAGGTCCATGGGAATAGTCGCGGCGCAATGGCACGCAACTTTAAGTTCCCTTCGACCGTCTCCCATCTTCTTTGCCAAGCAGTCCGAAGAGCTGCCGGTATTCCTGCCATGTAGTCGGTGTGAGGAAGAGCGAAACGCTGGTCTGGTCGCAGAGTCCTCGCGGACTCTTTGGCACCCTCATCGGCGCGCGCATTCCCCGCAATTCCTACATGTCCAGGAACCCAGCAGAAGATAATCTCGATATCTGCCCGGCTCGCCAAAACCGTGGCGTCACGGATATCGCGAACCAGGGAATGCGGAGATTCCAATGCCCCGAGAGCACTCAGGGCGCTGTGTGAGTCGCTATAGATCACAATCCGGTCTCCGAACCGGGCACGTCGCGTAATCTCCCGTACCGAGTGGTGTATTGCCACCAGCTCGGCCGTGAAGACAGACGCAGCGCCTGGTAGAGCCCCGCTGACTTCAAACAGAGGGGATACGGCATGGAAGCCGACCCCTTCTTGGGACTTGGAGCCATCCGTATACACTGGCACGGTTCCAACGTGACACGATGTGTGCTCTAAAAAGGTCGAACGCAATACTCCCGGCGACGTACAAGCTTTGGGAGCAGAGGCGTGGCGACAAATAGCCAAATGTGGTACCCTCCAGGGTGGCGTCCTGGGCAGAACCAGAGGCGCCACCGGCCCGAGGGCTATATCTACATCTCGAAGGAGTTTCCTGGGCCTAAACCCAAAGGGCTTAGGGTATGACTGGCGTCTCTCGGCGGCATAGACACCATCGAGATCAGCTGCGGATGCAGTGAGAGCTGTTGGCGACTGAGGGAGGCGCCGGGCTCGCGCGTACAGGCGAGTGATGCACTGCACACGGCGCAGAGCGAGTGGCATCTCCCCAGCATCGACCAACAGGCTCTCAATCGGGGAAGTGCGGAAGGCACCGGTCGCAAGGCGAAGGCCGGTGTGGTGGATCCAATCCACCTTCCGAAATAAACGCTCGGCTGCGGTTGCATACAACTCGCATCCGTAGTCAGCTTCGAACGAACAAAGGATCGATAAAAAAGTTGGGCAGTAGCCTTATCAGCGCCCCAAGCGCTGAACCTCACGGAACGGAGAATGTCCATGGCGCGGGTACAAGAGACCCTAAGGCTGCGAATATGAGCCTCCCAGGTGAGGCGCCGGTCGAATACATGACCAAGGAAACTGTGCGACTCAACCACATCCAGGCGCATCCCATTAAGAAACAAATCTGGGTGGGGGTGGAGCCGTGGTTGGCAGCAGAAGTGCACCACCTTAGTCTTGGCCAAAGAAAACCGAAACCTGTGCGCTTTGGCATAGCGAGAGACGCGGTTCAATGCCTGTTGGAGTCGACGTTCCAGAATTGGTACCTGGGCCGTGCCAAAAGATATCGAAAGGTCGTCCACGTAGAGCGTAGCGAGAACATCTTCCAGCAGCACCGAGGTGATGCCGTTGATGCTCAGGGAAAAGAGTGTGATACTGAGGACACTTCCCTGCGGGACACCCTCTTCCTGCTCCATTGGACCAGAGAGGGCTCCCCCCACCCGTACGCGGAATCGACGATCTCGCAAAAATTCAGATATAAACATTGGGAGGGGTCCCCTTGACCCAATCGTGTGGAGAGTATCCATGATACCGTATCGCCATGCGATATCATAGACCTCCAGACCGAAAAACACCATGGCGTAGTGCTGTCTACGAATGAAAGCCTCGCAGACGGCATTTTCCAGTCGGAGCAGAGCATCCGACGTGGAGTAGAACTTGTGGAAGCCGCACTGTGAAGAAGACAGATGGCCACTGCTGTCCAGGAAAAAGGCTAATCTAACATTTATCAATTTCTCCATCAACTTTCACACGCAAGAGGTTAGAGAGATTGGGCGGAAACCGGTCGGAGTAGAGTGATCTCTCCCCAGTTTGCGAAAGGCGAGCACAGTAGCGATTCGCCAGGAATCTGGGAGGAGACCCTCCACCCAGTTCCTGTTAAACAAATCTAACAGAAAGGCCATGCCTCGCTCACCCAGGTATCAAAGCATTGCATACGTGACATCGTCCGGACCATGGGCGGGGTCTGCGCACGAAGCAAGAGCGGAACGCCACTCACTCAGAGTAAACCTGTCGTTGAAGGGTTCTCCGCCTCTGGAGGTAAAGTCCAGTCGGCGGCCTTCCGCAACATGACGATGTGCATTGAATGCTGGCGAAGCAGCATCCCGGCTAGAGAATAGGAGAAGCGGTCGCGAAGGATTCAGCCACGGATGCCGGGTTCGAGATTGCGCTCCCATACTCCAGGAGGGGTCTTGCCGTTAAGTGAAGACACGTATGCCCGCCAAGAAGAGCGGCCGGCGTGCTTCGAAATATACCGGAACTTAGCCCTAGCCCGACGAAATTCAGGGATAATGAAATCGTTCGAGGGGCGCTTATAGCGCATGTAGGCATAACACACTCGGCTGACCACCACGGGAGTGGTCGTCGTGCAAAAGGGCCAGAAGTTCTGAGAATAGTAGTCAGGCCCGCGGCGATGTGGTTGCCGGAGAACTAGACGGCTTCATCTACCGACCTAAACTCCTCGACTGGACTGAGATAAAAAATTCAGTCATTTCCTGAAATGCAGGCCACCGGGCCCACGCCAAGCACCACTGAGGTGGGCTCTCAGGCGGCAACGGCCCAGAAAATGATATTTGAATGGGAAAGTAATCACAACCATGGAGGTCATCGACCACCCTGCAATCAAAATCAGGCTGTGCGTCCAGAGAACACAGAGATAGATCAATGCAAGAAAATGAAGCGGTTCTCTGGTAGTGTTGCGTAAACTCATCCACATTTTGGACACCTATCTCAAGTTCTTCAATCAGTTCAGCAAGTACTTGTCCCCTGGGATTTATTGAGTAATTCCTCCAGAGAGGATGCCTGCCGTTCAGATCTCCAAGCAAGAGAAAGGGCCTCGGCAACCGTGCCACGACACGGCGGAAGTCCCCCGCGTCGAAATCAGCTGACGGTGGAATGTACGCAGAAATGATAGTATACCTCCTATCCAGGTGCAGCTGCACAGCCACTGCCTGAAAGGAGGTATCTAAAGTGAAAAGAAGAACGGAGACATTATGCGGGGTTTAAACCGCGCATCCCCCAGCCCGGCCCCCATCTCGCGGTGGTGGGGTCGCAAAACCCTTATACCCAGTAATGGTGGGAAGGGGACACGCGCCTAGCATGATTTCCTGCAGAAAAATAGCTAACGGGGATCGGGACAAGACGAGCCTCCGCAGCTCCTCACAGTTGGCCCCGAATCCGCGGCAATTCCATTTAAGGAATATGCCCTCCAGCCCTAGCTGCGAGACGCGGGGGCCCTCTTCGAATAGAAGACCCTCACGGGAATGGCTGTACGCTTCCCGGAGGCGGAACCCCGGGAGCTTTTGGCCGAACAATGCGCTGAAGGCGCTGTCTCGTTCGATGACTTATTGGGGGAGGTTGGGCTCGCAATGCGAGTCTTTTCCTCCCTCCGCCTCAAAACCTTAGGCGGGCGTGGCGGCTTGGGAGCCGGGGGGCCCTCTTTTTGAGGATTTACCGTCTCCGAGCCACTCAGCCCACCACAAGGTGTGGGCGAAGGAGCCGAAGCTCCTTTCTTACTGTCCTCCTTTCGGGGGGCAGCTTTAGGAACTCCGGAAGATAGCCTGCCTCCTGTGAGTCTAACGACTCGGTGGAGGCGCGTGGCCATTTCGCCTTACGGGAAACGGTCACGCTGGGAAAAGGAATGAGCCTTGATTTTAGCCGGAGCTGGGTGTGAACGCTTTGTGTCGCAAGCTTTACCATGGGAGCGCCCGGGTTGAGTAGAACCCGTAGAAGAGCCTCGAATAGGCGCGGAAACACCTGTGCTCGTTGGCCTGGCTGAGCCAGGAGCAGACGGTGTTTTTCTTATCCACGAGTTCCCTCGCATAAACTACTACTTTCACAAAGTTCATGGTAGAGTGCGGCGTCACACTCACAGGCGTGCAGAGCCGGGCGCGCCAAGACCAAGTCCTTAGCCTCACAGAATGAGGGACGATCCTGGGCCTGAACGGCCAGGATTTCTTTTTCAAGGAGATATGCACCACATTGCTTCGAAGAAGCGGGGTGCGACTTTCCGCAATTGACACACTTGGCCACACACGATTTGGACTTATCGTGTGCGGCCTTGGAGCAATTTACACAGACTTCGGGTGACCCCGACTTTGCACGTCTACATGAGCGATTCGTATGGCCGAAGCGGTGACAGTAATAGCACCTCCGCGGCAGTGGCACGAATGCCTTCACGCGGTAGCGGTACCAACCGGCACGCACCGACTCAGGGAGCTTGTCACAGTCGAACGTGACGAAGAGTGTAGAGGTGGGTCTCGAGGCCACTCCCTGTTTTCTCATCACACGTTCGACCTTGACCGCCTCATGGTCGGTCCACGAGTTCCCTCGCATAAACTACTACTTTCACGAAGTTCATGGTAGAGTGCGGCGTCACACTTACAGGCGTGCCATGAAGTGTCCGAAGGGCAGTAATCATAGCCACTTTGGACGGATTCAACGCATTCGCCAAAAGGCTCCCGTCCGAGAAACGGGTCACCTTCGGCTCTCTACCAATTGCACTAGCTAATCCTCTCCTCTGATGGATCATGTTGCCCTTGGACAACATGGTGCCATCAGTGGAGCGAATAACGAGGAAGGGTTTGAACCAAACAGGCTCGAAAACGCCGGGTAATATCTGAATGAGGGGCCCCGATGTAATCGAGGCTCCGCTCTGCGCACTAGCACTTTTGGTCTTAGTCAGGGTCTCTGCACCCGGGGTTGCTGAATGTACCGATCTTAACTTGGTCGCTTACCGAAGTAGCAGCAGACCCATCCGTCCCCGCAGCCCCCGCGATTCGGGAGGAGCCCCGAGTCTTTTAAGTCTTTTTTCTTTTTACGAGAGGGCGGGGAATGAACCCGCTTCTCCCCTCCGCCGGCAGGAGAGCCCAGGCCGGATGGACCGGCCTCAGCATGGTCCTTCTCCGAGATGGAGAAGGTCCTGGTAGTCGCAGGGGTACCGGTCAGAGGATGTCCCTACCCTGCTTGTACTGCCTTGGAATCCCCAGCCGTTTGAGTCGGACCTTGCATAGGAGCGGACTCGAGTTCGGTGCTTGGCGCCGAGCCCGGATTCACTCCCATGGAAGGCCCTACCGTCTGAGGCTGGGTTGCCTCAAGGACCATGTCTATCTCAGGGGGGCCTCCAGTTGCCCCCCTCACCCCCAAAGACATCACAAGTCCCATTGGAGGCGCTGTCACAAGTCGATTCTGGGGAGGCACAGGCCTTGACGCCGGCAAGGTTCATTATTCTCGTCAGCAGGTCTTTTTAGAGAAGCGACCGATGGGGCCTGGCTTCCCTCTCCCCCCTAAGGGGGTTTGCCCTACCGAGCCGCTTCAATGGGGAGCGGTCGGCTATGGTCTGCCTGCTGGCTTTCTTGGCAGTCCCCTTGGAAAGTAAAGGGGGCAATGCCGCTGGGAAGAGGGAGGTGCCCGAAAGCACCTCCAGACAACAGGGTGAGGGGGAGTCCCCTACACCCGTAGGCGAAGAGGAGGAGTAAGCCTCCTCTCCGGTTACAGAGATTTGGAGGGTCCCCTACGAGAGCACAGGGGAAAGGGGACCTCCATTCTTTCTGTGGAGCTGCCCAAGGGTGGCTTCGACGATGGACAAGGGGAAATTAAGGGGAGATTTTTTTTGTTATCATCATTGGGCATGGTGACCCTATTTTTTTACGGGAAGCAATCGCTCATCACCCTTCGCAGTAGCCCGACCTACAAGGGGTGCGTACGGGGCTGGCAGAACCAGGTGCCGCCATTCAAGGCCACCCCTCCCGCATGGTGG
This sequence comes from Ceratothoa steindachneri, assembly GCA_963969495.1. Taxonomy (NCBI): domain Eukaryota; kingdom Metazoa; phylum Arthropoda; class Malacostraca; order Isopoda; family Cymothoidae; genus Ceratothoa; species Ceratothoa steindachneri. Next base: position 166,117,600 of record OZ018329.1, on the reverse strand, counting down.
CTTGGCAGTCCCTCAGCATGGCGGCTACACCTTGGACACGGCGTAAAAATATTAAAAGATTGTGAAGAGGAGAGGAAAAGGGATGTGAAGAAGGTATGGGTGGGGATGAAGCAGGTTGTTAAAAACCAGCCACCCCAGACCGGAGCTCAGGGGTTAGGGAACATTGTCCCCCACCCCCTCAGCCCCGATGCGGGACGGTTGGCTGATAGGAAGGTCAGCATCTACCCTGTGAAATTAGAGGCTGACAGAAAAAGTTGTGGGAGAGGTTGTATAAAAAGCGAGGAAACAAGTGTTTTGAAGGAAGAAGAAGAGGCTAAGCTGGGGTCGGAAAGGGTGCTGAGTCCCGTCAGCACGTCGGCCAGGATGAAAAATCGCCGCGCCCCTTATGGGGGCGAAAAAAAGCAGTCATATTTTTTCCGGGGGAGGACGTTCTTGGGGAGACAGTGTGAACTTTTTTGAGAAAATGCAGGAAACTGGTGAGACCATCGTGAGCAACTTTCACTTGGAAGAGAGAAGACGAGGAAGGAACAAAGGACGAATAAAAAAGGGAATGAGTGGGAAAACTGAAGAGAGAATGGAAACTTAAGACTATTGGCGCCTATTGGAAACACAGAAATTCAAGCGACTATGACTCTTAATATATATGGATTTAAGGATTAACCCTTTAAAGGTCTATGGCGCCACGTGGCATCACAGAAGTTCAAGCCACTTTGACTCTTAATTTTTATGGATTTAAGGATTAACCCTTTAAAGGTCTATGGCGCAACGTGGCACCGCAGAAGTTCAAGCCACTTTGATTCTTAATATATATGGATTAAAGGATTAACCCTTTAAAGGTCTATGGCGACACGCGGCACCAAAGAAGTTCAAGCCACTTTGACTCTTTATATATATGGATTTAAGGATTAACCCTTTAAAGGTCTATGGCGCAACGTGGCACCGCAGAAGTTCAAGCCACTTTGATTCTTAATATATATGGATTAAAGGATTAACCCTTTAAAGGTCTATAGGCGACACGCGGCACCAAAGAAGTTAGAGCTACTTTGACTCTTTATATATATGGATTTAAGGATTAACCCTTTAAAGGTCTATGGCACCACGTGGCACCACATAAGTTCAGGCCACTTTGACTCCTAATATATACGGATTTAAGGATTAACCCTTTAAAGGTCTATGGCGCCACGTGGCACCACAGAAGTTCAAGCCACTTTGACTCTTAATATATATGGATTTAAGGATTAACCCTTTAAAGGTCTATGGCGCCACGTGGCACCACAGAAGTTCAAGCCACTTTGACTTTATATATGTGGATTTAAGGATTAACCATTTAAAGGTCTATGGCGCAACGTGGCACCACAGAAGTTCAAGCCACTTTGACTCCTAATATGTACGGATTTAAGGATTAACCCTTTAAAGGTCTATGGCGCCACGTGGCACCACAGAAGTTCAAGCCACTTTGACTTTTAATATATATGGATTAAAGGATTAACCCTTTAAAGGTCTATGGCGCCACGTGGCACCACAGAAGTTCAAGCCACTTTGATTCTTAATATATATGGATTAAAGGATTAACCCTTTAAAGGTCTATGGCGACACGCGGCACCAAAGAAGTTCAAGCCACTTTGACTCTTTATATATATGGATTTAAGGATTAACCCTTTAAAGGTCTATGGCGCAACGTGGCACCGCAGAAGTTCAAGCCACTTTGATTCTTAATATATATGGATTAAAGAATTAACCCTTTAAAGGTCTATGGCGACACGCGGCACCAAAGAAGTTCAAGCCACTTTGACTCTTTATATATATGGATTTAAGGATTAACCCTTTAAAGGTCTATGGCGCAACGTAGGACCGCAGAAGTTCAAGCCACTTTGATTCTTAATATATATGGATTAAAGGATTAACCCTTTAAAGGTCTATGGCGACACGCGGCACCAAAGAAGTTCAAGCCACTTTGACTCTTTATATATATGGATTTAAGGATAAACCCTTTAAAGGTCTATGGCACCACGTGGCACCACATAAGTTCAAGCCACTTTGACTCCTAATATATACGGATTTAAGGATTAACCCTCTAAAGGTCTATGTCGCCACGTGGCACCAGAGAAGTTCAAGCCACTTTGACTCTTAATATATATGGATTTAAGGATTAACCCTTTAAATGTCTATGGCACCATGTGGCACCACATAAGTTGAAGCCACTTTGACTCTTAATATATATGGATTTAAGGATTAACCCTTTAAAGGTCTATGGCGCCACGTGGCACCACAGAAGTTCAAGCCACTTTGACTCTTAATATATATGGATTTAAGGATCAACCCTTTAAAGGTATATGGCGCCACGTGGCACCACAGAAGTTCAAGCCACTTTGACTCTTAATATATATGGATTAAAGGATTAACCCTTTAAAGGTCTATGGCGCCACGTGGCACCACAGAAGTTCAAGCCACTTTGACTCATAATATATATGGATTTAAGGATTAACCCTTTAAAGGTCTATGGCGCCACGTGGCACCACAGAAGTTCAAGCCACTTTGACTCTTAATATATATGGATTAAAGGATTAACCCTTTAAAGGTCTATGGCGCCACGTGGCACAACAGAAGTTCAAGCCACTTTCTCTTAATATATATGGATTTAAGGATTAACCCTTTAAAGGTCTATGGCGCCACGTGGCACCACAGAAGTTCAAGCCACTTTGACTCTTAATATATATGGATTAAAGGATTAACCCTTTAAAGGTCTATGGCGCCACGTGGCACCACAGAAGTTCAAGCTACTTTGACTCTTTAATATATATGGATTTAAGGATCAACCATTTAAAGGTCTATGGCGCAACGTGGCACCGCAGAAGTTCAAGCCACTTTGATTCTTAATATATATGGATTTGAGGATTAACCCTTTAAAGGTCCATGACACCACAGAAGCTCAAGACACTTTGACTTTATATATATGGATTTAAGGATTAACCCTTTGAAGGTCTATGGCGCCACGTGGCACCACAGAAGTTCAAGCCACTTTGACTCTTAATATATATGGATTAAAGGATTAACCCTTTAAAGGTCTATGGCGCCACGTGGCACAACAGAAGTTCAAGCCACTTTCTCTTAATATATATGGATTTAAGGATTAACCCTTTAAAGGTCTATGGCGCAACGTGGCACCGCAGAAGTTCAAGCCACTTTGATTCTTAATATATATGGATTTAAGGATTAACCCTTCAAAGGTCTATGGCGCCACGTGGCACCACAGAAGTTCAAGCCACTTTGACTCTTTATATATATATATATATATATATATATATATATATATATATATATATATATATATATATATATATATATATATATATATATATGGATTTAAGGATTAACCCTTTAAAGTTCTATGGCGCCACGTGGCACCACAGAAGTTCAGGCCACTTTGACTCTTAATACATATATATGGATTTAAGGATTAACCCTTTAAAGGTCTATGGCGCCACGTGGCACCACAGAAGTTCAAGCCACTTTGACTCTTTATATATATATATATATATATATATATATATATATATATATATATATATATATATGGATTTAAGGATTAACCCTTTAAAGGTCTATGGCGCCACGTGGCACCACAGATGTTCAAGCCACTTTGACTCTTTAATATATATGGATTTAAGGATCAACCCTTTAAAGGTCTATGGCGCAACGTGACACCGCAGAAGTTCAAGCCACTTTGATTCTTAATATATATGGATTAAAGGATTAACCCTTTAAAGGTCTATGGCGACACGCGGCACCAAAGAAGTTCAAGCCACTTTGACTCTTAATATATATATATAGATTTAAGGATTAACCCTTTAAAGGTCTATGGCGCCACGTGGCACCACAGAAGTTCAGGCCACTTTGACTCTTAATATATATGGATTTAAGGATTAACCCTTTAAAGGTCTATGGCGCCACGCGGCACCACAGAAGTTCAAGCCACTTTGACTCTTAATATATATGGATTTAAGGATTAACCCTTTAAAGGTCTATGGCGCCACGTGGCACCACAGAAAATCAAGCTACTTTGACTCTTTAATATATATGGATTTAAGGATCAACCATTTAAAGGTCTATGGCGCAACGTAGCACCGCAGAAGTTCAAGCTACTTTGACTCTTTAATATATATGGATTTAAGGATCAACCATTTAAAGGTCTATGGCACCACGTGGCACCACAGAAGTTCAAGCCACTTTGACTCTTAATATATATGGATTTAAGGATCAACCCTTGAAAGGTCTATGGCGCAACGTGGCACCGCAGAAGTTCAAGCCACTTTGATTCTTAATATATATGGATTAAAGGATTAACCCTTTAAAAGTCTATGGCGACACGCGGCACCAAAGAAGTTCAAGCCACTTTGACTCTTAATATATATATATATAGATTTAAGGATTAACCCTTTAAAGGTCTATGGCGCCACGTGGCACCACAGAAGTTCAGGCCACTTTGACTCTTAATATATATGGATTTAAGGATTAACCCTTTAAAGGTCTATGGCGCCACGCGGCACAACAGAAGTTCAAGCCACTTTGACTCTTAATATATATGGATTTAAGGATTAACCCTTTAAAGGTCTATGGCGCCACGTGGCACCACAGAAGTTCAAGCTACTTTGACTCTTTAATATATATGGATTTAAGGATCAACCATTTAAAGGTCTATGGCGCAACCTGGCACCGCAGAAGTTCAAGCTACTTTGACTCTTTAATATATATGGATTTAAGGATTAACCATTTAAAGGTCTATGGCACCACGTGGCACCACAGAAGTTCAAGCCACTTTGACTCTTAATATATATGGATTTGAGGATTAACCCTTTAAAGGTCCATGACACCACAGAAGCTCAAGCCACTTTGACTTTATATATATGGATTTAAGGATTAACCCTTTAAAGGTCTATGGCGCAACGTGGCACCACAGAAGTTCAAGCCACTTTGACTCTTTATATATATATATATATATATATATATATATATATGGATTTAAGGATTAACCCTTTAAAGGTCTATGGCGCCACGTGGCACAACAGATGTTCAAGCCACTTTGACTCTTTAATATATATGGATTTAAGGATCAACCCTTTAAAGGTCTATGGCGCAACGTCACACCGCAGAAGTTCAAGCCACTTTGATTCTTAATATATATGGATTAAAGGATTAACCCTTTAAAGGTCTATGGCGACACGCGGCACCAAAGAAGTTCAAGCCACTTTGACTCTTAATATATATATAGATTTAAGGATTAACCCTTTAAAGGTCTATGGCGCCACGTGGCACCACAGAAGTTCAGGCCACTTTGACTCTTAATATATATGGATTTAAGGATTAACCCTTTAAAGGTCTATGGCGCCACGCGGCACCACAGAACTTCAAGCCACTTTGACTCTTAATATATATGGATTTAAGGATTAACCCTTTAAAGGTCTATGGCGCCACGTGGCACCACAGAAGTTCAAGCTACTTTGACTCTTTAATATATATGGATTTGTAGGATCAACCATTTAAAGGTCTATGGCGCAACGTGGCACCGCAGAAGTTCAAGCTACTTTGACTCTTTAATATATATGGATTTAAGGATCAACCATTTAAAGGTCTATGGCACCACGTGGCACCACAGAAGTTCAAGCCACTTTGACTCTTAATATATATGGATTTAAGGATCAACCCTTTAAAGGTCTATGGCGCAACGTGGCACCGCAGAAGTTCAAGCCACTTTGATTCTTAATATATATGGATTAAAGGATTAACCCTTTAAAGGTCTATGGCGACACGCGGCACCAAAGAAGTTCAAGCCACTTTGACTCTTAATATATATATATATAGATTTAAGGATTAACCCTTTAAAGGTCTATGGCGCCACGTGGCACCACAGAAGTTCAGGCCACTTTGACTCTTAATATATATGGACTTAAGGATTAACCCTTTAAAGGTCTATGGCGCCACGCGGCACCACAGAAGTTCAAGCCACTTTGACTCTTAATATATATGGATTTAAGGATTAACCCTTTAAAGGTCTATGGCGCCACGTGGCACCACAGAAGTTCAAGCTACTTTGACTCTTTAATATATATGGATTTAAGGATCAACCATTTAAAGGTCTATGGCGCAACGTGGCACCGCAGAAGTTCAAGCTACTTTGACTCTTTAATATATATGGATTTAAGGATCAACCATTTAAAGGTCTATGGCACCACGTGGCACCACAGAAGTTCAAGCCACTTTGACTCTTAATATATATGGATTTGAGGATTAACCCTTTAAAGGTCCATGACACCACAGAAGCTCAAGCCACTTTGACTTTATATATATGGATTTAAGGATTAACCCTTTAAAGGTCTATGGCGCAACGTGGCACCACAGAAGTTCAAGCCACTTTGACTCTTAATATATATGGATTTAAGGATTAACCCTTTAAAGGTCTATGGCGCCACGTGGCACCACAGAAGTTCAAGCCACTTTGATTCTTAATATATATGGGTTAAAGGATTAACCCTTTAAAGGTCTATGGCGCCACGTGGCCCCACAGAAGTTCAAGCTACTTTGACTCTTTAATATATATGTATTTAAGGATCAACCATTTAAAGGTCTATGGCGCAACGTGGCACCGCAGAAGTTCAAGCCACTTTGATTCTTAATATATATGGATTAAAGGATTAACCCTTTAAAGGTCTATGGCGCCACGTGGCACCACAGAAGTTCAAGCTACTTTGACTCTTTAATATATATGGATTTAAGGATCAACCATTTAAAGGTCTATGGCGCAACGTGGCACCGCAGAAGTTCAAGCCACTTTGATTCTTAATATATATGGATTTAAGGATTAACCCTTTAAAGGTCTATAGCGCCACGCGGCACCACAGAAGTTCAAGCCACTTTGACTCTTAATATATATGGATTTGAGGATTAACCCTTTAGAGGTCCATGACACCACAGAAGTTCAAGCCACTTTGACTCTTAATATATATATAGATTTAAGGATTAACCCTTTAAAGGTCTATGGCGCCACGTGGCACCACAGAAGTTCAAGCCACTTTGATTCTTAATATATATGGATTTGAGGATTAACCCTTTAAAGGTCTATGGCGCCACGTGGAACCACAGAAGTTCAAGCCACTTTGACTTTATATATATAGATTTAAGGATCAACCATTTAAAGGTCTATGGCACCACGTGGCACCACAGAAGTTCAAGCCACTTTGACTCTTAATATATATGGATTTAAGGATTAACCCTTTAAAGGTCTATGGCGCCACGTGGCACCACAGAAGTTCAAGCTACTTTGACTCTTTAATATATATGGATTTAAGGATCAACCATTTAAAGGTCTATGGCACCACGTGGCACCACAGAAGTTCAAGCTACTTTGACTCTTTAATATATATGGATTTAAGGATCAACCATTTAAAGGTCTATGGCGCCACGTGGCACCACAGAAGTTCAAGCTACTTTGACTCTTTAATATATATGGATTTAAGGATCAACCATTTAAAGGTCTATGGCGCAACGTGGCACCGCAGAAGTTCAAGCTACTTTGACTCTTTAATATATATGGATTTAAGGATCAACCATTTAAAGGTCTATGGCACCACGTGGCACCACAGAAGTTCAAGCTACTTTGACTCTTTAATGTATATGGATTTAAGGATCAACCATTTAAAGGTCTATGGCGCCACGTGGCACCACAGAAGTTCAAGCTACTTTGACTCTTTAATATATATGGATTTAAGGATCAACCATTTAAAGGTCTATGGCACCACGTGGCACCACAGAAGTTCAAGCTACTTTGACTCTTTAATATATATGGATTTAAGGATCAACCATTTAAAGGTCTATGGCGCAACGTGGCACCGCAGAAGTTCAAGCCACTTTGATTCTTAATATATATGGATTTAAGGATTAACCCTTCAAAGGTCTATGGCGCCACGTGGCACCACAGAAGTTCAAGCCACTTTGACTCTTTATATATATATATATATATATATATATATATATATATATATATATATATATGGATTTAAGGATTAACCCTTTAAAGGTCTATGGCGACACGCGGCACCAAAGAAGTTCAAGCCACTTTGACTCTTAATATATATAGATTTAAGGATTAAGCCTTTAAAGGTCTATGGCGCCACGTGGCACCACAGAAGTTCAGGCTACTTTGACTCTTTAATATATATGGATTTAAGGATCAACCATTTAAAGGTCTATGGCACCACGTGGCACCACAGAAGTTCAAGCTACTTTGACTCTTTAATATATATGGATTTAAGGATCAACCATTTAAAGGTCTATGGCGCCACGTGGCACCACAGAAGTTCAAGCTACTTTGACTCTTTAATATATATGGATTTAAGGATCAACCCTTTAAAGGTCTATGGCGCAACGTGGCACCGCAGAAGTTCAAGCCCCTTTGATTCTTAATATATATGGATTAAAGGATTAACCCTTTAAAGGTCTATGGCGACACGCGGCACCAAAGAAGTTCAAGCCACTTTGACTCTTAATATATATATAGATTTAAGGATTAACCCTTTAAAGGTCTATGGCGCCACGTGGCACCACAGAAGTTCAGGCCACTTTGACTCTTAATATATATGGATTTAAGGATTAACCCTTTAAAGGTCTATGGCGCCACGCGGCACCACAGAAGTTCAAGCCACTTTGACTCTTAATATATATGGATTTAAGGATTAACCCTTTAAAGGTCTATGGCGCCACGTGGCACCACAGAAGTTCAAGCTACTTTGACTCTTTAATATATATGGATTTAAGGATCAACCATTTAAAGGTCTATGGCACCACGTGGCACCACAGAAGTTCAAGCCACTTTGACTCTTAATATATATGGATTTGAGGATTAACCCTTTAAATGTCCATGACACCACAGAAGCTCAAGCCACTTTGACTTTATATATATGGATTTAAGGATTAACCCTTTAAAGGTCTATGGCGCCACGTGGCACCACAGAAGTTCAAGCCACTTTGACTCTTAATATATATGGATTTAAGGATTAACCCTTTAAAGGTCTATGCCGCCACGTGGCACCACAGAAGTTCAAGCCACTTTGATTCTTAATATATATGGATTAAAGGATTAACCCTTTAAAGGTCTATGGCGCCACGTGGCACCACAGAAGTTCAAGCTACTTTGACTCTTTAATATATATGTATTTAAGGATCAACCATTTAAAGGTCTATGGCGCAACGTGGCACCGCAGAAGTTCAAGCCACTTTGATTCTTAATATATATGGATTAAAGGATTAACCCTTTAAAGGTCTATGGCGCCACGTGGCACTACAGAAGTTCAAGCTACTTTGACTCTTTAATATATATGGATTTAAGGATCAACCATTTAAAGGTCTATGGCGCAACGTGGCACCGCAGAAGTTCAAGCCACTTTGATTCTTAATATATATGGATTAAAGGATTAACCCTTTAAAGGTCTATAGCGCCACGCGGCACCACAGAAGTTCAAGCCACTTTGACTCTTAATATATATGGATTTGAGGATTAACCCTTTAAAGGTCCATGGCACCACAGAAGTTCAAGCCACTTTGACTCTTAATATGTATATAGATTTAAGGATTAACCCTTTAAAGGTCTATGGCGCCACGTGGCACCACAGAAGTTCAAGCCACTTTGACTCTTAATATATATGGATTTGAGGATTAACCCTTTAAAGGTCTATGGCGCCACGTGGAACCACAGAAGTTCAAGCCACTTTGACTTTATATATATGGATTTAAGGATCAACCATTTAAAGGTCTATGGCACCACGTGGCACCACAGAAGTTCAAGCCACTTTGACTCTTAATATATATGGATTTAAGGATTAACCCTTTAAAGGTCTATGGCGCCACATGGCACCACAGAAGTTCAAGCTACTTTGACTCTTTAATATATATGGATTTAAGGATCAACCATTTAAAGGTCTATGGCGCAACGTGGCACCGCAGAAGTTCAAGCTACTTTGACTCTTTAATATATATGGATTTAAGGATCAACCATTTAAAGGTCTATGGCACCACGTGGCACCACAGAAGTTCAAGCTACTTTGACTCTTTAATATATATGGATTTAAGGATCAACCATTTAAAGGTCTATGGCACCACGTGGCACCACAGAAGTTGAAGCTACTTTGACTCTTTAATATATATGGATTTAAGGATCAACCATTTAAAGGTCTATGGCGCCACGTGGCACCACAGAAGTTCAAGCTACTTTGACTCTTTAATATATATGGATTTAAGGATCAACCATTTAAAGGTCTATGGCGCAACGTGGCACCACAGAAGTTCAAGCTACTTTGACTCTTTAATATATATGGATTCAAGGATCAACCATTTAAAGGTCTATGGCACCACGTGGCACCACAGAAGTTCAAGCTACTTTGACTCTTTAATATATATGGATTTAAGGATCAACCATTTAAAGGTCTATGGCGCCACGTGGCACCACAGAAGTTCAAGCTACTTTGACTCTTTAATATATATGGATTTAAGGATCAACCATTTAAAGGTCTATGGCACCACGTGGCACCACAGAAGTTCAAGCTACTTTGACTCTTTAATATATATGGATTTAAGGATCAACCCTTTAAAGGTCTATGGCGCCACGTGGCACCACAGAAGTTCAAGCCACTTTGACTCTTAATATATATGATTTTAAAGGTTAAATCTCAACCTGGTACAGGTAATAATTAAGCTTGTGATTACAGCGGGGAAACAGAACAAATGGGCCGCCTTGGATCACCGTAAATCATTTTTTCCGACCAGAGCATCCACAAAATTGAGCCTGTTTTTATTCTAGTGATCCCTTCTAGCAGTCACCAACCAACCTGGTACCCCCCCACCCTTGCCCCCGACCAAATAAAAACAATGAAATATTAATTCAATAAAATATATACAAAACAAAATGTTAATGAAACAGAGAGAGGTCGCTCATGTCGTACCGGTGAGGTGGGAGAAGTTATCGGCGAAGGTGAGGTAGCCTTCATTCATATCCTCCGTTCGATTCCTGAGAAGCAGGCAGGTGGCTGCTACCGGGGAATGCTGGGTGCGGCAAGTCTCTCCTGCAGCTGGCGCTGGTGCTAAAGGAAGAGGCCCGCAGGTGGAGGGGAGGGTGTCCAGCAAAGGCGGCACGGGGGAGTCGGTCGGAAGGAGAGCGTAGCCGGGAGCAGGAGGTGGGAAGGTGTCTGGCCGCGTGCGAGAAGTCGATGAAGTAGCTGCTTCGAGCTGACACTCGGAAAATATAACGTCCCGGCACTCGATGTGGCTGCAAAAGGACAAAACAGTTATGTGGAAAGAAAGACTCAATTCACGTACGCACGGGGGGGATAGCCGTGGGGTTGTCTTATGCTCGCATGTGCCTGTAGGGGGGTTGATTACACTGTGTAACACGATTTTTGTTACAAAGCAGAAAAGAGGCGATTCTAGATGATTTTTAGGCGCTAATTACAAATTTATCTTTAGAATTTGCATATCACGTTAGTTTTTTGTGTAATTTGAATTTTCCTTTTCAAGCCATTTCACAATTTTGCTCAATATTGTACCAATATGCAATTTTTAATATATTTAATATATATATATATATATATATATATATATATATATATATATATATATATATATATATATATATATATATATATATTGACATTTTTAATATATATATAAAGTAGACTATATTGAAGCCCAAATATCATTGAATTCTAGTTACTGGTTTTTTTTCAGGTTTTCAGATTAATACATACTTATTTGTGATAACTTTTCTGCTACTGATAACTGGTAACTGGTAAAGAAGATAACACGTTTATCAAAATTTTGCTCTGATAAGAACCTTATGATAAAGATCTCACATTGTGTATCGTTTGAAATCTTGTCATGGCTTCAAGTTCTAGACGCGGATGTGTAAACAGCCCCAACATATTTTGTTATGTTTGTGGGCAATTCACGCCAGTGGCACAACGGAGAAAAATAGAAACAGCAGTAACGATGAAGTAAGCCTACATATACTATTTTGGATGCAAAGTAGGGGACCAGGATAAAGAGTGGACCCCTCATATTTGCTGCACGCAGTGTAACAAAATGTTGACAGCTTGGTTAAATGGGAAGAGGAAGGCAATGCCATTTGCTGTTCCCATGATATGGTGCGAGCCCTCAAGTAACTATAAAAAGTGAGAATGGCCAGCCAGAGAAGAACACAGTGTTGGCAAACAATGTTAAGCATGATGCTCTAGTAGATCCAAAAAAAGGTTCATCTTCCACCTCTTCACATTAAATTAGGGTTAAGGAAAAATTTTGTAAAGGGTATGGATCAAAGAAGTGAAGGATTTCAATATTTGAAAAACAAATTCAAAGGATCATTAACTGATACAAAAATAGAAGCTGGAGTTTTCACTGGACCACAAATTCGCAGAGTTGTTTCTGATGATTCCTTCACTTTGTGTCTCAATGAAAAGGAACGCAGAGCATGGATGGACATCCTTTGTGGAAGTCACTGAAAACTTTGTCGGCAATTTTAAATCTCCAAATTACCGAGAAATAGTAAATAATATGCTGGGAGCCTAGGAAAAGATGGAATGTAGAATGTTACTTAAAATGCATTTTCTGCATCCTCATGTCGACTTTCTCTGGAAAATCTGGGAGCGGTTAGTGATGAAGAATGGTGAACGTTTTCATCATCAAATTTTGGTTATGGAGATGAGGAAGCAAGGAAAATTTAATTCAAATATGATGGGGGATTATTGCTGGTCTTTACAAAAACAAACTTTGATGTCTCACAAAAGAAAAACGAGAAGGTTGCAGCAAAGTTTCTTTAAACTTTAAGTGCATAACAAACTTAATCAATACAATAGTCTTCATAACATGGGAGGGAGGGGAGGGTAACTTCGCCAGTGATCTACACTGTCTGTCCTAAACCAGAATAAAGAAGGAAGGTCCCCCACTTTTAAAATATTTTTGCTTAAAAATTAAAAAAATATATATATTTTTTTTTATTAATCGGAACAAATAGCGAAAATGGAAGGGAGGCCATTACACCAAAGCTAGATGTGATAGAGAATTTTGGTTTTCAAATTCGGATTCAGCGCCCTCGAACTAATTAGAAACACTTATTCACATGTCTGTAACGAACAAAAAGTTAAAATGTGTTGCCTAGCGTTATACACGTTAAGTCGTCCCCGAGGGGGGTAGGGAGCTGACCGAGAGAGATACGAGCGTTTATTGCTACTCAAACAACCTTAGACATTAGGATTTACGGACCGACTTCCAGCTGGGACCGAAACAAGAAAGACGACCATAGGACGACGTTACTCAAGGATCAAATAAAATGGAGATAGACCGACGAATTTTACAGACGCACTTTGAAAGGAAAAGACAATAAATGGGAAAAAGGGTAAAACTAGAGAAGCTACCATAAAAAAAGAGAAAAACGACCAGCGAGGCTAGGATGGAAACAAAATACTCAGGGGTCACCGAAAGAGAAATATCATTCCTCCGACGGCTTTGCGGTTGGTCCAGAGCATCCGACCACCAGCCTTCGAACACAAACCGGGTGATTGACGCTCAGTGGAGGAAATAAGTGCTTTGGAGTTGCTCATTTCAAGCACTTCAAAATGGAAAGAGTACACACAAAGAGGTTAAGTCAGAATAACGAACGGGAAACGGGTCACGGAAAGACGAGGAAGCTGTCCATTTCCCCGAATTTATACGAAGTTACCATAACAACCATTCAGGATCGAACTAAACAAACATCTGAATTATTCATGTAAGATAAACAAAACCAACCTAAAATTACGAGTCCCTGACTAATATAATCGCCTACTCCTTCTCGAAGTCTTCGGTGTGGGAGAGTACACCCTTGAAAAACTGCCACAAAATAAAAGACCACTCACAACCATTTTATTTCCACAATAACGACACACGCAAAGTGGCCCCGACATTAAGAGGAGGGGGTGAGAACGGATAGATCAACATCAAAGCGAATTGAAAACAACAAAGGACGCTCCTAGGACTCTAGGGGCGAAGGGGATTATGGCCTCAAACCCTCAAATACATCAAAAGAAAGATGCGAGTACAACTAAGGATTTGGAATGGTAGGGAAATTGAAAAAAAATTAGGTTCGGTCATTTGTATGTCAGCAACAAAGACCAACGCGGCTACCAGAAATTCATCAAATGGTTGCCATAGGGGCATGTCAAAGGCCTCCTAAAGCGGCGGTTGGGTGCTACCAAATAATACCAAAACAGGTAGCAAATGGTCATCGCGAGACATCACAAGGAGAGGCGAAACAACAACAACACAACCACACAGGCAGAACAAGTAGTTACTAACGAGGGCGCATCGAAGGAATTCAACAGGACGAAGAGAGAGACTCGACCCAGTGGAAGGAACTGGACCTCGGTAGCGCAGACATGCAGCCCCCTGGGTCAGCGTGCGAGAGGGGATAGGCGTTATCTTCATACCCTTTTGTGTGGTCATTATCTTACTATAACGACATATGACTGTATTAGGAACGAGTTCTTTAAACAATACCCATACATGCAATGGATAAATATACATGAACGGTTCGTGGCGGATGTGCGTGATTGGAATGACTTAAAACAAGACCAAATTTCAATTTAGAGCCCAAAACAAACAGCGAATCTCTCGCAGGTTTTTAAGGACAGCGCTGCAAAGAAAGTAGCGACGAAGAAAGAAATGAATGATTATAGAAAGTAACAAGGTCAACAGACCCAGGTCGCGTGCTCTCAATTTTTCTGATTTAGAACCTTATGACCTTCAAAGCTTGCAATAATGCCCGGACTAACCTTGGGAGGACCTTGGCAATTATATCCTTAGAAAGAGAATGTAAAACAACATAAGGGTTTTAAATTTCGGTAGAATCGGATGAATAGTTACGATCTTATTGCCAAATAATTCCACGACTAACCTTGGGAGGACCTTGGCAATTATATTCTTCGAAAGAGAATGTAAAACAACATAAGGGTTTTTAATTTTAGTTAGAATTGGATGAATAGTTACGATCATATTGCCAAATAATTCCAGGACTAAACTTGGGAGGACCTGGGCAATTATATCCCTCGAAAGTGAATGTAAAACAACATAAGGGTTTCAAATTTCGTTAGAATCGGACGAATAGTTACGATGTTATTACCAAAAACTCATTGAAAATGGTAACCATCCGACCTACGAACCGATAGTAACTTATAGAATCACGACCACGCAACTAAAAATGAAGTGTATAAAAAGTGAAGATATGTATGTGTATCGGCGCAAATGCACCCACCTGCTGGCGTTGAGCTGCAACATGGTTGACAACGCAAAATGACTTAAGCAAATAATGTGAACTTCAAGATGGCGATGAGAGGACTGGGGGGATAAAATAAACAAAGTATTTAAGTCTGCTATTAACCTCCGATGGCGCTTGAGCACCATAGCCGCCAGTTTATTTTCTCATGCCAATAATCGCTGCCCCTGGCCCCAACCACCGAAAGTGAGGACTTCTGCGGGACTCACCTGATCACATAATTAAGGCAGACGACGGACTGCGGCTTGTTGTCCCTCTGGCCGTTGATGAGGGTGGCTTGCGTCACCACCCACACGAAGCCGCCCCCGCGAGACAGGAACCTGTAGCGGCCAGTCTCAACCTGGCCTTTGCAACGAACTGTAAAGAACAGAGACGCGAACAATAATAATCGGAATAAAAAGGAATGGCGATTGAGAAATATAAGGGAGCTGAATGAAGGAAATGCCAGTATTCTCGGAGCTGGAACAGCAATATAACCGTAGAAGCAGCCTCGATCGGAGCTACTGATGTCGAGACATGCTCTTGAGCTAAGAACCAGCACGCGGAACAGAGCGCAAGACCAAACCCGATACTAGCAAACTAGTCGAGGAAGAAAAACGGGTCTGGAACCGTATGAGTGATTTGAAACTAGACAGTTCCGAGAGAGAAGAGTCTTATTTGGACTGGTGAGGCCGGTAGAAGACGGCATCTCCGACCGTCCGTTTAGCGTCGGCAGACATGACTCAAACGTTTACTTCCGCGCGAGATAATATAATCCCATTTAGAGACGCAATAAATAATTATGTATAACACAACTTGGCATGGGCCGGGTGAAAGTTTTGCATTTGAGAGTGAATGCCACTGGCGTCACGTGGATGCCAAAAAATTCGACTCAACACCACCCTGTCTGAACTTGTATTTACTAAGCCATCTTCGTTCCTCTTTTTTGGGTGAAGATTAAATTTGGCTGTTGACCAAAAATGTAATGAACACTCAAAGTGGGCGGAACCTTGGAATTAATCTTGTTACCCTCAAAGCTAACCTCGACTGGGAACACATTTAGAAGCCTTCTGCTTGAGGGGTGGGGAAAGGTTCGATAGCCCGAAACAGGGGCCCCTAATTTTCTCGGGAAGTCGATCAATCAACAAGTTGGTAAGTTATATAAACACCCTCACTTAAGTTGGGCTCCTCTCTCTAGCAATCGAACAAAATGGAATATAGCGGATCAAAAGCCGGCATTGCCATTAACTAGTCTCTGAGGGACAAGAATTCCAAATAAACCCAGCGTCATCGGTTAAGTAAATTGATATATTTTTTTATTTACAACCGATCAGTACTCATTTAAAATGCGCCACCACAGTCGGGACCCACAGTATAACGAGAGGAGGAGGACCCGACGGAGACCATGATACACTCGATCACTTCCTGGGGATTGAAAAAAAACACAAAAACCCACAGGAAGGTCAAAACTTAGTGGTGGCGACCACGGCAAGAGTAGCGCCGCAATACTACATCTCTTGCTAGATTGGTATGCCCTTAAAAATCAGAAACAAAGATAACGAAGCCATACCCGAACGTAGTGGAGATAAAGCACAGGAAAACGGGAATACGCAGATAAATACGTATATGAAATAAGGAAAGGAGTCTGATATTGATGAGGAAGATCGGTTTCGTTTGGGATGTAGATGCCCTAGTGTTGGTGGCTGAAAGTGAAAGAGATTAGGAAGTGTTGATCAAAGCTTTTGTTAAGGGTTTTCTAACCGATCAACACACCCTTTTCATTTCTCAGTGGGGCCCTACAGTGTAACGTAGAAACCAACCCACGAGCATCTGCAGCCGGGGTGAAGTAGACCCGTATCTAAACACTATCCGGAGACTTACCAGACCCAATGTGACCTAACTTCACTTTATTGTAATTACCATATCAATAATCAAGTAAAAACAACAACCAGACCAAAGGTTAACTTGTAACCAACCCCAAAACACCCATGGCATTCAACCAAAAAGTGACAAATCCAGCGGGACCAAATTGTCTTAGGACCATTCCCTAAAATGTCGCTGCGTCCAGCAATGGCGCTCGGTCGCTTCTTTTTTACAAAATTTTAAGGTCATCGTGGGTAGGCTCGCCCCCCCCCCCGCGCAAAGAGTCAAAGTTGAGCAGGTCAGCCTCCTCCAAAAGGTCATATAGTCCGCAAGTCTGTGTACATGAACCCGTCTCAAGTAGGAGGGACAAACGATAGCGACCCCGCTCAGGTAATGTGCGCGAGGATCGCCCAGATTGGGACATTCAACAAGAATGTGCCAAACAGTCTGGGGAACAACGCAGTCGTCGCGCTCCATCAAATAGCGATGCGTCCCGCGAGTGTACCCGAGTCGAAGACGACAGGAAGCGAACTGAAGCCACAGAGGCTTTGGTCGGGTAGATCCACGGCAACAGTCGCGGCGCGATGGCACCCAACTTTAAATTCCCATTGGCAGTCTCCCATCTTCAGATAATCTCGACATAGTTCCGACTCTCAGCAGCTGTGGCGTCACAGATAGTGCGAACAAAGAGAGGTGCGGAGTTTCCAATACATCGAGAGTTCTATAACCCGCAATTTGATTTGCGAACCGGACACGACGCGTTATCTCCCATCCTAAACTAAAGAGTGATAAAAGCTTAGTTGGACTTACTAAGACCCTAAGACCTGGCGACTAGAGACAGGGTCTGGGAGAGGGTATAATGAAGGACGAGGAAATGAAAGTAGAAGAAACAGAGTGGAGAGAAACGGGACGACAAGAGGAAAACCTCTTGCGGCGAGGGAAAAAAAAGCTATTTAAAATATTTACCGTAAACAATTCTTTGAAGCGAATATGAACAGCGACCCAGCACGGGGAAGGCACGAAATAACCATGCCTTGGCAGTGACTCACGAATGCACGAGACTAAGGGGACTTAAATGTACTAACTTAGTTCCTACAATCGAACATCTATATTGTACTGTCAACACTTTGAAAACAAATACACAAAACATCTATCTCAGGAATGGATGGGGATAGAATAGAATCCTTTATGAATTGTAGAAGCCTTCGTCGAATTGGCGCTGTTGCAGCACGCGCAACTCTCTCGCTCTCTCCCCCCTAATAAGGAACTGAGATGCTTCTGAATTCAGGCCAAATGCTATTTATTCACCGATGTTCAATTAGCAACGCTTTGCAAGAGAAAAGTCCAAAAATAAAACGCTATATTTATTATGAACAAAGAACAGCTATATTTATTATGAACAAATAATGAGACGATACATGCGAGGACAAATAATGGCGTTCACGCATATACACAGGTACATAGAGTATAAAGACACTTTGCCAGCATTTTTGGTTTATAATTTAAAGCGAAAACGAACGAGGGCACATCCCGCAGACAGGAAAGAAAGCGGTGAAGATACGTAGAATCTTGCGATAGCCCCCTGATAATCTGAAGATTGATCCCAATTCCCCTGTGGTCCATTTTTCCTCGCCATCTCAAGACAGAAATACGAGTCGTTCTCCAATTGTTCTACGCTAAATCACTATCTTGGGATCTTGGGAGGTCAGTGCAAGGCATCAAAGCTAAGGTTATGAGGGAAAAAGGTATTAAAAAAATGTTATACCAAGCCAGAATCAGGGGGCGAGAGATGGACGGGGGGAAAGTTGGTAGAGAGAAAGAATGCAATACAAAATCGGAGTCAGGTACTGTAAACCTCGAGGAAAAAGTTCGTATTAGGGCACAAGAAGTCGAGATAATGCCCAAGCATAGGACTCACACTCACAAGGAATAAGGGGTACGTTAAAAGACATTTCTATCCATCCCTAGGAGGCACTATTAAGGGTCGTGACACCTTGAATGAGAAAAGGCAGATCACAGATGAGAGCTCTACCTCTCCCCTCTTCGGATAGGGAAAATAGGCCTTAACTGATAAGAGTGAGGAGGGGGGGGGGGATTCTCTAAGTGACGTTGGTCTCTTTCACCCACACCGGGCTGGAACAAAAATAGGATGACAGGTAACAGACGCAAAAATGTGTCCTAAATATAAGGGCGCATCAGAACGCAAAGGGGACAAGCTAGGGCCCAGCAGTCCCCCCCCCTACAAGACATCCAAACCTCCAATGGGGGATTATAATGACTAGAGGACTTATCGATTTACATAAGACAATACTTTTACACTCATGGGGTCTCGAATTCATAGTTGTCTGCTTGCGCGTTCGTACAGTCTATTCCCAGATGTTAACAACACCCTAATATTTAAGGTGGCGTGGTTTCGTAGGCACCGAGTCTCGGGTATCCTATCTTTTAAGTTATGTTCCTTTCCACCTCTTAGTAAATACCACCTTCCTTGGATTACACAAGTTTCCATTATTTCTCAATAACCATCGCACTAAAATTTGAACTCGTATGGTACTCTCGTCCAGCTGCTTTTTTAATTTTTTTAACACCTGCCTTTGTATGTTTGCCTTTTCCTTAAAGAGAAAGAGAGAAGAGAGACACACACACACCCGTTCTATTACGCGTTCTATTTGGGACAACGCGTTCAAGGCCTCAAACCAGCGTTGGAGCAGGAATTCTCGCACGGTCAGCCGCTCACGAGAGACGAAACGGCGCGCTCGGGGAGGCCGATCTGCTCTCGATCAACCTTCCCGTGAAGAGGGTCAAGGCCGCATGTACACGCGAGAGTAGCGGTCGGAATCCATTGACATGGAGGGAAACGAGTGGGGTTTGGTAAAGTGGAGCGCGGACGCTCCATTCTCCAAACGGCGGTTGGAAGCAAATCCATTAAGGGAGAACTTGGTTTACAGTCGGTTCTCTATAATTCCATTCTTTCTCGTTATTATTATTTCCTCACCCCATTCTTTAAATAGTTAGACCACCTAACTAAATCCGAGAATGGAACCCTCTGAACACACTAATCAGACACATCGCCACACTCCTCTACTTCGGCTTAGCCGAGTGGAAACACCGTTAAGCAACATCGGGTGTGGTAAGTCGTTGGATGGAAACCCGATTCGGGTCGTCTTCACCGTGGTTCCAAACCCACAGTAACCAATAGGCAACCATCGAGTAATACAAGGCTTCTTAAATAAGTGCAGATCGGTGGTAAAAACTCTACCAATTCATTTTTTTTACCCCACCCCTAAGTGAGCGAGACGGACAACTACTCCTATTGCTTATACACACACGACTTTAATTATTTCTAAGGATAGGAAAACGCGTTCACAGAGAACGCAGCCAGGCCTCGTGCTTTGTATAAGGACCGAGACTAAAAGGGTCCCCCTATCCACGCCGAATAGGAGAAGCGCATCTCAAAAGTGGCCAGTCTTCAAATGTTCTAAGGAAGCAAACTTAAAATCCGAACCGTAGTTGGATTCCAGACAATGACCCTCGAAGCGAACTAATGAAAACGATATTTATGCGCCGGCGATCACATAAACGACCGATATTTAAATAAAAAAACAAAAAGTCAATAGACTTAAGTCGCGTACTCTCCATTATTCTGACTTATGACTTGACGACCTAGAAAACTTTTCACTAATTCCCGGACTAACCTAGGAAGGACCTTGGCAATTAAATCATTCGAAAGAGAATGTCAAACAACATAAGGGTTTCAAATTTAGTTAGAATCGGCCGACTAGTTATGATTTTATTGCCAAATAATTCCTAGACTAACCTTGGGAGGACCTTGGCAATTATATCATTTGAAAGAGAATGTAAAACAACATAAGGGTTTCAAATTTAGTTAGAATCGGCCGACTAGTTATGATTTTATTGCCAAATAATTCCTAGACTAACCTTGGGAATTCTATCATTTGAAAGAGAATGTCAAACAACATAAGGGTCTCAAATTTAGTTAGAATCCGGCAAATAGTTACCGTGTTATTGCCAAAAAAACTCATTGAAAAGTAAAATGGCTACCATTCGACCGACTGACCGACCGACATAGTAACTTATATGTAGAATCACGTGCACGCGACTAAAAACACACAATAAAAACAATGCAAATCTTTCTATCATCTGAGGATAAGCGTTCCTCTCCATGGAACGAAAGAGAATGGTCGCTATGTTCAGGTGGGAAAAGTTGGAATAGTCTGAATCACAACGTAGAGCATAACTATGGAAGCGAGGAATGGGTTTATAAAATCATTCCCTACTATAATGGCCCCATTCTGGTTCGTGTTGTTTTCAAAAACACTGTGATGGCTTTTTTATAAAAGGTCAACTTTTCACCAGACGATTAATTAAAGAACAAGAAAAATTTGAAACCAAAAATTGAAAGAATTGGGCGATGTTTTTTTTAACTATATTTACTACATATGTGTTGTGTCAATAAATTCAAAAGCAAATTGGCAATTTGTCCAGAACCCATAACTATACACAATCAATCAATTTATGTTACGAAAAAAAAACCCAGTGAAACAAGCGATTAATATTTATTACGAGATCCCAAAAGTAATTCGGCGTTTTTTCATCTTTATCATTATTTTATAGATAGAAATCAAACAATTCCGCCAGGTCGCTTTCAGAACGTCTCCAGGGCGCCAGAATTTGTTTTGCTTGTTATTGCATAAACAAATTAGCTGCATCATCAGTAGATGATTGGTACCATTGACACTTATTTCTGACATCAGTGTGTGTTAGTTTTGTTATTTGTGCGCCACGTGTAACATTTATGTAATACAATTAGGCTTTGTAGGCTCCCCACTGTTTGTCGGAAGCCACGTATTACATAAATGTTACACGCCTATTTTTCAAGTCTTTTTCATGTTTTTCATTTTCATTTTTCAGATAAAATTTAATATAATTTGAGATAAAATATAAAATAATATTTCAAGTAAAGTTCAGATCAAATTTATTATTAGATATAAAATATATATTATTCTAAATAGAGTATTGCCCGATTTGACAAAGAGTGAAAACAGGCCAGGAAAGTTAGGCTCTGAAGAAGGATATTACCAATGTACGATTTCAATCTCGTAAACGTACACGAGTATGTGATAATGAAAGCGACATATCAGATTATGATGGTGATGTAGCGGATCCAACATTCATACCTAATGAGGATATTTCCGATAATGATGATAATCAAATAGAACAGATACGTATTGAAGAGGGAGATGAGGATATTGATGATGAAGAAGAAAATGTTGCGACAACCAACTTCAATAATGAGGATTACAATGGAAGAGATTTTCAGGAAGGTAGGTTTCATTCCAGTTCATAGGAAAATCTGGAATTCAAATACCAATAACTCCAAATGCAATTTATTCATTATTTTTAGATGAACAAGTAATCAACCTAATTGTTGAAGAAACGAAGAGGTATGCAAATCAATCTATTACTTCTAAACAATTAAAATCGCAATTAACATTTCTAAAGTGGAAGGCTACCCACTGCTGATGAAATGAGAAATTTCTTTGGCCTATTATTGTGGATGGGTCTAAACCAAAGGGCCAGTATCGCCTCGTACTGGTCACAAAAAAAAAGTTATACTAAACTAATGTTGCGGGAAAGGCAATGTCGACAAATAGATTCGAGTTGTTGTTAACATTTATACATTTTTATGACAATACAAAGATAATAGAAAGAAATCATCGAGGAAAAATTCAACCCCTAATAGATATACTCCAAACTAAATTTCAGCGAGTATTTTGCCTAGGACAAACTATTGTAGTTGATGAAACCCTTGTCCCTTGGAGGGGACGTTTAATTTTTAGGCAATACATCCCAAATAAAGCCCATAAATATGGGATCAAGCTCTTAAAGTTGTACTCCATGGAAAGGTTCACTTACTCAATATATGTTTATAGTGAAAAAGCTGGAAATGAGGGACAGAGAGGAGGAGGACTCGCAATAAAGGTGTGTGAAGATTTAGCCAAAAATCTTCTAAATGAAGGCAGGATTTTTATGTAGACAACTTCGACACGAGCTACGATTTAGCGAGGGATTTCATAGAGAAAGGAGCTCATGCGGTGGGAAGACTGAGAGCTAATAAGAAAGGGATGCCAAAGGAAGTGATGCAAGCAAATTTAAAACGAGGCGAGATGGTGCCATTTGAAGATAACGGGGGAATAGTGATTTTGAAATGGAGAGACAAACGAGAAGTAAGGGTGTTATCTACTCTACATAAACCAGAAATGGTAGAGGTCTGCAAAACATGTGCTAGAAAATATGTTGAAACAGAGGAGGTAAACACAACTATGAGAGAAAACAACAATAATGGTGATGAACAACCATCGACGAGCCAACAACCAAAGGGAAGACGTCTTAGCACCACGAAAATGAAACCAACTGCTGTTGTTGCATATAATAACTGGGATAGACTTTTCAGATCAAATGGCATCATATGCAACAACCCTTCGCAAAGGTGTCAAATGGTACCGAAAATTAGGAATAGAATTAATATTAAGAATGACGGTTGTAAATACCCTCGTCATTTATGAACAGAGTCAAGGAAAAAAGATGAAAATAAGAACTTTCAGAGAAGCTATCACTGAAAAGCTGCTAGGGGTGAATGAAACGAGTCGCAACCGAACACCACGGAGTGTTCCAGCTCACACATTTTTCATAAAGAGGGCAAAATACAACGGAAATCCCGCAAAATATGCTATACAAGAATTAGTAAACATTGTGGAAGTGCTGCACCCCCCCAAAAATTGAAACTTGTCTCTACCTATTGTCCAGCATGTGGGAATATGCCATTCACGTGTCTGGAATGTTTTGGAACACATCCTAAATAATTCTCTTTTTTATGTTATATACCTCATACTTGTTTTTGGACTAATTGTTTGGATAATTGTTTCAATTTTATGTTGATAAAAAGGGATAAAATTTGTTAGGCACGCAAATTAGTTTATTTATGTTATAATTACTTATTTGTAATTCAAGTGTTTAAGTTATTATTTTGTACTAATTTGTATTTGTAATATAATAAAAAAAATATTGGGTTTATGTCCAACTGGGTCCTCGTCCCGAAACCTGAGGTAAAAGCTGAACGTTGGACAACAATAATTCAACCTTGCAAACTCTCCAGAAAGCGCCACACAGACTTTCATAACTTGTCCGTAGGCGCCACGTTTTCTATATCCATGAAATAATGCATTGGGCGTATATCACAGCTGTTATACACATCGTTTCAGCTTAATTCCATGTAGAGCACTTGTGTTACACTGGCGCCTGCCCAATTTTACCGTATAACATGTATGTTATACATGGCAGTCAATGTGTTAAATAAGTATTTATTTAATAAGTAATATAATTTCTACCAGTTTCTACAGCTAGTCTTCTTCTTTCTAACTTTTCAACACCCTATTTGTAAAAAATAGTTTGGCAGACTGTGCAATTTTTTTTTTAAAGTAGTTTCGACATTTTCTGTTGTTTGACATTTTCATTCTCTTCAGGTGAGTCGCTAAACTTCTAAAAATATAATCTGACGGTGCTCAGTCGGGTAGGTATGGAAGAAGATTCACTAATTCTCAATCGAAATTGTTAAGCTTCTGAGTGGCAACTCTTGCGATATGAGGTCACACGTTGTCTTGATGAAAGAGCTCTCTTCTTCTATTGAATAATACTGGCCATTTTTCTTCGAATGCTACATACAAATGGCAATAGTCTGGTGATAGTCTTATTTGGGTTAAGAAGTTCAAAATGGATGATACCAATTATATTCCATCCAACTCGCGAGAGAATCCTCCCCTAGATGACGCCCCTGTTTCGGCTTGGGTAGTCCCCCAGCCCCACGATTAATCCATGGTCTAGAACGGGGATGGGGAGAACCTGCGGCCTTCTGGACCATCAGGTGGGGCCTTCTATGGCCTTTTGATATACATTTATTTTTTGACATTGAACATTTTGTCTAAAATCATTATGCACACACACACACACACACACATATATACAAAGAGACAAAAGGAAAGTTATGTGTTTAGTGATGTCGTTCCCAGAGATTGGAAGCATTTTTCTTAAATTCAGTGAATCTAAACTTAAAGCAACTGCTATATAAAGGCAATGTTTCCGTGTAAGCTACACCAGCCTAGTGGAAGTGAGTGATTTCACGTATGATACAGGAAGAGTTCCTGTCTCGTCCGCTTCCTCACTGTGGTCTGTGCTACTCCGAATAACTACGTACTCTACTCAGTAATTGTGTTGTCGTGGCTTACTTCATACTGACTTGTTTTGTGAGACTGAGTTAGTTTCTGCAACAATTAGGTAATGATAAATAATAATACTAATCACAGAAAAAAATATAACTAAGCTATATTGTTGTGGTTGTTATAATAATAATAATTATAATTATTATAACATGGTTGTGGATGCAGGTTTATCGATGTCTTGTCTAAGACTGTTTTGTCTGGGTCAGTGTGCGGCTGGCCTTACTAATTCCTTATTAACCTTTTTTTATGGCTTTTCAGAATGAATACATTTCTTTTTGGCCCATAATTATGTCAAAAAAGTTTAAACGGAATTTGAAAGAAGAAAACAGGATCTTTAATGAAGAATGGGAACTGCAATATTTTTTAGTGAATACTGGAGGAAAAATGTCTTGCTTGCTTTGTGATACTGCAAATGTAACAGTTAAGAAATTCAATGCACAGCAACACTATGCTCTTCATAAAGACAATAAATATGCCAAATTAGAGGGTGACCTTCGAAAGATAGCACTGCAGAAACTTAAAGATGGAAAACAGAAGCAAAGACAATTTTTCTGGTCTGTGTTACATCAAGGGAATGCTACGGCAGAAGCAAGCTATAAAGTTGCATATTTGCTTGGAAAAAAGGTAAGCCATTCAGCGATGCAGAACTCATAAAGGAATGTATTTTAGAAGTGGTAGGATGTATAGATCCCGATAAAGTTAATAAGTGTAATGAGGTGCCTCTTTCAAGAAGGACTAACACAGATCGACAACATGAGTTGGCCTGCAATGTAAAAGAACAATTGAAAAATATAATAAAAAAGAGAATATATATTACTCAGTAGCTTTGGATGAATCAACAGATTCCCCTGATTCAGCACAATTATTGTATTTTATTCGTGCCATAACACATGATTTTCAATTAGGAAGGACACGGGGGATAGATATTTTTAACAACTTCAAAGAGCAATGTCATAAAATAGGACTAAATTTTACTAATTTGCTGCCCCAGCTATGATGGTTAAAAATGAAGGATTTATTGGACATCTTAAGAGAGAAACCCAAGAACCAAATGTACAGTTTTCTTTTCATTGTATTTTACATCAGCAAAATCTCTGTGCAAAATCTGTAACTTTAAATGACACTTTGCAATAGGTTATAAGCATTGTTAACTATATTCGAATGAATACCTCAAAGCATCGTCAATTTCGAAACATGCTGAAGATGGATGACGAAGTAATTAGTGTAGATTTGCCATATCACTCAAAAGTACGCTGGTTGTCGCAAGGGAAAGTATTGGTCAAAATTTTGTCTTTACGAAGGCAAATTATTGACTTTTTCAAAACTACAAGTATTGTGATTTATCAGATCCAAATTTTTACAGAGATGTTGCCTTTTTATGTGATGTGATGTCAAAACAAAATGAGTTAACATTTCATTGCAAGGCATAAATAAATGTATTTATGATATGTGGCAAAAAAATTCAGGCATTTAGAAAGAAACTGTAGTATTTCAAGTCCCTTTTGGCTCAATCAAAACTTTCAGAAGAACACTTTCCCCAGCTTACGAAGGTAATGAGTGAAAATGAAGATATCTATGGATATTTTGAAGAATATGAGTCGGTTTTAGACACATTGATAGAAGAATACAATAAAAGATTCAATGATTTTGAAAAGCATAACATTCTTCTGAAACTTGCTTTTCAACCTCACTTAGTTGATGTATCAGAGGCTCCTGAAGAGTTACAAATGGAGCTTATTGAAATGTCTGAGGATAATATCCTGAAGTCTCTGTTTGGCAAGAGAGAAAATTCCGTCGAAATTTGAAAAAAAACGCGATAGAATATCCTCGTCTTTCTGAACATGCACGACGACTAATTTCCTGTTTTTCTTCAACATCCTGTTGAGAATCCACATTTTCGTACTTGGCGCAAATCAAGAATTCACTGAGAGCACAGTTGACAGACGAGCATTTGGAGGACCTATTGAGACTAAGAACCACTATGTTAGAGCCTGATATCAAAATGCTTTCTCTAAAGAAGCAAACTCAAAGAAGTCATTAATTTGTCTAAAAAATGTACATGTTTGCCTACTGTATATTGAAAATGTTATATTCTCGATGTTTATATGCTATCTTTTTATAAGATTATTATTATTCCTTTACTTGTTCCTTGAATACAAAGAACCTTCTTTGTATTCTTAAATTAAAATAATTTGAAAATGTCATGCTTTCGATATTATTCATTTACTTATTATTTTGAAAACTTCTTACATAAATAAAATATTTGAAAATTCTACTTTTTCAATATTTTTCATTTACATATTACTTGTATAAAAAGTACTTACTTAAATAGAAATATTTGAAATTATTATGCTTTCGATTTCTATAAAACTGTCTTTTTTATTAGATTACTAATAAATTACTTAAGGGATAAAATAACTTTTAAATTTTTTTTCTATGCGGCCTTTAGGAGTAATGATGAATTGTAAGATGGCCTTTATGCACAAAAAGGTTCCCCACCCCTGTCTAGAACGTTGAATATTATCCTAGCTAAGCCATTTTTCTTCTCCTGTAACAATCCTACTCAAAATGGTTCGCTTTTTAATAGAAAAAAGAGAGATTAAACAAATGTTGATACTTTATTGCAAGTGTACCTCAGACAGGTTGTGAAATATGCATTAACTCCTTGCTAAATTCCTTTAAATTTCGATGCACAGTGGAATGAGTTGAATGTAGCAGTTCAGCCAATTGTACAACAGTTGCAATCAAATTGTCTTCCATTGTGATTTTTAAAAGATCTTGATCAAATTCCACTGGTTGTCCTGAACGGGGTTCATCTTTCAGACTTTCTCGAGCGAAAATTCTGAAACCATCTTTAGCACTGGCTCTCATTAATTGTTACTTCCCAGACACAAACGTTCTGCTGTTAACTTAACATTGTTGTCTTTACACTTTGTCGAGGGTTTAGTGACTGGGTAATCCTAGTCCCCCTTCCTGGACATATATTTTATTACCGCACGGAGGTGAAGCGTATCCAATACACCTACCTTAGCCACTTCCGGTGAATAAGAATAACCCCGGTGCGTACCCTTTTGATCAAAATTAAGTTGATGATCCCTTGAGTGTGTTCCCCACTCAGTAAAAGCCAACCATGGGCGGGTCGGTGGAATATTGAGATTTAAGCCGAGTGGATTGCTTAATAATTGCCAAAAGATCGTCCAAATTAGTTAAACACACGGATACAAAAATAATCTTTAATGTACATGAATTTGAAATAAGCAACAGCGTATATGAATATAAATAGGATTAATCTTGCAATGAATAAATAAGTCTACAAAATGTCGTGGGGATTACTTGCAGATTACTCACTGGGATGTTTGCGTCTTAATGACACCAGACAGAACGAAGGGAATATTATTATTGAGTTAAACACTGAATTCTAGTTCACAAATAAACTGGTGAAGTTAGGGGAGGGGATAATTCAATTAACGATACCCTGGAGTTCATAAGTATTTTTGAAGGGGACGGTGAAGATCTTGTTCTGGTAACGATGATCGCACCTAGCCCGGCCGTCCGAGGTTACCGAATGAGAGGGTAATCCTAGACCGGTGATATGCTGATCCTATGCCGGATCACAAAGGTGAGCCAAACGGTGACTCAAATTGGACTTCTTCCTTGAAGTACCTGTTCGATTATTCGGCTCCTGGAGTGGGTAGTCAAAACCGATTACCTAGCTACGTCTAGGGTAATCTGCAGAAGGAGGTCCTGTGTAACCTCAGACTCTGAAGGGAGGGGGGACTGCGAGAAGTTTGGCACCTACAAGTACCGTAACGGCAACAACCAATTCCCCGAGAAGTTTCTTCCTTGCAGCGGGCGAACAGTTTCCTATGTGGATCGAGTTTCACACAAACTCGACGTAGGTCCAAGAGCTTCTGCCTGATTCCAGGGAGAAGTCTTCCTTTTATTTCTCTCACGAGCAGAATCGAGAGAGAGAGAATCGAATTCTCGTGCAATCCGTATCGTCGCGCGAAAGACCTTTTTTCATCATTGGGCATTTCTTTCACGCCTTCGAGCCATCTCGGAGTTTACGGCGATGTGAAAAAAGGCGCCCGAGAATTCGAGGCGAGAGGTGCATTTTAGGGATACGAGAGGGCGCGCAGCTTTGTGTCGGAGTGTTTCTGCGTACACCTATGTACTCAGTATTTAGACTTCTACACACTTCAATAAAATTCTTTTAATGATAAGGAACATTAAATTAATAATAACACAAAACTAATAGCTCAGAAAATGACGCGTGAGGTATGTCGGTAACCCGTGAGTTAAGCTTCGAGTTTAGTAGACTAGGCCAGTATAAAAGCAAACCTGGTATTGATTATTTCTATCCATAAAATAATGATAAAAGTGAAAAAAAATACGCATCATTACTCACGAGTTGTCATAATATTAAGCAACGCAAAGGAAACTATGTTTAATATACATACGAAGTTATTCCTAAATGTTCCCGGAAAATACGAATTTCAATTCTTGTTTGCACAACGACACTCTTACGACCTTGTTTGGGTATGTAGGAGGTGATGTAGGTGATTTGATATCGGATTTAGGGTGAAGAAAAAGCAATTTAAAAAGAATCCCAATTTAGGCAACATGGGCCTCTGTAAAAATGGAAGCGAGGGTAAACACTGAATTCTTTGCTACTTTGTCTATATAAACTTTCCCTAAAGCCTCGAAGATTGCAGGCATCTTTCACCACAAAGAATTCGATGCAGTCCTTGCTTCCTTCCATTTTTTACATACTTGCTTTTTAAAATTGGTTTCTTCTTTGTTAACCCATCAAATTACGTTCTCTTTTTAAGCGCACCCAAAAATAGTCGTAGGAATTTGTGGTGCCGGGGAAAGAATTGTATTCGATGCCGTTTTGTTTTTTCAATTCGCATTTTCCGAGAGCTTTTTGTATCTCCTTCGTGTAATCTTTGGAACTCCCATAATTTCGCAGGCTACGAACATAAGAAGAAGAAGATCTATCCCTAAGTTCAGTCCCACCTAGCATCCTCATCCATAAATCTATTGCAATCTATCCCCAGCTTCTCTCACATGACTAGTAAGCCTATTCCATTCATCTACCACTCTATTTGTAAACCAATTTCTACCAATCTCTTTCCTAAACCTAAACTTGTCCAGCACAAACCCATTGCTACGTGACCTATCCTGTTCACTTTAAATAAAAACCATACTTGTCTCCCCTATTATAACCTTTTACCCACTTGAAGACTTCAATTAAGTCCCCTCAAACTCTTTTCCTTTTTAGTCTCCTAAACCTGTCACCATAAGATAAGCTCCTCAATCCATGAATCCTCTTAGTCATCCTGGTTTGTTTAGACTCGAGCAAACCAATACCCACCCTAAAATAAGGTGACCAAAATTGAACCGTATAGTCAAGATGAGGCCAGGTACAGTTTCAGAATGACATCAGCAATTCCGATTATTTACACTCCTCCCAATAAACCCCAATACCTCATTAGCTCTATTCCTAGTACTGCTTTCTAGGCCGGAGGTCAGAACTTACCACGACATCTTAGTCTCTCCCATTGTTTCTAATTATTCGGTGGAGTACACCTACCTATACTAAGCAGACTACATTTGTTTATGTTAAATTCCATTTGCCATTTCTCTGCCCATTGGGATAGTGTGGCCAGTTCACCTTGTAATACCTCAGCATCACAGAACTTAGCCGCGATCAGCCTTCGTCTAATCACCTATCTTTCTTTGCGCCGACTGGGTTGGTGTTTTTTACATTTGCTCCAGAAAGTATTCATACGCCTAATCAATAGCACGCTTTTTTTGTCCATAATTTATAAAGCGTTTATTGCCGCCAGGTAAAGTTTGATACGATAATTTCGAGAGGACAGTTGTTTTTGTTTTTTTTAGACGTATTAAAACCGGGACACAAATATAAACAAGATTGTGTCTATCTTGTTAAGAAGTTCTACGCCCTTAAGACGACACACTACGCATTTACTAAGACGAAAATACCCCATCCTATTGTCGCGACAGATTGTCGATATTTATTGAAAGGACAATAAAGATGTCAATGAATAAAGAGCCCAGTTCGAGTTAAAGCGACCAATAAAAATTGAAATAAAAATAGGAAGATGCTTGCCAGATTTCGAGCTTGCCGAGGGACCCGCTCTGGTGCCTTGAGATTGGGCCAATGCCGGAGTCGAATTCTTGAGGGCACACGGCGTTCGGCGAGTGATTTTTATTTTAAATTTAAAGTGAGAACTGACGAGGAAGTGAAAATATATTGGAAAATACTGGGTGACCACAAAAACACTCCTTAATTTCAAATATATATTATAGCAAAAGTTAAATGAATATTCTTACAATTTTGCTGCCTACAGTTGCATAAATAATAAAGTTGCCTTCCTCATTTGCAGATTCTACTTGATCCGCTAGAAGGCAGTGTAATCCAAGATGGCGTTCACTCCACAACAACGTAGCTGGTGTATGTTGGAATTTGCAAAAACAGAGTGTTACAAATGTGCAGCGTGCTTTCAGGCGCATTCATCATGAGAATCCACCTACTAACAAATCCATATTGAAGTGGTACAGTGATTTCAGTGAGAAAGGATTTATCTGTGACTAGAGAAAGGGACATTTAGGCCGTCCATCGGTTTCGGAGGAACTTTTCTTCGCAGCAAGAAGACGACGCGCAGATGTAGTAGCCGAGAGGTACGAGTCCCGCAAAGCCCAGTAAGCAAGATCCTACGCAAACGCTTGAGGTTTACACCTTATAAGCTGCAACTGGTCCAAAAGTTATACACGAAAAACAATGAAATGCGCTTTGAATTTTGCAGCATTCTCCAGGCGTAAATGAAAAATGATCCTGATCTGCTGTCAAAGATCATTTTCAGTGATGAAGCAACCTTCCAGTTAAGTAGAAAGGTCAATAGGCACAATGTGAGAATATGGGGGACTCAGATTCCGCATGCAATTGAACGTAACTCCCCCAAAGTTAATGTTTTGTGCAGTAACAGAGCGGTCTGTGTACGGATCGTTTTTCTTTGAAGGGCCATCCATTACTAGGTAAACCTACCACTTGGAAATGTTAACCAACTGGTTGATTCCAAGACTAGCTGCTGAAGGTGGTGACTACATTTTTCAGCAGGACGGCGCACCGCCGCACTGGTCTCTCGCTGTCCCCACATTTTTCAACGCGAACCTAACAAACAGATGGATTGTCCGTGCTGGACAACATGACCAAGTGTTTTGTAAATGGCCTCTGAGACCACCAGACCTAACTGTTTGTGACCTTTTCCTTTGGGGACATGTCAGGGACAAAGTTTATGTACCTCCATTACTCGCGACCATAGATGAACTGCAGGAACGCATCACTGAAGCTCTGCATGCGATTACGCCGGATATGCTGCAGAGGCTGGACGGAGAGCTTGATCATCGCCTTGATCTTTGCCGAGCAGCAAGAGGGGCACACATCGAGTGTCTATGATATCAACCAATACCACATGGAACTTTATTAGTTTATGTAACTGTAGGCACCAAAATTGTAAGAATATTCATTTAACTTTTGCTATAATATATATATTTGAAATTAAGGAGTGTTTTTGTGGTCCCCCTGTATATAGAGTCGTAAATCTTGCTGCAGGTACTGAAGTCAGGGAGGGTGTGTGGGGGGGGGGGAGGGGGGGACAAGTGCTGGCGTCCGGGGCTGGGAGGGAATGAGGGCGACCGAATACAAGGGTTAGTTGTTTCGGCTTGTGAGCGTAAGAAGAGGGCGCCCAAGTTCCGGGAAACTCAATCGAATCTTTCGTAACGAATGTTTTGAAGTGATTCAAAGCGGCGTTTTTATAGGTGATAGCAACTTTGCTACCATTGTGGAGTTGTTTGCCAACAGCTGAGACGATAGTTCGTCGTTATCAGAGAAACTTGTGTAACGAACGTGATTGAAAAGCTTCGAAATGGCGCCCCACCTAATATTTAAGCAAAAACCAACGAGGGCATCCTCTTGCAAAGGAAGTGAAAATAAATGGAAGATTACGGCCGCAGATCCAAATGCCATATTGGGAGAGGGAGAGGACGTAATATTCTAATGTCATCAGCAGCCCCATGCTACACCACCAAATGGAGGCTTCGCTGCGACAATTTAAGAGTATGGCGGGCTCTCCAAGTTTCTAGTGCTTCAAGGCTACAAGCAATATCGTCTTTACTATACTCGGGTTATGCGCAACCCATAGATTTTTACATTTGGGGAGAGATGTTCCCATCGATTTCCCGTTTATTTTTAAATAAATAATATCGCTATTAGGGCGAGTTGAGGATTACCATAGCCGGCTTCACTCGTTCTTTCGCCGGAGGTCCGCTTTTACGACACCCAGGTGACACGCGAAGGTAGAACGCTGCAGACTTTAAACCCACTTTCTCATTCCCCCCCCCCTCCCCAAACTTCTAATGGGAGGAGTTCTAGAAGGAAGAGAGAGAATAGGTCAAAATTAAATAACATTGCCTTTCTTGTATCAAGTCCGGCGAGAGTGGCCATTTTGAGGTATCGAATTTTACTTTTTTAGAGGCTGGTCTCAATTTCGGAATAGATCCGCCCTTTCCAATGCTTCCTTAAAGGGCTCTATTTTATTTTGGTGTGAGATTGGGTATCGCTAATCCATGAAGAAACCGATGAATGGCTATTGGAAGACTATAAAAAAAAGTTGGGTATGTTGGCTAAAGGGAATTCACGCACCCAAATATGGAGATACTTCGTTAAGGCGCACATATCACAAAGGATACCCTAAACATATACATCAACTATATCAAATAGGCTTTTTATAGAGGCAGCAAAAATTATAATGGCCATCAAAAATATATGCACCGAGTATATCAAATAGGGTTTCGTGGAGGCAACATGAATTATAATGACCATTAAAAACCATATACATCGACTATACCAAATAAACTTTCATGGAGGCAGCAAGAATTATAATGGCCATTTCAAACACACACATAGACTATATCAAATAGGCTTTCATGGAGGCAACAAAAATTGAAATAGCCATCAAAACACATACACCGACTATATCAAATAGGCTTTACAGAGGCAACAATAATTATAATGGCCATCATAACACATACACCGACTATATCAAATAGACTTTACAGAGGCAACAATAATTATAATGGCCATCAGAACACATACACCGACTATATAAAATAGGCTTTACAGAGGCAACAATAATTATAATGGCCATCAGAACACATACACCGACTATATCAAATAGGCTTTACAGAGGCAACAATAATTATAATGGCCATCAGAACACATACACCGACTATATCAAATAGACTTTACAGAGGCAACAAGAATTATAATGGCCATCAAAACATATACACCGACTATATCAAATAGGCTTTACAGAGGCAACAATGATTATAATGGCCATCAAAACACATACACCGACTATATCAAATAGGATTTCATAGAGGCAGCAAGAATTATGTCCATAAAAAAAAACATATACATCGACTATATCAAAATACGCTTTCATGGAAGCATTAATAATTATAATAATCGGACATTAATCGCCCCCCCCCCCGAAAAGTGTCACAATAGATTAAAAGTAGGCTTGAAAAGATTTGTTGTAAGGGTAGGGAAGGGTGGAGATATATCTAGCGAAATGAAATCTTTAAGGTTTAATTAATTATTGTATTTTTTAGATCCATGTTAAAATCAGATGTACAATGAATCGAATCCTAATAAACGCTTCTTTCCTTTTTACCGATAACGGACTCGAGAGAAACTTTTCAGCTAAAATCGATTAATATATATATATATATATATATATATATATATATATATATATATATATATATATATATATATATATATATATATATATATATATCGGTTGGTTTTACTAAATATTAGAGTCGTAAACATTCGGAGTCTACATCCCGAGGCAGCGAGGCCTACCACAAGTCAAAGTTTCCTACTTGGACGATCAAAAAATTGTCATTTTTTTTTAAGGCGTTAATCAAACGAGTGATTTTTTTAAATTAAAGACCATTTTGAAACTAGTTTCCGAAAGGGGCCTAGAGGGGGTATATTGTGTAGTTTGCTTTGGAACCTCACTGGCCCCAGTATTGGGGGTTAAAGAGGGTTGATTTAGTAGTTTTCATGTTTAACCTTATGACCTTCTTTCTTTTCCCTTGGGTGAAGATGGATTCGTGGCTGACTGCGCTTTTCAAAAACACAGGGACTTTGCCGAACGCGCGCACGCGTGTGTGTGTGTGTGATTCAGGAGAATTGTAGGCTTATTACCCCCTCCCCCCACACACCTACTAGTGTTGGGTGAAGTACCTTCCCCCTCCCCCCCACACACATTTTCACCTCTTTCATGAATCTCGTAAAATTAACAATTAACCACATTTTCTTTTTTTATTATCCTTCCAATGTTTGTTCCACCTGTTTCTTCAGCTCCGTTGATTAAATGAACTTCCTCCTTTCTTGATTTATTTTTTTTATTTAAACGACAATTAACGGGGGCATTCACCGCATAAAGTTTCCTAAGAGAAGTATGTAAAGAAAGTGAAGATGAGGAAAGTGAAAATCCGTGTAAGATCATATAAGCATCGGCAGATCACCCTGTCTGTAGACGTTGGGACAGGGAGGCACGCAAATTGCACGGGTGGTGGGGGCGGTAAGGCACGGAATGTTTTCCTACGATTAAAAAGAAGAACGCCAGAGTTCTGGTGAGGGCGATAAGGCACGGAGGGTTTATCCACGATTAAAAAGAAGAACGCCAGAGTTCTGGTGAGGGCGGTAAGGCACGGAGGGTTTATCCAAGATTAAAAAGAAGAACGCCAGAGTTCTGGTGAGGGCGGTAAGGCACGGTGGGTTTATCCACGATTAAGAACAAGAACGCCAGTTCTCCCTGGTTGGGAGAAGGACGCATGCAAACGAAGGACCTTTTCTGACACTCTCTTTTTCTTCAATTCTTTGGGAGGAAGTATAGGCAAGGCTGAATTTATTATTGTTACTACTCATCAAAGTGAAAATGTGTGAAAGATAGATATTTAGTCCCTACGAGCCGGGTACAATACTTTGGAATGGCTATTAATAGCAACTCAATAAATTGGCTCAAAAGTTCACTACATCAATATAGCTGACCTTGAGCGGACATCCTGGTCGTTATCGGTTGGCCCCTAGCCTTTAACATAGTGCTAATTAATCCTCAAGTTCGTGACATTTTCAGATGAAGAAAAAAAATCCAAATTTCTATTTGATTTGCTTCCTTTTCGCCCAATTTCGTCGAAGCGCTCAAAGCCGCGAGGAGGAACCATAGATAGCCTTGTGATAGAAGGAGCATTAGGGAAGGAGCATGTCAAGGTATCATTATAGCTTGTAACGTGCCCCAATCATTGATTGGCCTTATTAATAAAACCTTCCCTTTTGAGGCGTTTGGATTTAAGTATGCTCGTTCCTTCTTCGACTCGCTTCGAATGCGAAATTCTACCCCCCAAAATACACCAATGGTTGTTTCTAAAGTATGACACGCCCACTTCAACCACACTCATTAATCCCCCCTCCCCTCCGCAGTAATGGAGAAAATCAGGACTGAAAAGCACTACGACAGCAAAACTGGCCACCTAATAATACCGAACCGAGGGGTCGGAAGGCATTCGAAACCTTTTAAAAACAAATTCGGGCAGATTTATTTATTATTACTTAAAACTAAAGACGAGAACTAAACGAGGGAATTTAAGCCAGAAAGTTTCAGGGGAGAAAATTGTAAAGATGCATTTGGCCCGAGATGGTACGCAATCGTCCATGTCAGTGCTAATGCTCCTTCCTTTTATTTTTACGTTTATACATAGTCATAATAGTTGGTTATATACAAAATAATGTACACTTTGTAGTATATCTAATTAAAATTTCATGACTGCGTCCTACAGCCAACTTAATGCAGCCCTTAAGACAAGGAAAGTCCCCCACATCCTCCTGTTCAATTCTTCAAAAGTGTAGTCTCCTCCTTAGCCCCGCAATAATGAGGGTTTCGCGCCTTCGTGAACGCCTTAAGGGCCGAGTCGTGCGGTTCGCCTTCGAGTCGACCCCGTATGCATTTTCACTCTCTCTCGAATTTAAAGCGAAGTACCGACGGGGGCTTCTCCCGCAGTTTGTAAGGAAAGTTGGAAGTGTAAATGCGTGAAAGATATATAACACCAGGTGCGTCAAAGAGGGTGGGGTGGGGGACTGTAGCATGTTCAAATCCCCCCTCCCTCCCATTCCTGGCTCCCCCGACCATGGATGAATGGACGAAAGCTGGTCAGCGTCTAGCCTGTGAAACCCCCTAGCCAGGGTTCAGGAACAGAAGAAAAGAGGGGTATGATGGTCCGTGAAGACGGGGAGGGAAATGATAGTGGTGTTGCGAATAGCTAAGTGCATGATGCTGCGTGCGAAGCCAGTTACCTCCGCCTGCGTGGGTATCAGCGTATCCGTCCAATGGGCAACAAGTTCGTGACCCCACTCTTTATAATCGACCCCGTGTACCTAGACGTCAGAAATCCACATAGTTCTCGGATGAGCAAACGAGTAAGGTAGAGGAAGGATAGGGAGGGGGGAAATATTTACTGAGAAGGGAGGAGGGGAGGGGTGACTTAGCAAATAATGGGGGACAGGATGGGGTGGGGTGGGGGGCGAAATTGCGGACGCCTCTCTCAAACTACAAGGGGGCAAATTGGTACTGAAGGTCACTCGATCTCAAGAGGGCTCTTAAAACCCCCATTTGCGCCACAGAGCCGAGAAAAGTGAAACATTACAAAGTTAAAAAACAACAACAACAACAACCTAAGATAAATCTCTCTTCGAAACGACAACCGCCACAGATAAACGGGTCAAGTGGCCATAAACATCGCGCAACACATTTTAAAAGAATTTCTGCTAAAAACAAAACAAAAGAAGAATCTCGTCTCGTTTTTAGCGTGAAAACCACATCCACCCGGCGGAGCGCCGCCTTCAGGGGCCAACGCAGACCCAACAACAGGGAAAGTCCCCCCCCAATGACCTGCGGCGTTTTGTGATCAGATGATATATGGTTATTGCATCGATGGTTTCCCATGGTTCAAATCACTTACAAGTGACTTTGAATGGCTAAATGAGGTTTCTGACACTAGATGGCGCCACTCAGCCCCATATCTGATGGCAGATTTGAAATCTCCAGGGTGAATAACCCCATGTCCAATGGTCCTATGGGTCATTTCATGGCTCTAAATGGGTACAATTGAACTTTACTCCTTTTGAGAAAAAAAAGCGACGCCTTGACTTGGCGCTTCGCCGCGGGTACAAATCTGACTCGGAGAGAAAACAAAGCTTTTAAAAAGGCGACAAACTTTGCTTCTCTCAACTTTATTACTCGAACACAAAACTGATACAGTGCCAAATACCAGTTTGAATTAGTACCTCGTACATCTATTTACTTTCGACACTTCTCCCCTCTCCCTAAACCCCATTCCTTGTTTGCGATTCCCACGTAGCCAGAGAAGAAGGAAAGGGCGAGGTAAAAAATGGGGGCGAAAAACAGATAAAACGAGCAAGGACTACGATAATAAACGCCTTAAATGTTGGTGTTATTAACGAATAGAAACACTTCGATAAGCGATTAATACCAGCTACCAAAAGTAGTTCGAGCTTCTTTTGGAGGGATGGCAGCTGCCATAGTGGAGTGGCACATCTATACGCGGTAGTCAGAAAAGAGAGAGAGAGAGAGAGATAAGAGAGGGAGGGGAGAGAGAGAGAGAGATAAGAGAGAGAAATAAGAGAGAGAGAGAGAGAGAGAGAGAGAGGAAGGACGCGTTTCAAACCCTTCTCGAAAGAGTTATTGAAACGAGACCGGCGCTCCGGAATCGAGGCGGGCCCTACAACTCAATAAGATGGCTTCCTTTGGACTTCGAATTCGTTCTGGAATTACATTAAATTCCCTTCTCCCTACAAACCGTATGGACCCCGATAAGTAATGGAGGGGTCCCATTCATCTAGAGGAAAAAGAGGGTGGTAGGCGATCTTCGGGCAAAAGTGCCTGCGTTTGTGTGCGCGCGCATGAGACGGGTTGGGGCTTACTGGAGAGGAGACCAAGGAGTGACAAGAGTGCCACTCGTGTTAAATCGCTGGCACTACCCATTGTGCTGCGATAGTGGCGGTATTGGCTATTATCTTGAATCAGCCAGTAAATATCGTGGTCTCTGCCATTTTTTTTTTAGGATCTGGCGACTGGCATATCTGTCTATTTTCGCTCCTATCTATTCAAACCTTCGAGAATGCTATTCTATTGGCCCGTGTGTGTGTGTGTGTGTGTGTGTGTGAGAGTGCGTGATTCGCAATCAATGGTCATTAATCTAAGAGCCACAAGGCCCTTTTGTCGATTAGTTCTCGCTCTTTCTTTAATTAAGGAATGCCATCATTAGTGAAAGGGAAGCGGCAGACCGGTCTCAATTTCCACTAAAAGACTGATATACAAGTTTGTAGTGCCCCCTGCGATTGACCGCGCTGAAGGGGCTCAGGAACGCGCCAGGAGCCCCCAAGTCAATAGGCAAGCGGTTTCTATGGGGGCGGGCGAGAGGTGTGTCCTCCGTTATCAGGGCGAAGGGAAACTTAAAACCCCAAATTTCTCCATTTGGTTATAAAGGCCAGAATGAACACCTATCCAGGTGGTTGTTTGGAGGTTATGGTTTGGAATTATCGAATTCTGGGGTTTGCAAATACTTTCGACGCCATTTTCTCCTCTCGGTGCGTGTGGGTTATCTAATAGCCAGCCAAAGATAAAATGCGCTATTTTAAAATACACGGAGACTTCTCGAGCGCGCGCGCAAATATCCATACAAAATAGGCGTGGACACAGACTCGTGCACACACACATTCGTATACATGTCGGCATTTAGGATTTGAGCCAGCCTTGTTTCATGGGAAGCCCCCAAGGACATGGACATAGAGATAACGCTTCCATTCATCGATTGGGCAGTTTCGGGAAAGGCGGGCTGAGGAAACCAGGAAACGGGGTCCAATGAAGTTCGTAATCGTGAGTCTAATGTTCGTTTTTTTTCGGGCCCGGAAGCATCCAAGGCTGAAGAATTATCCGGATGTAGCAGCCACCCACAACTTTCGTCCTCCTTCAATTCCTTTTTAGCTTTCTGTTATTCCTGTGTCTGCCCTACGTCCATGAACCAGGGGAAAAGGCAAACGAGAACACTACGCGGAAGGGAGACACCGACCGGGGAAAAGAGTAGCAATTAAATTAAGAGGAAAAGTTAGGGCAAAAGCGGAAGCAATTTTAACCTTTGACCTTTAAAGGCTCCCGGGAAAAACTAGGTCACGCCGCGTCTGCATGAGAAAGAGAGCAAGTGCGTCGCAGGAATAGGAGTAGCTCAAAAGACCTTTCTATCTATACCGAGGAGGTACAATTAGAGAAAACCTGAACAACACAGCATCGACGAAGCCTCTCCGCGCTAGAGGAGTTTCGACGGTAAACCTAAAGCGTAATTCTAGCTAAAAATGCACAAACTATATTATTGCTATTATTTCGCAAAGCTTAATTCGTAACCTCTTCAACTTAAGCTGAGGGGAAAGGAAGTTACAAGGAAACCAAACACCAACCTAAAAGACCTGGTGAGCTATACAGTTCCCTAACCTTTCGCATGTTTTTACCTTAAGGAGGATAAAAGTGGGCAGTACAAATCTAGGCCCACTCCATCCACCTCCTCCGCCAAATCGGCATAACCAGGAATTTTGATAAGTAGAGGTTTAGTTATACTTATTTTTCCCTATAATAATGGATATGTATACAAATGAATATTGCAGTCAGCTCAAGGGTCACTTCTTATATTAACATACATAAACATTTTTACCTCTCTTAATTTTGTTCTACTTCACAGCCTACGATTGTGGTTTATTACTCAAAATTCTCGGGGTTTTTTTATTGTTATCATCGAACCCGAATTCACATTTCAATAATTAGTTCATATTTGATTAAACGTTTCCACAGAATTAACTCGAAAAAAAGAGAAGAAAAAACTCTTGTGACAGTTTGGTTACAGACATTAATTAATACGCGCGGGGAAAATGGTTGTGTGTCATTTGAAGGAAATAGAGGGAAAGAGAGAGAGGAAAAAGTATTATTTTCCTCTCTCGAATAAACAAATCACTGGATCGCTCACATTCAAGCTGAGTTTTGACTCAACGTCCTCTCGACGATAAAGGAAAGCATCTTTGGGAGGGAGGGGGGAGGTGGACTTCTCACTCTCGAGGGTGGGGACCCTGGGAAGGAGGGGGGGTCCGTTAAACAGAGCGAATAAGTCCGCACGACTAAGAAATGAGGTCAAAGGCACAAGAGGCGAGGCCTTTGGCGTATGGGATCCACTTCACTATCCCTCGCCCCCAATTACTCTCACCATAAGGACCCACCTTCATCTACATAAAAAAAAAGAGTCGAGCACGGTAGTCATGGAAACGTTTCCCCCCCCCCCCCCCCCCCCGGGAAAGGAGGGACTCATTTCCCATCACCCACAATTAAAGGGAACAGGGGAGCCCAGCCCACCATCATACGCTGGAGAACCTCCGCCCACTCAAGAGTATCGCTCTTGGTATACAACGTCTTATCGGTACAGCCTCCACCCTCCCCCAACGTATATTTGAGGGCCAAAGATACTTTTAGTCGCGTGCACACGACTCTATAAGTTACGATGTCTGTCCGTAGGTCGTACGGTCGGATGGTAACTGTTTTACTTATCAATGAGTTTTGGGGGCAATAACATCGTAACTATTCGGCCGATTCCAACAAAATTTGAAACCCCTATGTTGTTTTACATCCTCTTTCGAATGATATAATTGCCAAGGTCCTCCAAGGTTAGTCTGGTAATTATTTGGCAATAACATCGTAACTATTCGGCCAATTCCAACAAAATTTGAAACCCCTATGTTGTTTTACATCCTCTTTCGAATGATAAAATTGCCAAGGTCCTCCAAGGTTAGTCTGGGAATTATTTGGCAATAACATCGTAACTATTCGGCCGATTCCAACAAAATTTGAAACCCCTATGTTGTTTTACATCCTCTT
Organism: Ceratothoa steindachneri; assembly: GCA_963969495.1. Lineage (NCBI taxonomy): Eukaryota > Metazoa > Arthropoda > Malacostraca > Isopoda > Cymothoidae > Ceratothoa > Ceratothoa steindachneri. The sequence goes on along the minus strand of OZ018329.1, from coordinate 166,075,028 downwards.
TCGAATGATATAATTGCCAAGGTCCTCCAAGGTTAGTCTGGGAATTATTTGGCAATAACATCGCAACTATTCGGCCGATTCTAACGAAATTTGAAACCCTTATGTTGTTTTACATTCTCTTTCGAATGATATAATTGCCAAGGTCCTCCAAGGTTAGTCAGGGAATTATTTGGCAATAACATCGTAACTATTCGGCCGATTCTAACAAAACCCCATGTTGTTTTACATCCTCTTTCGAATGATATAATTGTCAAAGTCCTCCCAAGGTTAGTCCTGGAATTATTGAAAGTTTTGAAGGTCGTCAGGTCATACATGTCAGAATAATTGAGAGCACGCGACTTATGTTTGGTGTCCTTGTTTACAGTTTCCCCTTTGGACTGGGGGAAAATACAAACCCGCTTCTCCTTTGGTATTTGAAAAATCATGGGGGGGTAAGGGGGCTGTGCAACTTCAATAAGTCTCCCATCCCCATTAATTCCGCCCCTTCATAATGCAGTTTGTTGACCTCTGTTGGTTTACGACTATCACACCACTTCAGAGCCGAAGCACTATCAACTTACGCCATCCCCCGACCGGATAATGAAATTCGCATAAAGATCAGATTGACGCGCCGGTAAGCATGAAAGTGGCATGGGGAAGTCGAAGATGTGTGTATCTGTGTGTCAATTTAGCCTAAACATTGAAATAAAAAAATAAGCAAAAAAAACAAAACACTAACACCCCCTACAAAAAAAAGGAGGAAGCACGATCTGACGTAGGGCGAAGACCCCCCCCCCCTGTGCAGTATCATGCGACCAACGCCAAAGAGAAAAATAAAATGGAGGAAGCCAGCCTCCCCCCTTAAAAAAAAATCAGATATTCCACAAGTCTGTGAGCACGAGGGACAAGCGGTAGCGACCCCGAGGTAACGGGGGCAAAGATCACCCAGACTGGGACATTCAACAAGAATGTGCAGAACAGTCTGGGGGACAACGCAGTCGTCGCAATAAGGCGCAGACAAGCGCCCCATCGAATGGCGGTGCGTCCTACGAGTGTGTCCGATTCGAACACGACAAAAGGCGACCTGAAGCCGTCGCGCGACATTGAGGGTAGGTTCAAGGGAACGTCGCTGCGCAAGGGCACGAAACTTAAGGTTCCTCTCGGCTGTCTTCCATCTTCTTTGCCAGGCAATACGGACGGTTGCCTGATTTCGGCCTTGCAGTCAGTGTGAGCAAGAGCGAAGCGCCGGTCTGGTTGTCCGGTCCTCGAAGGCCTTTGGGGCCCTCACCGTGCGGGCCAGGGGCGGTGTCTGCGCATGAAGCGAGAGCGGGACGCAACTCACTCAATGTAAATCACGTGCATCGAATGCTTGAGGAACATCATCATCCCGGCTAGAGAATGTGGAGAAAGAGATGAGGTGGGGTCCTGAAATTGCGCTCCCGTTCTCCTCGAGAACGGAAGGGGGGACCTTGCGAGAACTTGCCCTGAATCCTTTTGAACCTCTTCCACACCTCTGCAAGAAGGATCTTTCCCGTTAAGTGAAGACACGTATACCCGCCAGGAAGAGCGGCGGACGTGCTTCGAAACATACCAGAACCTAGCGGATATTGTACAAAACGACCAGATGTTTTTGGAATAGTAGTTAGGCTCACGGCGATGAGGTGGTCGGAAAAAGAAATCAAGGGTCTCACCCACCGACCTAAACTCTTCGATTGGGGACAGAGAATTCAGTTATTTCTTAAAAAAAATGTTGACCACTCTTCCGTTCCAAGCATCACTAGGGCAGGGGTTTCAGGCGACAGGGGCCCAGAAAATGATAGGTGAATGGGAGAGTGATCACTAGAATGAAGGTCATCAACTACCACCCACCAAAATCAGGTTGTGCATCCGTAGATCATAGGGACATATCGAGGCAAGAAAATGAAGCGGTTCTCCGGCAGTGATGCGTAAACTCATCCACAATTACGAGACCAATTTCCAGCTCGTCGATCGGGTGAGCAGTACAGCCTTACGCATCCGAGAACAGCCACAGGGAGGTGATCAGTCCATTATACGCGAGGAAGGGGTTATTGGGTCACAAACCGATAGTCCCATTATTCGCGCCCCAACACCCAGGTTCCCTCAACGCCTGGTCTCTTGTTACCTGCGGGCGGTGAAGGGCGTTGTTTATAGAGGTTCCAAAGCCTCTCTTCTAACACAGCATGAGGTAGCTGGTTAGGTCCTTAAGCCTAGACAGAGGGTTGCGAGAACAATCGTAGAGATAAAGGAATGCTGAGAGGGAGCGAGGGGGAAGTGCTCCAACAATTTACCCCCGCCCCGTCTGTCCGGATGAGAATAGTTCCTCCTGGTACCAAGTGTAGGTGGACAAAAGGTTGAGGGGATCGCCGTAATGTAAATAATAATAATAATAATAATGATAATAAAAGTAGCGCTGAGGGGGAAACGCACCAACAACTTTCCTCCCAGCCCTCATCTGACAGTTCAAGTCAACGCAGTGGCGGGGCTTCCCTAATTTGTTCTCAGGTCGGATGGGAGAAGGGGGGGGGGGGCTTGCATACCCTCTAGGTACCAAGTGTAACAAGCTGCCTAGGGTACCAACCAGCACCCGTTCCGCCTTACTTGTGCGGATATAAGTACCCTAACGACAGGTTCCAGTACAGAGAAAGTGGATATGTTGTGCTGCAAAGACGGGACGGCAAATGGCAGCGGCGCCATGATTGGCTATGGGTGTGATACCGTGTGTAGGAGATATTGACCCTCAAGTGCGTAAGGATAACGCATCCGCTAATAGGCCAAGTCCCTAACATACGCTGGAGTTTTGTGTCCATACTCTCATACTGGGTACCTAGGCGTTTGAAACCCAATACCTTCTCCACTAGGCTAAAGAGAGCTCCCACTATCTAATCCGTAAGTGGGGTCCTAAGAACCCCCTCGATTTTTTTCGGGGGGGGGGGAGAATTCGCCCAATCAAACCATCAAACCTAATGAGAGATAAAATAAGACTACGAACGAATTCGGGAAGAAGGCGCTAAGGGAGGAGAATCCAATGCACTAAAAACACGAAGAGGGAGGAGGGGGCATTTTTTCCAGAGCGGAAAAAATAGGCTGAATACAACTCGGGCCTGTCAAAAGCGAGAGGGGGGGAGGGTCAAGTCTGCTAGATCGGGGAGGGTGGGGAACTTTCTTGGGTTGAAGGCCGCATTAAATTAGCTGCTGATCAATTCTGAAGTTACCGAATAACCTTTTAAATGACTTTGTAGCGAATACTTTCAGTGATTTTGTTGAGAGTACTTTTAATGTGTTGCGAGTACCGTTAATGACTGCCGCGAGTACTTTTAATGAGTGTTGCCAGTACCGTTAATGATTGCCGCGATTCCTTTGATTACTTCGTTGCGAGTACTTTGCGTAGGAAAGCAATAAAATGATTTAATCTGCGAAAATTTAGAATTCCTTCAGAAGGCGTCAGGTCGCCCGATCCCCCAATCTATGTCCTTAACCTTTCTCGCTTCCTGGACAGAGGAGCCAAGTCCCACCCAGCTTCTCCCATCGTCATATGGGCCAGCATAAAATATCACATTCTCCCTACGCATGCCACACGGTTGTAGGGGAGGGGGGGTAACCCCCATCCTCCTTGGTACCATCGCCAGAGGAAAACAAATAATTACATATATTAAAAAGAAACAAACAAATGCTAACAATTGCATTGACCCCATAAAGTGCCACACGGGATCGGAGGGCGCGCAATGATGACGGATTGGTAATACCCCAATATTAGGGGATTATCGCGGAATAGGCCAAGGGGTGGTTGCAGTTTTCCTCGACTCTTATATATATATATATATATATATATATATATATATATATATATATATATATATATATATATATATATATATCCTATTATCCCGTACTACTCCTTATAGTTCGTTCGGCCCGTGTCCTGAATGGGTTTATTGACTCAAGAGTGCTTAGAGGTTGGCTACGGAGGGATTGGAATGAACTTTGCCAGCAAGCGACCCAAAGGAAGTTAGATACACAACATTATGAAAATAAAGTTTTAATGAACACTAAACAAGAATATATATATATATATATATATATATATATATATATATATATATATATATATATATATACAAATAATGTGCTTTGAGAGATAAATTAATAAGTGAATCTCGGATATCTTACTTGGCTTGAAAATTACTATTCACTATGTAAATGCCTATACACTTGTAATGCTGGTAAGCTTCGCAGTGAAGTCGGGGAATGTGAAAGGGAAGGGTTACCTTGGAACCTGATGTTCGGGTGGCGCTGGTGAGTGAAGGTGGTGAGGTAAAGGGTGGAGACGATGAGGTAGGTTCTCCAGGGACCGACCTGATCCCACAATTTCATCACAATTCTGCTGGAAGAAGAGCGGTGACGGGAGCTTCTTGTTACAGAGGGCCCCACGCTAGTGAACTCCGAGGAATCTTGAGTGCCTCTGTGAGGGGGGGGGGGGCGAAGTGACCTATCGACGCGTAGGGTCACAGAGAAAAACCGGGATGTAGATTTCTCGCTTAGGGAACCAGAGTGAGGCTGTTTATTGTTTCGGCTTTGACACGCGAGTACGAGCTTGGGTCCGCACTGACTTGCAGACCAACGGGATAAGGAGCCTCCCTAACTGGGACCGATCTCCTCTCTGAAGACTTGATGCTTCGACGAATTACCACAACATTGAGATAGATGGCAATTCCTGCCCCACCAGACGCTGTGCAAGATCTACTACTGAGGGTTAAAAGAATTCGTCTTTTATACTCGAAACTCGGGAGAGGTCCTCAGGGCGCCGGAAGTAGATTAGATGTCAAGCTACTCCATTTCGTCCTTTCTAAACTTCCGGCAACTATCGGAAGCGAAGATGGGCTCCCATTTATCGATAAACAGTCCGGGAAGGAACTCGGTGGTTAGCTGAAATGGCCGACGGTTTCTTCCGGCTGAAGACCTCCAGATATTGGGCCGGAAGGGGAAGGGTTGACAAGCGGTCCGCCCGGAGGGGAGGTGGGCAAAACTTGGAAGCATTATGCTATTCTCCTACAGGGATCTATGGGAGGGTTGGATACGGAATTATTTTTATCACCAAAAACCTATTTTATACCTCCCTTTCCCTCCTATTTATAATTTGTCTTTGTTCCCCTTTCTCATTATTTTTCCATTGAGCGAAAAAACATCGTTGGTTAGACATTTTTCCCCTCATTTCCACTCCCATAAATGTACTTTCCTGGGCCGCGTAGCAGAGACAGAGCCCCCCCCCCCCCCATACACACACTAACTATATTTAGCGATGGCACCTCGATTTTCGCATTAACTGCCCCCCTCCCCCCCAAAAAACACAAGGGAACTATGAATAATTAACAAAAATGCTGGGGGGGGGGGAGGGGGTAGCGAATATGACAATAACCGTCAGCAAAAGTGACCATCCGATTGATCTTGGCACTCATAGTGGCACGGGACCAGTGCCTCCGGAGAGGTATCCAGGCGCTGAGGCTGAATCAACACAGAGCCGATTAAAAGAATCGCATGCAAGGCACTCCATAGATAAAGGGAGGGCTCGAATGCGAGGCAAAAAAGACCCCTCCCTCCCCCCCACCCACTCCCTCATTGGCACTCGCGATAACAGCGTTAGTTGATTATCGCGTCTAAATTTACTGAAGAGCGACGAGAAGCGCGATCAAGCACTCGAGTGCCACTCGCCCTTAACAAAGCCCGCGTGACACCTCCTCCTCGAGATAGGTGAAAGAGGAAAAGAGGGGGGGATACTCCTTTTAAAGGAGACAATAAACTAACGAGGGCATTTCCACTGAATGGAAGAAAGAGGGGAGAGGGGAAAAAAGAGGAAATTATGAGAAATACTGCAATAGCAAATCCCCTCCAACCCTAATACTAGGGCGGTAAAGGTGCAGTCTAAAGCCGCCCCCTCAAGTGGAAAGGGCACTGATAACTAACGAACTAGATAAACAACTTCCTCCCCCCCCAACTTCTTCGTTCACACACCCCATCCCACAATAGGGCGGTCCAATTTGCCCCACCCCTCCCAATGCTATGGAAGGGAAGACCAGAGTGGAGTATAGACCGACCGGGGCAAAAGTACGACCCGGGTCAGTCTATAGACGAGTATAAACCGACCGTGGGCCTGACCGCGGTCAAATATTAGTGACCTAGGCCCCAGTCCTGACCAAATTAGTTTGCGAAGCTTCGAGAGGCGGCATCGGCAAGGTTGCGTGAAGTATGGACGCATGTGGTGTTGAGGGGAGCCTCTCTGAGAATCTTCGTACGGGATACATCTGAGATGGCGTAGAGAATGTCCTCTGGGGGTTTGCCACGGCTTATGTTCCAGATTGCGGCAATGTTATCCGCAAATATCCGGGCGCCCGGGGTCAGGATGACCGCCACGGAGAGCGCCAAAGATTCTTTGACGAATATATTTGCATCCAGGTGACTTACTGGAATGGCTATGGATGCGCCTAACATGGCAATTCCTAAACCCGAGGTTGAAGCGTCAGAATATTTGCGGATAACATTGCCGCAATCTGGAACATAAGCCGTGGCAAACCCCCAGAGGACATTCTCTACGCCATCTCAGATGTATCCCGTACGAAGATTCTCAGAGAGGCTCCCCTCAACACCACATGCGTCCATACTTCACGCAACCTTGCCGATGCCGCCTCTCGAAGCTTCGCAAACTAATATGGCATGGCCGCGCCACTTCGACCCTTACAACGGTCGTGGGGTATATAAGCGCGCGTCCCACAGAGGCGGCACGGCAGTTTTAGCAGCGTGTGACCAAGTGATCTAGTCTCTGTCTATAGAGTAGAGAGCAGACGGAACAAGAAAAAAAAATCAGTGGCCCCTGCTTTCGAGGATCGTGGTCGAGAACTCTTGAAACCTCAAGAGAGACGGGGACTCTTAAAAGTACGGACGTGAACTCTCTTACGGGGTTCGCTCCCATGTTTGAGGGGGGGTCGAAGCGAGAAACTACACAAACTAACAATCCATTGGTGTTATCGACCTAAAACTAAGAAGTTTAAACTAACGATGGCATTTCCGATACAAGGTGGGAGGAGAGGTTAGTACAGATGAGGCGGGGAGGGGAAACCTAGTAGGAAGTATATCCCCCCGCAACTCCAGATTAGTAGAAAGGTGATAATATTTTGAGGGACGACTTTTTAAAATCTCTAACTCCATTAAAGCATGGTTCTCTGGCGAGGGTGGGGACCGGGGCGTGGGGGCATACGTAAAACGCAGAATCCAACGGGGAAAAGGTCTGGGACTTTCCCAATAAGCCCTTCAATGGTGGATGATCCGGTGCTACTTTAGCGCGCGGTCGACCAGGCCCTTTTACACTACAGGGTGCAGCCTTCCTCCGCTATAAGGTAATACCCTGGAAGGTAGACCACACGCTAAAGGTCATTTTACAGCGTAGACTACGGACACTGCAGGAAAACCGCACGCTATAATTGAACCAATGACCCCCCCCCCTCTGACGTCCAATCCCAACTCTCTCACCTCTGGCTCGTCCCCCCCCCCCCAAGAGTAAACCAAGGGGACGGCGACATTCGAAGGCTCCGTGCCATTATGGCACAAAAGAATGACCCAAGGCTTCGGTTCCACGGCCATTAGAAATTGTACTTAAAACTGATAAGCGAAAACAAACGAGGGCATCTACACCAGAATTTCTCTGAGGGGGGAGGGGGGGGAGTGGAAATGTAGGTAGACAGACCAAATAGAATAAATGGGGTGCTATAGACCGAACAAAAAGCGGGGAAGGCGAATGCAAGGGGCTGAGCACCGAGACTCAAGCATAAAACTTGCGATGACTCGGGGAAGATCGATGTGTTGAGAGTGCATGTAGGCGTCAGACGGGGCCATTAACCCTTAATTTGATACAAGACCTCAGAAGCCCCCATGAGGGACCCTGGTCGTAAGAAGGGGGTAAAAATTAGTGCTACTTAATGCTAATTAAAAACATGAGCGAAATCGCGCGATGTGGGTTGTCTGACGACTCGGGATACCGACCGGGAGGACGTGCGCGGTGTACGCATCCGGATGTACATGCAGACACATGTGCGCGTCGGGATCAACTATTCGCAACCACAAAAAACTTTGCGATAGCCTCTTAAATAATAACAACAATAGCAACTTTGGCTTTACTTATCTCTACTTCTCGACGCTAACTAAGGATTTAGGATCCCCTCCCCCCATCGAGAGGAGCCATATGCACCTGCCCAGCCTTGGTGAGGAAGGCCGCCTTCGACCTCTTCCCGCAAAGAGCATTGCGTTCGGCCTTTTTGGAGCACACCTCGTGTCACGCTGGAACCGCGAAGAGTGTATACGGATGGCTCCAAGTCCCAAGAAGGGGTCGGCTTCCATGCCGTATCCCCTCTGTTTGAAGTCAGCGGGGCTCTACCAGGCGCTGCGTCTGTCTTCACGGCCGAGCTGGTGGCAATACATCACTCGGTACGGGAGATTACGCGACGTGCCCGGTTCGGAGACCGGATTGTGATCTATAGCGACTCACAAAGCGCCCTGAGTGCTCTCGGGGCATTGGAATCTCCGCATCCCCTGGTTCGCGAAATCCTTGACGCCACGGTTTTGGCGAGCCGGGCGGATGTCGAGATTATCTTATGCTGGGTTCCTGGACATGTAGGAATTGCGGGGAATGAGGGCACCAAAGAGTCCGCGAGGACTCGGCGACCGGACCAGCGTTTCGCTCTTCCTCACACCGACTACATGGCAGGAATCTGAGAAGCTTAGCAAAGAAGATGGGAGACGGTCGAGGGGAACTTAAAGTTGCGTGCTTTGCACCGCGACTGTTCCCATGGCCCTACTCCCCAATGCCCCGACGGCTTCAGGTCGCTTTCTGTCGTCTTCGAATTTGGCACACTCGCGGGACGCACCGCCATTTGAGGGAGCGCTCGCCTGCGCCCAATTATGAAGACTGCGTTGTCCCCCAGACTGTTCGGCACATTCTCGTTGAATGCCCCACTCTGGGTGATCTTCGCGCACGCTACCTGTCCCGGTACTGGGATGAGTGGGGTTTATTCTTTGTACTCGGGACGGATTCGTGCACACAGACCTGTGGACTATCTGACTTTTTGGAGGAGGCTAGCCTCCTCCACTTTATTTAACTGTCTTTGCTGTAGGTCGAATGTTTTTTTTTGTCTTTTCTATATTTGTTTGTTTAATGGTAGCCCAGCATTAGACTGTAAGGTGATTATAGCGATTTTTGCTCGAGTAGGAAGTCACCAGATACCTCTTAAAAAGAATCGACGTCCTCCTCGACCTGTCACCCCCACCCCTACCCGCCCTTCCCTGTATCCCTTTCTTCAATCAAGTTTGTCTCGTCGAAATGAAACTTAGATGAAGACGATGTAAGAAGTCGCGATAAATAGGTTGTTTCTCCCACCCCCAAATCACCCCACTCTAAAAACAAGATGGGGCACTTCTTCGGTTAATATGGGAACAAAATCATGTGACGAGGAAGGGAGCCCTCAGCCAACCATGCGGTTACTACCTAGCAACAATGACACAAGTGCGCATAGCGAGACAGGAGCTTCGCCCCCCCCCCCCAGTTTTACCCCGTCTTCCCCGATAACCTTTTCCAGACGCCTACGAAAGCGGGCCAATGCCCAGGGCTGCAAAATTACCGCCAAAAACAATGGCGCACTTCGATATTTTTACTCTGGATTTTTTAAATAAAGAAAACCAGAGTCGGGGACGCACAGTCATTATTTAGGCTTAGTGCGCTGAAAGATAGAAGAGGCCAAGCTGGGGCTGGACGGGGCGCTGAGTCCCGTCAGCACTGCAGCCAGGAGAGCAAATTGCCGTGCCCCTTACGGGGGGCCTGTATAATCCAACGAGACCAGAAACATTCAGGGGCGGGGGGGGAAGTGGCGAAAAAGACGCAATAGAATAGAAAGATTACCACATTCTATCTCATCAACCTCATATGTTGGGGCTCCGAGTGGATATCCTAAGACACAGGGAGAAAGTCTTAAGAACGCAGGCAATCAAATATGCTTTAAAAAATAATTTAAAGCGAAAACCAACGAGGGCAGAAGTTGCAGAACTTTTGTAACAAGCGATGTCTCAAAAGATATATTGAGAGAGCAACAGACCCACCTGCGGCCGTTGGGGGATGACGCAATCGTGCAAAGTTCTATTGCCTCCTTTCCATGGAAAAATCATTTAAAAATAAGCAAAAAACAACGAGGGAATCTTGACCATTAAATTGAGGAAAAGAGGTTCCCTAGAAAGTGACGAAGGGCAACTGTGTGGCAGGTCGACATACGGGATGTGTGTGCAAGGGGAGCTATGGAACGTAGGACAGCTGTCCTAAACCAGAAACAGATAAAGGACAATAAGCACCCAGTTCCTAGTTATCCTGGAACAAGGCAAAAAATAGGATAAGGGAGGAGCTTCATTAAACATGATGGCGAGGAAGACCAAAAGCCATCGGAATAGAGGATTGACCATTGGGGAGAGAATAAAGGGCTTCCATCCAATGGGTCACTCCACAGAACCAGGCGAGAGCCTTCCTAAAGGAACATCCTACATTAGGAAGGATAAAGAATGACCGGCTTCCATCCAATGAGTCACTCTCAGAACCAGGCGAGAGCCTTCCTAAAAGGAACATCCTACATTAGGAAGGATAAAGAATGACCGGCTTCCATCCAATGAGTCACTCCCAGAACCAGGCGAGAGCCTTCCTAAAGGAACATCCTACATTAGGAAGGATAAAGAATGACCGGGTTCCATCCAATGAGTCACTCCCAGAACCAGGCGAGAGCCTTCCTAAAGGAACATCCAACATTAGAAAGGATAAAGAATGACCGGCTTCCATCCAATGAGTCACTCCCAGAACCAGGCGAGAGCCTTCCTAAAGGAACATCCTACATTAGGAAGGATAATGAATGACCGGCTTCCATCCAATGAGTCACTCCCAGAACCAGGCGAGAGCCTTCCTAAAGGAGCATCCTATATTAGGAAGGATAAAGAATGACCGGCTTCCATCCAATGAGTGACTCCTAGAACCAGGCTAGAGCCTTCCTAAAGGAACTTCCTACATTAGAAAGGATAAAGAATGACCGGCTTCATCCAATGAGTCACTCCCAGAACCAGGCGAGAGCCTTCCTAAAGGAACATCCTACATTAGAAAGGATAAAGAATGACCGGCTTCCATCCAATGAGTCATTCCCAGAACCAGGCGAGAGCCTTCCTAAAGGAGCATCCTATATTAGGAAGGATAAAGAATGACCGGCTTCCATCCAATGAGTCACTCCCAGAACCAGGCGAGAGCCTTCCTAAAGGAACACCCTACATTAAGAAGGATAAAGAATGACCGGCTTCCATCCAATGAATCACTCCCAGAACCAAGCGAAAGCCTTCCTAAAGGAACATCCAACATTAGGAAGGATAAAGAATGATCGGCTTCCAACCAATGAGTCACTCCCAGAACCAGGCGAGATCCTTCCTAAAGGAACATCCAACATTAGGAAGGATAAAGAATGACCGGCTTCCATCCAATGAGTCACTCCCAGAACCAGGCGAGAGCCTTCCTAAAGGAGCATCCTATATTAGGAAGGATAAAGAATGACTGGCTTTCATCCAATGAGTCACTCCCAGAACCAGGCGGGGGCCTTCCTAAAGGAACATCCAACATTAGGAAGGATAAAGAATGACCGGCTTCCATCCAATGAGTCACTCCCAGAACCAGGCGAGAGCCTTCCTAAAGGAACATCCAACATTAGAAAGGATAAAGAATGACCGGCTTCCATCCAATGAGTCACTCCCAGAACCAGGCGAGAGCCTTCCTAAAGGAACATCCTACATTAAGAAGGAAAGAATGACCGGCTTCCATTCAATTAGTCACTCCCAGAACCAGGCGAAGCCTTCCTAAAAGGAACATCCTACATTAGGAAGGATAAAGAATGACCGGCTTCCATCCAATGAGTCACTCTCAGAACCAGGCGAGAGCCTTCCTAAAGGAACATCCTACATTAGGAAGGATAAAGAATGACCGGCTTCCATCCAATGAGTCACTCCCAGAACCAGGCGAGAGCCTTCCTAAAGGAACATCCTACATTAGGAACGATAAAGAATGACCGGGTTCCATCCAATGAGTCACTCCCAGAACTAGGCGAGAGCCTTCCTAAAGGAACATCCTACATTAGGAAGGATAAAGAATGACCGGCTTCCATCCAATGAGTCACTCCCAGAACCAGGCGAAGCCTTCCTAAAAGGAACATCCTACATTAGGAAGGATAATGAATAACCGGCTTCCATCCAATGAGTGACTCCTAGAAGCAGGCTAGAGCCTTCCTAAAGGAACATCCTACATTAGGAAGGATAAAGAATGACCGGCTTTCATCCAATGAGTCACTTCCAGAACCAGGCGAGAGCCTTCCTAAAGGAACATCCTACATTAGGAAGGATAATGAATGACCGGCTTCCATCCAATGAGTCACTCCCAGAACCAGGCGAGAGCCTTCCTAAAGGAGCATCCTATATTAGGAAGGATAAAGAATGACCGGCTTCCATCCAATGAGTGACTCCTAGAACCAGGCTAGAGCCTTCCTAAAGGAACATCCTACATTAGGAAGGATAAAGAATGACCGGCTTCCATCCAATGAGTCACTCCCAGAACCAGGCGAAGCCTTCCTAAAAGGAACATCCTACATTAGGAAGGATAAAGAATGACCGGCTTCCATCCAATGAGTCACTCCCAGAACTAGGCGAAAGCCTTCCTAAAGGAACATCCTACATTAGGAAGGATAAAGAATGACCGGCTTCCATCCAATGAGTCACTCCCAGAACCAGGCGAAGCCTTCCTAAAAGGAACATCCAACATTAGGAAGGATAAAGAATGACCGGCTTCCATCCAATGAGTCACTCCCAGAACCAGGCGAGAGCCTTCCTAAGGGAACAACCTACATTAGGAAGGATAAAGAATGACCGGCTTCCATCCAATGAGTCACTCCCAGAACCAGGCGAGAGCCTTCCTAAAGGAACATCCTACATTAGGAAGGATAAAGAATGACCGGCTTCCATCCAATGAGTCACTCCCAGAACCAGGCGAGAGCCTTCCTAAAGGAACACCCTACATTAGGAAGGATAAAGAATGACCGGCTTCCATCCAATGAATGAGTCACTCCCAGAACCAGGCGAGAGCCTTTCTAAAGGAACATCCTACATTAGGAACGATAAAGAATGACCGGGTTCCATCCAATGAGTCACTCACAGAACTAGGCGAGAGCCTTCCTAAAGGAACATCCTACATTAGGAGGGATAAAGAATGACCGGCTTCCATCCAATGAGTCACTCTCAGAACCAGGCGAAGCCTTCCTAAAAGGAACATCCAACATTAGGAAGGATAAAGAATGACCGGCTTCCATCCAATGAGTCACTCCCAGAACCAGGCGAGAGCCTTCCTAAAGGAACATCCTACATTAGGAAGGATAAAGAATGACCGGCTTCCATCCAATGAGTCACTCCCAGAACCAGGCGAGAGCCTTCCTAAAGGAACATCCTACATTAAGAAGGAAAGAATGACCGGCTTCCATCCAATTAGTCACTCCCAGAACCAGGCGAAGCCTTCCTAAAAGGAACATCCTACATTAGGAAGGATAAAGAATGACCGGCTTCCATCCAATGAGTCACTCTCAGAACCAGGCGAGAGCCTTCCTAAAGGAACATCCTACATTAGGAAGGATAAAGAATAACCGGGTTCTATCCAATGAGTCACTCCCAGAACCAGGCGAGAGCCTTCCTAAAGGAACATCCTACATTAGGAACGATAAAGAATGACCGGGTTCCATCCAATGAGTCACTCCCAGAACAAGGCGAGAGCCTTCCTAAAGGAACATCCTACATTAGGAAGGATAAAGAATGACCGGCTTCCATTCAATGAGTCACTCCCAGAACCAGGCGAGAGCCTTCCTAAAAGGAACATCCTACATTAGGAAGGATATAGAATAACCGGCTTCCATCCAATGAGTGACTCCTAGAAGCAGGCTAGAGCCTTCCTAAAGGAACATCCTACATTAGGAAGGATAAAGAATGACCGGCTTTCATCCAATTAGTCAATTCCAGAACCAGGCGAGATCCTTCCTAAAGGAACATCCTACATTAGGAAGGATAAAGAATAACCGGCTTCCATCCAATGAGTGACTCCTAGAAGCAGGCTAGAGCCTTCCTAAAAGAACATCCTACATTAGGAAGGATAAAGAATGACCGGCTTTCATCCAATGAGTCACTTCCAGAACCAGGCGAGATCCTTCCTAAAGGAACATCCTACATTAGGAAGGATAAAGAATGACCGGCTGCCATCCAATGAGTGACTCCCAGAACCAGGCGAGAGCCTTCGTAAAGGAACATCCTACATTAGGAAGGATAAAGAATGACCGGCTTCCATCCAATGAGTCACTCTCAGAACCCGGCGAGAGCCTTCCTAAAGGAACATCCAACATTAGGAAGGATAAAGAATGACCGGCTTCCATCCAATGAGTCACTCCCAGAACCAGGCGAGAGCCTTCCTAAAGGAACATCCTACATTAGGAAGGATAAAGAATGACCGGCTTCCATCCAATGAGTCACTCCCAGAACCAGGCGAAGCCTTCCTAAAAGGAACATCCTACATTAGGAAGGATAAAGAATGACCGGCTTCCATCCAATGAGTCACTCCCAGAACCAGGCGAAAGCCTTCCTAAAGGAACATCCTACATTAGGAAGGATAAAGAATGACCGGCTTCCATCCAATGAGTCACTCCCAGAACCAGGCGAAGCCTTCCTAAAAGGAACATCCAACATTAGGAAGGATAAAGAATGACCGGCTTCCATCCAATGAGTCACTCCCAGAACCAGGCGAGAGCCTTCCTAAAGGAACAACCTACATTAGGAAGGATAAAGAATGACCGGCTTCCATCCAATGAGTCACTCCCAGAACCAGGCGAGAGCCTTCCTAAAGGAACATCCTACATTAGGAAGGATAAAGAATGACCGGCTTCCATCCAATGAGTCACTCCCAGAACCAGGCGAGAGCCTTCCTAAAGGAACACCCTAAATTAGGAAGGATAAAGAATGACCGGCTTCCATCCAATGAGTCACTCCCAGAACCAGGCGAGAGCCTTCCTAAAGGAACATCCTAAATTAGGAACGATAAAGAATGACCGGGTTCCATCCAATGAGTCACTCCCAGAACTAGGCGAGAGCCTTCCTAAAGGAACATCCTACATTAGGAGGGATAAAGAATGACCGGCTTCCATCCAATGAGTCACTCTCAGAACCAGGCGAAGCCTTCCTAAAAGGAACATCCAACATTAGGAAGGATAAAGAATGACCGGCTTCCATCCAATGAGTCACTCCCAGAACCAGGCGAGAGCCTTCCTAAAGGAACATCCTACATTAGGAAGGATAAAGAATGACCGGCTTCCATCCAATGAGTCACTCCCAGAACCAGGCGAGAGCCTTCCTAAAGGAACATCCTACATTAAGAAGGAAAGAATGACCGGCTTCCATCCAATTAGTCACTCCCAGAACCAGGCGAAGCCTTCCTAAAAGGAACATCCTACATTAGGAAGGATAAAGAATGACCGGCTTCCATCCAATGAGTCACTCTCAGAACCAGGCGAGAGCCTTCCTAAAGGAACATCCTACATTAGGAAGGATAAAGAATAACCGGGTTCCATCCAATGAGTCACTCCCAGAACCAGGCGAGAGCCTTCCTAAAGGAACATCCTACATTAGGAACGATAAAGAATGACCGGGTTCCATCCAATGAGTCACTCCCAGAACTAGGCGAGAGCCTTCCTAAAGGAACATCCTATATTAGGAAGGATAAAGAATGACCGGCTTCCATTCAATGAGTCACTCCCAGAACCAGGCGAAGCCTTCCTAAAAGGAACATCCTACATTAGGAAGGATATAGAATAACCGGCTTCCATCCAATGAGTGACTCCTAGAAGCAGGCTAGAGCCTTCCTAAAGGAACATCCTACATTAGGAAGGATAAAGAATGACCGGCTTTCATCCAATTAGTCACTTCCAGAACCAGGCGAGATCCTTCCTAAAGGAACATCCTACATTAGGAAGGATAAAGAATAACCGGCTCCCATCCAATGAGTGACTCCTAGAAGCAGGCTAGAGCCTTCCTAAAGGAACATCCTACATTAGGAAGGATAAAGAATGACCGGCTTTCATCCAATGAGTCACTTCCAGAACCAGGCTAAATCCTTCCTAAAGGAACATCCTACATTAGGAAGGATAAAGAATGACCGGCTTCCATCCAATGAGTCACTCCCAGAACCAGGCGAGAGCCTTCCTAAAGGAACATCCTACATTAGGAAGGATAAAGAATGACCGGCTTCCATCCAATGAGTCACTCTCAGAACCAGGCGAGAGCCTTCCTAAAGGAACATCCAACATTAGGAAGGATAAAGAATGACCGGCTTCCATCCAATGAGTCACTCCCAGAAACAGGCGAGAGCCTTCCTAAAGGAACATCCTACATTAGGAAGGATAAAGAATGACCGGCTTCCATCCAATGAGTCACTCTCAGAACCAGGCGAAGCCTTCCTAAAAGGAACATCCTACATTAGGAAGGATAAAGAATGACCGGCTTCCATCCAATGAGTCACTCACAGAACCAGGCGAGAGCCTTCCTAAAGGAACATCCTACATTAGGAAGGATAAAGAATAACCGGCTTCCATCCAATGAGTGACTCCTAGAAGCAGGCTAGAGCCTTCCTTAAGGAACATCCTACATTAGGAAGGATAAAGAATGACCGGCTTTCATCCAATGAGTGACTCCTAGAAGCAGGCTAGAGCCTTCCTAAAGGAACATCCTACATTAGGAAGGATAAAGAATGACCGGGTTCCATCCAATGAGTCACTTCCAGAACCAAGCGAGAGCCTTCCTAAAGGAACATCCTACATTAGGAACGATAAAGAATGACCGGGTTCCATCCAATGAGTCACTCCCAGAACTAGGCGAGAGCCTTCCTAAAGGAACATCCTACATTAGGAAGGATAAAGAATGACCGGCTTCCATCCAATGAGTCACTCCCAGAACCAGGCGAAGCCTTCCTAAAAGGAACATCCTACATTAGGAAGGATAAAGAATAACCGGCTTCCAACCAATGAGTGACTCCTAGAAGCAGGCTAGAGCCTTCCTAAAGGAACATCCTACATTAGGAAGGATAAAGAATGATCGGCTTTCATCCAATTAGTCACTTCCAGAACCAGGCGAGATCCTTCCTAAAGGAACATCCTACATTAGGAAGGATAAAGAATAACCGGCTTCCATCCAATGAGTGACTCCTAGAAGCAGACTAGAGCCTTCCTAAAGGAACATCCTACATTAGGAAGGATAAAGAATGACCGGCTTTCATCCAATGAGTCACTCCCAGAAACAGGCGAGATCCTTCCTAAAGGAACATCCTACATTAGGAAGGATAAAGAATGACCGGCTTCCATCCAATGAGTCACTCCCAGAACCAGGCGAGAGCCTTCCTAAAGGAACATCCTACATTAGGAAGGATAAAGAATGACCGGCTTCCATCCAATGAGTCACTCTCAGAACCAGGCGAGAGCCTTCCTAAAGGAACATCCAACATTAGGAAGGATAAAGAATGAACGGCTTCCATCCAATGAGTCACTCCCAGAACCAGGCGAGAGCCTTCCTAAAGGAACATCCTACATTAGGAAGGATAAAGAATGACCGGCTTCCATCCAATGAGTCACTCCCAGAACCAGGCGAGAGCCTTCCTAAAGGAACATCCTACATTAGGAAGGATAAAGAATGACCGGCTTCCATCCAATGAGTCACTCTCAGAACCAGGCGAGAGCCTTCCTAAAGGAACATCCTACAGTAGGAAGGACTGAACCTTAAATCCAGCAAGACCCAAGCTATCTAAAAGAGGGGGTGGGGTGCGGGATAACCTTTTTAAATAGGGACCCCCTTGTGGTGAACCCGTTCAACCTATATACCACATTCTCTTTGGGACCGAGACCTATTAGAAGCCTACCCTGCACCCTTTCGCTAGACACAGCGGTGGCGTGACACGATCTCAAACCAGGACCCGTCCTGTCACGAGAGCAGGTTCTCCTCATGCGGGCTAGAGGAGGTTTGAAAAGTAGGGGTAAGAGGGGAGGGGCTGTATGGAAAGCAACCCCCTCCCCGACATACGGAGCGAACGCCGCAACCGGACACACCATAACGCGGCTCCTGCCCTTAAAGGAGACGCCGTTCCCGGCCCAGGACACTGAAGCACCATGAGACGAACACACACTCGTTTCCCCGATCACTGGCGCCTTTCTGCGCGCGCTCTCTCTCTCTCTCTCTCTCCTTTTTCAAAGCCCCCCCCCCTGCATTCTCTACCTCTCTCTCTCTCTCTCGTACACGCATAAATATGCGCGCAAACCCCCACCTCCCTGTATTTCAAGTCCCAATATGTGATGGTAGAAGGCTTGTGTATATGTGTGTGTGTGTGTGTGTGTGTGTGTGTGTGTATTATTAATCCAAACCATTTGAGTCGATAAAACCACGCGCTGAAATTGCACCCCCCTCCCTATTCCCCTTCTCCCCTTCCCCTCAACTCACAACGACGAATGAAATTTTCAAGCCGATGTGTGTGTGTGTCGGGGGATGAGGGAGAGACGTATCCCCCCACCAATACCTCAAATTTCAAAGCGTAATAGCAACGAGGCCGCTCCACCCTTAAAGTTCGTTGAGAGATCTGTAAAGGAAGCGGTGAAATTAGGGGAAGTGAAAATATGAGGAAGATAGTCGAAGAAACTTCCTTAGTCGTTGGAGCCGGGGGAAGAGGGGGGAGGGGGCAGACAAACCCTCCAGATCTTACCTCACAAGCCCTTGGGGTGCGTTAAAGGGGAACGAAAAGAAAGAGGAGGTATGAGGTGAAGGGGAAGGGGGCGGAGGCAGACATGTTAATCATTGGCGACTAGCCTGCGCCATTATCCACCGGCCAAGAAAAGTAGACGAGCCTTGCTTTGTTGTTGTTGTTTTTTGTTAATCCAGCCTAGTATGTCTCTGTAGCGTAATTACGACGACTTATGCCAAATAGGCTTCTTAAAAAAATGTGCAAAGAGGCGACGAACCCTTAAAAAATACGACCTTAGCCCCTCTCTCAAGATACCCTTCCCGTACCGACATATGCCACCCCCCCTCTCCCTACTACAGGGTGTCCACTCTAAACTGTTAGGTTTGGTACCTTAAGGGAGCGCTCCCCTTAAGGTACGGGAAGGGTATTTTGAGAGAGGGGCTAAGGTCGTATTTTTTAAGGGTTCGTCGCCTCTTTGCACATTTTTTTAAGAAGCCTATTTGGCATAAGTCGCCGTAATCACGCTACAGAGACATACTAGGCTAGATTAACAAAAAAACCCAACAAAACATGCATACAAAACCAAAGAAACAAGCAAAAACAAACAAACCGCAAAAAGCAAAGCAAGAAGAAAGAAACACGCTCCGGTGTCTGCGAAAGATCATGCAACCTACAACAACAAATAGAATGGAGGAGGCCAACCTCCTCCAAAAAGTGTATTCTACAAATCTGTGTACACGAACCCGTCTCGAGTACGAGGGCCAACCGGTAGCGACCTCCTCCGGGACAGGCACATACAAAGTAAGAAGTGGAGAGGAGCGAGAAAACCGGAAAAGGCTACCGGATGACACTGCCATAGTAAATCACGTCCACCGTAAATACCCTCACAGGAAAAAACAACCCTTCCGGAACTACCACAAACAGTTTTTGAATACACGTGACGGGGGTAAAAGTGTGTGTGTGTACGCGTTATACATAGTGAAGAGAGGCAAAAAGGAATACCTCCTAGCTCGACCAGAGCGAAACGTGTCAGCAACAAATAAATCGCGGCCGTCGCCGTCATTTCAAGCTCAGGTTTTACATCGAATGGGGGAAGTAGGGAACGAGTCACGGGGTATGGGAGAACTGCACGTATATTCCCGTCTATTCACGGGACTCGGGCTCTTTAAGATTAAGGCAGGGCACGGCACGAGCCGATTCTATTCAGTCCAGCGGACTAAAGCCAAGCCACCCCCCTCCCCTAAAATAATGTTTTCATCAACACTACAAAAATCATTCCATAAAATGTAGAGTCGCGAGAGATTTGAAGGCTTGTAATAATTTTAACTCCATTATTCTAATATATCTGTATTTTCTAAGCTGATAACCAAGTTTATTTATTTCCTAAGATGATAATTAAGTTTATTTTATAGCTAAATGCGATCATATAAATTGTGATTGGCCGGGGCGAGCTCGCACCGAAATATGAAGCCGGTGGTTAGTTATGCTCCCGAGAAGCAATAAATTGGTAGGGATTCGAACTATAGACCGACCGGGCGGCAAAATTACGACCCCGGTCGGTGTATGGTTCGAATCCCTACCAATTTATTGAAGATTTACACAAGTATACAAGTAATGGTCGTGTAGATATTGAATACCCATTCAGAGGAGGTGTTTTCTAGGTCCTCTCCCATTTCGACACGCGGATTAGGGGTTTCCAAAGATCCCATACATACGGAATATGTCAATGTATAAATGTGACGTATTCTAGTCTTTTTACCACAAAATTGACGTGTACTGGTTAATTCTAGCTAAAAAATCTCCCAAATAACTGTTCAACATGTAAACATGTGGAATCGTCATGTAATATTAAATAAGGGCATAATAATTGACCCCTTTTGCGTCATTTGCCATCATTTAAAACTCTGTTGAATAAAAAAATAAATTGCAATGTAAACCAGGAAAATGGAAAAGCAAGCTATGCCCTGAAAATGGCATTTCGTACATTTAAAGAGTAATTCTCGAAGTTGCTAATTTATGATAATACTTGGATGTGACTGTACATAGTAAAAGCTGTTTGGATACAAGTGGAACCTCGATTGCAAGGTTCAGATAATTTTTAATCAAATTCTACGAAACAAACTGCTAAGAAATATAATTAAAACCGAACTATTTAAATGTTCATCATATTGTATTCATTCTTCAGGAATTTTTTGTCAAGGCTATATAATATAAATCTCAACGTGTTGGAATTTACATTTGAAGACCTATATGTGTGTTTACCAAGTTTGAAAAACTTAGGTGAGTGAAACGGGGGGATGGATGATCCAACCAACATCTCCGAAGAGCGAGATGACGATTGAACAAGATTCTCTATTAAAGCTCCAAAGCAACAACACCGTTTGGCGATCCATGACGGTGGATTGCACAAAATCGGCGCCAGTGCCAAATAGTCAACGAGAAGCCAAGTGGCCATTTAGAAACAAATTGTGGTCAATTACATTATCGCCACTCCTCAGCCAAGGAGTCCCCCCGCCCTAACACCGATTCAATGAATGCCTCATCCCCCCCTCCAACGTCCTTCACGGGAAGGGTAATAATTTATTACCGTCTCTCTCTGTATCAGTCTCCCTTTGTTTTTCGTCGAATATCAACGCAATACCAACAAGGTCGTTCGTTTCACGCAGAAAATGACGAGGATAATAAAAATCAAGACTTAAATTTTACAGGTCGTCACACACGCACACACTATATATATATATATATATATATATATATATATATATATATATATATATATATATATATATATATATATATATATATATATATATATATATATACACTAGCAGACATACCCGTCGTTGCCCGGATAAAATATGAGTTGGGAAATAAAGTAAGACTTTTTATGGAGTGCGCTGCCCTGTATAAAAAGTCTTGTGGCAAATAAATAGAGATGACTATTATTTGAAATTCTTATATTGTTGCACAAAAATATCTTTATTGTTGATTTATTATTATTCATAGATTGGAGACGGGGAGGAGATAATTTTTTCTCTTGTTTTGGATATCCTTTTGTAAGGAAAAAAGAGAGGGGAGGGGGAGGATATAGGGAAACGAGGCAGAGAGGGGGTAGGGATAAAGTGGGAAGGAGGGAGGGATAGAGGAGGTAGGGATTAAGGAGGCAGGAAGAGAGGGAGATGGAGAGATGGGCGAGGGGGTGAGGGGAAGGGAGAGATTTTTTTTAGGAGCCCATTTGGCGAATACCGACTTGGGTTTAAGTGGCCGTATTCACCAAGACAGCCTAGTACTAGGTTATATTAAAAACAAACAAATAACAAGTAAATAACAAGGATAAAAAATCCTAGACTAAAAACAAGAAGGAAGCGCGCTCCAGCGTCGGGGGTAGGCCCGCCTCCTCTAAAAAGTCGTAAAGTCCGCAAGTCGGTGTGTAGAACCCGTCCTGAGTACAAGGGACAATCGATAGTGACCCCGCTCGTCCTGGTACCGGGACAGGTAACGTGCGCGAAGATCACCCAGACTGGGACATTCAGCAAGAATGTGCCGAACAGTCTGGGGGATAACGGAGCCTTCACAGTAGGGCGCAGGCGAGCGCTCCACTTCGGAGACGAGAGAAAGCAACCGAAATGAACCCCATAGAACCCGGAAGAGAAACAACTGTGAGTGACAAAGAGAAACCGCAAAAACACCCAATAGAACCCGCAAGATAAACAACCGTGAATGACAAAGAGAAACCAGAATAAAAACAACCGTCATTGACAAAGAGAAACCGGAAAACCCCCCAATAAAAGCCGGAAGAGAAACAACCGTAATTGACCAATAGAAACAACCAAAAAATCGGGAGGGAAAGGTAGGCGTCGCAGGAGAGCGCACCATCAAATGCCATTGCATCGCGCGAGAGCTAAATTCGAAGACAGAGAGCGACCAGAAGCATTCGCGGCGCCATGGCACGTAACCTTAAGTTCCCCTCGGTCGTCTCCCATCTTCTTTGCGCTTTTACCTGCCAAGTAGTCGGTGTGAGGAAGAGAGGAACGCTAGTCTGGTCGCAAAGTCCTCGAGGATTTTTGGGCGCCATCATTTCCCGCAATTCCCACATATCCAGGAATCTACCAGGAGATTATCTCGACATTAGCACGGCTCACGCCAACCGGGGCGTCACGGATACAACGAATCAGAGGGTGTTGAATCAGCCACTTCCAGGCGACCCACTTTTAGTAACAAGTCCGGGCCGGGTGGAGCCGTGGGTGGCGGCAGAAGTGGACCATCTTAGTCTTGGCCAAGGAAAAACGAAAGCAAACCTGTGCGCATAACGAGATATGAGGCTCAATGCGTGTTGGAACCAACGCTCCAGAGTTGGCATCTGGGCCGCACCAAAAGAGATCGAAAGGTTGTCCACGGGGTGCGTAGCGAAAATATTTTCCGGCAGTACCGAAGTGATATCGTTGATGCTCCCCCGACCCGTTCACGGAATCGACGATCTCGTAGAAATTCAGATATAAAGATTGGGAGGCGTCCCCTCGCCCCCATCTTGTGGAGTCTCCATGAAACCGTAGCGCCATGCGGTATCATAGGCCTTCTCCAGATCGAAAAACACCGTGGCGTAGTGCTGTCTACGAAGGAAAGCCTCGCAGACGGCATTTTCCAGTCGGAGCAGAGCATCCGACGTGGAGTGGAACTTGCGGAAGTCGCACTGTGCGGAAGACAGATGGCCTCTACTCTCCAGAAAAAAGGCTAATCTAACATTTCCCAATTTCACCATCAACTTTCACACGCAGGAGGTTAGAGAGATTGGGCGGAAACCGGCCCGGGTAGAGTGATCTCTCTCCGGCTTGCGAAAAGCGAGCACAGTAGCGATTCGCCAGGAATTGGGAGGAGACCCTCCACCCAGATCCTGTTGAACAAATCTAACAGAAAGGCCATGCCTTGCTCACCCAGGTGTCGAAGCATGGCGCACGGGACATCGTCCGGGCCCAAGGGCGGTGTCCGCGCGCGGAGCGAGAGCGGAACGCAACTCATTCACAGCAAACCTGTTGTTAAAGGGTTCTCCGCCTCTCGAGGTAAAGTCCAGTCGGCGGCCTTCGACGACATCACGACGCGCATTGAATGCTGGCGGAGCAGCATCCCGGCTAGAGAATGCGGTCGCGTTCTCCTTGAAAACTCGTAGGGGGTGGGGGGGATGGCGAGAACTTGCCCCGAATCCTCCTGACTCGTTTCCACAACTCTGCAAGTGGGGTCTTCCAGCTGAGTGAAGACGCGTATGCTCGCCGGCAAAAGCGGCGAGCGTTCTTCGAGACCGTTAGACGACACTTCAGCGCAAAGATATAAAATTAAGGGTAATGGGAGCGGCATGTATAAATGTACAGCCATTTATTGAATACTGTTTTGTAGAGAAGTGTATTTAGAAAGAATAGCTGGTGTTTTGTCTGCCAAATTAATTAGACTTTCCTGAATTAAGCGACGTGAAGCATCGTTTTATGCACCAGCTTTCTGTCTAAGTTGAAAATGCATTACTCTTTTTGCCGCTTCTGTTGGATGTGGCACGTGATTATGATGTTTTATTCTCCCACACGCCTCCATCAATATGTATTCGTCCTTTACACTTATCGCCATGACTGTTTTCCATTAGTAAGGGTTCTATCCAAACGCTTAAAAGAATCCATTTATCCAGATTTGCCTATTACCTTTCTCTGATAAAATAACCACCATGGCACGGCACGGCACTCACACTTTCTATATTCACGGCAATGTGTAAACTGAAAGCTAAACTCATGCTTGCCTTCAAGGTTATCTTGTTTCGTATTCTGTTCTTTTGTCTGAAATGAACAACCAACGAAAATTTAAACTTCATATTTTCTTGTGACTGTGGCTGACTGCAGAGTCGCGGAATTGTCGGTGCTCCCTTCGAGACATACTCCGAGTCAAACTAAGCCACAGGCTCCACTCCTGGTGGTGCCCTACCGTCAATTCCTTTAGGTTTCAGCTTTGCAACTATACTCCCCCGGGACTTAGAAACTTTGGTTACCCGGGGGATACCTAAAATGGCCCCTAGCTCGACGAAATTCACCGAGCGTAACGCTTCTGTTTGAGGGCCGCCTCACACTCGGCTGACCACCACGGGAGCGCTCGGCGTGCAAAACGGCAAGACGTTCTAGGAATAGTAGTTAGACCCACGGCGATAAGGTTGCCGGTGAAGAACTCTACGGCTTCATCCACCGACCTAAACTCCTCGACTGAGATAGAGAAATCAGTTATTTCCTGAAATGCGGACCACCACGCCCGTTCCAAGCACTATCGGGCCCAGAAAATTATAGTGAATGGGAAAGTGATCAAATATCATGGAGATTATCGAATACCCACCCCACCCCAAATCAGGCTGTGCATCCGGAGACCAAAGGGATAACTAAAGGCAGGAAAATGAAGCGGCTCTCGGGCAGTGGTGCGTAAACTCTTCCACATTTCGGACCCACATCTCCAGCTCGTCGATCAAGTCGGCAAGGACCTGACCACTTGACTTGATCGTGTAGTCCCCACACAAGAGGTGTCTAACGAGTAGGGTGGGTAATCATCTATTGTTATCATATCTCGGCGTTAGGTGATCCCGGGGGTATAGTACACCCAGGTACCATATCTAGTGAACCGAACTCTGTCTAGGTCAGAACCGTTATTCCTAGTACCAAGTTCAGGTAGGCCCCATCAGAGTTCCCGTGAGTTTCCATAATTTGCACTCAGGCCGGGATAAACACGCAGAGCTCGACCGCGAGTAAGAAAGAGGACAGAGTTAGACTTACATTCTTTTGAGTCGAGCCAATACCTAAAAGTGCATTAACATACTACCACCCTGGCTCTGAGCTGCCCAAAACAAAAAGATTATAAACGAAACACTCCCCAACCGACAAAGTAAAGGGGTCACAAAGGACAATTTAGAGGCAATAAAAGAGGATAATCAAAACATGTAGCGAAAAGTCCATCCGAGGAAGGGTAAGAAAGAAAACGGCAACACAACCATCATTAAGAATGGCGCAGAGAAACTTGAAAATCCTTAGTTATAAAAACATCGATGGATGGACCTTCGAGAGAGCGCTGTAAAGGAACATCTTTAATAAGATCGATGCCGATATCATTCTCACTATCAATAGAAAACCAAATAAAAGTATTAAAGGAAAAATTACAAGCTGATTGGTCTAAATACGAGCGACTACTTCAAGAATACACCTCAATCAACCTCAAGGAAGCAGCGCTCGTAAAAAATAGATGAGGAAATAGGTCGGCTGAATGGTCAATTAATCAAAGCGGACGATGAAGGTACCCCCCAAATCGCAAACAGAAAAATATAATTGCATAAATGAACGGAATACATGAAAAGTTTGCAACGTGAACTGGAAGAAATATATCAAATACTCACTTTAGGCCTTCCCGACCTGTTATGCAACGTATCACAGAACTAGAGGAACTAAGGAACACGATACAAAAACAGCAATGGAAAAAATAGGGCCTAAATTGGGGGGAAAAATCAAAACTGAAAGAAAATGAGAATCAAAATGGCGAAATAAAAACAGAAGAAATCGACAGAGGAAATATTCAGAGAACACTGGGAGAATATATCCAATATCAGCCCAAATCGAACATCGGATAATTGAAGAGGTGAACGCACTAAATGCAATGGAGGGGAGCGCAACAAAGAAAGAAAAATTTAGAAAATCGAAAGCACACTCCAATCATGCCAAAGAGAAGGCACTAGGCACTCAAGCCTAGCAAAGCAAATTACACCAAAGCACCACAGTGCATTCTGGAGGGGATGCAGAACATCCTAGATGCATGCTTGAATAAGGGTTACTTTCCTTTATCGTTGTATAACGAAAATAATCTTTATAGCAAAACCAGGAAAACTTCCGACAAGTAAAGAGCGCCACGGGCCAATTTCCTTTCTGGAATTTCGTGCTAAGCTTTTCGACAAGATCCTAAATAATATACTCGAACACTTCGAGGATAACTCGTCATATAACCACCACAAATAGGGCTTCTGAAAGAAGCGAAGCGCGGAAATGGCAATAGGTACTATTACCGAAAAACGGAACTATGCGATATTGTATATCGAGATAAATCGAAGGCCTTTGATAAAGTATGGCAGTGGGGAATGCATTATAAACGTACATAAATGGGACTAAATAACAACCTCGGAAAAATCCTCTGTGACTTCTTGATCTTGATGGAAAAAGTTAAGAAATGTGTAGTAGATATGATAGAAGTGAAATAGTTTATTGGGTTTACCCTGGTGAAGCGGACATCACTTGCATTTTTCATTTAGGTTTTGCATAACTTTGCAAACCTAATATTTTCTTCTTATTTCACCTCTAACCCTCATGTTTTCTCCCTCAAACTTCACCACTTTCACGCAAATTCTTTCCATTTATCGTAGAGTGGAATAAGAGCAGAGATTTTGGCTTCTCGGCAGTTAGGAGCACCAGGGTCAACAAAAGTTCAAACCCAGCGCTGCGGCGTTTAAGGGCACGTAGTATATGAGCCAACTTTTAAGGAAGGCGGGTATATTTTTGATGGCTAGGTCACGCGAGCATCTCCACCTACATCTGTTAGTGCGGGCGTGAATCACGAGACAGAGCTATCAAGTCGCGGTCGCGTGTTCGTCTATTGGTACACAGACCTCCAACAGCGTGATCAAAAATAAGCCGATGTTCCTCCACCATGAAAATACAAAGCTCACGCGGATGCACACACATACACACACACGCAAGCACTCACACACATGTGATCTTTCTCCGAACCACGCGAATCTTTTGTCTCTTGCTTAAGAGAAATACGACTGTGTTTTTTTCGCGACATCCGAAATTAATCGACCCATTCTACGATATTTCAAATAAAATAAAGCGAGTTATTAACATCAAGGAGCGATACTTCTTGATAAGATAAAATTAGGCCTAGGCTGGATTCGTGCCAAGATCACACGGGTCTCGCGTATTAATTTTATGCTTCCCCATAAATAAGCATATAATTATGGTGATATGAAGCATTTGGGCGCAAAATATGATATAAAAAAATCGAATGCTTTATTTTTGTGGGGTTTTAGGACACGAATTTAAAACCCGTATCTTTCCTGAGAATTTAGTCGAGTTGAGCTTTCTTTCATTTATGGCAAGGGGGTTTCGGTGTAAACAGGGGCCAGAATGCTACAGATGGCATCCGAAGGATTCCGTGCCCGCCTGCTCTTCTAATTAAAGAGGTCGCTAGTCCGATACCCTCTGGAGTATCATTTATGGAGGTGTCTACAATTTCTTACTTTCCCGTATTAAGATTCATTTTGAATGGCATGAGAGCGCTTTAAATTTGGACCTCGCAGTGATTGATACCTTGGATTCCATCAAAAGTTGAACCAACGACAATCATCAAATTTCTGGACAAGCTTCGTCGACGGACGAGATTATTGATGCTTTAAAAACGGTTTATGGAGACAGTGGCCCTCGAAAGCCTACTGCTTATAAATGCGGATGAAGGACAAGAGGTTAAAGACGACATTCGCCTTGGCACACCGTCAACATCAGTAAGGGAAGAAAACATCAATCGTGCGCGGGCACTAATTGAAGAGGGACGTCAATTAACTGTGCAAATGATAGCAGGTACATTAAACATATCGACAGGTTCATTTTATTCCACCTTGACTGAAGTACTCAAGCTAAGTAAACTTTGTGCTCAATGGGGGGGCCCAAAATTGTTGCACGAAGATCAGTTGGAGAAGAGAGCTACTACTCTTTGACTGCAAATTTTGAACAAGTGGGAGGAAGATCCCGAGGATTTTTTTCGAAGAACTTTAATCGGAGATGAGACTTGGATTTACCAATAAGATCCGGAAGACAAAGATCAGTTTAAATAAAGTTACCAAGAGGTCGAAGAGGAGCCATCAGGCTGAATGATTAGGAAAAAAGGTAATGGCCACTGTTTTGGGAGATACCGAACGTGTGATACAGTAGACTTTCTCGAAGGGCGAAAAAACATTAATACTACCTATTACGGAAGTTTCTCTTGAGAAAACATCACAGAAGAGTCTTCTTTCATTAAAAAAAAACGCCCAAGCTCATTACACTTCTTTGACAAAGTCCAACTTTGCGACAATTTCGTTGGGAGTTGATCTCCCCTCCCTTCAGTCATGTCCTAACCCCATTCTTTCTTTCTTTTTTCCTAAACCTTAAAAAAGTATAAAGAACATTCGGGTTTTTTGTGTGTGTTGATGTTAAAAAAGTTATAACTTCTTTGAATTCTTAGAGTCCTCAGTTTTATCAAAATGGTTTAAATGGATCTCCGCTTGCAAAAATCTTTTGACCTCAATGGAGCTTATGTCGAAATATCATTATTTTTACTTCTTGTTTTAATTCGATTCCACTTTTCTACGAACATTTTGAACACTCCTCGTACAGTTGACATTCCAAGTTGATCGGTTAGTGCAAAAAAATCGAACAATATTCTGAATGAATTCAGTTTTTACTTTCTTTAACGTGTTAATAATATTATTACATAGCAGATTAGAGTGCAAGGAACAATAGGCTACTAGCGGCCATTCTCGGGTTTAAAGAACAAAGGAAAAGTGATGTTATATTTATTGAAAGATCTCCGTCAAATTGTTTAGTGTGAGAGAAACCTTTGCCATACAGAGATAGGGTGTTAGCAAATATTATAAAAGAATACACAAAGGAGAACAGAAGGAAAACCCTCGTATATCAAAATCTAAAACTATTTTCACTCGTTAGCTGGCAAAACATTTTTGGTGCATCGAAAAACATTTATAAAAAAGTTGGCCAACCCCTGCCAGAGAACTCTACTTCACATTCTTGCGAACTTTTCACGACAAGGACGAACTCATACATTCATAAGCAAACACGGTACAGTACTTTTCCTTACTCAACACATGAACCGCACCTTTTACTCTAGCATCAACATTCCTGCTCAATCAAACATAACTTCATACCACCACTTCACTCTAACATTCGTCAAAGTTAAGACAGACCGAACCTATTCTTTCGAAACATTGGCATCTTTCCCGAACATTTGCTGGCCACCCCCGCTCTCACATTCCGCACACCAAGACGATATCTCACTATCACACACTTTTTAACGCAGGGTAGGGTTCGGGGGAGACGACCCCTGACCCAACCCTGAATCATTTAACACAGACAATTATTATACACGAAAGGTCACCAAGCGAGCGACCACACCCATTTTACGTCTGAAATGCAATAACATTTGGCCATCTTCTACCATACAGACATAGTGATGATATATTTATTCCACTAGGGGTG
Source organism: Ceratothoa steindachneri (assembly GCA_963969495.1). Taxonomy (NCBI): domain Eukaryota; kingdom Metazoa; phylum Arthropoda; class Malacostraca; order Isopoda; family Cymothoidae; genus Ceratothoa; species Ceratothoa steindachneri. The sequence goes on along the minus strand of OZ018329.1, from coordinate 166,044,878 downwards.
TAATACATTAGTAAAGGTTTTACCAACGATCTGAACTCATATAAGATACCTTCTATTTCTGTTTAGGGGACCTAATGATTAACGTGGCATCCGAACCACAGATTGTCTACAGCATATGGCAGCCTTCGTAAAGCCGACCCCCAAATTGGGATTTCAATCAGCATATTCCACACCCGATGTCCACAAGGGGTTAACTCTGTCTAGTTGGCGAAGTCGAGATTACCGACCGGCCTAAGATATAGACCTCAGCCGGGGGTCACATAACTAAATAAGCATCACTGCGGCAACACTCAATCTTTTAGCTCATTTCTATGGAGGTACACAAACACACAAATGTGTTTACATAAAGTAAAGAAACACGGCAAAACAGATTTTACCATAAGTCCCTCGAAGGAGGCTCGCCTCCTTCCAGACACAGAACCCGCATCCCGGCGGGCAGGAACCTGCGTCCATGACCCAACAGATGATAGCGGCCACGCCGTCTTGGTACAGTAAGCGAAGCTCTGCCAGACTAGAGCCATCAACCCTAACTGGCAAACAATCAGGGGGCACCAACAGAAGGATTCCAGGTAGCGCTCCTCCGAATAGCGCTGCGTCTCGGGGATCAACGGATCGAGAAGCGACACAATTCGATCTCAAGCTGTCCAGGCATTGTGGAACTGAGTCCCCCCGGAATAATAATAGACGCATTCCCTAGGATCTTCATATTTCCGGGGGTTCTAATATTTATTATCAACAACTATAATCACTATAAAATGCATCTTCCCCTTTTTTAATGCAAATGCTGAGGAATGGCAATAGAGCGGATGTACGGGGTTTGGCTGGTATTGCTTTTATAAAACTCCTGCAGTGTCGACAGGTTTTCTTTCGAGAAATTGAAAACCATTTTAATATTGGGGACCAATTGGGGACCGATACCTATTATAAAATTGGGGACAAATACTTATTACCGTTTATATGCGATTAATATCCCACAGCAAATGTATTTAAGGCTCAATAATTTTAACTGAAGGCCGAGAGACAACAAAAAAAATGGCGATTTATAATCTGAATATAAATTATCGAGAGGAGGAGACAATGGTATGAAGGGACCCGAAACGTATCATTTTGGTATGATTTTAAGGAATTTGAAAAATAAAATTAAAAATCGATCAAATTCAAACGCCGAAGTTCACCGTAAATTATATAAGTGATTTATAATCATTTTTCTTCAATCTAACATTAAAATTTAGTAACTTGAGTCTCCAGTCATGAGTCATATTTGTTTACATACTTTGGCTTTAATACACCTACACACACTCGTATAGCTCTAAACACTTGCTTTACATCCTTTTTAGCTACTTAAGAGCAACATTTAAGCTTTGGTTTAGATTTGATCGAAATAGACATAAAGGTCAGTACGACAATCGGTGATAATCCTGAGGGCAGCAGGGAACGGTCCTCATTGGGGGAATGTGTCAGGAAGTATATGTTTTTTTGACACCAAAACAGCGTTCAGGTGAAACCTTCGTCACCCCGTGGCAGAGGGACCTGTTCTGCGTCAGAGGTATGTGGATATAGATACCCATCGGCAGGGAACGGTGTGCGTGCGTGTGTGTGTGTGTGTGTGTGTGTGTTGTGCTGCGAAGACGGAAGAGGAAAGAAAGCAGTTTTGTGTCTGTGATGAGAAGTGTAAGATCTACCCACCCGAATACAGGGCCGAGCACAGCGCCTCCACCCGGCGTGCACTTAAGTCCCTCGATACTATTGTTAGTGGGGGCATGGAGCCCCATCCTCAATGACCCTACAAAACTCTATTGTGCCCTAAAGACAATCCTGTTGTTTACACCCCTGCCATTATATCCAATACCCATCCACACCACCCTCATAAAAACATGCACATAACTCCCAACAATGCGCAGCAAGATCTCCAAGGAATCCCATCTCCCTCTAACCACGACACAAGCAAATACAGCAAGCCATCAAGCGCGGATCCGGGGGGTGGAGGGCTAGGGGGCTGAACCCTCCCCCAAGTCACAGACCCATTTATGTTTATATTTCTTTTTTTAAGTCATACTTGTATTTTGCTATTTAGAAAGTTATGTAATAATATAGAATATACTTAAAAACTGTTTAAAACCGTTGCGATCGAATGTATCTTATATGATACATGTCAAAATGAAGGTAAATCTCAAAATAAGGATTAAATTCAGTATTATACCTTAACTAACCTCCAAAAACTATAATTCATAATTTTCTGACGTGTGGAAAAAAATTCTGATGTGAGAGTATTCGTGCTCACTTCTTTATGAGAGGCTGTTATTTATGATCAATACTGTTTATTATAACCCTTATTATTGCCCTTTTCTCAGACTACTCAGAGGGGGGAATTCAGGTTATCGCCCCCCCCCCTCCAATTTTTATCCTGGATTCACCACTGCAAGGCATCCAATCTCCTGGTCTAAACCACTACCTGACTGCCGGTGCACCGACCCAGAAGAAACCCTACTCGCACGTTAATCACGGGTCACCAAGACAAGAGTTTCGATGCGGTCATCACCCAAAATGATATCAGGAAATCGTCGTATCTAATTGTCGCTGTAATCACCCCAACATGAGACTTACCTATAATCCGTCCCCTCTAAAAATTGGTCAATTTCCTTCCCAATTTTGGCCCCGAGGCAATTCCTATGTAGAATGGTTATAGAGGGCGATCAAAAAAGTCATTCCACATTATGGAAATTAAGGTTAAGATAAAACCTCGTCTAATTTAGATAATTATTTTTTTTAGGAAGTAATGGTATGAGGTGTAAAGAAGTAGGTGAAAAATAGAATCATTTTATCATTATTCAAGGATAAGAATGCTCTGACGACCGCCAAATGATGGCCTTACGAACGCTTTCCAAGGGGGTTTGCCTCCCATGCGAGTGTAACGAGTCGGTGGAGGAATGTGCGTGGGGGAGGGGGTATTAGGGGCAAAACCAATCTTCCCATAAATCGTGCCCCCAACACTAAAGGACCCCTCAAGTTCTGGTATCTTGCAATCTGCTTGAGTTGTACATATAAAGGTTCCAAAGCTCTTTTTCTGACAGGGCATGTGGTCAGTACGGTCCTTAAAGAGGGAGAGACGAGAGAGTCAGACATTCCCTATTTACAATGGGCCTAGGATGACCCGCCGCTCCACCAGGTACCAGGTATACGCGGGTATCGCCCTGCAGTGGACTAGAATCAGCGTGCGAGTGTACAAGTACGGTATTTTCGACTGTACGTAATGTATGACACTGAACTTTATTACCGCGGAGAGACTTTTTGATCATCTTGTAACTAGAAGCTGTCTATTGGAGACAGTCACTCGTTGGTTGGGTAAAGTGCGTACTCAAGGCGTGGTCGAGGCGGTGGTTACTCATTGCTATGGCAACCGCAAGTCGAGGTTCGTCCTTTAAATCACCAGTACATCGGGTCTCCAGAATTGGCGAAGGGCGTTATTTTGCACTACTGTTCAGTTCAGGATCGGGAGTATTGCCATTCGCAGCAACAGTTACTCCCTTTGCCGCCATCTTCTTCTCTTAATCATTTTGTCTTATTTTAGTTGTTCTATCTTTCCACTTTCTGTACATTATTTCTTTTGTTTTCAATTTTATCTTCTTGAAAGAGCCATTATCCAAGAACTGTATCCTAATCACATCGTTTCCATACTTCTAACTCACAATATTTATAAAACATTCAATGAGATCAAATCAGGCAAAATGGACGACAAGATTAAATTAATATTCCGATCCCTTTTCCTCAAAATGAGGTTGAACGGAGATGGAGGGAGACCAAATTGGCGACCCGAGCTTACGAGCTTTGGGGAAGAAAAGAAAGAGGCTTCGGAGAAAAATGAGCGCTGCGATTTATAGAGGTGGTCCCGTTGAGGAAAGAGGGGTTAATCCCCCACCAAAACATGAGGATAAAGGGGGAAAAAATAGTTCGTTGACCTACTTCCGACTTCCCGGGGGGGTGAATTCCCACCGAAACGTCGCAATTTCAACCAAACAACAGTTTCTTTTCACTCGTCCAGTTTTTATTACCCACCCGTTTCTCTCCTCCTTATCCAAGCTGACTGCCATCGTCGGTTACAAGTTACATTTCCTGAAAACAAAAAACCCCTCCCAGCTGCCTCATCAAAACAATTGAGCCCAACTTAACAAAGAGCGTAAATATTTACATCGTCATTTACAACACGGCGACCGAATCTTTCTTCTTCTCTTCGCGCGACGAGATAATCACCAGAAATCTTCGCTCACGCGGCTTCTAGTCCGCTCAACGATAAGAAAGTGGGGGGGGGGCACAAGGGGAGTGGGGAGGTATATCCACTAGCCCCCACCCACGTAAAGGATGGCACCACTTCAGTGGACGGGGATACGCGGCCAGGTCACACTCACGAATAGCACCGCCGCCCCGATTCACGACCCCCTTTGAATAAATACCACTCGGGTGGCGAATGATTGTCTAGTTGGAGGGGGGGAAAGGGGCGCCAGTATAGCGATATGAGGGCACGGAGCAACACAGCCTCTCACCGAGACAGTCAACCGGCCACTGACGGAGAAGCGCCGTACGGAGTGTCAATCCTAAGCACTGGTTTGGGCGAGAAGCAAAGGCTCGCCACCAAAACCTCTCTCGCACAAGTCAGAAAGCAATACCGCTTACAAGTCTATCTTGATGTACGTAATAGGCACAAATGTGAGCCGAGAATGGATGATTTATGTTCGTTGCCTGCATACGGGAGAAGCAAGTACGAATCTTTCCGCCCCGACCTTCGCAGTGACAACCCTTCTCCTTCTAAAAATCATTGAGAGGCTATTCAAGAGTCTATTGGCACAAGTCCCGCTTCGTAAATCAACCTTTCTTAAAAGCATAAATGAACGCGAAAATTTTATACATAATAGACATTGTCAAGAGGGAAGATGAGGGGGGAGGGGGTTCTGGCACAAGTTGCCTAGCAACCATTCTTACTCCCCCACTCCCTAATTAAATTCAACAATTAAATGACATTAAGTTAAGAAAAAAAAAGTCTTGGCACAAAAGGTTCACTATCGGGAATAGAAATCTCTCGCCTCCCAAGGGAATTGTGCCACCGGTTCGATGACGAGGAAATCGCGCACGAATGATGTAGGGCAGAGAGAAAGGAGGGCAAACAAGACTAAGGGAGACTTTGCAATCATCCAACCGCTTTGGCACTCGGTAATCCCACCGCGCCTCAAAAGACCCAGGGAATTCTACGTCTGGACAAGGGTGAGAAAAAAAAAAGAGTTATAGAGTGGTCAGGTCATTCCCAAGTGAATATCACATGACCACCCGACCTGGATGCAATCATTGAGTTTTTACCACCCTATTTGGATGTATCCCACATGAATTTAAGTTCCAATTGAACTTCCACTTCATAGCTGTTGCATGGACCGCTAGCATACAGGGGTGCTATATGATTCCCAGAGCATGCAACAGCCTCCTCCCCGCCCCATCTCTAACCTCCTCACCTCGGGACAGCCTCACTTAATTGTGGTAACACCTTGAATGAATGAATAGTGCCGAAAATAAATGCTGCAAAGCCCAAACGGACTAGCCTGAAGCCAAATTCAAGGACGGGTAATTTGCATGAAAAGTCTCAATAAAAATATAGACATCTGGAGAATATACAAAAATATAGCTATGAAATTAAAATCAATAGAATGGAAGTACAGGAATTTAAAACCACCAAAGGGTGTAAAAGGATATAAAAAATAAACTATTGAGGACTCGATAAAGGATAAAAACATAGACTATAGATGGATCAACAATAGATACGAGAACAGAGCATATAAAATCATGAAACAATATATTAAATTTTGACTAAAAGATTAGATTCTTCTAAAAATTCTATTCACACTAAAAGAGACACGAGTCTCAGACAAGATGCCCCGCAGAACCTGCTGGGGGGGCCATCTGCCCAGTAATGAAAGGAAAGACCATCCTCCTAAGATTTCTCAAAAGGGGACACTCGGCAAAGATGTGAAGGATGGACAGCTGCACCCTGCACAGGATGCACAAAGGTGGGGGTAACACGTAAAAGGGGGCCTACAACGCAGCCTGTAGAATCAAAGTTTTCTCCCTAAATCTCCCAAGCGGTCGTGGGGAGGGGGGCAGAGGTTATGTGCTCCAAGGGAGCTTTGAACAACAGCAACAGCGTCTGGACTTAACCCGGGGGATTCTAAGTCTGGACTTAAATGCTCTGATATCCGTCGGTCCGTAGTTGGCATTTCGTGAGAGCTTGCGCCGTCGCACAAACAGTCCTGGACATTCTATCACCTTTGCTCCATCCACCATTTTTATTACCCTTTCAAATCATGATGATTGCTCTCGTTCACTACTACACGCTACCCTGGAGCCTGCGCCACCAAATGGTGAGTACCTGGGCGATTTTAAAACACACGCCCATAAGGCAGGAAGGCGTGGCAACAATCTACGGACAAACCCGCCCACATTTCAGTACAACGGTTCTCCTTTTAACCGGCCCACCCAACATGACCTTCGTGCATGGCCAGAGAAGAAGGATCGTGACAAGAATAATGATTTTTATTATCATTTATCAGAATTTGTTGGGGACTTTTTTATAAAGAAAACAACTCACCAATGGGGGGAAGGGTGTCATGTTTAAAAATAAATCGAAAACCGATGAGAGAATCACCCTGGAAAGGTAGCATACACAAGTAAATGGATAATAGAGGATAAGGAAAGTTAGAACGAGCGTCTTCAAACCGAATGGCAAAAGGGATACTTTCAAAACTCCAAAAAAAAGGTTGTAAAAAACAAATAGTTCAAAATATATCTGAAGACGCCGGATTGTAGAATATTAAGCTGATAAAGAAGTATCACAAATACATTCGTATCCAAACCCATTTAAGAATATAATGGCATCCTTTAGGCCAAGCTAATCCAAAGAAAATGACGACTAAAATACCTATTGTAAGAAAGGGAAGATTCCCCTCTCCGAAATCGGGCAGGGGTGGTGATGAATTTACGCACAAGTTGGTTCGTCTCCGCTCCTTAATCCATTTCTTATTGCACTCGTCTGTTAATATCATGAACCTGGCTGTAATCCTTGTTTGGATTATTATATAGGGTCATTTCATAAGTAATGCGGCATTTTTTTTACGTTTATAATAATTTATAGATATAAATAATCGAAAGCAGGTTTGGTTTTATAGTGGCCTAGTCTACTAAACTCGAAGCGGAAGTCGCTGTATTTCTTAGCTTAACTCAAGGCTTACCGACATACCTCACTCGTCACTCACTATTAGTTTTGTTATTATTATTAATTTAATGTGCCTTATCATTAAAAGAATTTTATTGAAGTGTAAAGACAACGTTAAGTTAACCGCAGAACGTTTGTGTCTGGGAAGTAACAATTAATGAGAGCCAGTGCTAAAGATGGTTTCAGAATTTTCGCTCGGGAAAGTCTGAAAGATGAACCCCGTTCATGACAACCAGTGGAATTTGATCAAGATCTTTTAAAAATAACAATGGAAGACAATTTGATTGCAACTGTTGTACAATTGGCTGAACTGCTACATTCAACTCATTCCACTGTGCATCGAAATTTAAAGGAATTTAGCAAGGAGTTAATGCATATTTCACAACCTGTCTGAGGTACACTTGCAATAAAGTATCAACCATACATAATATAAACAACTCCCCATCACAATACCTCCCCAAAGGATGTTAGGCTACATAAAGCGCCAGTTTGGATACCGTAACAGGGGATAGTACTTTGTCTGTACAACTCCTTCGTTCGGCCGCACCTGGAGTATGCCGTACAATTTTGGAGTCCTTCATTCCGAAAAGACATGCGAGATTGGAACGCGTGCAAGCCAGGGCAACCAAACTGATCAGACATAAAAGTTATGAAGATAGATTAAGGGAATTAGATATGTTCTCGCTGGTGACCCGGAGACTACGTGGTCAGCTTATCGAAGTATTCAAAATACTTCGAGGCTTCGACAGACTGGACTACGAGGATATTTTCCAGCTCAGCGAGGGAAGAACAAGAAATCACGGCTTTAAACTTGAACTGAACCGATACCACCGTGATCTGTTTGGGAAATTCTTCACTTACAGTATGTGCGGTCGTTGAAACGCACTTCCGACGGAAGTTGTCAACAGTGGATCGGTTGACCAGTTCAAGTTAAGATTAGATAAAGTCTTGCGAAATCGCCGTTAAAATCCTCGCGAGTGATCTTCGAGGTTGCCAACGGACACCTTCGAAGATTGCGCCGAAAGTACCCTCATTGTATGGACTGTAAGGTCTTCTAGGGTACTTATTTTCCTTGTAGCTCCTGGGAACATTTGTTTAATCTCTCCTTTTTCTATTAAAAATCGAACCATTTTGAGTAGGATTGTTACAGGAGAAGAAAAGTGGCTTAGCTAGGATAATATTCAACGTTCTAGACCATGGATTAATCCTGGGACTGAGGAACTACCCAAGCCGAAACAGTGGCGTCATCTAGGGAAGGATTCTCTTGAGTTTGGTGGTATATAAATAGTGTCATTCATTTTCAACTTCTTAACCCAAATCAGACTATGACCAAAGCGGTTTAATGTGCTAAAGTTGGAGCAGCATTCAAAGAAAAATGGCCAGCACTAATCAAGAAGAGTGCTCTTTCAACAAGACAGCTCGATATATTATAGCAAGGGATACCATACATAATATAAACAACTCCCCATCACAATACCTCCCCCTCCCCTCTATCAGAGTACTGCAATCATTTTAGGAGTTTAGCGAATCACCTGAAGAGAATGAGGATAGCTACAAAGTCAAAACAACCTTAAAAACTTTTTAAAATACAAACGATTTTTACAAAATAGAAAATAGAGAGTATTAGTAGAAACTGATGGAATTTGAATTACCTATTACACTAATAATCAAATACTTAAATATAAATAACCTCAAAGGGTTGTCAGACTTTCTATCCATTAAAATAATGCTAAACATGAAAAAACCGCCATATTATTGATGGGGCGACCTACTCGAGGTGAATGATTGGGCGATTAATTATCTCTAAAGCTCTCATTATTTTTGTTCTTTCACGAATACACCTCACGATTGTACTCTACATCAAATACGGTACTCACGTGTCTTGTAGGCTTCCGTAACGACCTGAGTGTCAAGCGCGTGATTGACTTGGTAGAGAGAGCGACCGAGCAACTCATCGGGTCGATAACCGCAGAATTCGAGAATGCTGTCAACGTAGATAACGATAAATTACAACTCTAAAACTAACGCGAGAACCATAGCCGCTACTCATCCGAGGTGAAGTTGAAGATAAGCTGCTCGGCCGCTAATTTATATTTATAGATTATTCGTATATGCATTTGGTTATTCGTATATGTGTTTCGTTACTGGAAGCCGGTTTCGAGCCGGGCTATGAGTTACTACTATATGGGAGGGCTACGCCCCCCATACCCACCCCCACTCGCCCTGAGGAACAAGTAGCCGAGCAGCTAATCTTCAACTTTACCCTCAGCCGACACCTTGGCACTTCTCCATGTACTCCTGTTTTTGCGTTCTAGGCCTACATCATCGAGGTTATTAATGAAACCAGTTCGTATGAAGGCAAATGTTCGCACCACGTTAAACTTTGAGGTCTCCACTTAGGTGCGGACTGGTCGTGGGCTTTGAAACAGTGATATAAATAAACACCAAAAGATTACACAGGTCTGCGTTCACTCAAACGAGACGGAAGATAAATGCGAGGAAGAAGATAGGCGCATAGCGAGCTACCTCGTAGAACATTAGGGAATAGGAGTAGCCAAGCATTGGTCGTCTCAAGCTAATGTACTGGGTGGAATGCCAAGGTCAAGTGACATTCATCTAGTCTAGGAAGTAAATATTTTATGTTTTATGTCCCACAAGATGTAAATAAAGAATTAATGACATATTATCCAACATCATAGAATGACAATTGTAAAAAAATATATATATTTAGCACTAGAATTCATTGAGAAATGAGAATTACTTATCGAGGAGAGAACAATTTGGGCTTTAAATGTGAAAAGTTCTTCATTACTTTGATATGGGGACTTTTAGGAAGATACGAAAATCGACTCAATCTACCGACAAACAAAGGATTTCAACTAATTATATTAATCACATAGGCAAAAATGGATTAAACGCTACATATTTGGCGTTATGAAAATAGTGATTGGCTCGTTTCATACACCATCAGCGGCTAGATTATGCAACTAGGCTCAAGTTCACTGCTAGATGGTTTGGCAGATTCGCTTTAAAGGCTATGTCGAAGATTCTGGGGAGCCATCTTGAGGGAGCTGTCGACTAAGGATCGTCTGACACTCAGAGGGGATAGAAAGCCGGAGAGATAAAGAGGAGATGAAAAGGTGCGGCTCTATCATCAGCAAACTAAAGATTAATTACCTGACTTTGGGGCGAGTAGGGCCTATTGAACCGCGGGGAGCTGAGGGGCGAGGGGGGGTTATTTTATTCTTTACCCCTTCTGGCTCATTTTTCATAAACTCACTTGAATACTCGTCTGGAGGGGGGGGGGGATTCAACCGAGTTCGCGTTCCCCATTTCGAAATTGAAAACACCGCACCACCTTTCGGGTGGCCCCAGCTGGATAAAAGCAAGGGAGTAGGGGGCTCACTCACCTACACAGACGAGCCAAATGGGAAAAACCACTTAAGAGTAAGGATCACAACGAAAACAAGTACGTGAAAACACAAACGGTGGGGGGGGGTACTAGAGGGAAAAAAACAATCTTTTACAACATATTTTAAGATTTTGTTCATAATGTGTACGCCAACCTGGGGTGCAACCATCAACTCTTTTGGACTAGTTGCTCTTACCATCGCTCAAGGATAACAAATTGACTATTCCTTAAGCCAGTGGTTTTCAACCGGGGTGCCGCGGGAACGACAAAAAGAAAATTGCCTAAATTGCCCCAAAATATGTAATTCAAAGACCGATAAAAAATCTACCGACACTTGAAAGTATTTTGAAACTCTTCTCTACATCGTGCAACATGAAAACAACGAAAAGAGAAAGATTGGAGAGAGTGAAGGCAGAAATGAGAGTTGCCTTCTCAACTCTATGTCCCAATATTAAAGAATTATGTTATAATCATCACGCTCAAATTTTCCATTAAACTTTTAAAGGCAAGATTTATTTATTTCCAAATTTTTATGTCTAATTTCGATTAAATTAGGTTAAATGTCAATCGTGATTAATTTTGAATTGCTTTCCACGTAATTAAGTATTTATACGTAAATTATATCATAGTGAGGTGCCACAGCTGTTTCTAAATGGCAATTACGGTGCCGCGGCTGCTTCTAGATAGCAATTAGGGTGCCACTATCATAAAAAGGTTGAAAACCATTGCCTTAAGGGAATAAGAGATCGATTGTACATCGTAAGAGACAGCTGGGCCAAAGTGCATTGAGAGGAACCAGGGCCAAAGTTCATTGAGCGGCAGCTGGGCCAAAGTGCATTGAGAGGAACCAGGGCCAAAGTTCATTGAGCGGCAGCTGGGCCAAAGTGCATTGAGAGGAACCAGGGCCAAAGTTCATTGAGCGGCAGCTGGGCCAAAGTGCATTGAGAGGCAGCAGGGCCAAAGTGCATTGAGAGGCAGCTGGGCCAAAGTGCATTGAGAGGCAGCAGGACCAAAGTGCATTGAGCGGCAGCTGGGCCAAGGTCTAAAAAAGACACATCGACAAAAGATCGCCACACGAGCGTCGGCGGCTCCTCGTAGGCCACTCGGGGCCGAACGCCCAACCCACCTTTAAAGGGATCCTTTCAGAACACGGCACCGCCCTGCGTCACGATTAAGCCTTATCTGTCTTTGGGCCTCCGCCTCTTACCCTCTTCATACTTATACTCACTTTATGTAGGGGCGCGCCTTTATAAAAGGCCCACTCTTCCATCAATGAATTCCAGCCCTCCCCCTTTATGATTCCTGCCTGCATGGTCACCAAGTAAACTCGTTGGTTTTCATCTTTATATCCGGTCTATCCTCCACTCTTTCCCAGTTATTATACTGAATGGCAGTCTGTCGTTATCCTTCATCTTCGCCCTTATAAACGAGGCAAAGCTGGATCGGCGAGGCACTTTTGAGGCAAAGCTGGATCGGCGGGCCCCTTTTGAGGTAAAACTTGATCGGCGGGCCCCTTTTGAGGTAAAGCTTGATAGGCGAGCAGCTTTTGAGGTACAGCCTGATCGGCGATCCCCTTTTAAGGCTAAGCTTGGCTATGTTTGTGCTATCATCAAGACCCACTCCTTATTGGAGACCAAGGAGACGAACGGCAGTGACACGTCACGCCTCGCCATCAACCCCGTTTGACAATGGAAACACACTAGATTGAACAAGACCCCAACATCAAATATACAGTGTTTGTCCTGGGTATTGACAATTTTATGATACCTAAAGGGGACTACAGCCACGAGATAGAAAGAGAATGAGAAAGGGAGACATAAAAAAAAACAAATAAGAAAAGGTTGTCACAGTAAAAATAAAATGGTAGGTAGCAAAGAAGACACACCGGGTCCCCATCGCCCGAAACCAAAACCTGAAATAACAAGGATGACCAGAGCAACCCGGGAATCTGTAGTGGTTATGAAACTAACATCGCATTCACAAAGTCCAAACCAAACATACACAGAAAAGAAATAGCGTAAAAGGAAGACAAACAAAACAATAAAACACGAGAAGAACTAAAAAAAAAGAAGCCATTGACGTACTTCTCGTCCACATAGGTAAATTTCATATCGAGCGAATGTTTACTGACGAAGGTCTGCTTGTCCAGGGGAACTTCGATGTTTGAAGGGTGGGGTACGGGCACCCCAAGGCTCACGATCCATGAACCCCCTCCTCGGGAGGGGGTTCCTTCACCCTCCCAGTTGAGTGTGTTGGGCTCGACGGGGCTCCCAGCTGCTTTCAACATCTGTCCGGTCACTTGTACCACCTGAAATACACCAAATGAGACAAGAGAGAATCAGTCACCACCTCAGCTCTTAGCCACCCAATTTTTGGAGTCCTTCGAATAATCGTCCTTATGAAATTGTGCTCCCTAAACCCTAGTAAAAGCTTAAGAACTAGTAACAGGTCGAGCGGATTTTTTTAATAATTTTAAGAGCCCATCTGGTGACTGCCTACTAGTGCAAAGGTCGCCGCAATTAATGGAAAGCCTAATACTAGGCTATATTAAAAAACAAGAAAACAAATAACAAAGAGAAAATAACAAGTGCTAAGAAACAAGCTAAAACAACACAAAATAAAAAACAAAAGTTAAAAAGCAACAAGAAGGAAGAGCGCTCCGGCGTCGGGGGTAGGTTAAAAAAATGAGAGGCCTACCTAGTCTCTCGAGGGCGCGTCTTTTAACGATGAAAATTGCCTCTGTGACCTGATTTGTGGAGGCTTACACCTCCTAACCCTACCAAGAGTAAATTAGGCTAGATTAAAAAAAAAAACAAGTAAAAAAATGTAAATAACAAGGATAAAAAAAAGGAACAAAGGCTAGGAAAAAAGATAAAAAACAAGAAATTAAAACAATAAGCAAAACCATCAACAAGAAGGAAGCGCGCTCCGCGTCGGGAGTAAGCCCGCCTCCTCCCCGCGCAGGAACATACGACCTACAACAAAGATACAAAGTGGAGGGGGCCGGCCCCCTCCGCAAGTCTGTGTGCACGAACCAGTCCCGAGTACAAGGTAGGTTGAGTGGAACGATATTGCAGGAAGTTAGGGCCAACAAACTTAGATCAATTCAATATCGTCTGATTCAGTTCATATTTGGCCTCTTGAAATCACAACCCAAAACAGATTTTTACCCCATTCAAGCAAGTGTTGTTAACCTTTCCACCGTTCACATAATTTACCATTTTTTAAAAGAAAATTCTTCGATCTAGTTTAAAGTTACAGACAGTTCGCATCCATTAGTTCTTTTTTTTTTGGGGGGGGGGGCGGGTTACAGGACAAGGAATTTTCCATCCTATCACCGTTAAAGCGATTCATGATGATAAAATAAAGAAGAAAATTTACCGTCGTTCTCAATCGTCTTGCTTCCAGAGTTTGCCTTTTTTTTAAAGCTCATTTGACGACTGCCTAGTAAGGCAAATGTAGCCGTAATCACGTTACATCTTGAATACTAGGCTGGATCAAAAAACAAACAAAAACATGCAAAAAAAACAAAATACAAAAACAAAACAACAGAAGCAATAGCGCAAGAAGAAGAAAGAGGAAGCACGCTCCGGGAGGAGCGTGCGACCTACATCAGAGAGTCAAATAAAAAGGAAGAGGCCAGTCCCCTCTAAAAGGTCAGATAGTTCACAGGTGTATACGAACCCGTCGCGAGGTCAAGGGATAAGGGGAGAGGGGGGGGGGGTGAGAGAATTTGCAGATTGGTAAATAGGGCAAGTTGTGGGAGAGCCGGTGGTTGGATCCTCGCCCACGAATATTACTGAGTTGTGCCATAATCTGAGAGGAACTGGGTATTAGGTAATGTTGGCATACTAAAATTAGGGAAAAAATATCTGGTAACCTCTGTACGGAAGATAAAATTCAGTGACCGTGGTCGCAGAGCAATACAACGTATTGTGTCGATAAAGCTGCAGACGTAAGAGTAATAGGAGCTAAACCACCACAACCATACAACTGGATACCACGAAAAGGCTGCAATTTCCAAACCTCTCCTTTCTGATATCAACATTAAAAAGCCAGGGGGGGGAAAAAATGGTGAATTGCTAACCAGAACTGGTAAATGGGCCAATGAATGGATTAATGTCATTTTGTCTCGGATCGCTCTTCAAGCTTTTCCCAACCTCATGAGGTGTTTAGTGTTTACCTATGGAGGCAGTCGTCTGTAAACAGGACTCACCAATTCTACGTTACACACATGTAGGTAGCACCGGTTTCGGAACAAACGAAACAACGTTAATTACATTTCTTTGTTTCCCATCTTTAAGTCAAGTTTAGATCAACTTTAGTAACTCCCTTCAGATGCCTGACACACCAACTTTCTTCAGCAATCGTTTACAGGGTGGCCACAAAATCCCTGGACAATATAGCTTATATGTTTGCACAGAGATACAAGTTTTGTGGCCAGCTATTAGTGTGAAACTTGAGCAAAAGCTTCTTCAGCCGTACTATTTTTCCCAATAACTGGCACTTACCTCAATATCATAGGATAAAAAAACGAGGATACGTCAAATATGGAGAAGGGGATAACCCTTAGAAAAGATTCCCTACAGGTAGGTCTAAACCGACATGGACGATCTACAGCACTCATGGGGTTATACAAAAAGATGAGGGGGTGGGGAGGGCTCTCAACCAAGGATCCGTGTATTTTACGGATGGATGCAGACATTTTTTCTTCAACTTCTACGCCTCGTATTCTCCCATCAAATATGCATTAACCCACCCCCTTTATAAATTATCCATGTAAAATGAATTAATCCGTTTTCTCGATCCTATTCCTGCAAATTATTTTTCAGAAAATAGGATTCGTGAAACACTACACGTGTTTGTGGACTGTCGCCAATCGGATTCCATAAATTTTCCAATCGCAGAACGTCAGTTTGATTTGTCTCTAAATGCCCGCTACAGATCGATATCCTTTGATTTGTGTAAAATTGGCAGGTAGAGATCGATATCCTTTCTTGAACAGTGACATGATATTCACTATTCTATAATTGGATAAAATTCTTCCGTCGATGGATTCCTTAAATAATGAACTAGGCAGTTTTGCGACTTATTCCAGTTCTTTAAAATGACAACTTAGATATTCTTGGTGGTTTCCCGGTTAAAGGAAAGGTTTCGCTAACTTCAAAAATGGGCATTTTTAGTCGCGTGCACGCGAATCAGTAAGGTTGGCGGTCGGCTGGCAACCATTTTACTTTTCAATGAGTTTTGGGGGCAACAACATTGTAACTATTGTTGTTTTGCATTATCTTTCGAATCATATAATTGCCAAGGTCTTCCTAAGGTTAGTCCTGGAATTATTGAAAATTTTGAAAGTCGTAAGGTCATGTAAGAATTGAGAGCACGCGACTTAAGTCTGTCGACCTTGTTTCTCGACTGGGGCAAAGAAACACCATAAAAAACACCGACTATATAAAAAGGTAGATAGAGCGAGGACCAAAAGTAGAGAGTGGAGATGGACACCGAGGGAATATCGCTCTGCCAAAGATCGGGTTTTGTCTGTCTGCGCTCCGCTACCTATTGCTCGCCTTCTCCGCGCTTCTTAACGCGGTCATAAGAGACAATTTTTTTTTGTTTTCATTTTAAGAGCCCCTCTAGCGACTGCCTATTAGGGCAAAAGTCACCCTACTCAAGCTACAGTCTAATACCAGACTAGATTAAAAAAAACCAACAAATAATATATAAATAACAAAGATAAAAAACAGAACAAAGGTTAAGACACAAGCTAAAAAAACAAAACAAGATTAGCAAAGAGGAAACTTTTTTTTTTTTCTTTTTTTTTAAGAGCTCATCTGGCGACTGCCTACTTGGGCATTAGTCGCCGTATTAAAACTGGCCTAGTTCTAGGCTACTTTAAAATAAAATTAAAGAGAAAAAAAATACAACACCCCAAAAGGGGGAAAGGAAGCAAGCTGGTGCGTCGGGAAGAGGTCCCCCCGGCGCAGGAGCGTGCAACTAAAGGAAAAAAACAAACAAAAAAAAAACAAATGCAAAAAAAAACAAAAAAACAAACAAACCTTGCTTAAATAATACGGAGAAGGCCGGCCTCCCCCAAGAAGTCAACAAGTCCACAAGTCAATGTGCACGAATCTGAACCGAGCACATGGGACCGGCGGTAGCGACCCCGCTCATCCCGGTACTGGGACAGGTATCGTGCGCGAAGATCACCCAGACTGGGACATTCGACAAGAATGTGCCGAACAGTCTGGGGGACGACGCAGTCGTTGCAATAGGGCGCAGGCGAGCGCTCCATCAAATAGCGATGCGTCACACGAGTGTGGCCGATTCGGAGACGACAGAAAGCAACCTGAAGCCGCCGCGGCATTGGGAGATAGGTCCATGGGAACAGTCGCGGCGCAATTGCACGCAACTTTAAGTTCCCTTCGACCGTCTCCCATCTTCTTTGCCAAGCAGTCCGAAGAGCTGCCCGTATTCCTGCCATGTAGTCAGTGTGAGGAAGAGCGAAAGGCTGGTCCGGTCGCAGAGTCCTCGCGGACTCTTTGGCGCCCTCATCGGCGCGCTCATTCCCCGCAATTCCTACATGACCAGGAACCCAGCAGAAGATAAGCTCGAAATCTGCCCGGCTCGCCAAAACCGTGGCGTCACGGATATCGCGAACCAGGGGATGCGGAGATTCCAATGCCCCGAGAGCACTCAGGGCGCTTTGTGAGTCGCTATAGATCACGATCCGGTCTCCGAACCGGGCACGTCGCGTAATCTCCCGTACCGAGTGGTGTATTGCCACCAGCTCGGCCGTGAAGACAGACGCAGCGCCTGGTAGAGCCCCGCTGACTTCAAACAGAGGGGATACGGCGTGGAAGCCGACCCCCTCTTGGGACTTGGAGCCATCCGCATACACTGGCACGGTACCAGCGTGACACGATGTGTGCTCCAAAAAGGTCGAACGCAATACTCCCGGCGCAGTACAAGCTTTGGGAGCAGAGGCGAGGCGACGAATAGCCAAATGTGGTACCCTCCAGGGTGGCGTCCTGGACAAAACCGGGGGCGCCACCGGCCCGAGAGCGATATCTACCTCTCGAAGGAGTTTCCTGGCCCTAAACCCAAAGGGCTTAGGGTATGACTGGCGTCTCTCGGCTGCATAGGCACCATCGAGATCATCTGCAGGTGCAGTGAGAGCAGTTGGCGACTGAGGGGGGCGCCGGGCTCGCGCGTACAAGCGAGTGATGCACTGCACGCGGCGCAGAGCGAGTGGCATCTCCCCAGCATCGACCAACAGGCTCTCAATGGGGGAAGTGCGGAAGGCACCGGTCGCAAGGCGAAGGCCGGTGTGGTGGATCGAATCCACCTTCCGCAATAAACGCTCGGCTGCGGATGCATAAAACTCGCATCTGTAGTCGAGCTTCGAGCGAACAAAGGATCGATAAAAAAGTAAGGCAGTAGCCCTATCAGCGCCCCAAGCGCTGAACGTCACGGAACGGAGAATGTCCATGGCGCGGGTACAAGAGACCCTGAGGCTGCAAATATGAGCCTCCCAGGAGGGCGTCGGTCGAATACAAGACCAAGGAAACGGTGCGACTCAACCACATCCAGGCGCACCCCATTAAGAAACAAATCTGGGTCGGGGTGAAGCCGTGGATGGCAGCAGAAGTGCACCACCTTAGTCTTGGCCAAAGAAAACCGAAACCTGTGCGCTTCGGCATAGCGAGAGACGCGGTTCAATGCCTGTTGGAGTCGACGCTCCAGAGTTGGCATCTGGGCCGCGCCAAAAGAGATCGAAAGGTCGTCCACGTAGAGCGTAGCGAGAACATCTTCCGGCAGCACCGAGGTGATGCCGTTGATGCTCAGGGCAAAGAGTGTGACACTGAGGACACTTCCCTGCGGGACACCCTCTTCCTGCTCCTTTGGGCCGGAGAGGGCTCCCCCCACCCGTACGCGGAATCGACGATCTCGCAAAAATTCAGATAGAAGATTGGGAGGCGTCCCTTCGCCCCCATCGTGTGGAGAGTCTCCATGATACCGTATCGCCATGCGGTATCATAGGCCTTCTCCAGATCAAAAAACACCGTGGCGTAGTGCTGTCTACGAAGGAAAGCCTCGCAGGCGGCATTTTCCAATCGGAGCAGAGCATCCGACGTGGAGTGGAACTTATGGAAGCCGCACTATGCAGAAGACAGATGGCCTCCGCTGTCCAGGAAATAGGCTAATCTAACATTTACCAATTTCTCCATCAACTTGCACACGCAAGAGGTTAGAGAGATTGGGCGGAAACCGGTCGGAGTAGACTGATCTCTTCCCGGCTTGCGAAAGGCGAGCACAGTAGCGATTCGCCAGGAGTCTGGGAGAAGACCTTTCACCCAGATCCTGTTGAACAAATCTAACAGAAAGGCCATGCCTCGCTCACCCAGGTGTCTAAGCATGGCGTACGGGACATCGTCCGGACCATGGGCGGTGTCCGCGCACGAAGCGAGAGCGGAACGCAACTCACTCACAGTAAACTTGTCGTTGAAGGGTTCTCCGCCTCTGGAGGTAAAGTCCAGCCGGCGGCCTTCGCCGACATCACGACGTGCATTGAATGCTGGCGGAGCAGCATCACGGCTAGAGAATGCGGAAAAAGCGGTCGCTAAGGATTCCGCCACGGACGCGGGGTCCGAGATTGCGGTCCCATTCTCCTGGAGAACGGGAAGGGGGTCCTGCGAGAACTTGCCCCGAATCCTTTTGACTCGCTTTCACACCTCAGCTAAAGGGGTCTTCCCGTTAAGTGAAGACACGTATGCCCGCCAAGAAGAGCGGCGGGCGTGCTTCGAAATATACCGGAACCTAGCCCTAGCCCGACGAAATTCAGCGACAGTGAAATCGTTCGGGCGGCGCTTATAGCGCATGTAGACATAACGCTTCTGTTTGAGGGCCGTCTCACACTCGGCCGACCACCTTGGGAGTGGTCGGCGTGCAAAACGGCCAGACGTCCTAGGAATAGTAGTCAGGCCCACGGCGATGAGGTTGCGGAGAAGAACTCAACGGCCTCATCTAACGACCTAAACTCGTCGACTGAGATAGAGAATTCAGTCATTTCCTGAAATGCAGGCCACCGCGCCCGCGCCAAGCACCACCGAGGTGGTCTCTCAGGCGGCAGTTGCCCTGAAAATGATATTTGAATGGGAAAGTGATCACTACCATGGAGGTCATCGACCACCCCCAAATCAAAATCAGGCTGTGCATCCGAAGAGCACAAAGATAGGTCAAGGCAAGAAAATGAAGCGGTTCTCGGACAGTGATGCGTAAACTCATCCACGTTTAGGACACCCATCTCAAAGCTCTTCGATCAGATCGGCAAGGACTTATCCCCTGGGATTTATGGAGAGGATGCCTGCCGTTCAGATCTCCAAGCAAGAGATAGGGCCTCGGCAACCGTGCCACGACGCGGCGGAACTCCCCCGCATCGAAGTCAGCTGACCGTGGAATGTACGCAGAAATGATAGTATACCTCCTATCCAGGTGCAGCTGCACAGCCACTGCCTGAAAGGAGGTATCTAAAGAGAAAGGAAGAACGGAGACATCATGCCGGGTGTAAACCGCGCATCCCCCAGCCAGGCCGTCCCGCGGTGGTGGGGTCACAAGACCCTTATACCCCGGGAGGGCAGGCAGGGGGCACGCGCCTAGCATGGTCTCCTGCAAAAAGATAGCTAACGGGGAACGGGACGAGGCGAGCCTCCGCAGCTCCTCCCAGTTGGCCCGGAGTCCACGGCAATTCCATTGAAGGAATATGCCCTTCAGGCCTAGCTCGGAGACGCGGGGGCCCTCCTCGAATTGAAGACCCTCACGGGAATGGCCGTACGCTTCCCGGGGGCAGAACCCCGGGCGCTGTTGGCCGGACAAAGCGCTGAAGGCGCTGTCGCATTCGAGGACTTATTGGGGGAGGTTGGGCTCGCCATGCGAGTCTTTTCTTCCCTCCGCCTCGAAACCTTAGGCGGGCGTTGCGGCTTGGGAGGCGGGGGGGCCCTCTTTTCGAGGAACCACGGTCTCCGAGCCACTCGCTCCACCTCGGGGCGTGGACGAAGGGGCCGAAGCTCCTTTGTTGCTGTCCTCCTTTCGGGGAACAGCTTTAGGAACCCCGGAAGATGGCCTAGCGACCATCTTCAGGGGTGTTGCCTCCTGTGAGTCTAACGACTCTGTGGAGGCGCGTGGCTGGGGGAAGAGGGGGGAGCCCTGGTTTTAGCCGGGGCTGGGTGTGAACCCTTTTTGCCGCAAGCTTTACCAGGGGAGCGCCCGGGTGTAGTAGAGCTCGCAGAAGGGCTCCGAATGGGCGCGGAAACAACCGTGCTTGTTGGCCTGGATGGGCCAGGAGCAGAGGGTGCTTTCCTAACTATTGAGGCATATGACGTCCCAGGCAGAGCCGGGCGCGCCAGGACCAAGTCCTTAGCCTCGCGGAATGAGAGTCGATCCTGGCCCTGAACGGCCAGGATTTCTTTCTCAAGGAGATATGCACCACATTGCTTCGAAGAAGCAGGGTGCGGCTCCCCGCAATTGACACACTTGGCCACACACGATTTGGACTTATCGTGTGCAACCTTGGAGCAATTTACACAGACTTCGGGTGACCCCGACTTTGCACGTCTACATGATCGATTCGTATGGCCGAAGCGGTGACAGTAATAGCACCGCCGTGGCAGTGGCACGAATGCCTTGACGCGGTAGCGGTACCAACCGGCACGCACCGACTCAGGGAGCTTGTCACAGTCGAACGTGACGAAGAGTGTAGGGGTGGGTCTCGAGGCCCCTACCTGTTTTCTCATCACACGTTCGACCTTGACCGCCCCATGGTCGGCCAGCTCTAGGGTGATGTCCTCAATGGAGTAGTCAACGAGTTCCCTCGCATAAACTACTCCTTTCACAAAGTTCATGGTAGAGTGCGGCGTCACACTCACCGGGGTGCCATGAAGTGTCCGAAGAGCACTTATCTTGGCCGCCTCGGCGGGATTCGCCGCATTCGCCAGAAGGCTGCCGTCCGAGAAACGGGTTACCTTCGGCTCTCTACCAATTGCACTAGCTAATCTTCTCCTCTGATGGATCATGTTGCCCTTGGACAACATGGTGCCATCAGTGGAGCGAATAACGAGGAAGCGTTTGAAGCCAGCGGGCTCGAAAACGCCAGGTAACCTCTGAATCAGGGGCCCCAATGTCATCGAGGCTCCGCCCTGTGCATTCTTGGTGTTAGTCTTAGTCAGGAGCTCCGCACACGAGGGGGTAGAGGGGCCGGATGTGCCGGATGTGCCGATCTTGGCTTGGTCGCCTACCAAAGTGGTACCAGACCCATCCGTCCCCGCAGCCCCCGCGGATGGAGAGGAGCCCCGAGTCTTTTTCGTCTTTTTCTTTTTTGGAGAGGAGGGCGGGGAATGAACCCGCTTCTCACCTCCGCAGGCAGAAGCCCCCAGGCCAGATGGGCCGGCCTCAGCCAGGTCCCTCTCCGAAATGGAGAAGGTCCTGGTAGTCGTAGGGGCACCTGTCGGAAGAGATCCCTCCCCTCCTTTTACTGCCTCGGAGCCCTCGGCCATTTGAGGGGGACCTTGCATAGGGGCGGATTCGGGTTCGGTGCTTGGCGCCGAGCCCGGATTCCCCCCCATGGAAGGCCCTACCGTCTGAGGCTGGGTCTCCTCAAGGACCATGTCTATCACAGGAGGGGCCTCCAGTTGGCTATCCCCCTCCCAGGACATCGCAGGTCCCCTTGGCAGTGTCGCCAGTCTTGTGTGGGGAGGCACAGGCCTTGACCCCAGCAAGGTTTAAAATTCTTGCCAGCAGGTCTTTTGAGGGAAGCGACCGAAGGGGCCTGGCTTCCCTCTCCCCCCTAAGGGGGTTTGCCCTACCGAGCCGCTTGCACGAGGGGCGGTCGGCAATGGGCTGCTTGCTGGCTTTCTTGGCAGTCCCCTTAGAAAGCAAAGGAGGGACTGCCGCTGGAGATAGGGAGGTGCCCGAAAGCACCTCCAGAGAAGGGGGTGAGGGGGAGTCCCCTACACCCGTAGGCGTAGGAGATGAGTAAGCCTCCTCTCCGGTTAAAGAAGTATGGAGGGTCTCCTGCGCAAGAACAAGGGGGGGGGACCTCCATTTTCTCGGTGGAGCTGCCCGAGGGCGGCTCCGTAGATGTTTGGGGGGAAGTTGGGGGTTGGGGTTTTTGTTTTTTTCATACATGGGCATGGTGACCCTCTTTTTATTACGGGACGCAATAGCTCATCACCTCTTGCAGTTGCCCGCACTGCAAGAGGTGCTTACAGGCCTGGCAGAGCCAGGCGCCGCCATTTGGGACCACCCCTCCCGCCTGGTGGCCTGGCAGTCCATCGGCATGGCGGCTCAACCTTGAACACGGCGTAAAAATTAATAGATTTTGAAGAGGAGAGGAAAAGGGATGTGAGGAAGGTATGGGTGGGGATGAAGCAGGTTGTTAAAAGCCATCCACCCCAGACCGGAGCTCAGGGGTTAGGGAATATTGTCCCCTCCCCCCTCAGCCCCGATCCGGGGTGGTTGGCTTGAGAAGAAGGTCAGCATTCTACCCTGTGAAATTAGAGGCTGACCAGAGAAAGTTGTGGGAGAGGTTGTATGAAAAGCGACGAGGTAGGGGAGAAATCGGGCTATCTGAAGGAAGGAAGAGAGGCTAAGCTGGGGCCGGACGGAGCGCTGGATCCCGTCAGCACGGCGGCCAGGATGGCAAATCGCCGCGCCCCTTACGGGGGCAAAGAGGAAACAAGGAAGCGCGCTCCGGTGCCGGAGGTAGGCCCGCCTCCACCGGCGGAGGAACATGCGACCTACAACAGTCAAATAAAGCGGAGGAGGCCAACCTCCTCCAAAAAGTCCTATAATCCGCAAGCATAAGCGACAGGGAATAACGAAAGGGGGTAGGGGGGGGGGGCAATCAAAACCAACGCTAGGGCAAAGGAAAATACAGGAGGTCCTCAACTATGCTCAAGAATGAAAAGGAGCAAGATATTTTATTATTATTATTTAATTAAACGCGCCCATCTGACGACTGCCTCCAAGGGCGGTGGAGAGGAAAGGGGGCTTGGGTACCCACCTTGTAGGAAGCGCTCTTGAGGTTCACGTTCCTGCCCTTTGGCGTGAGCGTGCACTTGAATCGGAGGAAGACGGTGTCGAGGCCGTCGGCGGAGTGACTCCCCAGGCGTCGAGCTTCATCGTGGTCGCACGGGTGGGTGTAATCGAGGAGGGAGTGGCCCACCACGTCCATCTGGGCAAACGGGAGATAACAACCGATCATATAACGAATCAATTACCACTACCATTACCTGCGTCAAGTCGCGTTACCCCCAATCCGTGAAACGGAGGGAGATGATGAGGAACAGTCCTCATCATAAGTATAGAACCTGTTGAAAAACTGTAAAAATAGACATTTCCTACCTTCAGATTCTTATAAGGTTCTAAGTGAAGCTTCGATCTACTAAAAGCTAAATTGTTGCTGAGTCAAACAAAGGTAGTTTTAAAAAAATAAAAGAGAAAAGACAGTTTACTCAAATGAGCTGCTCATTAGTTGATCAAAAGTTTAAGCATGAAAAAACACTCAAAACAGAATTAAACCTTCAGAATAAGGACTCAGTAATCAGTGGCTCCGTCATTCTTGTTGATAATCTAAAACGTTCGACGTGGCATGCCCGATACGAGGGTTTCTAAGAGGGATGGGGGAACATTACTCCAGGTGATGAAGATGGCCTCATGAAGGGCATCCGCTGTTATGAACTGATATCAATTATTGTAGACTTCCCTTGACATTCACCCTCAAAGGTTTTCAATTGGGTTTAGATCCGGTGAACACGCAGGATGGTCTAAAAGAGGGATGTCATTCTTCTGCAGAAAGGTCTTTGTCAGGCGGGCATTATGAATTGACGTATTGTCTTGTTTGAAGACCCAGTCATCACCACACAGACGAGCGCCCTCCGTCGTGAGGGATGCCCTATACAGCATCTCTACATAGCCAGCCGCCGTTTGACACCCCTGCACAACCTGAAGCCCCAATGTTCCATTGAAGCAAAAAGCCCCCCCACACCATGATGGACCCTCTATCACTGTGCCGTGTGGAAAACGTCTCAGATGGAATCTGCTTGCCATGCCAGTAATGTTGGAAACCATCAGGACCGCTTCAGACGAGGCGCTTGAAGCCGTTTTTTTTATTTTTCATGTCCTTCCCTCTGAGATGGCATCTAATGGTTATTGGACTGCAATCAGCATCGGTGAGTGCCTTAATCTGACTTGAGGACTGTGCCGTATCTTGACGGACAACCCTCTCGATCCTCCTACCTAGTGCTGGTGTATTTTTTTTGGATCTACCACTTGAATTCACTGTTCCATAGTGTCGTGGTATGACATTACATTATATCAATACCATATTATATCTATGGGGGAGGGAACAATAACTTAAAGGCGAACCGACAAGGGACGGAACGCCACGAGTTTCGACGCGCGGAACAGCGAGAAAGAGTGCAACGAGGTCAGGTAAAATTCGGGTAATAACAAAGCTCAAGGTTATTTAAAGAGGCATGTACAAAAATATAATTTTATTTACATAAAATAAGAGAATTAATGGGCAAAATTACATCGGTAAACGAGGGGGGAATTGCAGAGTTATGCATCAGACTCTGAAGTTAGAAATTAATGAGTTACAGAAGGAGACTATTCATTTTTTTTTTTTTTTTTTAATTAAGGGGCTATCTGGCGACTGCCGACTTAGGCATTAGTCGCCGTAAACAAACAGCCTAGTTCTAGGCTACTTTAAAAATTAAACAGGAAACAATAAAAAGAGATAACAATAACAATAAAAAAGCAATAACAAAAACAATAACAAAAACAACAACAATTAAACTGGGTTAAATGAAAGGGAGAAGGCCAGCCTCCCCCAAAAAGTCAATAAGTCCACTAGTCATGGTGCACGCACTCGTCCCGAGTACAAGGGACAGGCGGTAGCGACCCCACCCATCCCGGTACCGGGACAGGTATCGTGCGCGAAGATCACCCAGACTGGGACATTCGACAAGAATGTGCCGAACAGTCTGGGGGACGACGCAGTCGTTGCAATAGGGCGCAGGCGAGCGCTCCATCAAGTAGCGATGCGTCACACGAGTGTGTCCGATTCGAAGACAGGAGACTATTCAAATGGGGAGGATTAACTCAAATGGGTTGCTGAAGGGGGAGAGGGGTTGGCTTACGGAGGATTCCGGGTGAGACGTCAGGGTAAGGCTTTACGGATGTCTTCTGCAAGCAATAAACGTGAGGCGATAGCGCTCAGAGCTTCTGAGCGGGAAGTTAACTTGATGACGGTTCTCCAAAAGGGTAAGGGGGCGGTAACGTCCGGTCCAGGAGAGATTATTTCGGCCACCCGAAAACGAGGGGCGAACGAGGAGGGCTTCGACAGGAGTTGATGAGTGGAGTCGGAAAAATCGCTCAAGGGCGATCGTCAAATGGAATTACCTCACTGGCTGGGGCTAATTCCAACACACAAATAGTTCAGCCGTCACTTTGCTTGTTGTTAGCACCTGACTTGGAACTAGGATAATCTTCTTGCGTTCGGGCGAGACTCCTCAACTCTGTGTCTCCCACATGGAAGACGAGCCCTATATATATCCTAGGCTCCCCCCGTGGGGTGGGGGAAACAGTGCTACTCTCGAATGGCATCGAATCCGCGTAAAGGTGGTCCGTGGTGGACGCGGTTCGAGGCTACCGCTTGTGGATGAGGGGGAGGGGGAGGATTACCAATTTAAGCCTAACCAAATTCTAGAATCTTCTCCAGCGCATGGACATCACTTCCGTGCTGGAAAAGAAATTCCACGTAGAATTTCCCCACACATAGCCGTCGGGAACTTTTCAGCAAATTACAAATCGCTGCTTTACTGCATCTAACCTCGGCAGCGATGAAACGCTGCGACACGCCTTGCTTATACAGTTCAACGATCCGACGACGTTTAAATAATGAAGGCTTACCCGCTCTAGGCATTATGACGTCTTAAGACCGTGAGACCAAACGATAAATGCACCAGAATCCGAGAATGTGCGCAAATTTAGACTATTATGCGCTGTGGGCTTAAACATTTGATCAACTAATGAGCAGCTCATTTGAGTAAACTGTCTTTTCTCTTTAATTTGTTTAAACTACCTTTGTTTGTCTCGGATACAATTTAGCTTTTAGTATATCGAAGCTTCACTTAGAACCTTATAAGAATCTGAAGGTGCGAAATGTCCATTTTTACAGTTTTTCAACTGGTCCTATACTTATGATCAGGACTGTATAGACCGACGGTGGTCGTCATTTTTGCGGGGCCGGAGCCGGAATGGAAAAAAAACCGGCCGAGGTTAGCCGGCCCGGTGGTCTATTATGCTGGGTTGGCAAACGGCAATTCTAGTTACTCTTAACCCTTATACTCTCTCCCCTAACGTGTACACATGTTGTGAAGGCTTCATAGAATATTTCTCTATTATTATTATCATCCTCATCTTGAGGGGCAAGTGAGCAGAGCACTGGATCTATCCTACGCGGTGCCGCTGGGTGGCACAGAAGCGGCACAAGAAAGCCCCGCGCAAAGATTTTTTTATTTTAAATTTTAAGATCTCATTTGGCGAGTGCCTACTTGGGCATAAGTCGCCGTACTCACCACTGCCTAGTACTAGGCTACTTTAAAATAGCAACATGAAAAAAACAATAATAAAATAAAAAAAGCAAGAAGGCAAGAGGAAGGAAGCAAGCTCCAGCGTCGGGGAGAGGTCCCCCCCCCCCGGCGCAGGAACGTGCGAACTACAATTGGTTAAATAAAGGTGAGAAGGCTGGCCTCTGCCGAAAAGTTTATAAGTCCACTAGTTAATGTGCACGAACTCGTCCCGAGTACAAGGGACAAGCGATACCTACCGCGCCCATCCCGGTACCGGGACAGGTAACATGCGCGGACATCACCCAGACTGGGACATTCAACAAGAATGTGCCGAACAGTCTGGGGGGCAACGCAGTCTTCACTGTACGGCGCAGGCGAGCGCTCCATCAAATAGCGGTACATCCCGCGAGTGCGTCCAATTCGGAGACGACAGAAAGCAACATGAAGCCTTCGCGGCATTGGGGGGTAGGGCCATGGGAACAGTCGCGGCGCAATGGCACGCAACTTTAAGTTTCCTTCGACCGTCTCCCATCTTCTTTGCCAAGCAGCCCGGAGAGCTGCCCGTATTCCTGCCATGTAGTCAGTGTAAGGAAGAGCGAAAAGCTGATCCGGTCGCAGAGTTCTCGCGGACTCTTTGGCGCCCTCATTCCCCGCAATTCCTACATGTCCAGGAACCCAGCAGAAGATAATCTCGACATCCGCCCGGCTCGCCAAAACCGTGGCGTCACGGATATCGCGAACCAGGGGATGCGGAGATTCCAATACCCCGAGAGCACTCAGAGCCCTTTGTGAGTCGCTATAGATCACAATCCGGTCTCCGAACCGGGCACGTCGCGTAATCTCCGGTACCGAGTGATGTATTGCCACCAGCTCGGTCGTGAAGACAGAAGCAGCGCCTGGCAGAGCTCCGCTGACTTCAAACAGAGGGGATACGGCGTGGAAGCCGACCCCCTATTCGGAGTTGGAGCCACCAGTATAGACCGGCATGATTCCAGCGTGACACGAGGTGTGCTCCAAAAAGGTCGAACGCAATACTCTCGGTGCTGTAGAAGCTTTGGGAGCAGAGGCGTGGCGATAAATAGCCAAAGGTGGTACCC
This sequence comes from Ceratothoa steindachneri, assembly GCA_963969495.1. Lineage (NCBI taxonomy): Eukaryota > Metazoa > Arthropoda > Malacostraca > Isopoda > Cymothoidae > Ceratothoa > Ceratothoa steindachneri. Next base: position 166,016,489 of record OZ018329.1, on the reverse strand, counting down.
TCCAGAATGGCGTCTTGGGCAAAACCAGGGACGCCAAGTAGAGCGTAGCGAAAACATGTTCCGGCAGAACCGTACGCGGAATCGACGATCTCGCAAAAATTCAGATAGAAGATTGGGAGGCGTCCCTTCGCCCCCATCGTGTGGAGTCTCCATGATACCGTATCGCCATGCGGTATCATAGGCCTTCTCCAGATCGAGAAAAACACTGTGGCCTAGTGCTGTCTACGAAGGAAGGCCTCGCAGACGGCATTTTACAGTCGGAGCAGAGCATCCGACGTGGAGTGGAACTTGCGGAAACCGCACTGTGCAGAAGACAGATGGCCTCCGCTGTTCAGAAAAAGGCTGATCAGCATTTACCACTTTCTCCATCAACTTGCACACGCAAGAGGTTAGAGATGGGCGGAAACCGGCCTGGGTAGAGTGATCTCTCTCCGGTTTGCAAAAGGCGAGCGTAGTAGCGATTCACCAGGAATCCGGCAGGAGAACTTCCCCCCAGATCCTGTAGAACAAATCTAAGAGAAAGGCCATGCCTCGCTCACCAAGGTGTCGAAGCATGGAGTACGGGACATCGTCCGGACCATGGGCGGTGTCCGCGCACGAAGCAAGAGCGGAACGCAAGTCACTCAGATTAAACCTGTCGTTGACGGGTTCTCTGCCTCTGGAGATAAAGTCCAGCAGGCAGCTTTCCACGACATCACGCCGCGCATTCAATGCTGGCGGAGTAGCATCTCGGCTAGATAATTCGAGAAAGTGGTCGCGAAATTCCGGCACGGACGCGGGGTCGGAGATTGCGGTTCCATTCTTCTGGAGTACGGGAGGGGGCTCCTGGGAGAACTTACCGCGAATCCTTTAGACTCGCTTCCACACCTCTCCTAAAGGGGCTTTCCTGTTAAGTGAAGACACGTATGCCCGCCAAGAAAGGCGGCGGGCGTGCTTCGAAATATACCGGAACCTAGCTCTAGCCCGACGAGATTCACCGGCATTGTACCTGTTCGGGCGGTGCTTATAGCGCATGCAGGCATAACGCTTCTGGTTGAGGGCCGTCTAACACTCTGCTGACTAGCACGGGAGTGGTCTGCGTGCAAAACGGCCAGACCTTCTAGGAATAGTAGCTATGCCCACGGTGATGAGGTTGCCGGAGAAGAACTAAACGACCTCCTCTACCGACCTAAAATTCTCGACTTGGGCAGAAAATCCAGTCATTACCTGAAATGCAGACCACCGTGCACGCGCAATCACCACCGGGGCGGGATCTCGAGCGGCAGCGGTCCAGAAAATGATATTTGATTGGGAAAATGATCACTAAAATGGAGGTCATGGACCACTCCCAATCAAAATCAGGCTGTACATCCGGAGAGCACAAAGATAGATCGAGGCAGGAAAATGGAGTGCAACTCCTCACAGTTGGCCCGGAGTCCACGGCAATTCCATTGAAGGAATATGGCCTCCAGGCCTAGCGCGGAGGAGACGCGGGGGCCCCCTTCGAAGAGAAGACCCTCACGAAAATGGCCATACGCTTCCCGGAGGCAGGACCCCGGGCGCTGTTGGCCGGACAATGCGCTGAAGGCACTGTCGCCTTCAAGGAATTATTGGGAGAGGTTGGGCTCGCCATGGGAGTCTTTTCCTTCCTCCGCCTCGAAACCTTAGGCGGGCGTTGCGGTTTCGGAGGCGGGGGGCCCTCTTTTCGAAGATCCACCGTCTCCGAGCCACCCAGACCACCACTGGGCGTGGGCAAAGGAGCCGAAGCTCCTTTAATGCTGCCCTCCTTTCGGGGGACAGCTTTAGGAACCTCGGAAGATGGCCTGACGATCAACTTCAGGGGTGTTGCCTCCTGTTAGTCTAACGACTCGGTGGAGGCGCGTGGCCGTTTCGTCTTGCCGGAAACGGTCACGCTAGTGGAAGGTGGGGTGGGGGGAGCCCTGGTTTTATCCGGGGCTTGATTTGGACCCTTTGTGCTGCCATCTTTACCAGGGGAGCGCCTGGGGTGGGTAGAACCCGCAGAAGGGTTCCAAATGGGCGCGGAAACGACCGTACTCGTAGGCCTGGAGGGGCTAGGAGCAGAAGGTGTCTTTTTCAACATTGAGGCATAGGTCACTCGTGCAGCGCCGGGCGCGCCAGGACCAAGTTTTTAGCCTCGCGGAATGAGAGTCTATCCTGGGCCTGAACGGCCAGGATTTCTTTCTCAAGGAGATACACACCACCTTGCTTCGAAGAAGAGGGGTGCGGCTCTCCGCAATTGACACACTTGGCCACACACCATTTGGACTTATCGTGTGCGGCCTTGGAGCAACTTACACAGGTTTCGGGTAACCCCGACTTTGTACGTAGACAGGAGCGATTAGTATGGCCGAAGCGGTGACATTAATGACACCCCCGCAGCAGCGGCACGAATGCCTTGACGCGGTAGTGATACCAACCGGCACGCACCGACTCAGGGAGCTTGTCACAGTCTAACGTGACGAAGAGTGTAGGGATGGGTCTCGAGGCTCTTCCCTGTTTTCCAATCACTTGTTCGATCTTGACCGTCCCATGGTCGGCCAGCTCTAACGTGGTCGTATATAGAGTAGTCCAAAAGGCTCCCATACGAGAAACGGGTAGCCTTCGGCTCTCTACCAATCACACTAGCTAAAGCTCTCCTCTGATCGATCATGTTGCCCTTGGCCAACATGCTGCAATCAGTGGAGCAAATAACCAGGAAGCGTTTGAAGCCAGTGGCTAGCAAAACCAGCTGCGCCATTTTAGGCCACCCCTCCCGCCTAGTGACCTGGCAGCCCTTTAGCATGTCGGCTCTACCTTGGGCACGGCGTATAAAGGATAGAGTGTGAAGTGAGAAGGAAAAGGGATGTGGGAAAGGTATGGGTGGAGATGAAGCAGGTTGTTAAAATCCACCATCCTAAACCGGAGCTCAGGGGTTAGGGAACATTGTCCCCTCCCCTCTCAGCCCATATTCCGGGATAGTTGGCTGAGAAGAAGGTCAGCATCTACCCTGTGAGAATAGAGGCCGACCAGAGAAAATTGCGGGAGAGGTTGTATGGGAAGTGAGGAAGTAGGGGAGAAATAAGGGCTGTCTGAAAGAAGGAGAAGAGGCTAAGCTGGGGCCGGACGGGGCGCTGAGTCCCGTCAGCACGGCGGCCAGGAAGGCAAATCGCTGCGCCCCTTACGGGGCCCCGCGCAACGATATTATTATTATCATTAATAGTATTATTATCATCATCATCTTGAGGGGCAAGTGCGCAGAGCACTGGTTCTATCCTATGAGGTGCCGTGGATGCCACAGAAGCGGCACAAGAGCCCCCGGCCAAAGTCCATACCCAGTAATATCACCCAATAATATTAATTCTTTGTATTATTAGCTTATATTGGTCCCTTCCCCAAAGGCTTTTTCTCGAATATTTAAACACATTTCTCTATGCAGAGAGTCAACATATAATTATTGGAAAATATAATCCATCTTGATCACCTATTGAAGACGCGCCATGTGCGCGCATTTAAGCAATTCAGGTAGATTTCGGATGTAGCATATCTGCAGATGCGCTTTCGCCTTTATTGCCAAGTTTCGTGAGCTACTGCTTTATTTTGCTTAAGAAGAGAGTCATCAAAAGGAATCAAATAAATATTTTATCTTCCACCGCTGTCTCCGTGTGTGGAGCTAGAACGGATCAATGCGATCACGGCATGACTGGATAGGCCCGGCGACAGACCTGCTCATTGCGTGACGCGCTCATCGGGGCGCGGCTTCCCAAGCCAGACTCTTCGCGCCCGCCAGCAATTGCCAACTGGCGAAGATACTTCATTCACTTAAAATCTGGCTTCATCGAGGACACACGAAGAAACTTCGCTCTCGCTTACTCATCAAGAGATATACACTCTTACCTTCTTCTACCTCTACTCATCTGCACCCATTATACCACCACCTTCCTGCCCCCACGGGGAACTAAAAGAGATTAAAACTATTCACCGGCCTGACATATCTTAATACGTCTAGCTAATTTCCAACCCGCCCCTGCCTCATAGACCTAACGACTGGTTGGGGAAGCTGCAACTCGTAGCTTAGTTCAAACGATTCCTTTCAGTTGAAAAGGCATAATTTGAGGTTACGAGGAAAACGGGGATGAGGATTAGCCCACTGCGGACCTCGGTGTCAAAATAATCCCATTAACAGAAGAAAGACGCAATGAAAAATCGCCGACAACATCGAGTATTCGTATGCCACAGAGGGCAAAGTCCTCGACTCCAAGATAACAAAGAACGGATACAATGCGCACACCAATGAAAGAGAGCTAGCCCTCTTTTCCCTTAACAGGTTTAGAGACTTTTCCTAGGGCAACAAAAGAACGATCTTAACATACCCAATAATACCCATCGATTACGCTTTACAAGACCAAAACAACCAAAATGCAAAGACCCCCAAACCAGAATAGAAAGAATCTCACCCTGAGAAATTCACTTAAGAACGAACCAGAAACCAATAAACCAGGTCATGCAAGACCCTGCCCATAAAATATGGGACAAAATAAGATGTAAACTTGCCAAACGAAGTTCTAAAGTGTAAAACTAACGGAACAAGAAGATAGAACATTAAACTTCAAACAAAAGTTTAAAACCAGCAGAAAGAAGATCCAAGAAGTAACTGAACCAAATTACAGTTAACAAGATTAAAAAAAATGACAAATTAAAGCAAACGGCAAAAGCACGCAAGGCAATCAAATAAAATCAAGAAACAAAAGGAAACAATTGGAATACTCAGGTATTCAAAGGCTCGAATGAACAAAACTCCGAGAACAAAGGTTCGAACGATGAAAAATAAAATCACCATACGTTAAATAAAACCAAAAAGCAAAAAGACAACGTTTGCCAGGCAAACTGGCACAAATTTATTATCCTCCTCATCCAAGTAATTTTCATAATCACCACTTCTCCTCATAAATATCATCAACTTTACACGTTTTTATTCCTATCTATCCTATCTTATTCACAAACACCTTCGCCAGTTTTCCTATGCACATGAATAGCTTCGCGGTCTTTGTCCATTTTTACGAGATGTGCCGAAGGGCGGTATTGGCATTCGGGCTCAAAAACGAGGCAGTGCTCTATAAATATTAATAACGAGTTATTAACTAAGAATTGGCAATTACCACGGGAATGCTTGTGTACAAAGGACCAAGAAACGAAAATTAACAATGATTTTTTTTTCTTTTTGCTCCCCTGAACAAAGGAAAACTATAATTAGTAAATAAAACTCGAATAACTGCAACCATTTAATTAAATTTTACTGAAATAAGATTTTCCACACATTAATAAGAGATGCGACTTAGAACATTTCTTTTTAGAATTGTTAGATTGGTGGTCTGTTGGATTGAGCCACCTGATTGGTATGGATTCGGAGTGTAACACCAGGCATGCCTGATGCAATTTGAAGGTGACTAAGAAAAAAAAACCAGTTAAAAACATGTGGCGATGGAAACTCTAAAATAAAATTAACCAAAAATGGTTAATGTAATTCACCCCCTTAAGCTCATCTGGGGGGATTTTGTCTTTCTGGTGGGTTAATACCAGTTCAGGAGATGACGGATCAGGGACTGAGGCAGCCTGCTAGCATCTTATGATAAAATTAGGAATCTCTTCTACCCGATCATTCTGGGGCATTTGTCGACAAATTGGAGTTCTAACGAATCCACGGAGAATGTCAGTTTAAATTAATTCATTACAATAAAAGTTTCAATTTTCGAATGAGATTAAAATGAATTAGTTTTCCCAGATGAATTAAATTTCTGTCCATACCCTAATGGGCTATAGGAAAAAAAAACACTGAAAAGAATAGAGTAAATCTCCATTAGCCCCCGCACACTTTTCAGTATATATATATATATATATATATATATATATATATATATATATATATATATATATATATATATATATATATATATATATATATATATATATATATGGCTTCGCTATGTCCATGGCTGAGCGATCATGACGGCAAACACTCGCGTGTACACACACACACGTGTGCTTTGAAATACACATGCGAGAAGGCGATAAATCGCCCCCTTGAGTCCAATCTTTACCGAACCCCCCGAGAAAGACGGGACGGCGGGCGGACAACGGCGTACACTAACCGGGGCGTCGCTTACTGAATACGCTCGAAACGGGGCATCTCCCCCAAAGTGCTAGTGTTAGTAGAAGTGAAAATGCTTCGTTATTTTGGAACGACATCAATTTTAGACTTATCCCACTGGGGACCTGGAGTTTAAGGTGGGAGCCGAACCTGGGTCTTCTACTGCGTAGGCTAGCCGCCGTTAAGGCCACCCGAATCGGGGCTCAACGCGCGAAATAGCGCTTTCACTCAGCTGGGCCCGCAAGGGAGGGAGGGGGGGGGAATGGACGAGCAGCACGTTTTCCCGGCCCCAGTGCCCCGCCAATCTCAAACTTGTTTGAGACTACCAGGGTTTTATTCAATCTAGCCATCTTCCTTTTCTCCCTTTTTTCTCATCTATCGATCGGCCCGCAAGAGGGTGTCTAGTGACATCTCGAGGTTTACGTGCCCTCCAGGCCCCAATAGCTGTAGTTTTGGCCTCCTTGCCCCCAATGCCTGCATAAGTATTTATCTTCCACACGATTCCATCTTTGCCACTTTCTTTACAGAGCTCTCAAGACCCTTCTGCGGGAGATGCTCTCGTCCGAATTTCGATTTAAATTCGAGAGACGGGGGGGGGGGAGAGGGAATCTATTCAGTTCGACCTGAAAAGGCGTGGAAGGCGCATGCGCCAATCAAACAATCAGGATGAGGGGGGGAGGGGGTCATTGCCTAAAAGGACGGGGAGGAGGGAATTGTCATTCTAATTTACTCCCGAAGAAAACAAGGGTGAGGATGTCTTCATTCGAAATCGAAAACCAACGAAGGCATCTCCCGCAATAACCTCCTGTATTAGAAAGTGGTGACGGAGGGAGGGGGAGCACCCACAACGGGGAGAAGAGAACAGACCCCCCCCTAAAAAAAACAAAGCCCGATATACACCCCCCCTCCCCCATCAGCCCTAAATGCAGGGGCCGAGAGCAAATCCGCCGAAAGAGGTCGTGCACTCACACACAAACCCAGCTGATCCCTCTTGTGGAGGGGCTAATATTAAATACCAAATGTAGGGGTGGGGGAAAGGATACCGCGGGTGACAAGGACAGATAAAATGTATCCGGGCACCCTGTAATCCCCCCCCCCAAAAAAAAACGAGACAAATAGGGGATCAATGAGTTGAAAGAGCGAACGTTCAATGAGAAGCGAGATGAACGGAGCTGAGAGGCCCAACAAAATCAAAATGAATTCTTCCCATCCATCTCAGTCGACGGGGAAGGAAGAAGCTGCATGTTGTAGGCAGAGACATGGGGGGGGGAGGGGGGAGGACGGCAAGACATGGGCAAACCCTTTCTCCTGAAATAGGACCTCATCTAGCGCAGGGAGTGGTGCTAGAATGTCATCAAACTAGACTACAGGGGCGCTATAATTCCATCCACGAATGCAGTGAGACCTTTAACAGAGTGGAGGTGTGAAATCCATACAACACAACCGAAGTGGTGCCGCGGTGCCTCAAATCCTCGTCTGGGTCGCTCCGACAAGGCTATCATCATTGGAGGGAAATACGGCCAATTTTCTATCACCACAATGGGATATTGGAGATAAATGGAGAGAGGGGGGATACTTTTCTCTATTTTCCCCCAGTCATGTTTATCATAATACCCCCCATGCACGAAGACACGCACACGCCACTGCGATTTGTTTTCTTTCTAAACAGCCCATCTGGCGACTGCCTACTAGCGCAAAAGTCGCCTTAATCACGCTACAGCCTAATATTAGGCTAGATTAAAAAAAAATCAAAACAAAAACATTCAAAAACCAAATAAAGATAAAAAAACAAAAAACAAAAAAAAGCAAGAAGGAAGCACTATGCCATTGCAAGAACACACACAAGGTCAAGCATGCTTGAAAACGCTGGCACGCACTAACATAACGAGGATGACCGTCTTATTATACAAGGAAGACGCTTATGTGTACAAACTTGTTTATGTAATATCCGATTAGCGCTGCTGTCAATAAGCATACGGTCGTTGGCCGCTTCTTAGAATGGGGGCCCGAAACAAGGAATTTAAGACGAATGAGCCATGAGAAGATGCGATTAAGAAACAAAAGAAACAAGGCGTCTCCTCTCACACTAGCGTCCGATTAGGGCGGGGCAAAGAAAGCTTTAGAGGCATCCTGGAGGGGGGAGGGGGGGTCTGTAAAGATGAGAATGCGGAAAGTGAAAATATTTATGAAAGATATCTAGCTGAGGATCTCCTGCGGGATTGGAAAGGCGGGGGCAATCACATCCAGATACCAATTGGGACATGGCTGCCCGTGCACCACCAAACATCCTTGCGAGTGCGAAAGAAGGAACAATATATGGAATAACACTGGCAATAGAAATAAGGATATTAGATCTTATTTAAATTAGGCAGGTGAAGATAGGATAAAGATGGAACCGAGATATTAAGGTCTAGCTTAATCAAGAATATCCGAGGACGGAATTGAAAGCTTATAATTCGGGGTTGATTCGTTGAATACAACCGAAATAAGTCGAGATGAAGTTAGAAAAGCTTTAAAGGGGAAAATATGACAAGGCGTAGGAATGGGAGCGTTTATGAGAGGATGGAATCAATATTTTGAGGAGTGCCGTGAGAAAGAGATGCGGGAGAGGGAACGACGGCGGAGAGAGAGCACAATTGTACTCATTTACGACGGGAAGATATCCTGAAAATACCGATGGGTGAAGGGCAGTCTGGAATTACGCCATGGCAGGGAAACTACAGATGCAGTATTCGTGCTGAAGCAATTGTCGAAAAAAATATCAACAAAGGAGAAAATGTCTACATGATTTTTATTGACCGAAAAGAGATTTACAAGCATCAAAGCCCCAATTCATTCGGGCTATATAAAATAGTCAATAACTAACGCTAATCATCGAATATACTCGTATTTACAAGTTAACTAATGTGAATTTTCTTTCGATTTTAGTCAATTAGGAGGAGAACGGAGTATTATAAAGAGTACAAGCGTACTTTAAGGCCAAATTCCGAGCACAGGGGTATGGAATCCCTCGCAGCCACAAGTCAGTCCCTCTCAGAGACATCCCAGGAAAAATCAGACGAAGCAGAATTTTGCTTGCATAGAGTAAGTTCGGATGTGTCTGGCCTCCGCCGGGCGTCTGAACTTGTCGTTGTAGTAGTTTGTTTGTTTTTCTTTTTTCTTTTGGATGTTTTTTTTATTGGTTGTATTTTAAATATAAAATAGCTTAAACATCGACTAAATATAATTTCGACGATTATGCCTCTGCAGGCACTCGTTAGAAGAGTGCCATAGAAAAAGTATGCTCGGATCAATCTGTGAGAGGAGAAGGGCTGAAGCGTGGGTGCCAAGGATTCCATTCCCCTGACCTCAAGGGGGATGGGGATTTCACACATTTGCACTTGCCTGAATTCAACGCTTTCATCATGAAGCTTTTCTAAAACTTTCTGGGGGATATACTCTCGTTAAATCTTTTCTGCTACTATTAAGGCTCCCACCCCCTTACAAAAAACCGGACTCTTTTCGCCAAGCTTTTCCAAATAAGGTGCAACTATGCTTGAGGGCGAGGGGCTATAATGGGTAATATTTTGTGCATTTGTTAAAGTTAATTGAGACGTCTATTATATCCCAACTTTTCATACCGGGCTCAGTAGAGCATCGCACTCGTGGGTTCTTCGCCCCTGACATTAACTCCCGCACGTTTAGTCCAGGAAGGGAATGGGTTCCATAACCACATGGCCTCACGAAAACAGGGACTTCCAACGAGTTGGTCAAAAATTACAACTATCGCGCACCTGTTTCGCCTCGAGGTAAACGCACGGATGGGGAAATCGCATTCTCCCAAGGGATCTAGCTATACCAAAGTACGGCCTACCCTGCCGCGGAGAGATCAGCGAGAGGGAATTCCAGCCATTATATAAAAAGGTCGGTGCGACGCTAGAGACATACCTTAATTAACATTCAATATACAGGTATATACTACATGATTTGTACTCGTCCCCCACCGCGAGTTCCCAATTCCCAAACGCCTCCCGTAATCCTCGTCATTCGAGTTCTCCCTCAAAGGAACTCGAAGCTGGTAACAGGGTGTCTACTTGTTTGGTGATTTTGAATTCGAGGACTTTTCAAGGTTTTCAAAGACTTTTTAAAAAAATAATCAAGGACAGGATTTAGCCATTGTTTTTTTTTCTTTAAATTAAAAAAGTGCAATAAACATTATGGGACATTGATGAAGGTGAGGTATTTAAGGGAAAAATGGGTTATAAGCAAAGCATAACCAAAATCAACTCACCAGTGCAAAAAAAGGTATCCAAGTGAGTCACACAAGTATAGCGAGCATCCATCATAAAATACAACGCATCCGAAGCATACATATGTTCACTCACATTAGTGAGTAGATTAACTTAAATATTACTATTTTCATAATAGGCATTAAAAAGTATATAAATAGTAAATTTGAAAAATCATTTGAACAATCACTCAATGATTTATTTTTTTAAATTCAAGGTTCATCTACCCTTTTCATCAAATTTAAGGGCTTTTCGAGAATTTCAAAGGCAAACATAAATTCAAGTGCTTTTAAAGGAGTTCAAGGATTTCAAGAGCACTAGACACCCTGGGTAAATTGCTGCCCTAACTTTAGAAATATGCGTAATTTCCACAGTTCACTTCGCATCAGAGAGGAGAGCTAAATTTTAAACCTTAATCCCGAGCCTAATTCAACTAGCACAGAGATTAGTTTGATAGTACTTAGTGAAATGCGTCAATTTTTATCAAACTGCTTGTAACTCCTTTTAATAACTATTCCTGTATGAAAATTTTACTCGCTTTAATACCACTCAAGTTTCCTAATGTTTTATTTTGTCTCAATAGAGTTAAAAATGTTTCGACTACTAATTGTAATTTTGCTAAGACAGTATTGGCAAATTCCATTCACGCCTCGAAACCTCAGGATCCTTGGTCTGCCAGACTCCACTCAGCTCATACTAATTTTCTCCTTAGCAAAATTGGGCCAAGCCTTTCCCTATTATAGGGTGGTACCAGATCCTGAAGTTGTACTCGCACAACATACTTTTACGATACAACGATAATTATTTTGTCATTCTAAGGCGATTAAAAGAGTTTTCCGTCAAGTAGCCAAAGCTTCCAGCAAATTTATTTGGGGACCATAACTGCCCCGAGCTGCAAGTTTCCCTTTTATGTGGTTTAACCTATACACTCCTTGATGGATGCATAATAGTGAGTGGTAGTTGGTACCTGCTGCAGTCCCAAAAAGGTGGCGATATTCTCGGAAGTGTAGACGATGTCGCATCCTTGGGTGAGGACCAAGAGAAAGCCGTCGAGTGCACCTAAGATACCCTCCTCTACCGTCTTGTCCCCGGTTTGGGAACCCTCCATCGAGAAAAGTCCCGGCAAGACCTTATCGCTGAACGGGGTCCTTGGGGAGGAAGGAGGCATCTCCAAACCTGAAGAGGAAAAAGGTCAATAAAAATATATTTCATCTTACGAGATCAATTCTAGGCGCTCGCGAACGAGGACACCACCACCACCACCACCACCACCACCACCACCACCACCACCACCACAACAACAACAACAACAACAACCGAAAGGACAAAATAAATACACATCTTTAAGTTAGTTTAGCCTCCTCCCCCCTCAAAAAAACAGCAAAAAATCATAATAAGCCACCCAAAACAAACAAAGGATAAGGCAGAGGTTTTGGTTTCTTTCCGGTAAGAAAAAAACCTAACCTACTATAAACGAACCTACAAAAATTAACCTAGCCTAAAATCAAACTAAAAATACAAAACAACCTTAAAATACAAAACAACCTTAAAATACAAAACAAACTAAAAATACAAAACAACCTAAAAATACATTTTGATCTTTTTATATATTTTTTTTCTCTTAGTTCAAGTGTGTCTTTGTGTTATTGTAATTTTCTTAAAAAAAAAATAATGAAACCTTTTTGAAATTAAAGGCTTGTTATTCAATGTTTGGGATTTTTGGGGGGGAAAGAAAAGGGAATGGAAAAGAGAAAATCAAAGAGATTTTCCAAAATAATTAAAATTAAGGTTTTTCTTATATTGGAAGCTTTTATTCAGTTTTTTTTTCCTAAGAGTTCAGGAAAAATAAATATGATTATCGAATGTTTGGGAATTTAAAAAAAAATTACAAATCCCCAAAAGTTCAAGAAATGTATTAAAATAGAGGCATGACTATTTTTTTGGTTGTTTTATTGGTATAGAAAAGGAAATTTAGATGGGGAAAAAAGGAGCTCTGAGGATTGTTTTTTTCCCCGCATATCAAAAGAATTCCCATGTCTCTTTTTTCTTGTCGTTAGGCGTGGAAAATAAGAATGGACCTGAAAAAAAGACCAAGAGTAAGTTATTAGGAGTTATGTACTTGAAACCTTTTAAATTGTTTTCGACCAAAACCCCATGGCCAGTAGGCCACATATCCAAGGTCTGCCTGCGAAGATCAAGCTCATCCTGTAAGGAGTGACAAAGCCGATACTCTTGTAACATAAAAATTAGAAATTTCCGCGCCTTAATTAGCGAGTATTATATATATATATATATATATATATATATATATATATATATATATATATATATATATATATATATATATATAAAGGGTAGGCCCTCGTATTCCCATGCCTTCCCTTTCTCATCATAGTTTACGGTGTTTATCGCAGGTCGACCGCTTCGAGGCTACCATTTTTAGCCTAAACTTCTGTAACTTACCAGCCTAATTTGCGTATTTGCGTAGGAAAAGCGACTCACCCCCCCCCCCTCCATTGTGCCCCACTTCCCTTTTTCCCGTTCGGACTGAAGGATATAAATGGGGCCGTGAGGCCTTTTAATTTATTCTGTTGCGAGGATTCTGCCTTGACTGCTCCGCTGAATCGTTTTCTGGCACTTAACTTTGACCTTCATTTTTGGAGACCCGTACTGGATTCCTTCGTGCAGCGAGGATTTTTTGCCATTGATTCCTGCCAGAATGTCGCTGCCCCTCTGTCAGCTGCATCGAATTGCGCTCTTCCATTTACGTTTGCAAGTGTTCTCCTATGGGAAGCCGTTCACACTGGGCACGTGAAAGTTCTCCCCTAGTCACCTCGCCATCTCCTCTTTGGGGAATTCTGTCATCTCTAATTCCTTCTCTCGGATTGTTGGGCCTTCGAGTCGTCGTTCCCCGTGGTCTCGACGCCTTTCGTCCCGATATCGCCGTCTGTGGGTTTCTCCTCGCCGAAGACAGTTATCGCATTCACCCCTTTGGACTTGGGACGAATTCCCTCATCATCACCGAGCCTCTTTCGCCTGGGTTTCCGACGTGGGTTATTGCTTCACTGCTCTGGTATCAGGTATTTTGGAGTATTCTTTCTTCTCACGTCCCTTTTAAATTAATTAAGTTTTATTCATGTAACTTTGGGCCTTCGGGTAAGGGACGTAAGACAGGGAGGTTATTCCGGGAACATCTGGCATTAGAGTAGCGTAGCCTATTTCATCTTCAACGGCGCGTGCCGTTTCGGCTTTAAGCGAATTATTCATAGAACCCAATTTCGTAAGCGCGAATATCTATTTTGGTTAGAACGACTTGTGGTCGTTAGATGGTGATAAACATTTGTGACTTTTCTTATTATTTGATGTACCCCCGTATAATTTGTTAGCAGTCAATTTATTTCACTTTGATTTTGATGTAAATAATACTGTAAATACTTTTATGTGTGTATTCATTTAACCCCTAGCGGATACCTCGCAATTTAGCACCGTCCTGATTAATTCTGGGGAATTTCTGGTAGGCCTTTAGATCCCTGGTCTTCTATAAATTTCTTGTGTGTGTGTTTTATTTGGGCCGTGTAAACCGGGTTCCACGATACCCTTTACAATATATATATATATATATATATATATATATATATATATATATATATATATATATATATATATATGAGAAACTCACAAAGTAGCGCCTGGGTAGAGCAATAAATGCAAAAAAATCCCGCAGGAAAATGAAAGGCGGATTCCAATATTTCGAACTTGTTCAGTCCATTATCAAGGAATAACGAAAAGATTTTACAAAGCTGGTATATATATGAGAGACAGCGGAGTAATGCCCCGCCATGTACAACGAAAGGGCACAAAAGAGTGAAATAAAATCAGAGACAGATATGAAGTATAAAACCAATTTGCTACCCTCAAAAATTTCTTGCACGATGCGTAGATTTGGCAAAAAAAATTCTTTTACCGAACTGAAATTCCTCGTTTTACCGTTTTCTGATTCCTTTTCCTCGCTTCCCCGCCTCTTGAATAAGTTAAATATTTCTGTCATATTCAAGTATCAGTCTACCATGTATAAAAAGATGATTCATAATAATAATAATAGTATAGGGGGGTTCATTCTGTCGATTGTTTAGTTTGCCCTAAGCAATACTTTGGGCAAACCGGTAAATCATTAAGCGTACGCTTGACGCAACATAAATACAATATTAGGAGGGGGGAATGCAGCAGCGCTTTCTGTGTCCATTTATCGGAAAACAGTCCCCCTATCAATTGGAATTCGGCTAAATTTATTTACAAATCTGATGACTTTATTCAAAGAAATATTGTCGAATGCTCATTCATTAATTCCTCGCCTAATTTTAATTTATCCCCCGGTCTCTTTAAACTGGACCCTGTTATTAAAAAGCTTATTTATAACGAAATTGTCCATTTTAACTCTTAGCCATTTAATTTATTAATTTAGTTATGTCTCTTTTGTCTATTTTTATGTATTCACAATCGGGTATGTATGTACTTAGTTTAGTCACATAAATGTCTACATTCTTTGCGCACAGGTTAGAATTTTCCGGAAGTAGACCTTATTTATCTATTTGGTTTTATACTTCATATCCGTCTTTGATATTATTTCTCTATTTCGTTGTACATGGGCGGGGCATTACTCTGCTGTCTCTCTCTCATATATATATATATATATATATATATATATATATATATATATATATATATATATATATAGCTTTAAACAAATATTTATATCAAATCTCTTTAAAATGCGTTGTAGTTGTTAATCTGTAGAATTACCAAAACTATCACCCCCCCCCCCCCACCGAGGGCCACAACACCTCTCGGACTCATCTAAGAGTGAGTGGACGGAGGCTGGTCGACAACCAGCCTACAAAATTACCCGTCCCCCAAGAAAAATACACGAGAAGGGGGCTCAGGTACCAGGTATAATTCAACACGAGGCAACCAATTGCGGGGGGAGGGAGGAGCACACCACTTGGTGGAGGTGGCATTCACGAAGTTACTAAAATATGCCCTCCAAGTGCGTAATCCAATGGGCAACGAAAGGGGAAAGAAGAAATAAAAACAACACCCAATTAACAACTATAGAAGTGAAAATAATAGATGTCAAATGGCGCCGAAAAGTGAGAGGAACAGCTCAACAATAACGCAAACAAGGTGGGAGGAACAGCTCAACAATAACGCAAACAAGGTGAGAGGAACAGCTCAACAATAACACAAACAAGGTGAGAGGAACAGCTCTACAATAACGCAAACAAGGTGAGAGGAACAACTCAACAAAAACGCAAACAAGGTGAGGAACAGCTCAACAATAACGCAAACAAGGTGAAAGGAACAACTAAACAATAACGCAAACAAGGTGAGAGGAACAGCTCAACAATAACGCAAACAAGGTGAGAGGAACAGCTCAACAATAACGCAAACAAGGTGAGAGGAACAGCTCAACAATAACACAAACAAGGTGGGGGAACAACAACAATAACACAAACAAGGTGGGAGGAACAACTCAACAATAACACAAACAAGGTGGGAGGAACAGCTCAACAATAACACAAACAAGGTGGGAGGAAGAGCTCAACAATAATGCAAACAAGGTGGGAGGAACAGCACAACAATAACACAAACAAGGTGGGAGGAACAACTCAACAATAACACAAACAAAGTGGGCGGAACAGCTCAGCAATAACGCAAACAAGGTGGGAAGAACAGCTCAACAATAGCAAAAACAAGGTGAGAGGAACAGCTCAACAATAACGCAAACAAGGTGAGAGGAACAGCTCAACAATAACGCAAACAAGGTGAGAGGAACAGCTCAACAATAACCCAAACAAGGTGAGAGGAACAGCTCAACAATAACGCAACCAAGGTGAGAGGAACAGCTCAACAATAACGCAAACAAGGTAAGAGGAACAACTCAACAATAACGCAAACAAGGTGAGAGGAACAGCTCAATAATAACACAAACAAGGTGAGAGGAACAACTAAACAATAACGCAAACAAGGTGAGAGGAACAGCTCAACAATAACGCAAACAAGGTGAGAGGAACAGCTCAACAATAACGCAAACAAGGTGAGAGGAACAGCTCAACAATAACCCAAACAAGGTGAGAGGAACAGCTCAACAATAACGCAAACAAGCGGAGAGGAACAGCTCAACAATAACGCAAACAAGGTGAGAGGAACAGCTCAACAATAACACAAACAAGGTGGGAGGGACAGCTCAACAATAACGTAAACAAGGTGGGAGGAACAACTCAAAAACAATAAATTAACCTCTTTGGGGGGGCACGGGCGGAAATATACCCTCCCTATCTGGAACTACAACTACAGAACTAAGACATAAAAAAACCACCTGAGGTCCACTCAAGACCAGTCTGAGAGCCAATAAGCTCTATACCACCTCAAAATGGTCTATACCACACATTTATCAAGTTATTCTCAGTCGAGATCTACAGTTCATTGTGGAACCAAACCCAAGGGTAGCTACAGTATTGGGACCAACGGCTCAGTCAGGTTGACCCAAATCATTAGGACTCCATTAAGTGAATAGCCATAGTCAATGTTGCTTAACTTCCAGAACGCGGTGTTCCTACCTGGGCCAATTGTAGCCCAGAAATGAGCAATGGAGATAAAAGGGGGATGGAGGAGGGGGGAAGGGGAAGGGGAAGTCAAGTGAGTTTCGAGAATACCGCCCCCCCCCCCTAAAAAACACGTCACAGGAACTAGCTAGGGACAATGTTCCCCCCCAACCGAGTGGTTGAGTTACCCCCAAAATAGCATTCAAAGGGGTCGTTTGCGCAAGAGGGGGTTTTGACCATGCGGAAAGAAGCGACGCTTTGGACGCATCAACTCGTGAATTTAGGCCTCTTTTTGTGCGCGCGCGACAAAGCGCCCTCGCGCCTACCCATGAGTGTCTGCCTCGAACAAAGGAACGGATCGCTCGAGGCCAAATCTGGAGCAAGATTAGCAACAAATCCTAGACCCGATTCCACGACGCCAACACCTCTGCCTTCTTGGACATTCATTCATATTGTTCTCGATCCGTTCCTAGTCCACCCCTCGTTTGTACCATGTGGCATCATGGCCACTGGCGGCAGACGGGGGTCTTTTCTCCTCTGCAAACGTTGTTGTTTTGGAGTTTTTTAGTCACGTGAAAAATGGTATTTATTCCGCCTAAAAATCGTTTTCTTTCATTCTGTCAGATCCTTACTTAACTCATTACATCGGTAAAGGAGGCAAGAACATATCAAAACGCTCCGAAGATGATCGAATAAGATCGAAAGTTCAGCAATTTAGTTTGATTTTTACCAAACACATTCATTAAAAAAAAGATATGAATACTGGACAAGTGATCCACCATCTACAAGATGGAATAAAAAAGATAGTTAGAAGAAGAGAAAGTTGCCAAAGGAAATTAATTAAGGCAAAATACACAATGGTCTTCAACAAAATTTGCATTCAGGAAAGACTGCTACCCAACTACACTAATATATAAATATATATATATATATATATATATATATATATATATATATATGATGCGGTTGGTGGATGGCACAAAATTATAACGCCCGCTTCTTATAAGCAGCCTAGGAAAGGCGCTACTTACCACCAGAGAAGACCAACTATTAGTCACTGTTTCTCTTGAACCCCCAAAAGTTCATTCGAAACGGCAACTTTGCTATTCTAAGAGAAAACTGGAAATTAAACCTAATTTGATGGGTATCTATGCTAAACACCTCTTGACAAATACTCGGTCTTCTCTGGTGGTAACTAGAGCGTTGCCCAGGGTCTGCTTTAAAGAAGCGGGCAGTATCATTTTGTGCCAACCACTAACCGCTCCATCTGTTATAACCAATACCAACATTTGTATATGTATAAAAGGTTACTTGAATAGGACAGATGAGTTTAAATCATGTTAAATCTCACAGAATTACAATATTATAATTTCCAACTTTGATTTTAGTTATTTGTAATACAGTTTTCGGGTCCTTTTTCATGCCGAAACGAATTGAAGCAGTCCTGAAGAACGAGGCATATTAGTGTAAGTGTTGACGAGGTGTATCAAGTCACTGTATTTATTAATAAAATGGGTTTGTGCTCTAAATGTGTAAATTCCACCTTATAATTATGATACAAACATACTACAAACAAAATGCAAGCTTTGATTAGTTTTATTAATTTTATTATATGAAAAAATATAGTTTCAAAACTTTTGGCCGTGACTGTGGATAGACGAGGGTATAAAATATCTTATTTAAAAGATGTGAGAGGGGCAGAGCAGTAGCCCCCCCCCCTCCCCCAGCTCTTGAAGGAGCCCTACTGTGGCCAAAATAAATGATTTTATTAATGAAAATATAAAATTTCCGAATACCCATTTTCCCTAAGCATTCTGCAGCATTGGCATTTCTTAGAATAGTATTTGTCGTGCCTGGCACTACTTGTTAATGTAGGATATATTGTTAGGGGAAGCCCGCAATCTTGATGGTGGGGGACTATACATTGCTACGGCTCTGGAGAGGGGATATGATAGGGTTTTTTAAGAAATTTCTGGGTTGGATAAGTTGGATTTTGGAAAGTTCTTTGAGTTGGGGAATAATAATAGGACTACGAATCACCACTTGAATCTTAGAAAACGGGTGTAGGTTGTAAGAAAATAATTTCTTCACAAGGTAGTAGATTACATGGTATGATTTACCAGAGGAGGTAATAGAGAGTAGGAATTTAAATGTTTTTCGAGCGCTGGTTGGATGAGTAAATGGGGAGGAAAAGTTATTGTTGGTCTTTGGTTGGTCTTATGGTCTGAATTGTACATATTTTAATATTATTGTATATCGTAGGATATAGTTTACGGGGGGATGTTGAGGTGGTGATTGACTCGGATCTCCTTTGATAAGACCTTAGGCTTTTGTCATCCATGAATATTATGTTAAGGAGAGGTGGAGAAAGGATGGAAACCTGCAAATTATATAATATATTGTTGAGTCACCCTATAAAATGTATCAAAGAAAACGAAAATAATGGGTAACTAAAACTTCCTTTTGGAAGGCAAAACTTCAATATAAATTCATTGGACGAGTGAAATGTAAGAAACAAAGGTCTTGGGGGGCGGCGGGGGGGATGCAAACATATCCAACGGGGGTACATAGTTTCACTCATTAGAAAATAAAGAATGAAGACCATTAAAGAGCGTAGGATCCACCCAAGGTCATTCCTCCAATGCGTACCAACCAGAATAGGGTGAAGGGAAGAAATCTGTAAGTGGTGAAGTGAGGGAAATTAAAAAGTGTGGGAGATCATTTATACTCGTAGATCCTCTTGCAGGCATTGGAGCCCGGGTGCAGATAAGCTTCCAGATGGAGGCAACGTTGTCCTAACATCCCCGTGCGGGTCATTCGATATCAGCCCGGTACACGTTGTGTGCACCTATGTTTATGTAGGTTCGAAGCGAAGCACACACTTGCCCGAACACACATCTTCACGACGGGGGAAATATCTTCCCCCACACCACCGCCCACTGTCTACCTGTTTTTCAAGGGAGTAATCTCTGTCTAGCATATTTTCTAGGGATTAATCGCTGTCTAAGCGCTTTTCAAGGGATTAATCCTATCTACATTATTTTTCTAGAGATTAATCGTTGTCTACCTTATTTTCTAGGGATTAATCGCTGTCTAGCGCTTTTCTAGAGATTAATCGCTGTCTAAGCGCTTTTCGAGGGATTAATCGATGTCAAAAAGCTTTTCTAGGGATTAATCGGTCTAGCGCTTTTCTAGGGATTAATCGCTGTCTATGAGCTTTCCGAGGGATTAATCGCTGTCAAAGCGCTTTTCGAGGGATTAATCGGTGGCTATCTTATTTTCTTGGGATTAATCGCTGGCTACCTTATTTTCTTGAGATTAGTTGCTGTCTACTTGCTTTTCGAGGGATTAATCGCTGTCTACCTTATTTTATAGGGATTAATCGCTGTCTAATTGCTTTTCGAAGGATTAATCGCTGTCTACTTGCTTTTCATTGGATTAATCGCTGGCTGACTTATTTTCTAGGGATTAGTTGCTGTCTACTTGCTTTTCGAGGGATTAATCGCTGTCTACCTTATTTTCTAGGGATTAATCGCTGTCTAATTTCTTTTCGAGGGATTAATCGCGGGTTTCATTTTTTTTAATCCTTCATTTTCCTCGATATAAAAATGGAAGAGGAACAGATGTACAGTGAAACATTTGATTCGACTTATGGACAAGGCACCATTGCGAGATTCAAACTGTACAATAAACGAAATAAATTCCCCAAATCGTGACGAAGGTCGCCATCCTTAAAAGGATTTTTTAAAGATTGAAAGAATTGTTGCAGAAAACACTACATATAATTCATCGCCTTGTGGTTCTTATCCGTGTCTCATACCAGCTAATATTTGCATGTGATAAATAGTCAAGTCGATTTTTTAACATATTAACTGACGTGTTACGACTCGAGCTGGACGACAATTTTTAATCTCGGGAATTAGTTTAACTGCACGACGTTGCACCCGGTCTAACGGGGCTATCTTTATTCAGTAAAGATGCGGATCTGTTTTTAGAAATGTTGCAAAGACATACCAATCGTATTTACTACTCAATAAAGTATTGTTTTGCTATATTATTATAATTATATTATTGATCATGGACACATATGTATTTACTAAATAAATGTGTAATTGTATTTTCTTTGAGACATTTTATCATGTATTTTAAAGTAGGAATCAGATTACAATAAAAGCCAATCATGTATTTTAAGGTAGGAATCATAGGTGAAAGGTAAATAGTAGGAATCATGTTACAGTAGCATCCAAAAATGTCGTGCGCAATCAGGTTGAGGACGAACGAGAGGTTCACAGAGAGGTAGAATGATATCTTTCGAGTTTCAGGGAACGGATCCCAGCATCTTTACTTTTGGAATAGCTTCGATACTTTCGAGGTCCTACCAAATTAAACCCCCTCAGGCCCCTCTCTTTCTAAAGAGGAAAAGGGGGATAAATAGAACATAAATATTGAAGTAAATATAAATACTATTGAGGGGAAAGAATTTTTATGTTTTGTTACGAGCCCATCTGGCGACGGCCTACTTGGGCATAAGTCGCCATACTCACGACCAGCCAGTAGTAGGCAAAAAACAACCAAACAACTACAACAAAAAGGGCAGGAAGCAGGCTCCGGCGTCGAGGGGAGGCCGCGGTGTAGGAAGGGCGACCCACAAAAAAACAACAACAAAACAGTTAGAAAAGGTGGAGGGCTGCCTCCTTCAAAAAGTCAGTGTGAACGAACCCGTTCCGAGTACAAGGGACAAGCGGTAGAGACCCCACTCATCCCGGTACAGGGAGGGGAATGGTGCGCGAAGATCACCCAGACCGGGACATTCAACAAAAATGTGCCGAACATTCCGGGGGATAACGCAGTCGTCGTAGTAAGGCGCAGGCGAGCGCTCCATCAAATAGCGATGCGTCACACGAGTGTGTCCGATTCGGAGACGACATAAAGCAACCTGAAGCCGTCGCGGCATTCGGGGGGGGGAGGGAATTCCATGGGAACAGTCGCGGCGCAATGGCACACAACTTTAGGTTCCCCTCGACCGTCTTCCATCTTCTTTGTCAAGCAGCCCGGAGAGCTGCCCCTATCCCTGCCCTGTAGTCGGTGTGAGGAAGAGCGAAACGCTGGTCCGGTCGCAGAGTCCTCGCGGACTCTTTGGCGCCCTCATCGGCGCGCTCATTCCCCGCAATTACTACATGTCCAGGAACCCAGCAGAAGATAATCTCGACATCCGCCCGGCTCACGAATATTGCGAACCAGAGGGTGCGGAGATTCCAATGCCCCGAGAGCACTCAGGGCGCTTTGTGAGTCGCTATAGATCACAATCCGGTCTCCAAACCGGGCACGTCGCGTAATCTCCCGTACCGAGTGGTGTATTGCCACCAGCTCGGCCGAAGACAGACGCAGCGCCTGGTATAGCCCCGCTGACTTCAAACAAAGGGGATACAGCGTGGAAGCCGACCCACTCTTGGGACTAGGAGCCATCCGTATACACTGGCACGGTTCCAGCGTGACACAAGGTGTGCTCCAAAAAGGCAGAACGCAATACTTCCGGCGCTGTACAAGCTTTGGGAGCAGAGGCATGGCAACAAATGGTCAAAGGTGGTACCCTCCAGGGTGGCGTTCTGGGCAGAGCCAGGAGCGCCACCCGCCCGAGAGCTATACGTAGTTACAAAGGAGTTTCCTGGCCCAAAAGCCCAAGGATATAGGGTATGACTGGCGTCTCTCGGCGGCATAGGCACAGTAGAGATCAGCTGCGAATGCAGTGAGAGATGTTGGTGACTGAGGAAGGCGCCGGGCTCGGGCGTACAGACGAGAAATGCCCTGTGCACGACGTAGAGCGAGTGGCATCTCCCCAACATGACAAGTAGGCTCTCAATCGGGGAAGTGTGAAAGGCACCGGTCGCCCGAGAAGGCTGGTGTGGTGGATTGAGTTCACCTTCCTCAGCACACGTTCGGCTGCAGATGCATAAAACTCGCATCCGTAGTCGAGCTTCGAACGAAGCAAGGATCGATGAAAAAGTAAGACAGTAGCCCTATCAGCACCCAGGCGTTGAAAGCCACGGAACGAAGAATATCCATGGCTCGAGTGTGAGACCTTAAGGCTGCGGATATGAGCCTACCAAGTGAGGTGTCGGTCAAATACAAGACCAAGGAAACGGTGCGGGTCCACTACTTCCAGGCAAAACCCATTTAGAAACAAGTCCGGGTCGGGGTGGAGCCGTGGATGGCGGCAGAGGTACACCACCTTAGTCTTGTCCAAGGAAAGCCCAAGCCTGTGCGCTTCGGCATAGCGAGAGAGATGGTTCAATGCCTGTTGGAGTCGACGCTTGAGAGTTGGCATCATCTAGGCCGCACCGAGGTGACGGCGTTGATGCTCAGGAGAAAGAGTGTGACACTGAGAAGACTTCCCTGCGGGACACACTCTTCCTGCTCATTTGGGTGGGAGAGGGCTCCCCCCCCCCCCGCATGCGTACGCCGAATCCACGATCTCGCAGAAATTCAGATACAAAGAATGGGAGGCTCTCCCTCGCCCCCATCGTGTGGAGAGTCTCCATGATACCGTATCGCCATGCGGTATCATAGACCTTCTCCAGATCGAAAAACAACGTGGCGTAGTGCTGTCTACGAAGGAAAGCCTCGCAGACGGCATTTTACAGTCGGAGCAAGCATGCGACGTGGAGTGGAACTTGCGGAAGCCGCACTGTGCAGAAGACAGATGGCCTCCGCTGTCCAGAAAAAGGCTAATCTAACATTTACCAATTTCTCCATCAACTGGCACACGCAAGATGTTAGAGAGATTGGGCGGAAACCAGCCGGAGTAGAGTGATCTCTCCCCGGTTTGCGAAAGGCGAGAACAGTAGCGATTCGCCAGGAATCTGGGAGGAGACCCTCTACCAAGATGCTGTTGAACAAATCTAACTGAAATTACATGCCTCGCTAACCTAGGTGTCGAAACATGGCGTACGGGACATCGTCCGTACCAGGTGTCTGCGAACGAAGCAAGAGCGCAACGCAACTCACTCAGAGTAAACCTGTCGTTGAAGGGTTCCCCGCCTCTGTAGGTAAAGTCCAGTCTGCGACCTTCCACGACATCGCGACGCAGAGTGAATACTGGCGGAGCAGCATCGCGGCAAGAGAATGCAGAAAAAGTAGTCGCGAAGGATTCCACCACGGACGATGGGTCCAAGATTGCGGTCCTATTCTCCTGGAGAACAGGAGAATAGGACCTATGCTAGAGGGGTCTTCCCGTTAAGTGAGGACACGTATGCCCGCCAAGAAGAGAGGTGGGCGTGCTTCGAAATATCCTCGAATCTAGCTCTAGCCCGACGAAATTCGCCGACAGTGAAATCGTTCGGCCGGCGCTTATAGCGCATGTAGGCATAGCGCTTCTGTTTAAGGGCCGTCTCACACTTAACTGAGCACCACAGGAGCGGTCAGCGTGCAAAGCTGCCAGATGTTCTAGGAATAGTACTTAGACCCACGGCGATGAGGTTGCTGGTGAAGAAATCAACGGCCTCATCAACCGACCTAAACTCCTCGAGTGAGATAGAGAAATCAGTCTGCCCGAAATGTGGACCACCGCGCCCGCGCCAAGTACCACTGGGGCGGGCTCTAGGGCGGCAGGCAGCCCAGATAATGATATTTGAATGGGAAAGTGATCACTACTATGGACGTCATCGACCACACTCTACCCAAAATCAGGCTGCACATCCGGAGAGCACAAATGTAGATCGATGCAGGAAAATGAAGCGGTTCTCGGGCAGTGATGCGTAAACTCATCCACATTTAGGACACCTATCTCAAGCTGGTCGATCAGGTCGGCAAGGACTTGATCACAGGGATTAATCGAGTAGTCTCCCCAGCGGGAGTGTCTACCGTCTTGATCTCCAAGTAAGCGAAAGGGCCTCGGCCACCGTGCCACGATACGGCGGAAGTCACCCGCATCGAAGTTGGCTGACGGTGGAATATACGCGGAAATAACAGTCTACCTACTATCAAAGGGCAGCTTAACAGCCACTGCCTGAAAGGAGGTATCTAAAGCAAAGAGAAGAACGGACATCATGCCGGGTGTAAATGACGAATCCCCATGCCCGGCCTCCATCCCGTAGTGGTGGGGTGGCAAAACCCTTATACGCCGGGAGTGGGCAGGAGGCACGCGCCCAACATGGTCTCCTGCAAAGAGATAGCTAAGGGAAAACGGGACGAGACGAGTCTCCGCAGCTCCTCCCTCTTGGCCCGGGGTCCGCGGCAATTCCATTAAGGGAATATGCCCTCAAGGCCTACCTCGGAGGAGACGCGGTTGCCCCCTTCGAAGAGCAGACCTTCACGGGAATGTCTGTACGCTACCCGGAGGCAGAACTTCGGGCGCTGTTAGCTGGAAAAAGCGCGGAAGGCGCTATCGCCTTCGAGGACTTACCGGGGGAGGTTGGCTCGCCATGTGAGTCTTTTCCTCCCTCCGCCTCGAAACCTTCGACGAGCGGGGAGGCTTCGGAGGCGGGGTTCCCTCTTTTGGAGGATCCACCGTCTCCTATCCACTCAGCCCACCACTGGGTGTGGGCGAAGGATCCGAAGCTCCTTTAGTGCTGTCCTCCTTTTGGGAGTATCTTTTGGAACCCTGGAAGATGGCCTCACAACCAACTTCAGTGGTCTTGCCTCCTGCGAGTCTAGCGAATCGGTGAAGGCGCGCGGCCATTTCGCCTTACGGAAAACGGTAACGCTGGGGAAAGGGAAGGGAGCCCTGGTTTTAGCCTTGACTCAGATCGCGCTCATAAAACTAATGGAGATCACAAATGGGTTCATCGCGATGTGCGGGGAAAATAAGGACGTAGACCGGCTCCTATTCGAAGAAGGAGCCGAAGTCCTAAAGACATTGAACTTGGGAGCAAAAACTCCACCAGCAATCTCGGCCAACCGCAGCATCATCTGCCGAAAGGTAGAAAGCTGGGTAAGGGAAAAATCCCCCGCCAAAATAAAAACCGAAATTGAAAGTAACTACACATAGGCTAAGGTCAGGGATGTGATAAAATTCAGCGACCATACCCATGTCTTCAAGGCGGCAACGGAGGGACTCCTCATTTTTAACATGAGGATCCCAGGATGCAATATAGAGCATGAAAAGTATCATAACATCCAGATGTGCTTCGTATGCTATAAGCTCGAAGCACACACCACCGCCAACTGTTCACAAAAAGGACAGACACGGTGCAGTGAACGCGCCACTGAGGGTCACAGATATGACTCGTACAACAGCACAGAAAAAAAGTGCTTAAAATGTTAGGGGCCCATCGAACGATGGCCCTTAACTGTCCCCAAAGAAAGGAGATCATCAAGAAAATGGAAGAAGAGGAAAGAAAAAAGAAATCAAACACCTACGCGAGCACAGTGAAGAAAAGTGAAGGGATGACCTCATTAATGGCGACCCCTTGACAAATGGTCTTCACAAATGACCTAAGTGCCAAAATACTAATTTGCATTACACATGCAAACGTGGCAAATGCGGTAAAACCTGGATGCTACAACCAGGTTCTAAACGCACTTCTAAAAGCGAACAACCTACCGTCTATCATCGTGCCCGCTAACCCCGAATGCTCCAAGGCATTCAAGGATAGCGTTATAAAAAACAACAACCACCAAGCGAAAGCCACCGGACTAAAGGAAGTAATTGGATCTCCCTCATCGGGGGAATCCGAAGAAGAAGACGATGAAAAGGACGAGGATAGCGAAGAAGAAGAGGAAAACACATCTTCGGATAGTGACGAGGGCCATGCACTCGCACTAGAGCGACGAAGAGCAAATCCAAAACTCCTAGTCCTCTCCCGAAGAGTGAAAATCCTGAGAACTCCAAACCAGCCCCACGGGCCAAAAAGAAAAAGAAGAACAAGAAGAAACACAGATAAAATACATCTCACAATGGAACGGAACGCACTAGGAATTCTGGAAGTCAATACCAACGGCTGGACAACGAAGCGAACTCTTTACGGAAATTTGTTCAGAGAAACTGATGCAGATGTCATCCTGATTTTTGAGCATGGAATTGAAACTCGTAGCTCCGAAATGAAGATCTGTAACTACGCCGTGTTAATCACAAATTACTCTCAAAAGCGGGACGACGGTGCCGCCATCGCCATCAAAAGAGGAATCAAGTACAAGCCAGTAAGAAACCTCAAAGAATCCTATCTTGCAATAGAAGTCGAATTCAATATAAGTAAGTTGGTCATCGCCACCGGGTACCAGTCGCCGAGACGAGGATATTTACCAATTCATTCTCTCTCCGGCCTATTTGGCAGAAGAGCCCCCACCATATTAATGGGGGATTTTAATGCCAGATGTCGGGAGTCCGGGTACAGGAACTTCAATGGAAATGAAAGGTGCCTGGAAACTATGCTGGACCGAAATATGGTCCAGAGGATAGGTCCGGACTTCCCTACCTATATTCGAGGAAGAAGTGCCACAAAACCAGACATTTGTCTAACTAATCGTCGGCTACCATTCAATTACTACATGGAACCAGTCCAGGTACCATGTAGTGATCATATAGGGATCCTATACAAGTCCCAGCACCAGTAAGAAAAGACTACAGAAGAGCAGACTGGGCACGGTACGCGGATCTTCTCGAGGCCTACCGTCCACCAAATCTGGACGAGGCAATTCTCGAGGAGATAGACGAGGCACTCAACGACCTTAACGACCACCTTATAAACGCAGATAAGGCTTGCATCCCCAAAAGCCAGTATAAAACCATCTCAACATACTGGTGGACAGGGTATATGAAAGAATTATATAGAGAATTGAGAGTACTTTACGAAATAAATATCAGAAATGCATCAGTTAACTCATTACAACGAAGTAAAGAGATCAAAGAAGAGCTCAACCAGTTGATCCTCGATCAATAACAGAGACGATGGGACGATGCGACCGAGAGCCTCGATCGAGATACATCCCCCAAAGACTTTTGGAAGAAAGTTAGAAGTCTCAGAGGATCATCTGGAAAAAAAAGAAAATGGAAATCCTAAAAGAAGATGGATCCATTGAAACAGAAGATAGAAACATCGAAATAATATTCCGGCGTTATTGGGAAAAAATCTTCAGTATACCCGAAGAAGAGAACGAAGATTTTGACATAGTTTGAAAATATCATCGTAGACGAGCTTAACACGGAAATACACAGAACGCATCTTCATCACCAGGTGGATAGACTGCGTGACGGAGACGCCGAGATCACCGAAGAAGAGATTCTTAGCGGACTCCGCTCATTCCGCCAAAAAGCCCCAGGCCAATCGGGGCTTACGAAGTTAAACTTCGAAAAGGCACCAGCAAACGCCATCGAAGGAATGAGACGAGTATTCAACGCATGTCTGAATACGGGTACTTTCCAGATCCTTACAAGACGGTAAAGATGATCTTCTTGCCCAAGCATGGAAAGGACCCAACGTTGAGAGAGAGAGAGCTACCGCCCAATTTCACTTCTGGAATTTGGCGGGAAACTCTTTGAGAAGATCCTCAACGAGAGACTGGTGTCTCACTTGGAAGAGAACTTCCTCTACAACCCTTGCCAATACGGGTTTAGAAAGAAGCGAAGTACGGAAATGGCAATCAATGTCATTACGGAAAAGCTTGCATAAGCCAAACGGGACAGGAGTTACGTGGATATCGTTTGTCGGGATGTGCCAAAGGCGTTTGATAAGGTGTGGCAGTGGGGCATGCAGTATAAGATCTTACGGCTGGGTCTAAGTGAAAACTTAGAAAGAACTCTCTGTGACTATGTCATGGAGAGAGCGGCGTATGTCAGTCTAGGGTGCACGGACGGACCAAAGTTTCCGCTCACTGCGGGCCTCCCGCAGGGGGGGTGTCTGTCCCCCACCCTTTACTCGATATACACCGCAGACGTCCCAAACCCTGTGTACCCCAATTCCCTCAATATTCAATACGCCGATGATTTCAGCCAGATAATCGTATCCCCATGGAGGAATGCGCCGTGGCAAGCTCGCATGACAGCGATGGAAATCGCGAACCTTAACAACTACGAGGCTCAGTGGAAGATAAGAACAAACCAAGAGAAATTCAAGGTGGTCCCCATCGGACGCACCTTAAGGGCAGACGTGAGAGTAGGGGATACTCGCTATCCCTACACCAACGAATGCAATGTACTCGGTATGAAAATTACTTCTACCGGGTACAAGAAGCACGTCGAAGAAAGAATTTCTCGAGCCTCAGCCGCTGTCAGAACTCTATATCGTTCAAAAATCTACGTGAAAATAACAAGAAGAAGATCTACAATGCCCTTGTCAGATCTACGTTGCTTTACCCCGCCTCCACCCTCTCTTGTGTCTCAAAAACACAAAAGAGGCGACTTCAAGTAGTGCAAAATAAATGCATGTACCTAATCACAGGTAAACGTAGGCAAGAAAGAAGACGCCAAGAAGCCATGCACAGAGAGGCGGGGATAATTCCCATTAACAGTCATCGAAGAACGGACCTGGAAGATGCAGGATCTGGATAATCGAGAACTGGGTGAAGAAATTACTCAGATGATTAACCAGAACAGAAGAGCAGAATGTCGCGCCAAATTCCCGAACTCCGCTAACCGAGTGGCTGGCGGGGAAGAGATGTATAATCTAAGAAAACAACCGAACTAAAGAAAAAACTCACAATTATGATTAAAACTCACCTAAGAAGACAAATGTAAAACCAAGAAAGAAAAGAACCACCGAATACGATGAGAAAACAACCCGACTATGAAAAAACAATAAAACTAAAACACACACACATACAAAGAATACAAAACATTAAGCACGCACTTAAAGTTTGAAAAAAACATAAACAAACAAGCAATGCATATCACACAACAAAGCTAAACTAAAGTTAGCAAGACAAATCGTTTGAACGCCATAAAAATAAAAAAATCAATGAAAACAACATAGAATACACGCTACAAAGAAATAATGAAAGTGATAGGCCTGATCACCAGGCTCTTGCATCTCTTTGCACCCTACCACGCTTCTTTCTCTTTTCACCACTTGTCTATTTTCTCTATCTATCCACACACCCTATCGTACTTCCCTACACACACCCCACACCTTTAACTTAATTGAATTGAATTGAGTCTGACTATTTGTCGCTCCGATCTAGTTCTCTGGCAAAGGAGGCAAAGGAAAATGAAAGTCTGAAAACGTGCTTCTTTTAACGGCGGTCAACTCGGGGATGCCGAGATGTTGGGAGTATGATTTCCGGCTGAAGTTGCACGTTAATTGCCGGTTTCTTCATTTGAATGATGACCGCTTCGGCCATCCGCAATCTTCTGCGATTTTGGAGTCTCAGGATGATGGATGTGTCCTGATTCAGTTTTTCACGGGTTAGGGTAGTGCCATGAGATTGGGCGTGTTTTTTAATCGCGTCATCTTGAAGGTGAGCTGTCAGTCGCCTTGGCAGGGTTGTGGAGGTCACACCGATGTATTTGAATTGCGGTGTTCGCAGTCGGCGACTTTGCACGAATATTCGTATCGGTGGCGCCAAAAGCAACAACCAAATCAAGGTTAAATTTCATTAACAACGTATCCGTCTTTAGCTCCTTCAACGCAGGTAACGGCCCACATATATGCTCAAGAACAACATCAAAATAGATAAAAAAAAGAGTAGGCCAAACTCGCAACGAAGATAAAAAAAAAATCCCTTGAAACATGACACCTAAAGTATAATAAACGCAGTCCAAACTACAGAATTAATAAACTTAACATTTAAGCAAAACAAACCTCATTAAAACTTCGCAACAATAATATAACAAACTAAAACTTTGGAAGAATAAATAACAACGACGAGGCGAGGGGATCGAACACAAAAATAAGCTTAGTCGAAAAGCGCGAAAGATGAGACGAGACAGAAATTAGAGAGGATCGAATATAATGAAATAAACAAACTTATTAAGAAAATAACAACGTAGAAGATACAAAATAAGCGCAATAGAGTAAAAAACAACAACTTTAAAACAACAAATCACTAAAAATACGAAACACCTAAAGGATTAACAGTGAAATAAAATCAGAGAGATCATTGGAAGAATTCTATCGGGATCAATATGAGAACAATGGCCAATCATGCATTACATGACTACAAATCAGTAAATGAGGAATGTCTCGTAAGGGCGAAATTTTGTACATGCTTGTCAGTCACCTCAAAATTTAAAATGAAAATCAACGAGGAACAAACAGTTTGTAAGGAGAGATATGTAAAAAAAAAAAAGTGGTAAAGATGAGAGAAGTGACAAGGTCTAGAAGCTATATAGCCAGAGATCATCGCCATCGCAGTGGAGTCGAGATGTAACGAATCTGCGAGCGTTGGCGCCTGGGGAAATCATTCAAATTTCAACAGCAGTATGGTTTCCACGTTAAGCCTGGTATTTAAGAGTACAGAAAACGGTAAAGCAGCTTGGGGGATGGGGTAATAATAATCGGCCTCATTAGGGTTGGGGTTGACGGACTCGCTGACCACTTAAGAGTTAAGTAGTAGTAGTAATCTGTTGACAATGATTTTAACTGCAGGTATGATGGCAACGACACTGCCCGACGCTTCCCCTCTACTCGGTTTTAAGAATGGCGTTAGGGGTGGGCTAAAGAACTATACGCCACTCACTCTCCAATAAAAACATAAATTACTTAAGTCATAGCCATTAGACTAACACAAACCTACTGTCTGCAATTAGCCACCGGAACAGATAATATTTAAGAAGTGACTATAGTACTATTGAAAGTCTGCAGGTTGGTCAGCAATTAGTGTAGAGAAAAATAAATGTCAAATACAGTCTAAATGGCATTCGAACTAAGCCAATTCATTTGTAAGAGCACTACAGAAAAAAAGAATTAACAAAACCTACGAGGGGCGGTCAATAAGTTTTGCAATTCGGATATAAGGAAACGAGATATAAGGAAAAGTGTTTTATTATTTTTCAATATAACTACCCTCGACTTCAATGCACTTGCGCCACTTGTTCCTGAGGCTTCGAATTCCCGACAACCAGAAATCTCCCGATTGCTGTTCAATCCACTCCTGGACGGCGAGCTGGACATCTTCATCGTCCCCAAACCGGCGTCCACGCAGTGCAGCCTTGAGCTGGTGGAATAAAAAGTAGTCGCTGGGGGCCACATCTGGACTCGCGCAGGGCAACTTGTCCAACTCTGGCCTTGTGGACTTTGACGACGTTGAAGTCGATCATGGGGCGTGAGGTTTCTAGGGACCCAACGGGCAGAGACCTTCGTCGTGGCCAAATTGTCGTGGATGATGTTGATAACACTTCCATGTGATATTCCAAGTTCTCGCCCGATTTCTTCGACATTCACCCGTCGATTTTCGAGGATGATCCTCTCCACACGGGCCACATTGTCCTCGTTGGTCACGTCTGACGGGGGTCATCTTCAAGGGACTCACGACCATGGCGGAACTCCCTATTCCAGCGAGCATGGTTGCATAGGAAGGGGCGGTGTCGGTGTACACTGCAATCATGCATTCATCGATCTCTTTTGCATTCTTGCCTTCCTTGGTCAAAAATTTGATCACTGCGCGGTGCTCAACCTTCTCCATTGTTGAAAAATTTGTGACTGACGATCTGCGATCAGCTAATGCTTCTTAAATAGACGAGGCAGGTACGTGCGGCTGCAGGTCCTGACTTGTCATAACTTGTCTTAACACCCCCACAAACAGTCATCCCCCTTCCTCTGTTTTGCCCTACCGATTCGCAAAACTTATTGACCGCCCCTCGTACATTGACATACTCTCCTGTAGGATCACTTCTTCTCTCTGAGGCGCCTCACACGTGGCCGAACGGACATTCGAGGACTGGAAGCCAAGCTTTCGGCAATGATGATACCGAAGAAGAACAACGGCCCAATCTACCGACCTATACTCACCTAATGAGATACAGAAATCAGTCATTTCCTCGAACGCGGACAACAGTACCCAACCCAAACACCATCGAGGTGACCTCTCGAACGTTGGCTGAC
The DNA here is from genome assembly GCA_963969495.1 of Ceratothoa steindachneri. Classification (NCBI taxonomy): domain Eukaryota; kingdom Metazoa; phylum Arthropoda; class Malacostraca; order Isopoda; family Cymothoidae; genus Ceratothoa; species Ceratothoa steindachneri. The sequence continues at coordinate 165,983,521 of OZ018329.1, read as the reverse complement.
CAAAGAAAGACATTTTAATGGGAAAATGCTGGTTTCCAAGAAGGTCTCCGAGCACCTCTCACCTTAAGTACGCTTTCACACCCGGAGAACACAGGGGCAGATCGAAAATGACGCGGTTTTAAGACTTTTGTTTTTTTTGTAAGGAGCCCATCTGGACTTTGCCTACTTGGGCATATTAAAAAAAATAACAATAAGCAAATAACAAGGATAAAAAATCATAGGCTAAAAACAAAAACAAAACAAAAAGGTAAAAAGGAAGCGAGATCCAGCGTCAGGAGGAGGCCAGCTCCTCCCCCCGGCACAGGAGCATGCGACCCACATCAAACAGTCAAATAAAGTGGAGTAGGCTAGACTCCTCCAAAAAGTCGTACAGTCCGCAAGTCGGTGTGCACGAACCAGTCCCAAGTACAAAGGACAAGCGGTAATGTGCGCGAAGATCACCCAGACTGGGACATTCAACAAGAATGTGGTGAATAGTCTGGGGGTCAACGCAGTCGTCGCAATAAGGCGCTGGCGAGCGCTCCATCAAATGGCGGTGCGTCCCGCGAGTGTGTTAGATTCGGAGACCACAGAAAGCAACCTGAATCCATCACGGCATGGGGAAGGGGGGGGTTAAAACAAGGGTGTGTCAAGTCATCCATATTAAGGTCACTAATCTCCAGCTCTTTGCTCAGGTCCACAAGAGCCCGGCCCCTAGGATTGACCCTGTAGCCCCCCCCCCCCGGCAGAGCCTACCGTTCAAGTCCCTAAGGGGGTGAAAGGGCCTTGGCAACCGTATTACGATGCTGCTGCAGAAGTCTGCTTCATTAATTTTTTTAATTGGACCATCTGGCGCGACTGCCTTCAAGGGCACGAGTCACCGTAATTAAAATTCTAACCTAGTACTAGGGGTTTTTTTAAATTCACAGAACAACAGAAAAACGAGAATAAAAAACAAACAAGGAAGCAGTAGATTTAAAATAATTAAAAAAAACAGCAGTTCCTCTCCGGTGCTTTTTCATTGTGAAGACTTTGCGGCGCAAATGATCGATCATCATTCAGAAGGGAGCGTGAGGGATCTGGCGGTCGTGCTAGCCGCTCCCAATCTTATCCCAATCCCGCAACGGAGCCAAGCCTTTTATCGTGGATATTGGGCACTCAAGCTATGTAGGACTATCTCCCGCACTTTCATTCTTGCCCTCACTTCAGCCGTTCTTTCCAAACCTCGTCAAAAACCTTATTGGGGAGACGTCTCCGTTAATAACGACAACAAAAGACCATCTGGGTTTTGCCGCTTCTTAATATGAGGAGACGACCCTGATAAACACTGCCTATTGGGAAGAATAGAGAGGAGGGCGAACGATCCTTCAACACCTTGGCGATGGACGAAGAACTGTGGACCTGATCAGACTGGCGGACGACAGTCCGCAAAGGTAACAAGACGGGAGCACATTCCGGCGTCGGGGGGAAGACATCCCAGCCTCGACTTGGGATTATGCGACCTACACCAAAACAAGTCGAATAGAATGGAGGAGACCATCCTCCTTCAAATAGTCAGATAGTCCTCATGTCACTGTACACAAACTCATCCCAAGTACGAGGGACAAACGGTAGTGACCCAACTCGTCCCGGGACATTCAATAAGAACAGTCTGGGGGACAACGCACTCGTCGCAAGGCGCAGGCGAGCGCTCGATCAAATGGCGGTGCGTCCCGCGAGTGTGTCCCCGATTCAGAGACGAAAGAAAACAACCTGAAGCCCTTTCGGCATTTGGAGGGGGGGAGAGGTCCATAGGAACAGTGGCGGCGCAATGGGACTCAACTTTAAGTTGCCCTAGACCGTCTCCCATCTTCTTTGCCAGACAACATGGATGGTCAGACGTATTCCAGCCGTGTAATCGGTCGCCCAGTCCTCGCGGACTCTTTGGCGCGCTCATTCCCCGCAGCTGGTAGAGCCCCGCTGACTTCAAACAGAGGGGATACGGCGTGGAAACCGACCCCCTCTTGGGACTTGGAGCCATCCGTATACACTGGCACGGTTCCAGCGTGACACGAGAGGTGCTCTAAAAAGGTCGAACGCAATACTCCCGGTGCTGTACAAGCTTTGGGAGCAGAGGCGTGGCGATAAATAACCAAAGGTGGTACGATCCAGGGTGGCATCCTGAGCATAACCAAAGGCCCCAAAGCCCGAGAACTACACTAAGCTATTGTGGTAGTTACCTAGCCCTAAACACGGAGAGCTCAGGGTATTAATGACGTCTCTCGGCGGAAAAGGCAGCCTGGATATCGGGCGCGGATGCACTGAGAGCCGTTGGCGACTCGGGGAGGCGCCGGGCTCGGGAGGGCAAGGGCCCAATGTACTGTGTGCGGCGCAGAGGGAGGGGCACCTCTTCAAAAGCAGAAAGTAGGCTCCAATGCAAACGTGAGGAATCCACGAGTCACCAGGCAGAGACTGGTGTGGTGGATAGAGCCACCCTTCCAGAATACACGCTCGGCTGTGGATGCATAAAACTCGCATCCGTAGTCGAGCTTCGAACGAACAAAGGATCGATAAAAAAAGTAAGGCAGTAGCCCTATCAGCGCCCCAAGCGCTGAACGTCACGGAACGGAGAATATCCATGGCGCGGGTACAAGAGACCCTAAGGCTGTGAATATGAGCCTCCCAGGTGAGGCGAAGGTCGAATACAAGACCAAGGAAACGGTGCGACTCAACCACATCCAGGCGTACCCCATTAAGAAACAAATCTGAATCGGGGTGAAGCCGTGGATGGCGGCAAAAGTGCACCACCTTAGTCTTGGCCAAAGAAAACCGAAACCTGTGCGCTTCGGCATAGCGAGAGACGCGGTTCAATGCCTGTTGGAGTCGACGGTCCAGAGTTGGCATCTGGGCCGCGCCAAAAGAGATCGAAAGGTCGTCCACGTAGAGCGTAGCGAGAACATCTTATGACAGCACCGAGGTGATGCCGTTGATGCTCAGGACAAAGAGTGTGACACTGAGGACACTTCCCTGCGGGAAACCCTCTTCCTGCTCCATTGGGCCGGAGGGCCTCCCCCCCCCCCATTCGTACGCGGACTCGACGATCTGGAAGAAATTCAAAAATAAAGAGTGGAAGGCGCCACCTAGCGTCATCCTCTTTCGTGCGGAGACTCTCCATGATACTGTAGTTCCATGCGATATCAAATGATTTCTCCAGACCGCAAAAAGACTCACAGAGCGCTGCCTACAAATAAAGGCCTCGCAGACAGCATTTTCTAGTCGAAGCAGAGCATCCGAAGTGGAGTAGAACTTGTGGAAGCCGCACTGTACGGGAGACAGGGGGCATTCCCTATGTAATATACTGCCATTGGGACGGGATCACCTCATGGACCATGTCCATATGGTCAACCCACCATTGTATCACGGATCCCAATCGAGGATTCTTCAGTCCTGTGATCGTCAATCTTTTTACCTCCGGCGAGCGCCAGGTCAAGGCGTCACTTTTTTTTCTCAACAGGAGCAAAGTTCAATTGCACCCATTTAGAGCCATGAAATGACCCATATGACCATGGGACATGTGGTTATTCACCCTGGAGATTTCAAATCTGCCATCGGATTCGGCGCTGGGTGGCGCCATCTAGTGGCAGAAGCCTCATTTAACCATTCAAAGGCGAGTGTAAGTGATTTGAACCATGGGAAACCATCAATGAAATAACCATTTATTATCTTATCACAAAACGCCGCAGGTCATTGGGGGAGAGAAGGGGGTCAGTCACGCCGGTCCCCTACAAGCATAATGTACATGTTTGCAGGACAGTAGAAGGCACGGCCCAATAGACCCTGCTTATCCCTTTTCCCTCTAAGGGGGTTGGATCTCCATGGGCCTCTGGCCGCCTACTATGTCCTTAACTTGTAGCCATAATAAAAGTATATAAAGAAAACGGTTACATGGAAAGTAGATACTATGACCTCCCAATGACTTCGGAGGTTAAGAGAAAGTGATAATTTACACATACTTGGCCCATGGGTTCGAACTACCATGGGCCTTCACAACCAGACTCACGATTTCGGCGAATTTGTCCTCGGCCATAGACCGTAAAGTATGGTGCCGGCGTACCCACTTTATATGCGTACTAGAAGGCGGTGAGAAGAGTTGACGGTTGACACCCCGTGACTAATACTGCCCTTAGCCAGCGGTCTTCTGTTAATCGCACCAGTATGGATCTCAAGGTATACACTGGCACTCGACCAAGGACCCAGAAAAGGATGGAAGTGCGCCGATCATCCAGAACCTTCGTGGATAGAAGAGCCTGTTCGGAAGGAGGTAGGCGGGTATGTAATAAAGAGAAGTACATAGAGATAGGCGGGTATGTAATAAAGAGAATTACATAGAGATAGGCGGGTCCAGTAACGAGTAGGGTGGGTGATCACCTTTTATTATCATACCCCGGCGCAAAGGTTCTCCCTGGATGGAATGAAATCCACCCAGACACCATGTTTAGCGAACCGAACGCGGCACCTCGACGGACTGCACGTCCGCCCGGATAGTCGTAGAGGAAAATGAGAACAGTTCCTCCTGGTACCAAGAGCACGTACACAGGTTGAGGGGATAGTCGTAGAGGAAAATGAGAACAGTTCCTCCTGGTACCAAGAGCACGTACACAGGTTGAGGAGATAGGCGTAGAGGAAAAAGGTAGGCCTGAGTAGTGGGGAAGGGAAAACGCAACAACAACATTCCTAGGGTCCATCCTTTTTTTAAGAGCCTATCTGGCGACTACCCACTTGGGAACAAGTCACGACAGCCTAGCACTAGGCTACTTTAAAATAAGAATGAAAAACAACAACAATAAAAAGGGAAAATGGCAACAAGGAGGAAGCAAGTTCCCGCGTCGGGATGGTGGGGGAGGTCCCGAGAGTCTAGGTCAACCCAGTGATGTCGGGGCTTCCCAAATTCGTACTCAGGCCAGGAGGGCGTAGAACACGCCCTCTCCCCAGGTACCAAGATGACAAGGTACACGAGGTACACCCCCCCCCCACCTACTTACATGTCCAGGACCCTCTCATGCAAGAATGGCGGATTAAAAGATAAAAAGGTACAAACTTCGGACCCAAATTTGACCCCCGTGGCAAACACCCCCTTATGTCGGTACTCACCCCATGCGACGAGGCTACGGGTCCTCAAGTAAGCGATGGCCACCCGTATGACGGAGGCCTTATCGAGGCTGGCACTTAAGGGAGACTCGAGGGGGAGTAGCGCCCCCAAATCGGCGAAAATCTCGCTCTCGCGCCCTCGACGGGACCGGGCGGCGTCCCGCGATTTCTCCTTCCGTCTCTCATTGTTCCTGGAACGCAAAACGGGGGGCCTTGAAACCAGGGATGCACCAGGGAAGGACATTATAATCACAGTTGCTACCGAGAGTTGGCCTGTAACCTAGTGGCCTCTTAGGAGTACCAGGGATTACTCGAACACCTACCCAAACATTCAAGGGAAAATGACAATCATATAAAAGGGAGGGGTTGTAGCGCCCCTTTTCACCTGTTCTGGCCTTATCCAGGTGAGGGGAAAATGCGAATGGGAGGTACAAACAAAAATAAAGAGTAACAAACGGAAAACAGAAGTAGCAAAAATATTAGAGATGCAAAGACCCGCCACATCAAACGTCTTTGAATGCGGCCGGGATGAAATGCGAATACCCCGATGTAACCGCGCCTTTGTTTGCCTGTTTAGTCTATGAGTGTGTGTGTGTGTGTGTGTGGATACACTCGCTCGTCATGTTATTGTGACATAATTATCGTCATGTAGACGACAACAACAGCTTAAAGTTGTTATTTCGCGATACTGTCGCAAACGAAGGATTTCCTGCAGACCAAAGCCCCGTTGCAAGCAAAACAATGGATTGAGACGAGTCTTCGCTCTTGGCAATCGAGAGATGATCGATGCAAAGGACTTTTTTCATAGTCTATCTAGCGACTGCCTACTAGGGCATAAGTCGCTGTGATCACCCTACAGCCTAAAGGTAGGCTAGATTAAAATAAACTGGTAAAGGACCTCAAAAACCAAAAAAGCAAATCCCCCCCCCCCACAAACAAGTAAAACAGCAAGAAAGAAGCGCGCTCTGGCGTAGTTCGGGACCAAAGAGAGTCAAATAAAATAGAAGATGCCAGTGCAAATGACCTCTTCGCTTCTCTCTGCCAGCGTTCATCACTTTCAGCCCACCTATTTGCCGGGGGTGGGGGCGGGGGGCTAAATGAGGACTAAAAAAAAAAGAAGCAAGAAGAAAGAAGCACGCTCTGGCGGAGGATCATGCGACCAAAACCAAAGAGAGTCAAATAAAATAGGCCAGTGCAAATGACCTCTCCGCTTCTCAGGGCCAACGTTCAGCCGAGGGGTGGGGGGAAGGGACTAAATGAGCACTAAAATAAAACGGCCGGTGGGAATCGCAAGAGAGCAGCTGGCGAGTGAGGCAACTGCTATGAGTGCAGTGAAACTTCATTACGGTAGCGTAATTTTTTTTTTTTAGAGGCGGAATCTCTCGTTATTTTGAAAAAAAGAGAGGTTCGACCCCCCCCCCCTCCATCTCTTTTTCGAATCTTTTTTCTTTCAAAATGGGTTGCGGTAAGGGAAGACGGTTCGAGAGTAGGCGATCCCTTCGGACGGAAGGGACGGTGAGGGCGAACAACTCTCGAACAAATCTCCGTTCGGCAACAAATGGAGATGGCGCAACCAGGGAAAATATAAGTGCTCCCCCGTTGTTGCCATGGCGATTAATGCGAATCAGGGCACGTCGTGACGTCACAAAGTGGGCTCTCTGCTGCCAAAACAAACGAACTGCGCGTCAAGATCCCCTCCGAACCTCTTCGGCAGCGCGGACCTAGTTAATCAGAACGGACTCAGGAGAAGCGACACTCAAGAAGCTTTAACCAGGTTTTGAACGGTTTATAAAATGGAAAATTTAGGGAAAGTGTACAAGCTATAAAGCCCGAGAAACCAACCCCAACCCCATGCCACGTCTATGCCTCATTTATACAAACCTCGAGGGCAGTGCCAGCATTAGATAGTGCCAACTATATTTACACACTCGAGAATCGTTATCTTTTCTCGGAATTAAATTACTCTCACATTCGATCGTGACGATGGGAGGAGACCTCGTGCCTGGCTAATCGACAGGGCCCAAACCAGACACCAACCCCGTAGTGAATATGTGTGGAGCTCTAGTGCTCGAGGCCACTCAACTCTTCTGAATTAGCCCCATTTCCACATATGTATAAGGTGTCCCTTTCGGGGAGGGGGGATTGAAAAGGGACAGAGGAGGGGCACGCGCGAAACCATCTTGGATAAGACAAAGTATGTGGCATAGGAGGCGCTCAAAGAACGACTTCAGCTAAATCAACTCGAGTGGATAACACGAGCGATTTCCCTCCGCAAAGTTGGCACTGGTGAACGCACAAGGCACCTTCGGGGCAGGGGGGAAAGGCAACCCCCTCGTTATACCATTTATTTTTCTATTTATCACAGGAGAATTACTACCCACTCTGTGTCCTCTCAGTCGAACTGCATTTAGACAAAAAAAATCATAAACTATCGAAAAGTTTGTCGCGGGAGTGTTCAAGTGAGTTAGTTAGTCAGCGCCAATCCTTCCATGATACTGGGAGAATCCCCGACCGGATAATGAAATTTATATAAGATCAGTATGACAATCGCTGGTATGCCCGAGGGGACCCAAGAGCCGGTCCTCTTTATGGGAAGAAGTGCCAAGAAGTATTTTATGTTTTGACACCAAATAGCGTTCAGGTGGAAGCCTTCAACGCCCCGGGGCAGAAAACTTACTCCGCGTCAGAGGTATGTGGATATAGATACCCATCGGCAGGAAACAGAGAGTGCGGTGTGTGTGTTGTGCAGCGAAGACGGGAGAAGAAAGAAAGCAGGGTTGTGTGTGTGATGAGAGGCGTAAGATCTACCCACCCGAATACAGGGCTGCGCCTATTTGTGTCCGCTATGCGGGGATCGAACCCGGCACCGCGACTTTAGTGAACCAACGCAACCACGAAGCAAGCCGGATGGAGGGTAGGGGAGCGGGCAGGAAAGCGGCGTCCGCGAAGCTCCTTTTCGTGCAGAAGCGATATGAAAAAGAAGTAATGTGAGGAGGAGTTGTGAGTGAACCAGGGTATCCCGTGTCAATGTCGATCGAGTGGGTCTATGGGGTCCGAGATGGAAAACGGGGAACCCGTGAATGCGGGGATATAGATGTATATGCTTACGCTATGGGAGGCGAAGACGAATGAGGAATGGAGGTGAGATGAAAGTTGCGATCAGGTGTAATTCGCGATGGTAGGGGAGAGAAGGTGTGACTGCTATTTTTATTTTTAATAGGGCCTAATTTTAGGCTAAAGTGCTTACGGCGACTGCAAGCAGAGGTCGCCGTAAACACTTTGTAGTCTAAAATTAGGATACATTAAAAAAAAAAACCTAAGAGGCAAAAAACTACTCTGGCGTCAGGGGAGGATCCCCCCCCCTACCCCCGGTGCTGGAGAATACAACCAACACCAGAATCTAGCAAGAAGTAAAAAAAAGGCCGCATGTGTGCACGAATCCGTCCCTAGTACAAGGGACAAGCGGTAGCGAACCCGCCCATTCCGGTACCGGGACAGTTGGGGCATTCAACAAAAATGTGCCGAACAGTCTGGGGGAAAACGCAGTCGCGCAGTAAAGCGCAGACGAGCGCTCCATCAAATGGCGGGGCTTCTTGCAAGTGTGTCCAATTCGGAGAGTACAGAAATCAACCTGAAGCCGTCGCGGCATTTCGGGGTAGGTCCATGGACACAGAAAGCGCTGCTGCATTCCCCCCCTCCTAATATTGTATTTATGTTGCGTCAAGCGTGCACTTAATGATTTGCCGGTTTGCCCAAAGTATTGCTTAGGGTCCACTGAACAATCAACAGAATGAACCCCCCCCCCCCTATACTATCGGTATTATTATGGTAATTTTAAGAAGTCCCGTGTTTTACCGTTTTCTGATTCCTTTTCCTCGCTTCCCCGCCTCTTGAATAAGTTAAATATTTCTGTCATATTCAAGTATCAGTCTACCATGAATAAAAAGATGATTCATAATAATAATAATAGTATAGGGGGGTTCATTCTGTTGATTGTTCAGTGGACCCTAAGCAATACTTTGGGCAAACCGGTAAATCATTAAGCGTACGCTTGACGCAACATAAATACAATATTAGGAGGGGGGAATGCAGCAGCGCTTTCTGTGTCCATTTATCGGAAAACAGTCCCCCTATCAATTGGAATTCGGCTAAATTTATTTACAAATCTGATGACTTTATTCAAAGAAATATTGTCGAATGCTCATTCATTAATTCCTCGCCTAATTTATCCCCCGGTCTCTTTAAACTGGACCCTGTTATTAAAAAGCTTATTTATAACGAAATTGTCCATTTTAACTCTTAGCCATTTAATTTATTAATTTAGTTATGTCTCTTTTGTCTATTTTTATGTATTCACAATCGGGTATGTATGTACTTAGTTTAGTCACATAAATGTCTACATTCTTTGCGCACAGGTTAGAATTTTCCGGAAGTAGACCTTATTTATCTATTTGGTTTTATACTTCATATCCGTCTTTGATATTATTTCTCTATTTTGGGTCCTTTCGTTGTACATGGGCGGGGCATTGCTCTTCTGTTTCACACACACACAGACATATAAATATATATATATATATATATATATATATATATATATATATATATATATATATATATATATATATATATATATATATACATATATATATACATATATATATATATATATATATATATATATATATATATATATATATATATATATATATATATATATAATGTGCGAGTCTTAAGAAGCGAAATAAGTTCGAAATCTTTATCGGACCAATGGCCGATAAAGTTGAGATAATCGTCGATAAGAAAACTCCCCCGGATCCCCCCTTTACTCCCTTGCCTCCACCGTCCAAATTCCAACTGTCTCCGATGCCACGGATCGACTCAATATCACTAACCTCCTTTAACTAAAAAAAAAAAAAGAAAAAACTGGTGCGACCAACGAGTCCGTGTTTATCTTGTAGTGGAATGGAGTTTGGGACAGGTACAAAAGAAAGAAAATAAAAGAAGAAAAAGAAACAAAGAAAAAAAACGAAAGAAAGGAGTAAATAGGAGGGGGAGGGGGGTAAGAAAGAGAGCAAAAAGGAGCCTTGGCCAATCCAATAAGAGTGGCAAATGGGCTTCAAACTCGCCGAGACAAAGGTCGTGCAAAGAGCAACGGCTTCAGTCCATTAACCATCCATTTTGGACGATCGAAACCAACCAAGATCAATCCCTCGATCGAAATAAACCAAGATCAATCCCTCGATCGAAATCAACCAAGATCAACCCCTCGATCGAAACCAACCAAGATCAATCCCTCGATCGAAATCAACCAAGATCAATCCCTCGATCGAAATCAACCAAGATCAACCCCTCGATCGAAACCAACCAAGATCAATCCCTCGATCGAAATCAACCAAGATCAATCCCTCGATCGAAACCAACCAAGATCAATCCCTCGATCGAAATCAACCAAGATCAATCCCTCGATCGAAATCAACCAAGATCAATCCCTCGATCGAGAATCAGCCAAGATCAATCCCTCGATCGAAATCAACCAAGATCAATCCCTCGATCGAAATCAACCAAGATCAACCCCTCGATCGAAATCAACCAAGATCAACCCCTCGATCGAAATCAACCAAGATCAATCACTCGATCGAAATCAACCAAGATCAATCCCTCGATCGAAATCAACCAAGATCAATCCCTCGATCGAAATCAACCAAGATCAATCCCTCGATCGAAATCAACCAAGATCAATCCCTCGATCGAAATCAACCAAGATCAACCCCTCGATCGAGAATCAGCCAAGATCAACCCCTCGATCGAAATCAACCAAGATCAATCCCTCGATCGAAATCAACCAAGATCAACCCCTCGATCGAGAATCAACCAAGATCAACCCCTCGATCGAAATCAACCAAGATCAATCCCTCGATCGAAATCAACCAAGATCAATCCCTCGATCGAAATCAACCAAGATCAATCCCTCGATCGAAATCAACCAAGATCAACCCCTCGATCGAAATCAACCAAGATCAACCCCTCGATCGAAATCAACCAAGATCAATCCCTCAATTTTAAACGACAAAAAACATATCTGCCTCTAATAAATAACAACATCCACACTAAAATCATAAGAATTTTTCAAAGAACAACTTATCCATCGCTTTTATATTTTACGGTAGAGATTGACCGGTGATTGACGCGTATGCAATTTGCAGCATCTCACTCAGATCTATTGTGCGTGTGTGCGTATATACAGGGTGCCCCCCCCCCCCCAATTGGACCGTTTTGGGGAAGCAATATCCCGATAACCATTGTAGCTAAGGACATGAAATGAATGAACGATGAAACCTTTATCCATAAATACTTATTCTTTGTAAAAATCGTCTTAAATTCATTTAATGGGCCAATTAACCTTTACACAAATAAGGTAAAAAACATTTGTTTGTTTTTTTATTTTTCAAATTGCAGCCTTTAAAAAGTTCAAAATTTGAAAGTAAATTTAAATTTTAATGAAGGGTTCAAGATGCCCTCCTTTGTGGACAACCAATTTCGACGTCCATTTCGAAATTGCTTCCCAAAATTTCTACTTTCTTTCCGCTTCGAAGCAAATCAATCAAAATATTTAAAAAACCCGTTTTTTACATTATTTTTTCAAGAGGTTAATTAACTCATTAAATGACTTTAAGACGATTTTAACAAAGAATAAGTATTTCCTGTCCCGAGCTGCAATGGTTATTGATACATTGCTTCTCAAAAGTAAGTTTATATATATATATATATATATATATATATATATGACCTCACATAACCACGGTCCAAAAAGAGATATAGGCACTTCTCCATGAAGGATCCCTTCCTGACTCCAGCAGGAATTTCTCAAAAAAATATGACCACTAATGGCAAAGAAGTGAGCCGTTTCACCGTGGCCCGTCGCCTCTATGCATCTGGTTTAAAACCTCGTTCTCGGCAACCAAACCAATCATCAGTAAAAAAAATCGGATGGCGAGATTCGAATATGGTGAAGTTCGTGTTGTTTGGTGGGATCAAGATTGGGTGAGAATTCATTTCAGCGGCAAAACTAAATTTAGTTTAGTTGGATTTGATGGCAGACGCTTTGATAGACGCGGTGCGTGCGACAGATTTAACCCTAAATGTGTTAAAAAAAAAGGTCTGTCAAGCATAGAGGAGGTAGCGTCATGGTATGTGCGGTAAATGGTTGATTACCATCTCTCCTCCAATTATTCCCTAATGCACAATGAATGCTAGACTCTAAAGTCTTATTTTAAAAATAATTGTTACCCCCCCACCTTTGGTTGACAAGCTAATCAATAATTTTCTTACCAAAATTTACTCTCCATCCTTTCTCTCATATAATGTTCCCAAAAATGAAAAAAATTTCGTAGTACCAGAAATGGGACCTTACAATAAATTATTCACTAGAAAATGCAACAAATTACTCAAAAAATATTTCTTTCATACCAACATCAAAATCACTTTTGTCAACCCACTTTCCATAGGGAGTTTCTTCTCGTCAAAAGACAAACTTCCTCTAGAAATGAGCAGCCATGTTGTTTATGCTTTTACTTGTCCTTGTTGTTCGCAAGGAACCTATATTGGTAGTACGGTTCGCTCATTGAAAGAGAGGTTTTGTTCTCATATGGGAATAAGCCATCGCCCTGGAAAAATATTGTCTAAGAAGGAAGCTTCTGTAATAAGAAATCATAGTATACAATGCAAGACAGAATGTTCCATATGTATATATATATATATATATATATATATATATATATATATATATATATATATATATATATATATATATATATATATATATATATATATATATACATATACATATACATATACATATACATATACATATACATATACATATATATATATATATATATATATATATATATATATATATATATATATATATATATATATATATACATATACATATACATATACATATATATATATATATATATATATATATATATATATATATATATATATATATATATATATATATATATATATATATATATATATATTTTCTAAGATAATTTGTTGTAGAATTTGTAGAATTAGAGAATTGATAACCAACAAAGACCCCAAAATCCATTCGAGGAGAGGCCAATAAAGAGAGGAGGGTTGTAAGTCAGAAGTGAAGGATAGACAGATAAAGAGAGGATATAAGTAAAGATCAAGTTTCCTCTTATTTCTGTAAAGTTATATTTATCTATTCTATGCTGGGTTTTCAAGGATCTTCGTAGGCAAGTTATTCCGAATTTGTGTTATTTTATAATAAAAGTTTTAAAATATTTTGTTTACTAGTTTGAAGCTGTTATTTTTAGTGCCCAATCGATTATCGAGGTAAAATATGAGTAATAACTTATATTAGTGAACACTTTTATTATTTTAAAAACCTCAATAAGTTGTATGCGTGGATCTCCCAACAAAAGAGACACATCAGTTATTCTAAGTACATCTTTATTGAAGTTTAGGAATTAATTTCGTCACTTGGCGCGTTCTCACATTACGTCATTTTGGCCTTTAAGGAGATAAGTGCAACGCATATTGCCAATGAGATCTTAAAAGCGCATCATATAAGGGAAAATATTTTGTTTCAATTTAAACTCAAAATGGCTATGTACCCATTTTCGGGTTTAGATTGGACTTGCATAATGTACAGGTGTTACATAATCTTCCTACTCCATTGCCACTACATATCAAAATGGTAAAATAAAAGCAGGCATAACAATGACAAAGCTTTATTTATCAGAAAACAGAAAAGGCAAAATAGCGACATGAAAGTAATATCTGGTATGGTCAGTTTTAACTTCGATTAGAGCCGTAAGGCGCTTCTTATAAGAATATAAGATTCCTGCACGGTTCTGAGGGAATTTTATTCACTCCTTCAGCAAACTATTCCACTTCAACAATGTTGCGGGGGCCTTTCTTGGGTCCACGCTTCTTCAGCTCCCTCCACAAAATGTCGGATGGATTTCAAATGTGTGATTTGAAAGGCCACTTGTTGAAGAGAGCTCATAAAATGGCCAGTTTGGTGTTCGCCCAAGAGTATCTGGGAGATGCCAAGCTAAATTTGATCAAATGTTATGATCCTATGAGACAAAAATCGAGCTCTTTGGTAAAAACGACGACGGTACGTTTGGCGGAGTTCTGGCGAAGCCTTCTGAGAAAAGAACACCGTCCCTACTGTCAAACATGGAGGTTCTTTATGTTGTGGGATGTTTCCCTGCTGCTGTCACTGGCACATTAAAAGTGATGGATGGGACCACGAATTCTGAAAACTATCAGCTCACTCCTTGTTTTAAACGTGAAGGGATCGGCAACGAGACTGTTAGAAAGCATTTCACTTTTCAACAAGACAACAATCCCAAACATACCACTAAATCTGCTAAGAAATACCTAACATACATTACTGTATTCAAGTGGCCCTTCACATCATACATTTGAAATCCATCTCACATTTTGTGGAAGGAGCTGAAGAAGCGTGGACCCAAGAAAGGCCCCCGCAACATTGTTGAAGTGGAATAGTTTGCTGAAGGAGTGAATAAAATTCCCTCAGAACCGTGCAGGAATCTTATATTCTTATAAGAAGCGCCTTACGGCTCTAATCGAAGTTAAAACTGACCATACCAGATATTACTTTCATGTCGCTATTTTGCCTTTTCTGTTTTTGATAAATAAAGCTTTGTCATTGTTATGCCTGCTTTTATTTTACCATTTTGATATGTAGTGGCAATGGAGTAGGAAGATTATGTAACCTCTATACATTGTGCAAGTCCATGGACACATGCATGAAATCCATCCGGATGTAAATAACACCGTGCTGGTAAATCAGGTACAGGGTGGTTCGAAAGTCTTGCATTTGTTAATATTTTAATTTATCATTTCAGGTGCCTGGCACGAGCTCCTACACTTTGTCAGAGAGGCTAATTGCAAGTGTATGCATTTTGGCAAGAGCCTGGTGGAGATTATTATATTGGTATGTTGACCTTGTGAAGATCAATATTTCTTTCAGATTCTGAATTTTCACCGGTCTTCACCATTGCTCTCTTGGAAATGTTTCCTCGGTGAAGTAGTGACAAAGAAATGACAAATCTCGCCCGTAGATTATCAGCTAGCTTTTCTCGAACGCTCTAGATTACCCTAGAATCATTTCTAAAACGTTCTAAAAACGACCCGAGTTTCGGATGTGAAGAAATGTGCCGGTATTAGCACACAAAAGCTATCCCGGTTCCCCATAATCTTGCACTCGAATAATTTCGACTCTTTACCGAAACCAGCATTTATTTACTATAATCTTGTTCAAAATAATTTAAATATACCATCCAAGGGACAGAGTATTCCTGCTACAACAAAATCACACGAAAAACTGATTCAAACTTAATATATAAATATACAAAAAACCGAAGCCATGCTTATAATCCTTACCAACGGAGCTAATTGGTACAAATAAAACGTTTTCATCATCATCATCATCATCACTAACTATAATTTAATAAAGGGATTTTTTTTTTAAGTATTTGAATAATAATTTCGTCTTAGTTTGGTTATGACTTATGTTTTTTTTATTTCTAATAATTCTTTTAGAATATCAAAAAACAAAATGGTGAAGTTCAGAAATAAATAAGTATCGAAATTTTGTGAATTTTCTAAAATCCAAAGAATTACAAATGGTGAAGTTCAGAAAATTTATTTTTATATATCTTTTTCTTCTATAACTCTATATTTTAGCAGCGTAATATTTTGAAAGGGGGAAAATTTAGTTTCGAGTTCCTTTTAAAAATTATTATAATTGGCGAAGTTCAGAAAATTTATAAAAATTTAACCATGGTTGCTTGTTTTAGATTTTAATCTTAGTAGCAAAGCACAAGCTCCCCCCCGTAGGAGGGAGAGAGGAAGCCATTGCCCAGTCTATTTATGATTAATTTCATTTTCATAAGAAAAATTGTTCATTTAGGCTAAATTTTAAAAATGCAAGGAAGTGATACGAAATTATCGTTAACCAGGCAATGGCTTATGCCACGCTACTAAGATTAAAATCTAAAATCTAAAAAAAAGCAACAATGGTTAAATTTTTATCAATTTTCTGAACTTCGCCAATTATAATAATTTTAAAAAGGAACTCTGAACTAAATTTCCCCCCCTTCAAAATATCACGTTGCTAAATTATAGTTATAGAAGAAGATATATAGGAATAAATTTTCTGAACTTCACCATTTGTAATTCTTAGGTTTTTAAAAAATTCCCAAAATTTCGATAATTATATTTATTTCTGAACTTCACCATTTTGATTTCTGATATTATAAAATAATTATTAGAAATAACTTTGATAAAAAACATAAGTCATACCCAAACTAAGATGAAATTATTATTCAAATAATAAATAGCGATCAAATAGCGATGCGTCACACGAGTGTGTCCGATTCGAAGACGACAGAAAGCGACCTGAAGCCGTGGCGGCATTGGGGGATAGGTCAATGGGAACAGTCGCAAAGCAATGGCACGCAACTTTAAGTTCCCTTCGACCGTCTCCCATCTTCTTTGCCAAGCATTCCGAAGAGCTGCCCGTATTCGTGCCATGTAGTCTGTGTGAGGAAGAGCGAAACGCTGGTCCGGTCGCAGAGTCCTCGCGGACTCTTTGGTGCCCTCATCGACGCGCTCATTCCCCGCAATTCCTACATGTCCAGGAACTCAGCAGAAGATAATCTCGATATCTGCCTGGCTCGCCAAAACCGTGGCGTCACGGATATCGCGACCTAGGGGATGCGGAAATTCCAATGCCCCGAGAGCACTCAGGGCGCTTTGTGAGTCGCTATAGATCACAATCCGGTCTCCGAACCGGGCACGTCGCGTAATCTCCCGTACCGAGTGGTGTATTGCCACCAGCTCGGCCGTGAAGACAGACGCAGCACCTGGTAGAGCCCTGCTGAGTTCAAACAGAGGGAAGAGGGGATACGGCGTGGAAGCCGATCCCCTCTTCGGACTTGGAGCCATCCGTATACACTGGCACGGTTCCAGCGTGACACGATGTGTGCTCCAAAAAGGACGAACGCAAAACTCCCGGCGCAGTATAAGCTTTGGGAGCAGAGGCGTGGCGATAAATAGCCAAATGTGGTACCCTCCAGAGTGGCGTCCTGGGCAGAACCAGGGGCGCCACCGGCCCGAGAGCTATATCTACCTCTCGAAGGAGTTTCCTGGCCCTAAACCCAAAGGGCTTAGGGTATGACTGGCGTCTCTCGGCGGCATAGGCACCGTCGAGATCAGCTGCGGATGCAGTGAGAGCTGTTGGTGACTGAGGGGGGCGCCGGGCTCGCGCGTACAGGCGAGTGATGCACTGCACGCGGCGCAGAGAGAGTGGCATCTCCCCAGCATCGACCAACAGGCTCTCAATGGGGAAGGGGGGAAGGCACCGGTCGCAAGGTGAAGGCCAGTGTGGTGGATCGAATCCACCTTCCGCAATAAACGCTCGGCTGCGGATGCATAAAACTCGCATCCGTAGTCGAGCTTCGAACGAACAAAGGATCGATAAAAAAGTTTTAGGAGTAGCCATATCAGCGCCCCAAGCGCTGAACGTCACGGGACGGAGAATGTCCATAGCGCGGGTACAAGAGACCCTAAGGCTGCGAATATGAGCCTCCCAGGTGAGGCGTCGGTCGAATACAAGACCAAGGAAACGGTGCGACTCAACCACATCCAGGCGCACCCCATTGGGAAACAAATCTGGGTCGGAGGAAGCCGTGGATTGCGGCAGAAGTGCACCACCTTAGTTTTGGACAAAGAAAACCGAAACCTGTGCGCTTCGGCATAGCGAGAGACGCGGTTCAATGCCTGTTGGAGTCGACATCTGGGCCACGCCAAAAGAGATCGAAAGGTCTTCCCGTTAAGTGAAGACACGTATGCCCGCCAAGAAAAGAGGCGGGCGTGCTTCGAAATATACCGGAACCTAGCCCTAGCCCGACGAAATTCAGCGACAGTGAAACCGTTCGTGCGGCTCTTATAGCGCATGTAGGCATAACGCTTCTGTTTGAGGGCCGTCTCACACTCGGCCGACCACCATGGGAGTGGTCGGCGTGAAAAACAGCCAGACGTCCAAGGAATAGTAGTCAGGCCCACGGCGATGAGGTTGCCGGAGAAGAACTCAACGGCCTCATCTACCGACCTAAACTCCTCGACTGAGATAGAGAATTCAGTCATTTCCTGAAATGCAGGCCACCACCGTGCCCGCGCCAAGCACCACCGAGTTGGGCTCTCAGGCGGCAGTTGCCCTGAAAATGATATATGAATGGGAAAGTGATCACTACCATGGAGGTCATTGACCACCCCCCAATCAAAATCAGGCTGTGCATCCGAAGAGCACAAAGATAGGTCAGGCCAAGAAAATGAAGCGGTTCTCGGACAGTGATGCGTAAACTCATCCACGTTTAGGACACCCATCTCAAGCTCTTCGATCAGATCGGCAAGGACCTGTCCCCTGGGATTTATGGAGTAATCTCCCCAGAGAGGATGCCTGCCTTTCAGATCTCCAAGCAAGAGATAGGGCCTCGGCCACCGTGCCACGACGCGGCGGAAGTCCCCCGCGTCGAAGTCAGCTGACGGTGGAATGTACGCAGAAATGATAGTATACCTCCTATCCAGGTGCAGCTGCACAGCCACTGCCTGAAAGGAGGTATCTAAAGAGAAAGGAAGAACGGAGACATCATACCGGGTGTAAACCGCGCATCCCCCAGCCCGGCCCCCATCTCGTGATGGTGGGGTCGCAAGACCCTTATACCCCGGGAGGGCGGGCAGGGGGCACGCGCCTAGCATGGTCTCCAGCAAAAAGATAGCTAACGGGGAACGGGACGAGACGAGCCTCTGCAGCTCCTCCCAGTTGGCCCGGAGTCCACGGCAATTCCATTGAAGGAATAGGTCCTCCAGGCGTAGCTCAAAGGAGACGCAGGGGCCCTCCTCGAACTGAAAACCCTCACGGGAATGGCCGTACGCTTCCCGGGGGCAGAACCCCGGGCGCTGTTGGCCGGACAAAGCGCTGTCGCTTTCGAGGAATAATTGGGGGAGGTTGGGCTCGCCATGCGAGTCTTTTCCTCCCTCCGCCTCGAAACCTTAGGCGGGCGTTGCGGCTTCGGAGGCGGGGGGGCCCTCTTTTCGAGGAACCACCGTCTCCGAGCCACTCGCTCCACCTCAGCGCGTGGGCGAAGGAGCCGAAGCTCCTTTGTTGCTGTCCTCCTTTCGGGGGACAGCTTTAGGAACCCCCAAAGATGGCCTAGCGACCATCTTCAGGGGTGTTACCTCCTGTGAGTCTAACGACTCGGTGGAGGCGCGTGGCCGTTTCGCCTTACGGGAAACGGTCACGCTGGGGAAAGAGGGGGGGAGCCCTGGTTTTAGCCGGAGCTGGGTATGAACCCTTTTTGCCGCCAGCTTTACCAGGGAAGCGCCCAAGTTGGGTAGAGCCCGCAGAAGGGCTCCGAATGGGCGCGGAAACAACCGTGCTAGTTGGCTTGGATGGGCCAGGAGCAGAGGGTGCCTTTCTAACTATTGAGGCATATGACGTCCCAGGCAGAGCCGGGCGCGCCAGGACCAAGTCCTTAGCCTCGCGGAATGAGAGTCGATCCTGGGCCTGAACGGCCAGGATTTCTTTCTCAAGGAGATATGCACCACATTGCTTCGAAGAAGCGGGGTGCGGCTCTCCGCAATTGACACACTTGGCCACACACAATTTAGACTTATCGTGTGCGACCTTGGAGCAATTTACACATACTTCAGGTGACCCCGACTTTGCACGTCTACATGAGCGATTCGTATGGCCGAAGCGGTGACAGTAATAGCACCTCCGCGGAAGTGGCACGAATGCCTTCACGCGGTAGCGGTACAAACCGGCACGCACCGACTCAGGGAGCTTGTCACAGTCGAACGTGACGAAGAGTGTAGGGGTGGGTCTCGCGGCCCCTCCCTGTTTTCTCATCACACGTTCGACCTTGACCGCCCCATGGTCGGCCAGATCTAGGGTGATGTCCTCAATGGAGTAGTCAACGAGTTCCCTCGCATAAACTACTCCTTTCCCAAAGTTCATGGTAGAGTGCGGCGTCACACTCACCGGGGTGCCATGAAGTGTCCGAAAAGCACTATCTTGGCCACCTCAGCGGGATTCGCCGCATTCGCCAGAAGGCTCCCGTCCGAGAAACGGGTCACCTTCGGCTCTCTACCAATTGCGCTAGCTAATCCTCTCCTCTGATGGATCATGTTGCCCTTGGACAACATGGTGCCATCAGTGGAGCGAATAACGAGGAAGCGCTTGAAGCCAGCGGGCTCGAAAACGCCAGGTAACCTCTGAATGAGGGGCCCCGATATCATCGAGGCTCCGCCCTGTGCACTTTTGGTCTTAGCCAGGGGCTCCGCAACCGGGGGAGCAGAGGGGCCGGATGTGCCGGTCTTGGCTTGGTCGCTTGCCAAAGTGGCAGCAGACCCATCCGTCCCCACAGCCCCCGCGGATGGAGAGGAGCCCCGAGTCTTATTCTTTTTGGTCTTTTTCTTCCTTTTCTTTTTTGGAGAGGAGGGCGGTATCATGAGTCTTCTTTGGGGAGGCATGGGCCTTGACCCCGGCAAGGTTTAGTATTCTTGCCTGCAGGTCTTTTGAGGGAAACGACCGAAGGGGCCTGGCTTCCCTCTCCCCCCTAAGGGGGTTTGCCCTACCGAGCCGCTTACACGAGGGGCGGTCGGCAATGGGCTGCCTGCTGGCTTTCTTGGCAGTCCACTTAGAAAGAAAAGGAAGGACTGCCGCTGGGAATAGGGAGGTGCCTGAAAGCACCTCCAGAGAATTGGATGAGGGGGAGTCCCCTTCACCCGTAAGCGTAGGAGAGGAGTAAGCCTCCTCTCCGGTTAAATAAATATAGAGGGTCCCCTGCGCAAGCACAGGGGGGGGGGACCTCCATTTTTTCGGTGGAGCTGCCCGAGGGCGGCTCCGTTGATGTTAAAGGGGAAGTTGGGGATTGGGTTTTTTTTATCTTCATCATTGGGCATGGTGACCCTCTTTTTTACACGGGACGCAATAGCTCACCACCTCTCACAGTTGCCCGCACTGCACGAGGTGCTTACAGACCCGGCAGAGCCAGGCGCCGCCATTTCGGACCACCCCTCCCGCCTGGTGGCCTGGCAGTCCATCGGCATGGCGGCTCCACCTTAGACACGGCGTAAAACAGATAGAATGTGAAGAGGAGAGGAAAAGGGATGTGAGGAAGGTATGGGTGGGGATGAAGCCGGTTGTTAAAAAAAAACCATCCCGAACCGGAGCTCAGGGGTTAGGGAACATTGTCCCCTCCCCCCTCAGCACCGATCCGGGACAGTGGATTGAGAAGAAGGTCAGCATCTACCCTGTGAAATTAGAGGCTGACCAGAGAAAGTTGTGGGAGAGATTGTATGAAAAGCGACGAGGTAGGGGAGAAATACAGGCTATCTGAAGGAAGGAAGAGAGGCTAAGCTGGGGCCGGACGGGGCGCTGGATCCCGTCAGCACGGCGGCCAGGATAACAAATCACCGCGCCCCTTACGGGGTCGGGGAGATGGAGGGTAGCAACAAGTTCTATACAAATGGTAAACCTAAATGGACCCCGAGATACAAAAGGACTACAATGAATTACTCAGAGAAACAAAACATACTAGAGTCGTCAAACCTGATATTTAGAATGAACAAAAAAAAAAAACACCCTTAGGTCCGAATTCCTAGATTCCGTGTACTTCGAACCTGCTCAACCAATCATCAGCGGCGATGGCCCAAGCCTCAGCCCTCTGATTGGTTCATTCCGGAGGAGTGGCATTTTGCGAACATCGATAGAATTTGCGACGATGAATTTCCCGTACAATGGAGAAGTGGGGATTTCTACGTACCC
The DNA here is from genome assembly GCA_963969495.1 of Ceratothoa steindachneri. Classification (NCBI taxonomy): domain Eukaryota; kingdom Metazoa; phylum Arthropoda; class Malacostraca; order Isopoda; family Cymothoidae; genus Ceratothoa; species Ceratothoa steindachneri. Next base: position 165,961,509 of record OZ018329.1, on the reverse strand, counting down.
GCGACGTCATCAGCCGATTGCATCAGCCGCGAATGCAGAGATAGGCAAAGAATGACACGATCAAGAAACTGGTAAATTGAATAAAAACAGAGAAAAGCAAAAAAGTGATATAAATTCGGAAGAGGGATACAAAGATAGGCAAAGAATAAGACGATCAAGAAACTGGCAAACTGAATAGAAACAGGGAAAAGGAAAAACAAAGTGGACACGTGATTTGAATTCGGGAGGATAGGGATACAGAAAGTTGGACGGCTCGAAATCACCACAACTCCCATTCTAAAAAAAAGAGGAGGGGGGGGGGAGTTTTAGTAAACTAATGGATTCAAGTTGATATAATGGGTACCATAAATGGAAACCAATTATCTATGGCAAGGAATGAAGCCGTCTAATTGTTTACATGTATGGCGAGAGAGGCGCTTCAAAACAGAAAAGACAAGTGCGTAAAAAAATTATGCATTCAATGCACCGCAAATACGCAATAAACTATGTACGCGAGTGCGCACTAATTAAAAAAAAGGCAGCAAACCGCTATGAATACATATACTAGAAGAAAGCCCCCAGGGTCCAAGGAATATACGTTTATCAACAATGAATATATAAAGAAAGGCACAAAAAAAGAAGAGCGAAACTGGTACAATAATCCAACATTATGATTGGTCAAATCTGACCAATTGAAGATTAGCTTACGTTTTCCTCTTGGTTGCACTATTCCCTCCGTCAATGACTCTGCAATTGGGGCGAATTTTAGCCCTCAGATAAGGCACTCCTGTCTTTATACACATGCCAATAATTATTCAAACATAATATGCTACTAAATTACACACAAACTTAGAATTTATGGCCACTAAATTCAATAAATAGACAGGTGAAAATTATTTGTATGTGCGTACGCACGCGAGTGGCGACACGAAAATCAACGACAAACGCACACCAACTCAGTTAAATTCACCTACGACAGTAAGAAAAAAAAAGACTTAAGGTGGCGACGAATAATTCATTAACGCAAAAATACTTTTAAAAAACTAGAAATCGAAACTAAACCGGTACAGAATCCTGGGTATAAAAGCCAGGAACGAAAAAGAAACTCGTGATCCGAAATGACGAACGTAAGTCAAATACTTGCGCCGCCAAATCACCGCTGATAAACACTGGCAGCGGCTCACGTTAATATGAAGGCTCTACTGGTCAGGAACTGAGTCCATGAGTGGAGTAAATGATGCTGTTCTTTCGTATGTACGCGCCTGTACATATAGAACGTGTATGTACACGCCTCGCGTCAACGAGAAAGAAAAACAGCAGAAGCGATTGTAATCATAAGTTCATATTCTGAGTAAATATGCAAAAGCTCGGACGAAGGCATGCATAAGAAAATAGAGGCTTCTTTGTTTATTGACAAACGCAAAAAAAAATCCACTGAATGATGAAAACAAGTGAAAATGGGTGGAAGCTAAACAGCTACAATGGACTATGTGCGGTACTAGGGGCTGGTTGTGCGAAACCCTCCTTAACACGTCCTCGTTCAACAATAAAGTATTATATTTTAAAACAAGGCGGTTAAAAGTGGTTTGCGAAATCGCTAAAATATCTTCCACAATTGGCGGGTCCAATTAATGTTATCCTAATGGCATTCAAGGCATTTTATTAAGTTTAATACATTTAAATATTTCATTTAATATTATATATATATATATATATACCCCTCCTCCTCCTTTCCTTTAGCAACTCGGAAGTAACAATTATCGATATCAAGAAGAAGTTGAGAATTTTGGCAAACGGCAAACCCAAACGACTTATCCTTAAAAAGGGTGGCGAACAGACTTTACCAATGAATATCACCACGAGGCAATAAATAATAATAATAAGTATTTATAATGCGCCCTTCAGGGTTGTTAGCCCTCACAGAGCGCAGGTTGTGTAGAGAGTGTAGAGAAAGTTTAGAGGGGAGAGAAGGCAATTCTGAAGAGATGAGTCTTCAGGAGACGTTTAAAAGTAGCCAGAGGATCGGACTTGGGCAGGAAGAGCATTCCAGAGCCTAGGAGCACAAACTAAGAAGGAACGGTCACCCATCGAGCAAAGGACAGAACGAGGAGTGTTCAGGATGGGAGCGAGGTTAGACCGGAGTGCCCGAGGAATTTGATGAGGGAAGAGGGCAGACGAGAGATAAAGTGGAGCCTCAAGGTTTAGGGCCTTGTAGGTGACTAGAAGAATTTTATAGTGGGTACGGAAGCGAATAGGTAACCAGTGTAGCTCCTGTAACAGAGGCATCGAAGGAGAGAACCGGGGAGGGCGAAGGAGGATCCGGGCAGCATAGGTTTGAACTAGTTGTAGGGGGCGAAGTGACGAATAAGGGAGATTCAGTAGAAGAGAATTGCAGTAGTCTAAGGGTGAGGTGACGAAGGCATGAATAGCAGTCTCAAGGCTTCGTCGATCAAAATGGGATCGAACACGTGAGAAGTTGCGGAGGAAATCGAGGGAAGACTTGCAGATACGATGGATGTGCGGTTTAAACGAGAGTTGCTCGTCGCAAATAACACCAAGATTCTGACTTTATCAGAGAAGGCGACATTGGTTTCCCTAAGGTTAAGGGAGGGGAAGAGAGCTTTAAATTTCTGGACCATCGAAGCAGTACCAACAAGGAGAACTTCAGTTTTATCGTAGTTAAGGTTGTCAGACAGCCATTCGTTTACGGAGGTGTAGGCTGAAAGGAGCTTGGTAATTGATTGAGAGAAGGACACAGGGGATGAGGAAATGTGTATGAGTGTCATCAGCATAGAGGTGGAAGAATAGGCCCAAATCGCGAAGAAGGGAGCCAAGAGGAAGTAAGTAGATGCGAAAGAGGAAGGGACCAAGGAGTGAGCCCTGAGGCACCCCAAAATGAATGGGCGCGGCTCGGAGGAGAGGTTATCGAGCGCGACCGACTGAGTGCGGGAGGAGAGGTTATGAGGGAAACCAATCAAGTGCAGTGCTCGAGAGACCAAGGAAAGTTTGAAGACGATCAAGTAGGACAGTGTGGTCGATGGTGTCGAAAGCAGAGGAGAGGTCTAGGAGGACTAGAATGGAGGTACAACCCCTATTGGCAGCTCTACGTAAACCGTCTGAAACATTAAGAAAAGCGGTTTCAGCAGAGTGCTTCGCTTTGAACCCTGATTGGTACGTTTCATCGATTTGCAGTTAAAAATATGGTAATTGAGGCGAGAGAAAACCACTATCTCGAGGATCTTAGAGAGGAATGGAAGTTGTGAGATAGGGCGATAGCTAGATGGTTCAGAGGGGTTAAGTTGAGTTTTTTAAGGATATGACGAATTGAGGCATGTTTGAAGGAAGAGAGAACCACCCCTGTGGCAAGAGAAGTGTTAAAGAGATGAAGAATCAGTGGGAGGACAGCAGGGAGAATTTGGTGGAGGAGTTTGGGTGGAAAAACGTCCTTAGGGGATCCAGATTTGTTAGAGCGTGAAATCAGGGTAGTTACTTCCTCTGAGGACGTTAAGCGGCAATGGAGTATGGTCGGGGAGAACAGCATGGGCTTGTTCATACGAGGTAGTTCAGACAGGTAGTATGGCGCGAAGATTAATAATTTTATCAGAGAAAAATTTTGAAACAGTAGAGGGGTTGATGGGAGGAGAAGTGGGGGAAATGGGTCTAGGCGAGGAAAGACGACAGAGGAGAAGAAAGATAGTCTGAGGGTCATTTTTGCTCTCAGACAAAAGTTTGCGTGAATGAACCTCGCGCGCTGATTTTAATTTGGAAAAATAAGTCGAAGTAGCAAGGCGATAAGCAAGTGAGAGGGAGGTCGTGTCCTGCCCACGGGAGCGTGCTTTACGGAGGGTTCGTTCATGAGCACGTAAGGACTTCCTTGAACGAAGGGGCGCGGTGATGGCGGTTTGAAGAAGTGATAAGTGGGGCGTGCACGTCAAGGCAGGCGAGTAATGATTCGTGCAGTGAGTTTAAGGTTTGGTCAGGTGAAGCAGTAGTATCAATAGGAGGTAGGGCAGAAACAACATCATTAAAGAGAGAAGTAGTATCAATTGACGATAGTGGCCGGAAAGGAGTAGGATCTCGGGACGAGCGAGGAGGTAGGTGGTCGGGAATATAGAATTTAAAATTGACCAAGAAGTGGTCGGAAATCGCATTAGAAAGGTCAGTTACTGTTAGATTAGAGATATGGAAGTTCGACATCACTAAGTCCAGGGTACTACCATGTATGTGTGTTGGGGATGACACATGTTGTGTAAGAGAGAAGTGGTCGATGATGTCAATGAATGCACGAAAAGTCTCATTGTGGCTAGGATGATTGAAGTCACCGAGAATAAGGAGAGAACCAGTTGAGGATAGGTCGGAGAGTAGGTTACTGAAATCCTCGAGAAATAAGGCCGGAGACAAGCTGGGAGGGCGGTAGAGGACCACATTAGTCAGAGCGGCCACAGCACGTGAGACAGCAATGAGAGCCTCAAATGAGCCTATAGGGGGGGAGGGGAGAAGATTCATGGAGAAGGATGATTTGGAAATCTGTGCACCCCCCCCCTCCACGGTGGTTTCGAGGAACATGCAGGATTTTTTTTTTTTTTAATTTTATGGAGCCCATCTGGCAACTACCCACTTGGGCATAAGTCGCCGAAAAACACAACAGCCTAGAACTAGGCTACTTTAAAGTAAAAATATGAAAACTTAACAATGATATAAATTGGAAAAACTTAACAATCGAAGCAATCTCCGGCAGCGGGGGGAGGTCCCCCTCACCCCGGTGCAGGAGAGTGCAACCTACAAACAAAACAATAACAAAAAAAAGGAACCTTAAATAAAGGGGAGAAGGCCGGCCTCCCCCCAAAAGTCAATAAGTCCACCAGTCATGGTGCACGCACTCGTCCCGAGTAGAAGGGAAAGGCGGTAGCGACCCCGCCCATCCCGGAACCGAGACAGGTATCGTGCGCGAAGATCACCCAGACTGGGACATTCGACAAGAATATGCCGAACAGTCTGGGGGACGACGCCGTCGTCGCAATAGGGGGCAGGCGAGCGCTCCATCAAATAGCGATGCGTCACACGAGTGTGTCCGATTCGAAGACGACAGAAAGCAACCTGAAGCCGCTGCGGCATTGGGGGATAGGTCCATGGGAACAGTCGCGGCGCAATGGCACGCAACTTTAAGTTCCCTTCGACCGTCTCCCATCTTCTTTGCCAAGCAGTCCGAAGAGCTGCCCGTATTCCTGCCATGTAGTCGGTGTGAGGAAGAGCGAAACGCTGGTCCGGTCGCAGAGTCCTCGCGGACTCTTTGGCGCCCTCATCGGCGCGCTCATTCCCCGCAATTCCTACATGTCCAGGAACCCAGCAGAAGATAATCTCGACATCTGCCCGGCTCGCCAAAACCGTGGCGTCACGGATATCGCGAACCAGGGGATGCGGAGATTCCAATACCCAGAGAGCACTCAGGGACCTTTGTGAGTCGCTATAGATCACAATCCGGTCTCCGAACCGGGCACGTCGCGTAATCTCCCGTACCGAGTGGTGTATTGCCACCAGCTCGGCCGTGAAGACAGACGCAGCGCCTGGTAGAGCCCCGCTGACTTCAAACAGAGGGGATACGGCGTGGAAGCCGACCCCCTCTTGAGACTTGGAGCCATCCGTATACACTGGCACGGTTCCAGCGTGACACGATGTGTGCTCCAAAAAGGACGAACGCAATACTGCCGGCGCAGTACAAGATTTGGGAGCAGAGGCGTGGCGATAAATAGCCAAATGTGGTACCCTCCAGGGTGGCGTCCTGGGCAAAACCAGGGGCGCCACCGGCCGAGAGCGATATCTACCTCTCGAAGGAGTTTCCTGGCCCTAAGCCCAAAAGGCTTAGGGTATGACTGGCGTCTCTCGACGGCATAGGCACCATCGAGATCAGCTGCGGATGCAGTGAGAGCTGTTGGCGACTGAGGGAGGCGCCGGGCTCGCGCGTACAGTCGAGTGATACACTGCACGCGGCGCAGAGCGAGTGGCATCTCCCCAGCATCGACCAACAGGCTCTCAATGGGAGAAGTGCGGAAGGCACCGGTCGCAACGCGAAGGCCGGTGTGGTGGATCAAATCCACCTTCCGCAATAAACGCTCGGCTGCGGATGCATAAAACTGGCATCCGTAGTCGAGCTTCGAACGAACAAAGGATCGATAAAAAAGTAAGGCAGTAGCCCTATCAGCGCCCCAAGCGCTGAACGTCACGGAACGGAGAATGTCCATGGCGCGGGTACAAGAGACCCTAAGGCTGCGAATATGAGCCTCCCAGGTGAGGCGTCGGTCGAATACAAGACCAAGGAAACGGTGCGACTCAACCACATCCAGGCGCACCCCATTAAGAAACTAATCTGGGTCGGGGTGAAGCCGTGGATGGCGGCAGAAGTGCACCACCTTAGTCTTGGCCAAAGAAAACCGAAACCTGTGCGCTTCGGCATAGCGAGAGACGCGGTTCAATGCCTGTTGGAGTCGACGCTTCAGAGTTGGCATCTGGGCCGCGCCAAAAGAGATCGAAAGGTCGTCCACGTAGAGCGTAGCGAGAACAACTTCCGGAAGCACCGAGATGAGGCCGTTGATGCTCAGGGCAAAGAGTGTGACACTGAAGACACTTCCCTGCGGGACACCCTCTTCCTGCTCCTTTGGGCCGGAGAGGGCTCCCCCCCACCCGTACGCGGAATCGACGATCTCGCAAAAATTCAGATATAAAAATTGGGAGGCGTCCCCTCGCCCCTAACGTGTGGAGAGTCTCCATGATACCGTATCGCCATGCGGTATCATAGGCCTTCTCCAGATCGAAAAACACCGTGGCGTAGTGCTGTCTACGAAGGAAAGCCTCGCAGACGGCATTTTCCAGTCGGAGCAGAGCATCCGACGTGGAGTGGAACTTGCGGAAGCCGCACTCTGCGGAAGACAGATGGCCTCCGCTGTCCAGGAAAAAGGCTAATCTAACATTTACCAATTTCTCCATCAACTTAGACACGCAAGAGGTTAGAGAGATTGGGCGGAAACCGGTCGGAGTAGAGTGATCTCTCCCCGATTTGCGAAGGCAAGCACAGTAGCGATTCGCCAGGAGTCTGGGAGAAGACCTTCCACCCAGATCCTGTTGAACAAATCTAACAGAAAGGCCATGCCTCACTCACCTAGATGTCGAAGCATGGCGTACGGGACATCGTCCGGACCATGGAGCGGTGTCCGCGCACGAAGCGAGAGCGGAACGCAACTCTCTTACAGTAAACTTGTCGTTGAAGGGTTCTCCGCCTCTGGAGGTAAAGTCCAGCCGGCGGCCTTCCGCGACATCACGACGTGCATTGAATGCTGGCGGAGCAGCATCACGGCTAGAGAATGCAGAAAAAGCGGTCGCGAAGGATTCCGCCACGGACGCGGGGTCCGAGATTGCGGTCCATTCTCCTGGAGAACGGGAGGGGGGTCCTGCGAGAACTTGCCTCGAATCCTTTTGACTCGTTTCCACACCTCAGCTAAAGGGGTCTTCCCGTTAAGTGAAGACACGTATGCCCGCCAAGAAGAGCGGCGGGCGTGCTTCGAAATATACCGGAACCTAGCCCTAGCCCGACGAAATTCAGCGACAGTGAAATCGTTCGGGCGGCTCTTATAGCGCATGTAGGCATAACGCTTCTGTTTGAGGGCCGACCACCATGGGAGTGGTCGGCGTGCAAAACGGCCAGACGTCATAGGAATAGTAGTGAGGCCCACGACGATGAGGTTGCCGGAGAAGAACTCAACGGCCTCATCTACCGACCTAAACTCCTCGACTGAGATAGAGAATTCAGTCATTTCCTGAAATGCAGGCCACTGCGCCCGCGCCAAGCACCACCGAGGTGGTCTCTTAGGCAGGAGTTGCCCTGAAAATGATATATGAATGGGAAAGTGATCACTACCATGGAGGTCATTGACCACCCCCCAATCAAAATCAGGCTGTGCATCCGAAGAGCACAAAGATAGGTCAAGGCAAGAAAATGAAGCGGTTCTCGGACAGTGATGCGTAAACTCACCCACGTTTAGGACACCCATCTCAAGCTCTTCGATCAGATCGGCAAGGACTTGTCCCCTGGGATTTATGGAGTAATCTCCCCAGAGAGGATGCCTGCCGTTCAGATCTCCAAGCAAGAGATAGGGCCTCGGCCACCGTGCTACGACGCGGCGGAAGTCCCCCGCGTCGAAGTCAGCTGACGGTGGAATGTACGCAGAAATGATAGTATACCTCCTATCCAAGTGCAGCTGCACAGCCACTGCCTGAAAGGAGGTATCTAAAGAGAAAGGAAGAACGGATACATCATGCCGGGTGTAAACCGCGCATCCCCCAGCTCGGCCATCCCGCGGTGGTGGGGTCGCAAGACCCTTGTACCCCGGGAGGGCGGGCAGGGGGCATGCGCCTAGCATGGTCTCCTGCAAAAAGATAGCTAACGGGGAGCGGGACGAGACGAGCCTCCGCAGCTCCTCCCAGTTGGCCCGGAGTCCACGGCAATTCCATTGAAGGAATATGCCCTCCAGGCCTAGCTCGGAGGAGACGCGGGGGGCCCTCCTCGAACTGAAGACCCTCACGGGAATGGCCGTACGCTTCCCGGGGGCAGAACCCCGGGCGCTGTTGGCCGGACAAAGCGCTGGAGGCGCTGTCGCCTTCGAGGACTTATTGGGGGAGGTTCGGCTCGCCATGCGAGTCTTTTCCTCCCTCCGCCTCGAAACCTTAGGCGGGCGCTGCGGCTTCGGAGGCGGGGGGCCCTCTTTTCGAGGAACCACCATCTCCGAGCCACTCGCTCCACCTCAGCGCGTGGGCGAAGGAGCCGAAGCTCCTTTGTTGCTGTCCTCCTTTCGGGGGACAGCTTTAGGAACCCCTGAAGATGGCCTAACGACCATCTTTAGGGGTGTTGCCTCCTGTGAGTCTAACGACTCGGTGGAGGCGCGTGGCCGTTTCGCCTTGCGGGAAACGGTCACGCTGGGGGGGAGAGGGGGGAGCCCTGGTTTTAGCCGGGGCTGGGTATGAACCCTTTTTGCCGCCAGCTTTACCAGGGGAGCGCCCGGGTTGGGTAGAGCCCGCAGAAGGGCTTCGAATGGGCGCGGAAGCAACCGTGCTCGTTGGCCTGGATGGGCCAGGAGCAGAGGGTGCCTTTCTAGCTACTGAGGCATATGACGTCCCAGGCAGAGCCGGGCGCGCCAGGACCAAGTCCTTAGCCTCGCGGAATGAGAGTCTATCCTGGGCCTGAACGGCCAGGATTTCTTTCTCCAGGAGATATGCACCACATTGCTTCGAAGAAGCAGGGTGCGGCTCTCCGCAATTGACACACTTGGCCACACACGATTTGGACTTATCGTGTGCGACCTTGGAGCAATTTACACATACTTCGGGTGACCCCGACTTTGCACGTCTACATGAGCGATTCGTATGGCCGAAGCGGTGACAGTAATAGCACCGCCGCGGAAGTGGCACGAATGCCTTCACGCGGTAGCGGTACCAACCGGCACGCACCGACTCAGGGAGCTTGTCACAGTCGAACGTGACGAAGAGTGTAGGGGTGGGTCTCGAAGCCCCTCCCTGTTTTCTCATCACACGTTCGACCTTGACCGCCCCATGGTCGGCCAGCTCTAGGGTGATGTCCTCAATGGAGCAGTCAACGAGTTCCCTCGCATAAACTACTCCGGAACATGCAGGAAAGAATGACCCGGAGGGTTTGCAAGGGCAGTGCATGAATCAGAATCAGATTCGAGCCAGGTTTCTGTAAGGCCAAGAAAGGAAACTCCAGTGCGAACAACGAGGTCATGGACATACTCCGACTTATTGGTCAGGATCCTAAGAGACGCCGACAGCGCCTGCTGATGAGCATAGGAGGAAGGGGGAGATTTGGAGGTGTTGGGTAAAGGAAGAATGGTAGGGCGAAAGAGGTTCCTAAGGGACGCCGAAAGTCTTGGTTGGCCCCCTCCTAGTTGGGCGAGTTCGGGGACACCAGCCCCCTTTATCTTCGCGTATGTGGCTGGAGAAAGAAGATAATTTAAGGAGTTGAGTGAGAGGATTGAGTCCCTATCATACATAGTGGAGGAGAAAGGAGGGAGCAAAGGGGAGAATTATGAAAGCGCAGAGGACGGGAAACCTTAACCCTAACTTGACTCGTAGAAAGTGGGGGAGGGCTCGCCCAGGCGAGGCGTGGGAATGGGGGGGGGGGTTGGCCGAGAAGAAAAATACAGAGCAGCATGTGACAACAAGTGAATCAATGGAGTGAGAGGGAAGTTAATATTGAAGCCGAAATGAGCAATGAGTTACAAATCAAATTTAGTACATGCAAGCGAGACTACCAGTAAATGCGGAACACAGCGCTAGTTGAAAAGAATTGAACACAATGCGGTAATTATAGTTCACACAGTGAAATTAACTAAAAAAAACACTAAGATCACAACGCGACAACACTGATTAAAGAGCACTAAATAACAGAAGAACCTTTATTAATATACATTTTTTATTGAAAAATATAAATAAATGTTTTATAAAAATGACACAACTAAAAGGTAATTTTTGTTTATACGAACGATGACCAAAATCGGACACTGAATCTAAAACGACATTTTAATGTGTAAATTTGAAGCGCGATTTTTCCCACTTAAATTTAAAATGGCGCTGAGGATTTTTATAGTCGACTACACTTAAATTATTTTCATGATGGAATTCATCAATCAACCTTTATCTCGTTTTGGAATTAACTTAAATTTAATTTTGAGGATGATTTGTCACATTTACATGGACTACCAAACATAGATTATTCCTTTTAGCATCTAACAACTAATTTTATAATTATTTTTGGTACTTTTGCTATATTATCTTATTATTTAATTTAAAAATAACAAATAAAAATAATACATAGACACCCAAGACCTCAACGTAAACTACTATATTTAACGATGTCGACCGTCTCTCGCGAAGTCATTATTTATTAATAAAGATTAAGCTAGAAATCGGATGTGACGTCACTCAACAGACGACCAGACATAATATTTTTTAACCATCATGGAAGGTTCGATATTAACGAAGTAAGGATGACATAAAAGGGAAACTTCAAGATGTTGCATATTCTCCTTTAATAAATAACATTTGATTAAAATAGAAACCAACAAAATAGAAATTGCCAACTTTGGGGAGGGGGGGGGGGACTTCTTACGAGCTTTTGGGGCTTCTTGAAGAACGTACTCGTTTTTTTCCTCTGGTTTCGTATCAATACCACAACACGCTTCACGGGGAGCAGGGTGAGTGGAGGGGGAGAGAGAGCCCCATAGAGGAAGGAACCCCTAAATGCGGGGATTAATGAGTATGACGATCCTAATGAAGTAATGACCTTTAACAATAAACCAAATGGTGACACAAGGATTACGTTACACTTTATTGAATGCCAGTGAAATCAATTTATTGGGGAGGGAGGAAAAATCCTCGACCCGAGAAGAAATCTTTTGTTTCTTGCCACGGTGGGACGGGGCACTCCCGCAGCCTGCTTTTGTTTGACAATGGAAAATGAAAATATATATCCAAGACTTAAATGACAGCTTGTACTATCGATACAATGATTATTATTATCTTCACCCCCTTTTAAAATTTGCTGAACTCGGAAGAATTTTGTTATTATGAAAATAATTCAGCAATTTGGGGGGAAGTTAATATATGTATGTTAAAATCAAGTATCGTTGGATATTGAAATTATGCCATTGCGCCCCTAGTTTTTGTTCATGTCGCCCATGAGATGCCATTGTTTATGATATGGCATCCAATGGATGTGGCATAGGGGCCTGAGGCGAATGCCCCATTACCCAAACAAACGGGAGACCGATCGCGTCGTGCGATCCAGCCACGGGACTGTGTGGAACGGGTCCACGCACCCGGAGCTGCGCCACGGAGCCCGAAATGCTTGAGCTAAGATACCGGGCCGTACTTTACTCCAGAGCCGGAGATCCCCCAAACCCCCAAACGGGTGGAAGGTATAGCATGAACCTTGCCGCAGATAACATCTGGAAGATTGTGTGCTTGCTCAGTCCCAACGCGTCTTTTGTGGTTGTCTCTATTATTATAATTACCTTTGAATCGCCTGCGGGAGATCCCTCGTTGGTTGTATTTTTCAAACCTAAAGTTTCTCTCTATTTTACCTTCAATGAACCATGATATCAAGGGTGACCAGAGCGAAACTTTCTTAATAAACAAACAAAAAATTATAAACTTAAAACTTGGTAGCGAAAACCAAAGAGACATTTGTTAAAATGGTGAAAGTGCGCCCAACACACCTCTCGCACGAGTCCAGCCGCCGTTATGGAAGCCGAATCCCCCCCTACGGGGATAGGACCCCCTCTGCCCCAGTCTGCTATAGACCGAGATAGAGAAAGAATGCAGTGACGAGCGCTTACCCCGGGAGCGATTTGAGGCCCTAATTCAAGCGTCGAGCAGAATGTACAGAAATCGGATCTAGAGGAGAAAGGGCGGAACAATGTTTCAGCGCTCGTCTGGCGACTGCTCACAAGGGCGCAATTCGCCGCAATCATTCTATTCCTGGCCTAAATAAAAAAAAATTCAAACGACCTTCACCCCCAACCCCCTCCCCCCAAAAAACAATGACAAAAACACAAATAATAAAGAAGCACGCTCTAGCGCCAGGGAGAGGACCACCTTCTCACGGCGAAGGATCATGATAACAACTGCGAAGATGCCAGCTTCCTCCAAAAAGTCGTAAAGTTCACAAGTCTTTGTGCACGAATCCGTCCCGAGTACAAGGGACAAGCAGTAGCGACTGCGCGGAGATCGCCCGGACTGGACATTCAACAAGAATGTGCCGAACAGTCTGGGGGACAACGCAGTCTTCACAGTATGGCACAGGCGAGCGCTCCCTCAAATGGCGGTGCGTCCCGCGAGTGTGCCCGATTCGGAGACGACGGAAAACAACATGGAGCCGTCGCGGCATAGGAGGGGAGGGGTGGCAGGGGAACAGTCGCGGCGCAATGGGACCTAACTTTAAGTTCCCCTCAGGCGTCTCCCATCTTCTTTGCCAAGCAGCCAGGAGAGCTGCCCGTATTCCTGACATGTAGTCGGTGTGAGGAAGAGCGAAACGCTGGTACGGTCGCAGAGTCCTGGCGGACTTTTTGGCACCCTCACTCCTCGCAATTCCTACAAGTCCAGCAACCCAGCAGAAGATAATCTCGACATCCGCCCGGCTTGCCAAAACCGTGACGTCACGGGTATCGCGAACCAGGGGATGCGGAGATTCCAATGCCCCGAGAGCACTCAGGGCGCTTTGTGAGTCGCTATAAATCACAATCCGGTCTCCGAACAGGGCACGTCGCGTTATCTCCGGTACTGTGAGGTGTATTGCCACCAGCTCGGCCGTGAAGACAGACGCAGCGCCTGGCAGAGCCCCGCTGACTTCAAACAGAGGGGATACGGCGTGGAAGCCGACCCCCTCTTGAGACTTGGAGCCATCCGTATACACTGGCACGGTTCCAGCGTGACACGAGAGGTGCTCTAAAAAGGTCGAACGCAATACTCCCGGCGCTGTAGAAGCCAAAGGTGATACCTTTCAGGGTGGTATTCTGGACAGAACCAGGGCCGCCACCAGCCCGATAGCTACACCGAGCTTTTGAAGTAGTTTCCTAGCTCTAAACCCAAAGGGCTTAGGGTATGACTGGCGGCAAATGCACTGTCGAGAGATCAGCGGTGGAGGCAGCGAGAGCCCTTGTCAACTTGCTCTTCTAAGGGGGGTGGACTTATAGACCTCTCTGTTTTTTTAGCAGTCATCCGTGAAAGAATGGGAGGCTGTGGGAAGGGGGGGCGCTGAAGCAGAGATAGTCACCTAAGGGCGGCTCCAAATAAAGGAGTAAGGCTGAAGACACCCCACCGCTAGACATAATAGAGAATTAAACGTCATCTCTGCTAGGTGTGGGTTTAGGGAAGCCCCTGAAAAAAGCACATGAGGTGGGGGCACGTCCTTCTCTGAGATGGAGCTGCCCTAGAGCGGCTCCAATGATGTCAAAGGGGAAGACCCTTTGGTGGATGGGGGGGAGGGGAGCCCCTCCACCGGTCCAAGCGGTAAATCATGTTATCTCCTCTTCTCCGACACCAAGTGAGGGCGAGGCCCAGTTTGGAGGCAGATCTCCATCGGCCTGCGGTCTCCCACTATTCTTTTCATTTCTGAACATAGTATTAATAAAAGAAAGAATGCATGACCCCCCCCCCATGCCCTGGGTGGCTAGGAGAAAAAGTCTCCATAGGATCAGAAAATCCTACCATGTTTAGAGAACCGAACCCGGTACCGCGACAGACTGCACACCTTCCAGGATTGATCGGAGAGTCGTAAAGTAAAGGGGGATGCTGATAGGGAACGAGAGAGGAATCGCACCAACAACTTACCCAAGCCCCGTCGAAGGGTTCTATTCTGATGGGGCGTCCCTAATTTGCACTCAGTCTAGGTGAGAACAGTTCATTCTGGTAGCAAATGCAGGTAGGAAAGAAAGATTGAGGGAAGACTCATAGTTACCAAAAAATAGTAGCGCTGGAGGGGGGGGGTGAGGAGCCTCCCAACGACTGCCGCGGGCTACATCACAGAGTTCAAATTAGGCGAGACGAGTCTCACCTAATTTGCGTCACGCGTAACAGGCAACATAAAATACCCAAATGTGGGAAAAGAAGAGTGATAGAGCAGGTTTGGGCTGATGTTACTTTATGTATTGCTCGAGGTATACACAAGGAGTGGACAAAATAATGGAAATGCATTGTTAAATGCAGGTTTATTTAATATGGAGTTGGTCCTCCTTTGGCACCATTGAGTCGTACAGATTTTTGACTGCGGTTACTGGAATTCTTGAATCAAAGCCTGTTCCAGTTCCTTCATTGAAGCTGGTGGAGGGAATATATAGATTCTACAGAGAATGTAACTTGAGTTTAATACCAGGTAGGCTTCTGTAAACAATTGTGGATGGTTGCTGATTTTCCCATTTGTCCCGAATGTTAGGTCTTTTTTTATGATACTACTTAGTCTAACTTTAACTAATTTCATGATGGTTTTCTTTCTTAAATGAGAAAAAAAGGAGAAACAAGCCACACTCAGTCCCTAGGAAATGAAACAACACAAAAGGGTTAGTTAAAATGGCCCAAACTACAGTAAATACTATCGGCAACAGATGCCCACGAGAAAACAGGGGCGTTTGGGGCACCCTGGATCCAACAGCGTCTCCCAGTGGATACGGGTCCGAATGTAGAGTTGCACCAATTAGTCATGTCAAAATTTACGCTGAATTTTTTCAGACTGATATACTATTATTATTATTTGATCTGAGGTGTAGTGCTTGAAGGTATATTTATAAATATACTATACAAGACAACTAATTTGAAACGGTTGTGTTCCAAAACAAGAATGCCAAATTTCCCCATCATTTTTTTTCTTTTTCCAGCTTAATTAACTTAATAAATTGATTTAATTTTTAAGCATCGACATCACAAAAATATTCGCATCAACATTTGGCTATTTTTTTATTATTAAACCTTTAATTAATTTCCTAACATAACGTATGGAAAATATTATCAGTTGGAAACAAAGCAGAGCAAAAAACGACTAGCACCAGTCATCCAAATCTATTCGACGATTTAGAGAACATATAAAAATATCATAGTTAACTTTTGTAAGAAACATTTTCAAAACAAAACAATGTGACATCGCTAATTCAGGCAAATGTCAAGCTGACTACACTACCAGGACTTAGAACAATTCCCAGTGCACGAAGAACGAATTGCGTCTTGGCGTTCAAGGGTGACCTTAGAGTCTCCTTCCTCTCAGTCATAAACTGACAATGGTGGCATTCAAAATGGGGCAGGGGGGGGGGGGGTAAACTTCCTCAAGACGAGAGTGAGGACGTCTTTCAGGACGAAACCCTGAACCTGGGATTACCCCGATACCGGTCGTCCGCTCAAGACTGTTCTCGAATTTTTTTTTTTTTTTTTTTATAGAGCCCATCTGGCAACTACCCACTTGGGCATAAGTCGCCGAAAAACACGACAGCCTAGAATTAGGCTACTTTAAAGTAAAAATATGAAAACTTAACAATTAATATAAATTGGAAAAACTTAACAATCGAAGCAATCTCCGGCAGCGGGGGGAGGTCCCCCTCACCCCGGTGCAGGAGAGTGCAACCTAAAACAAAACAATAACAAAAAAAAGGAACCTTAAATAAAGGGGAGAAGGCCGGCCTCCCCCAAAAAGTCAATAAGTCCGCCAGTCATGGTGCACGCACTCGTCCCGAGTACAAGGGACAGGCGGTAGCGACCCCGCCCATCCCGGTACCGAGACAGGTATCGTGCGCGAAGATCACCCAGACTGGGACATTCGACAAGAATATGCCGAACAGTCTGGGGGACGACGCAGTCGTTGCAATAGGGCACATGCGAGCGATCCACCAAGTAACGATGCGTCACACGAGTGTGTCCGATTCGAAGACGACAGAAAGTAACCTGAAGCCGCCGCGGCATTGGGGGATAGGTCCATGGGAACAGTCGCGGCGCAATGGCACGCAACTTTAAGTTCCCCTCGACCGTCTCCCATCTTCTTTGCCAAGCAGTCCGAAGAGCTGCCCGTATTCCTGCCATGTAGTCAGTGTGAGGAAGAGCGAAACGCTGGTCCGGTCGCAGAGTCCTCGCGGACTCTTTGGCGCCCTCATCGGCGCGCTCATTCCCCGCAATTCCTACATGTCCAGGAACCCAGCAGAAGATAATCGCGACATCTGCCCGGCTCGCCAAAACCGTGGCGTCACGGATTTCGCGAACCAGGGGATGCGGAGATTCCAATGCCCCGAGAGCACTCAGGGCGCTTTGTGAGTCGCTATAAATCACAATCCGGTCTCCGAACCGGGCACGTCGCGTAATCTCCCGTACCGAGTGGTGTATTGCCACCAGCTCGGCCGTGAAGACAGACGCAGCGCCTGGTAGAGCCCCGCTGACTTCAAACAGAGGGGATACGGCGTGGAAGCCGACCCCCTCTTGGGACTTGGAGCCATCCGTATACACTGGCACGGTACCAGCGTGACACGATGTGTGCTCCAAAAAGGTCGAACGCAATACTCCCGGCGCAGTACAAGCTTTGGGAGC
The DNA here is from genome assembly GCA_963969495.1 of Ceratothoa steindachneri. Taxonomy (NCBI): domain Eukaryota; kingdom Metazoa; phylum Arthropoda; class Malacostraca; order Isopoda; family Cymothoidae; genus Ceratothoa; species Ceratothoa steindachneri. The sequence goes on along the minus strand of OZ018329.1, from coordinate 165,944,409 downwards.
AGAGGCGTGGCGACAAATAGCCAAATGTGGTACCCTCCAGGGTGGCGTCCTGGGCAGAACCAGGGGCGCCACCGGCCCGAGAGCTATATCTACCTCTTGAAGGAGTTTCCTGGCCCTAAACCCAAAGGGCTTAGGGTATGACTGGCGTCTCTCGGCGGCATAGGCACCATCGAGATCAGCTGCGGATGCAGTGAGAGCTGTTGGCGACTGAGGGAGGCGCCGGGCTCGCGCGTACAGGCGAGTGATGCACTGCACGCGGCGCAGAGCGAGTGGCATCTCCCCAGCATCGACCAACAGGCTCTCAATGGGGGAAGTGCGGAAGGCACCGGTCGCAAGGCGAAGGCCGGTGTGGTGGATCGAATCCACCTTCCGCAATAAACGCTCGGCTGCGGATGCGTAAAACTCGCATCCGTAGTCGAGCTTCGAGCGAACAAAGGATCGATAAAAAAGTAAGGCGGTAGCCCTATCAGCGCCCCAAGCGCTGAACGTCACGGAACGGAGAATGTCCATGGCGCGGGTACAAGAGACCCTAAGGCTGCGAATGTGAGCCTCCCAGGTGAGGCGTCGGTCGAATACAAGACCAAGGAAACGGTGCGACTCAACCACATCCAGGCGCACCCCATTAAGAAACAAATCTGGGTCGGGGTGAAGCCGTGGGTGGCGGCAGAAGTGCACCACCTTAGTCTTGGCCAAAGAAAACCGAAACCTGTGCGCTTCGGCATAGCGAGAGACGCGGTTCAATGCCTGTTGGAGTCGGCGCTCCAGAGTTGGCATCTGGGCCGCGCCAAAAGAGATCGAAAGGTCGTCCACGTAGAGCGTAGCGAGAACATCTTCCGGCAGCACCGAGGTGATGCCGTTGATGCTCAGGGCAAAGAGTGTGACACTGAGGACACTTCCCTGCGGGACACCCTCTTCCTGCTCCTTTGGGCCGGAGAGGGCTCCCCCCACCCGTACGCGGAATCGACGATCTCGCAAAAATTCAGATATAAACATTGGGAGGCGTCCCCTCGCCCCCATCGTGTGGAGAGTCTCCATGATACCGTATCGCCATGCGGTATCATAGCCCTTCTCCAGATCAAAAAACACCGTGGCGTAGTGCTGTATACGAAGGAAAGCCTCGCAGACGGCATTTTCCAGTCGGAGCAGAGCATCCGACGTGGAGTTTTTTTTTTTTTTTAATTAAGGGGCTATCTGGCGACTGCCGACTAAGGCATAAGTTGCCGTAAACAAACAGCCTAATTTAGGCTACTTTAAAAAATTAAACAGAAAACAATAAAAAGGAATAACAATAACAATAACAAAGCAGTAACAAAACAATTACAAAAACAACAACAACAATTAAATCGCGTTAAATAAAAGGGAGAAGGCCGGCCTCCCCCAAAAAGTCAATAAGTCCACCAGTCAAAGTACACGCACTCATCCCGAGAACAAGGGACAGGCGGCAGCGACCCCGCCCATCTCGGTACCGGGACAGGTGTCGTGCGCGAAGATCACCCAGACTGGGACATTCGACAAGAATGTGCCGAACAGTCTGGGGGACGACGCAGTCGTTGCAATAGGGCACATGCGAGCGATCCACCAAGTAACGATGCGTCACACGAGTGTGTCCGATTCGAAGACGACAGAAAGTAACCTGAAGCCGCCGCGGCATTGGGGGATAGGTCCATGGGAACAGTCGCGGCGCAATGGCACGCAACTTTAAGTTCCCCTCGACCGTCTCCCATCTTCTTTGCCAAGCAGTCCGAAGAGCTGCCCGTATTCCTGCCATGTAGTCGGTGTGAGGAAGAGCGAAACGCTGGTCCGGTCGCAGAGTCCTCACGGACTCTTTGGCGCCCTCATCGGCGCGCTCATTCCCCGCAATTCCTACATGTCCAGGAACCCAGCAGAAGATAATCTCGACATCTGCCCGGCTCGCCAAAACCGTGGCGTCACGGATATCGCGAACCAGGGGATGCGGAGATTCCAATGCCCCGAGAGCACTCAGGGCGCTTTGTGAGTCGCTATAGATCACAATCCGGTCTCCGAACCGGGCACGTCGCGTAATCTCCCGTACCGAGTGGTGTATTGCCACCAGCTCGGCCGTGAAGACAGACGCAGCGCCTGGTAGAGCCCCGCTGACTTCAAACAGAGGGGATACGGCGTGGAAGCCGACCCCCTCTTGGGACTTGGAGCCATCCGTATACACTGGCACGGTACCAGCGTGACACGATGTGTGCTCCAAAAAGGTCGAACGCAATACTCCCGGCGCAGTACAAGCTTTGGGAGCAGAGGCGTGGCGACAAATAGCCAAATGTGGTACCCTCCAGGGTGGCGTCCTGGGCAGAACCAGGGGCGCCACCGGCCCGAGAGCTATATCTACCTCTTGAAGGAGTTTCCTGGCCCTAAACCCAAAGGGCTTAGGGTATGACTGGCGTCTCTCGGCGGCATAGGCACCATCGAGATCAGCTGCGGATGCAGTGAGAGCTGTTGGCGACTGAGGGAGGCGCCGGGCTCGCGCGTACAGGCGAGTGATGCACTGCACGCGGCGCAGAGCGAGTGGCATCTCCCCAGCATCGACCAACAGGCTCTCAATGGGGGAAGTGCGGAAGGCACCGGTCGCAAGGCGAAGGCCGGTGTGGTGGATCGAATCCACCTTCCGCAATAAACGCTCGGCTGCGGATGCGTAAAACTCGCATCCGTAGTCGAGCTTCGAGCGAACAAAGGATCGATAAAAAAGTAAGGCGGTAGCCCTATCAGCGCCCCAAGCGCTGAACGTCACGGAACGGAGAATGTCCATGGCGCGGGTACAAGAGACCCTAAGGCTGCGAATATGAGCCTCCCAGGTGAGGCGTCGGTCGAATACAAGACCAAGGAAACGGTGCGACTCAACCACATCCAGGCGCACCCCATTAAGAAACAAATCTGGGTCGGGGTGAAGCCGTGGATGGCGGCAGAAGTGCACCACCTTAGTCTTGGCCAAAGAAAACCGAAACCTGTGCGCTTCGGCATAGTGAGAGACGCGGTTCAATGCCTGTTGGAGTCGACGCTCCAGAGTCGGCATCTGGGCCGCGCCAAAAGAGATCGAAAGGTCGTCCACGTAGAGCGTAGCGAGAACATCTTCCGGCAGCACCGAGGTGATGCCGTTGATGCTCAGGGCAAAGAGTGTGACACTGAAGACACTTCCCTGCGGGACACCCTCTTCCTGCTCCTTTGGGCCGGAGAGGGCTCCCCCCACCCGTACGCGGAATCGACGATCTCGCAAAAATTCAGATATAAACATTGGGAGGCGTCCCCTCGCCCCCATCGTGTGGAGAGTCTCCATGATACCGTATCGCCATGCGGTATCATAGGCTTTCTCCAGATCAAAAAACACCGTGGCGTAGTGCTGTCTACGAAGGAAAGCCTCGCAGACGGCACTTTCCAGTCGGAGCAGAGCATCCGACGTGGAGTGGAACTTACGGAAGCCGCACTGTGCAGAAGACAGATGGCCTCCGCTGTCCAGGAAATAGGCTAATCTAACATTTACCAATTTCTCCATCAACTTGCACACGCAAGAGGTTAGAGAGATTGGGCGGAAACCGGTCGGAGTAGAGTGATCTCTCCCCGGCTTGCGAAAGGCGAGCACAGTAGCGATTCGCCAGGAGTCTGGGAGAAGACCTTCCACCCAGATCCTGTTGAACAAATCTAACAGAAAGGCTATGCCTCGCTCACCCAGGTGTCGAAGCATGGCGTACGGGACATCGTCCGGACCATGGGCGGTGTCCGCGCACGAAGCGAGAGCGGAACGCAACTCACTCACAGTAAACTTGTCGTTGAAGGGTTCTCCGCCTCTGGAGGTAAAGTCCAGCCGGCGGCCTTCCGCGACATCACGACGTGCATTGAATGCTGGCGGAGCAGCATCACGGCTAGAGAATGCGGAAAAAGCGGTCGCTAAGGATTCCGCCACGGACGCGGGGTCCGAGATTGCGGTCCCATTCTCCTGGAGAACGGGAGGGGGGTCCTGCGAGAACTTGCCCCGAATCCTTTTGACTCGCTTCCACACCTCAGCTAAAGGGGTCTTCCCGTTAAGTGAAGACACGTATGCCCGCCAAGAAGAGCGGCGGGCGTGCTTCGAAATATACCGGAACCTAGCCCTAGCCCGACGAAATTCAGCGACAGTGAAATCGTTCGGGCGGCGCTTATAGCGCATGTAGGCATAACGCTTCTGTTTGAGGGCCGTCTCACACTCGGCCGACCACCATGGGAGTGGTCGGCGTGCAAAACGGCCAGACGTCCTAGGAATAGTAGTCAGGCCCACGGCGATGAGGTTGCCGGAGAAGAACTCAACGGCCTCATCTACCGACCTAAACTCCTCGACTGAGATAGAGAATTCAGTCATTTCCTGAAATGCAGGCCACCGCGCCCGCGCCAAGCACCACCGAGGTGGTCTCTCAGGCGGCAGTTGCCCTGAAAATGATATTTGAATGGGAAAGTGATCACTACCATGGAGGTCATCGACCACCCCCCAATCAAAATCAGGCTGTGCATCCGAAGAGCACAAAGATAGGTCAAGGCAAGAAAATGAAGCGGTTCTCGGACAGTGATGCGTAAACTCATCCACGTTTAGGACACCCATCTCAAGCTCTTCGATCAGATCGGCAAGGACTTGTCCCCTGGGATTTATGGAGTAATCTCCCCAGAGAGGATGCCTGCCGTTCAGATCTCCAAGCAAGAGATAGGGCCTCGGCAACCGTGCAACGACGCGGCGGAAGTCCCCTGCGTCGAAGTCAGCTGACGGTGGAATGTACGCAGAAATGATAGTATACCTCCTATCCAGGTGCAGCTGCACAGCCACTGCCTGAAAGGAGGTATCTAAAGAGAAAGGAAGAACGGAGACATCATGCCGGGTGTAAACTGCGCATCCCCCAGCCCGGCCATCCCGAGGTGGTGGGGTCGCAAGACCCTTATACCCCGGGAGGGCAGGGAGGGGGCACGCACCTAGCATGGTCTCCTGCAAAAAAATAGCTAACGGGGAACGGGACGAGACGAGCCTCCGCAGCTCCTCCCAGTTGGCCCGGAGTCCACGGCAATTCCATTGAAGGAATATGCCCTCCAGGCCTAGCTCGGAGGAGACGCGGGGGCCCTCCTCGAATTGAAGACCCTCACGGGAATGGCCGTACGCTTCCCGGGGGCAGAACCCCGGGCGCTGTTGGCCGGACAAAGCGCTGAAGGCGCTGTCGCCTTCGAGGACTTATTGGGGGAGGTTGGGCTCACCATGCGAGTCTTTTCCTCCCTCCGCCTCGAAACCTTAGGCGGGCGTTGCGGCTTCGGAGGCGGAGGGCCCTCTTTTCGAGGAACCACCGTCTCCGAGCCACTCGCTCCACCTCGGGACGTGGGCGAAGGAGCCGAAGCTCCTTTGTTGCTGTCCTCCTTTCGGGGGACAGCTTTAGGAACCCCGGAAGATGGCCTAGCGACCATCTTCAGGGGTGTTGCCTCCTGTGAGTCTAACGACTCGGTGGAGGCGCGTGGCCGTTTCGCCTTACGGGAAACGGTCACGCTCGGGGAAGAGGGGGGAGCCCTGGTTTTAGCCGGGGCAGGGTATGAGCCCTTTTTGCCGCCAGCTTTACCAGGGGAGCGCCCGGGTTGGGTAGAGCCCGCAGAAGGGCTCCGAATGGGCGAGGAAACAACCGTGCTCGTTGGCCTGGATGGGCCGGGAGCAGAGGGTGCCTTCCTAACTATTGAGGCATATGACGTCCCAGGCAGAGCCGGGCGCGCCAGGACCAAGTCCTTTGCCTCGCGGAATGAGAGTCGATCCTGGGCCTGAACGGCCAGGATTTCTTTCTCAAGGAGATATGCACCACATTGCTTCGAAGAAGCAGGGTGCGGCTCTCCGCAATTGACACACTTGGCCACACACGATTTGGACTTATCGTGTGCGACCTTGGAGCAATTTACACAGACTTCGGGTGACCCCGACTTTGCACGTCTACATGAGCGATTCGTATGGCCGAAGCGGTGACAGTAATAGCACCGCCGCGGCAGTGGCACGAATGCCTTCACGCGGTAGCGGTACCAACCGGCACGCACCGACTCAGGGAGCTTGTCACAGTCGAAAGTGACGAAGAGTGTAGGGGTGGGTCTCGAGGCCCCTCCCTGTTTTCTCATCACACGTTCGACCTTGACCGCCCCATGGTCGGCCAGCTCTAAGGTGATGTCTTCAATGGAGTAGTCAACGAGTTCCCTCGCATAAACTACTCCTTTCACAAAGTTCATGGTAGAGTGCGGCGTCACACTCACCGGGGTGCCATGAAGTGTCCGAAGAGCACTTATCTTGGCCGCCTCGGCGGGATTCGCCGCATTCGCCAGAAGGCTCCCGTCCGAGAAACGGGTTACCTTCGGCTCTCTACCAATTGCACTAGCTAATCCTCTCCTCTGATGGATCATGTTGCCCTTGGACAACATGGTGCCATCAGTGGAGCGAATAACGAGGAAGCGTTTGAAGCCAGCGGGCTCGAAAACGCCAGGTAACCTCTGAATGAGGGGCCCCGATGTCATCGAGGCCCTGCCCTGTGCACTCTTGGTCTTAGTCAGGGGCTCCGCACACGAGGGGGTAGAGGGGCCGGATGTGCCGATCTTGGCTTGGTCGCTTGCCAGAGTGGCAGCAGACCCATCCGTCCCCGCAGCCCCCGCGGATGGAGAGGAGCCCCGAGTCTTTTTGGTCTTTTTAGTCTTTTTCTTTTTCGGAGAGGAGGGCGGGGAATGAACCCGCTTTTCACCTCCGCCGGCAGAAGTCCCCAGGCCAGATGGACCAGCCTCAGCCAGGTCCCTCTCCGAAATGGAGAAGGTCCTGGTTGTCGTAGGGGCACCTGTCGGAGGAGATCCCTCCCCTCCTTCTACTGCCTCGGAGCCCTCAGCCATTTGAGGAGGACCTTGCATAGGGGCGGATTCGGGTTCGGTGCTTGGCGCCGAGCCCGAATTCCCCCCCATGGAAGGCCCTACCGTCTGGGGCTGGGTCTCCTCAAGGACCATGTCTATCACAGGAGGGGCCTCCAATTGGTCATCCCCTCCCAGGACATCGCAGGTCCCCTTAGCAGTGTCGCCAGTCTTGTATGGGGAGGCACAGGCCTTGACCCCGGCAAGGTTTAAAATTCTTGCCAGCAGGTCTTTTGAGGGAAGCGACCGAAGGGGCCTGGCTTCCCTCTCCCCCCTAAGGGGGTTTGCCCTACCGAGCCGCTTTGATGGGAATCGGCTGGCTAAGGGCTGCCTGCTGGCTTTCTTGGCAGTCCCCTTGAAAAGAAAAGATGGGACTGCCGCTGGGAAAAGGGAGGTGCCCGAAAGCACCTCCAGAGAAGGGGGTGAGGGGGAGTCCCCTGCACCCGTAGGCGAAGGAGAGGAGTAAGCCTCCTCTCCGGTTAGAGAAATATGGAGGGTCCCCTGTGCAAGCACAGGGGGGGGACCTCCATTTTTTTCGGTGGAGCTGCCCAAGGGCGGCTCCGTCGATGAGCAAGGGGGAGTTAAAGGGGTTTGGGTTTTTTTTTGTTGTTCATCTATGGGCATGGTGACCCTATTTTTGCCACGGGACGCAATAGCTCATCACCCCTCGCAGTAGCCCGCACTGCGAGAGGTGCTTACAAGCCCGGCAGAGCCAGGCGCCGCCATTCGGGACCACCCCTCCCGCCTGGTGGCCTGGCAGTCCATCGGCATGGCGGCTCCACCTTGGACACGGCGTAAAAAATATAGGTTGTGAAGAGGAGAGGAAAAGGGATGTGAGGAAGGTATGGGTGGGGATGAAGCAGGTTGTTAAAAAAAACCCATCCCGAACCGGAGCTCAGGGGTTAGGGGACAATGTCCCCTCCCCCCTCAGCCCCGATCCGGGGTGGTTGGCTTGAGAAGAAGGTCAGCATTCTACCCTTTGAAATTAGAGGCTGACCAGAGAAAGTTGTGGGAGAGGTTGTATGAAAAGCGACAAGGTAGGGGAGAAATCGGGCTATCTGAAGGAAGGAAGAGAGGCTAAGCCTGGGCCGGACGGAGCGCTGGATCCCGTCAGCACGGCGGCCAGGATGGCAAATCGCCGCGCCCCTTACGGGGGACTGTTCTCGAATAGGGACCAAGCTTCATCAGTTATTACCATCCTCGATCCTTTCTGGTTTGTCTTCTTCAACACCCACCTAACCGAACCTTCCTCACTTTAGCCAAGTTTCATTCCCTGTTATCAAACAATAACAAAAAAAAAACAAAAAAAAAACAACAAAAAAAAAAAACATTGGCACAGTGGCAACTTGAAAGAAACGAGGGGGGGGGGGGAATTCTGAGAACTCGATAGATGTGGGTCTGTCTGCTTCTCCCAGCCTCTTTCCCTTCATCTCCATACCCCGAGGAGGGTCCAATTTCGAGGAGTGGGTCAAATAGGTGGGGAGAGAAGGGCATTGTTGCTACGCCATCGCATCATCGATATATCATTATATATACCAACACCAACCACCTGCTGAATGGAGAATGGTAGGGGTCCATTTTACGAAGCAGGATTAGGTTGGGGGGGGGGGTATTATCGCATGCCCAATGAAAAGCGAAGACGTCTATTAAAGAATAACGATAGGCAACTGAACATCTATCAGTCTACCCGTTGAAGGTAGAATAATGTGTATACATGTATATAACGGGTTGTGCGTCTATGTATGCGGCCGGGAGGAGGGATATTTTGCCCAAACAGTGAATTGCTAGTGATGAAACACCCAAATTGTTAGCAGCAATCATCAAGGGCAAAGGAATTGTGACACAAGAACGACAGGTAAAGGAGGAAAGGAAGCACGCAAGGTTAATGAATATTTTAACGATGGTCGGGGAGTGCATTTAAAAGCAAGACGAAGGACCCACTCTAGCATCAACATACTAAGAGTACCAACCTGCCCTCTCACCCCAAGGGGGGTTCATGGGGGGGATAAAGCCCCTAACCTGAGCAAACCACTAGACTGGTAATGAAGGGGGCGATAGAATGGTTGTAACACAAAACAGCAAACACGAACCAATGTTGACGCACGCGCCCTCCTAATCCCCCACTATGGGGGAGAGGAATGTGGACTCTTTGAAAAAATGCAAACCAACGAGGGATTCCAAACGTGTGCAAAGGTTGTTTGTTTTTCGGGTCACAGCGAAAGATATGCGAATGGTTCATAACCCGAATATGCCGCCGCGAGAAGGCTACTTGGAGCGCCAAGCACACCGAGGAAGACGCGCAACTCTCTGAACATGGAGAAAATGAAAGGAGCTTGGAAGCCCCATGATAAAAAAAGAGACTCGTTCAAGGGAGAAAATGAGAAAGAGCATGATTTTTTGGTGCTACTGTAGCATGATTCCTACCAATAGGATGTTACTGTAGCATGATTCCTACCTTAAAATAATAATAATCATTACCATAATAATAACAATAATAATAAAAATCATCATTATAATAATAATAATGAAAAAATATTATAATAATATTGACTGAATTTTTTAATGGACCCCTACCCTTTTATAGCCTCGCTAAACAGTAGTTTCACCATTCAAAATTTATTTACTTATTAAATTTTAACATTTAATTTTTTTGTGACTTTTATATAAATAAAACGATTCTGTTCTAATAATTAAATAATTAAGGTAGGAATCATGCTACAATAACTCCGATGCCCTAAAAAAAAAATTAAAGTGTCCACCTGGCGACTGCTTTTAAGGGTACAAGTCGCCCCAATTAATTAAATCCTAATACTAGACTATATTAAAAAACCAAAATAAAAAAATATCCTTCGCCCCTCCCAAAAAAAAACGAGACAAAAGCCAAAAAAAAGAAACGCAAGACGAAAGCCTACTCCGGCGGAGTCGGGAGAGAAAGGAACGAACATGGGGAGGCTCGCGAGAAAGGAGTGGGGGTGGGGGTGGGGGTGTCATCCCCGTAGGACAGAAGCCGTGGAATCTGAAGAGAGAGAGGAGGAGGACCCACCTCCAGCCCTAAAAAAAACACACGCCAGGTTTTAAAATTCTGATCGCAAACTTAACTCAGAGGAATGGAGATCATCCGCTGGCGCGCGCGCTCACACACACACACACACACACACACACACACAGACACAGACACACACACGTCACCTCTGCACAACGTAAACCGCCATGAAGGACGGACGCCCCTTGCTCTATTGGCCTCATAACCAAAGCGATGCACGTACAAAGGAGCGCAGGGATACACACGGCCAAAAGGAGACTGTAAAATGGGAGACTGTAAAATGCATGGGGGGAGGGGGGAGGGATCCGTGTTTTTCCAAAATTAAAAATGGTGAAAAAAAAGACGAAGACTTGAAATGGAGTTGTTTTTTTCTATTTAATAAATTTCTTTATTTTCGGTCAGATACCGGTTATCACAATTCCCCAATTTGGGGTCCAATAAACACTTATTCCATTGTTGGCGAACGCCCCCCCCCCCCAAGTTTCTTCTAAAATATAGCAAATTCGCGAAAATATTGTTATAGGCGCAATGCAATTGTCAACTGGAGGTTATTAAAGTGTATATAAAAACAAGGTCAATAGACCTAAGTCGCGTGCTCTCAATTATTCTCTTATGACCTTCAAAACTTTCAATAATTCCCAGACTAACCTTGGGAGGACCTTGGCAATTATATCATTCGAAAGAGAATGTAAAACAACATAAGGGTTTCAAATCCCGTTAGAATCGGCCAAATAGTTTCGATGTTATTGCCAAAATACTCATTGAAAAGTAAAATGGTTACCATCCGACCGACGACTTACGGACTGACACAGTACCTAACATAAATAAAATACGACGATTTTTTGTAAAGTGAAAAAGCCTAACGTAAACACACCATTAAAACGAAACACTTAACAAATTAATTACAAAAAAAAACATTATAACACTAATAAACTACCATCGGGAGGGAATCAGAAAAGGAGAAAATGGTCTCAAGACGAAGCCTTGAGCGAGGAACCAAAGGACCACCACTCGATAACAACCCCCCACCCCCCCGGCCATAAAACAGTGTCGCCTCAGAAAGACGAATTTTTACACGCATTTAAAGCAATACAAAATGGTAAAGCAGCTCCAAAGGTGAGGTAAGATATCAGAAGCAAGCAAGAGTTTAAGAGCTAGAGCCCAAATCACTTACGGCCAGCAGAATAACGAAAAGGCACACCTCTAATCAATCCCCAGACAGAAAAACAAACAAAACAATCGGGAAAATATAATAAATTCACCCAGAAAACTGTCCAGATCTTTTAACCCATCTTTTCCTTCATTTGGGTAAACATTTTTATAGCGCCCATCAGGCAACAGCTGCCTATAGGGGCACAAATCGCCGTAATTATCTTACAGCCAACTGCTAGGCTCGATTACCCCCTCCCCCCAAAAAAGAGATAAAAACAAACCTAAAACAAACAAAAACGCACCCCTCCACCCCCCAAAAAGGATAAAAACAAACCTAAAACAAACAAAAACGCACCCCTCCACCCAAAGAGGATAAAAACAAACCTAAAACAAACAAAAACGCTCCCCTCCACCCAAAAAAGGTTAAAAACAACCCTAAAACAAACAAAAACGCACCCCTCCACCCAAAAAAGGATAAAAACCCTAAAACAAACAAAAACACACACCTCCACCCCAAAAAGGATAAAAACAAACAAAAACGCTCCCCTCCACCCAAAAAAAGGATAAAACCCTAAAACAAACAAAAACGCACACCTCCACCCCAAAAAGGATAAAAACAAACCTGAAACAAACAAAAACGCACCCTCCACCCAAAAAAGGATAAAAACAAAACTAAAACAAACAAAAACGCACCCCTCCACCAAAAAAGATTAAAAAAACTAAAACAAACAAAAACGCACCCCTCCCCCCAGAAAAAGTATAAAAACAAACCTAAAACAAACAAAAACGCACCCCTCCCCCCCAAAAAGGATAAAAACAAACCTAAAACAAACAAAAAAACGCACCTCACCCCCCAAAAGGATAAAAACCAATCTAAAACAAACAAAAACGCCCCCTCTACCCCCAAAAAGTGTAAAAACAAAACTAAAACAAACAAAAACGCACCCTTCCACCCAAAAAAGGATAAAAACAAACCTTAAACAAACAAAAACGCACACCACCCGTGGATAAACAAACCTAAAACAAACAAAAACGCACCCTTCCACCCCCCAAAAGGATAAAAACAAACCTAAAACAAACAAAAACACGCCCCCCAAAAAACAAGAAGCAAGCATGCCTCCGAATAAGGCTAACAAAACATGCTATACACCTCTTCCTATCGTTGTAATAGTGTGCTGGCAGTGCTAGTTTGATGGCGCTTAAGTTTAATCTCCCTTTATAAGGTAAAAGTGAATTTTCCAACCCCTTCGCACTGATTTAATACAACTTACCACCTTTCCTTTTGAATATTTAGAGTTGCTCGTCGTGTTGCGGAGGTTAGGTTAGGTTTGTTACTTATATAAAATCATGAGTCATTTGCATCTTCTCGGATGGACACAAGCGAGCTAAGGTAGAGTCCTATTTTTCCAAAGATGGCGTCCCAGGACGCTTGTTTCTAAGGTTATATTTTTGGTGTAATTATGAAAATGTATATAATTTCTACCTTCTTTCAAATGATTACATCTGCTACACAATTTAATCCCCTAGATTGTGAGGAGCTAAAATCGGGGCCGGAGCCGGGGTTATTGTGACAAATGAGGGCCCCATCTAATCCTCCCCTCGAACACCTCGGAGCCTACTATCCTGCCGCCTCACTCGGAGACGTCGGGAGAAAACCGTTGTCGCCGTGGCGCCATTCCTGAAGCCGGCCTTCTTAGACTGAAGAGAACCCGGGGGCAGTAAATTAACGCAGGTGTTCGACCTAGAGCAGTGATTCCCAACGTAAGGGGTACGGCCCATCATTAAGGCCTGGGGAAATTTTGGTCGGGCATGAGCGTGGGATCCAAGAATATTTTTTTGACAATGAACCATCTGTTTTTAGTCGCGTGCACGCGATTCTATAAGTTACTAAGTCTTTCGGTCGGTTGGTAACCATTTTACTTTCCAATGAGTTTTTTGTCAATAACATCGAAACTATTCGGCCGATTCTAACGAAATTTAGGTAAATATGTAGATTAGCGAGCCCGCCGATGGGATGTACTATTTCGTCCGTGTTCCAAAATGTTTCACGTTTTTGGAGTACATTTAAGGAGACGGCTCGTGTGGGGGTAAACACAATGCCAGGAACCACACTACGATGATCCTGAGTTTCATTAAATTGGGGGGGGGTCTGGGGGCACAGCCCCCCAGTATATAATCCTAATTGTTTATAGAATAATGTCCTGACGTTTACAGAGGTGAATGATTTAACCATCATGTTAGCGCCTTTAATCGTTTTGCGAATTATAATGGGGGTGGGGGTGGGGTCTGACGTCAGAAATGACTGATTTGAATTTAAATTTTGTTTTTCACTTAATATCTTTTTATTATCCTCAATTGGAGTCATTTTTATCTGTCAATATATTTTTCCCCATTTTACTATTTTTATTACCTTTTTTTATACATTTAAATCTAATTAGCTAGCTCGTTTAAAGGAACTACTTTTTTTTTAGCCGTTTGCGTATCATAGAGACGTTTTATACGTAGTTCCAAAATGGTATCGGTTGGCGAAGTGTGTCCGTCTTCTATTTCCGAATTATTAACTCTAGTTTCTGATAGAGAAAATTTGTAACTTTTTTGGACGTTCATAATTTTGTTAAAATTAAAAGCGATTGCGAGATTTGTGGCCGGGCATTAGATGGGGTAAATATGTAGATTAGTGACTCGAACGACGGGACGTACTATTTCGTCCGTAGTTCAATCCCTAAATACGGAAGAAAAAACGAACAGTTCGACGCCTCTCTTGCAACCCCCATCTTCTGCAAGCGCTTCCCGTTGACCAAAACGGTAATTAAAGAAAGATTCCACGCTTTCCTCATCGCTATTTCTGAAGTATACCCCCCGAAATAAAGTAAGTATACAGCGTTTTTCGTTTGGTTATTTTCGGGCATTTTTGTTAAAAAAAATGGCCTAAAAAACAGCGTTTTCCGTTTCTTTACTTTCGGGCATTTTTTTTTAAAACAAAAATGGCGCCAGTTATATTTCGAAAAAGACTCAAACGCGCATGAATATTCCGACACGGGTGAACGAAAATACTTACACAAAAACATTTTTTTCGGCCGGGTGGCTAATCTACATATTTACCGAAATTTAAAAACCCTTATGTTATTTTACATTCTCTTTCGAAGGATATAAATACAAAGGTCCTCCCAAGGTTAGTTCTGGAATTATTAAAGTTTTGAAGGTCGTAAGGTAATATATCAGACTAATTGAGAACACGCGACTTAGGGTCTGTTGGCCTTGTTTTATATAATTTTGGTAAATGGCAACTCGACAACCAACCGGTTTTGGAAGCGAGATCGGTTGATTGGCTGATTTAGTTCAATCGCTTCCACTTGGTTGCCGTTGGCATCTTTGGTACTGTGTTATTGAGAGGGTTTTGTCGACTTTAGTTGCAGCAAAGTTCTCCCTAAACTAAAATGATTCACTTATTGCTCCGTGAAGAGGTTTATGATTCTTTTGTACTCAAGATTATAATATTAAAAAAAAAATTCCAACCACCGCTGGTTGTTTTTTTTTTCAATTTTAGGAGCCTATCTAGCGACTACCCACTTGGGCACAAGTCGCCGCTGGAGGCATACGCCTTTCTAGAAAGTTAAAGTGGGGGCTTAGGGGGGAAAAGGTTGGGAAATACTGCCCTAGAGTTTTTCCCCTTTAAAGACGACGCCGAACGAGTAATTGTGGTGGTACTGTAGCACGATTTCTACCAATATTTAGTTTCTACGGGAAACTAAAGAATTTTTAATTTTTAGGGAGGACTAAATTAAATTAAAGTTTCTTTAAGACAAATTAGAATAAAATTTGTCTAGACTTATTTTAAACTTAGGATGTTGGGTAAGAAACGAAGTCACACACACCAAAAAAATCCTTAGAAGTTAATACGGTCTAAGTTAATGATTCTTTATAATGGCCAACGAAAATAATTATATTTAAGATGTTTGGATAATATATATTTAAATACAAAAGTAGTTTTTCCTCCTTACATGAGCTTGCGCTTCGCATACCCGGCTCTGGCAACGGCTTTTGTGAATGGGTTGATTAATAATAGCTTCCCTTTTTTTTTGATTATGACATAGGCATATTTTCAGTTTTTATCCAAGTTCATTCTAAGAGTTCCTTTAAAGTTTGAAAAAACAAAATAGTGACGTTAAGAAAATTAATGAACATTTAGTCATGGTTTTTTTTGTTTGTTTTTGTTTTTTTTTGGGGGGGGGGTATATTCGAAATTTTATCTAAATTGGGCATAAAATAGATTTTCAATTTTAGTAATTAGCAAAAGGAAATATAGCTATTTGGCCCCTAAAAACGAGTAACGCAAAATGAAATTATTAGACCAAATTTAAATGAAAAAAAAAAGAATCTTGAGGATTGTATTTTTCCGTAATTTAAATAAAAAGACCGGATAAAACTTGACGGAAAAGAGGGGGGGGGGCTTTAGGCCTAGAAAATAATCATCCATTTAAAAAAAAAGACACTAAATTATTAGGAGACAAGGCAATGGCTTCGCCCCCCCCCCTACGGGGGAGCTTGCGCTTCGCTACTAAGATTAAAATCTTTAAAAAAAGCAGCCAAGGCTAAAATTTGATAAAAATTTTTGAACTTCGCCAATTATACTAATTTAAAAAAGGAACTCTAAACTAAATTTTCTGAACTTCACCATTTGTAATTCTTTGGGTATTAAAAAATTAATAAAATTCCGATACTTATATTTATTTCTGAACTTCAACATTTTGTTTTTTTTTAATTTTAGAAAATAATTATTAGAAATAACTTTGATAAAAAACATAAGTCATAACCAAACTAAGATGAAATTATTATTCAAATACTAAAAAAAAATCCCCTTCTTAAATTATAGTTAGTGATGAAGTGATGATGATGATGATGATATGTTATGGATTGGGTGTTTTTTTAAATTAGATAAAAGGGCCGTTGAAAAAGCAGGATAGTCCGTAGGCCACAGACCAAAGGTTTTCCTGCGAAGCGCGAGGGGGTGGCGAAGCCAATCTTTTGGTCTCCTAATTATAATTTACTCTTGGTCTCTCTTTTTCTTTTCCAATTGATGCTTATTTTCTACGCCTAAATGCAAGAATTTTTTTTTTAGCTCAATTCTTTTGAAACACAGAAATAACTCACGACTATTTTTTCGATTTATATTTTCTCTAATAATTTCATTTTGCCTTACTCGTTTTTAGGGGCCAGTATTTATTTCCCAATAATAAAGATTAAAATTAAAAATCTATTTTAGAAACTACTTCGATAAAACCTTCGAATATACAAAAAAAAAAAAAACAAGCACTGCCTAAATTTGAATCAATTATCTGAACTTGATGATCTGTAATTCTTTTGGTTTAAAAAAAATCCCAAACATTCGATAATCATTTATTCTTTCTGAACTCTTAGAACTTTATTCAAATAAAATAAAAGATCAAATCTTAGCAATAACTTTGATAAGAGCTTCTAAACTTCACGATCTGTAATTCTTTTTGTTTAAAAAAAAATCCAAAACATTCGATAATCATTTATTCTTTCTGAACTCTTAGAACTTTGATAAAATAAAATAAGATAAAATCTTAGCAAGAACTTTGATAAGAGCTTCTGAACTTCACGATCTGTAATTCTTTTTGTTTAAAAAAAAATCCAAAACATTCGATAATCATTTATTCTTTCTGAACTCTTAGAACTTTGATAAAATAAAATAAGATAAAATCTTAGCAAGAACTTTGATAAAAGCTTCTGAACTTCACGATCTGTAATTCTTTTTGTTTAAATTTCTTTTAAAAAATCGATAAACATTTATTCTTCTGAACTCTTAGAACTTTGATAAAATAAAATAAAAGATAAAATCTTAGCAATAACTTTGATAAGAGCTTCTGAACTTCACGATCTGTAATTCTTTTTGTTTAAAAAAAAATCCAAAACATTCGATAATCATTTATTCTTTCTGAACTCTTAGAACTTTGATAAAATAAAATAAGATAAAATCTTAGCAAGAACTTTGATAAAAGCTTCTGAACTTCACGATCTGTAATTCTTTTTGTTTAAATTTCTTTTAAAAAATCGATAAACATTTATTCTTCTGAACTCTTAGAACTTTGATAATATAAAATAAAATAAATAAAATAAGATAAAATCTTAGCAAGAACTTTGATAAAAGCTTCAAATATACTTAGGTGACTCACAAACTAAAATTCAAACTATAAAAAAAATCCATTCCAAAAATATAGTGCTATGGACAATAAATTGGTGACATAAACCTAAAAAATTCAAGTTTTATTGTATTTATATTGTAACAGCCTGCTAACCTTTAGTAAAGATCTTTCTTTCCACGATATATGAATTAAGCAATAAATGATAATAAACGTAAGACGTGGGCACTTTAAGGAAATGCTTTGGGAAGTCCATTTGAGATCTATGATGACGGATGCCCTCTTGAGAGCATCAAACTTGCATTAGGTTTAAACGGGTAAGAATGTGTGCAGTCTTCGGACCCGTATCTTGACCGAGGGGATAAGGACCCTGGTGGTAGCAGAGACTCGTGACGACCAGGCTTCATCCTCGGCTGCAGGGAGTTGCCGAGACACTGGTCTGTTGGTGCTCGTCTATAGGCACCCCCGATCCTGGTTTTTGGTCGAGGTATCCTTTCTCTAGTCTTTGCCTAAAAAGGCAAAACCATTTTACGATCTCATAAGGTGTTACTATAGCATGAAACGAAGCATGCCGGGTTTTGTCCATTGTTTGTTACTATAGCATCGGAAAGAGAAAAGTCCACTGTTTCATCTACATTGAACACTCGTTTCGAAGAATATCATCCCTGATATTATGTTGTTGAATTTAGTCAACTATGTGGGTACAACATCAACATTTGCACTTGGTGATTCTCCATACAAATGCACATTTAAAAAAAAAAAAAAAATGAACCATTGTTTGAAACTACCAAACCATCCTCTTCTGACCGAAAAATTAAGACGCGTGTCTGTTTCGGTCATTGTGTGTGTTTTTACTTCGCACAACAATGACATCGCTCTACTTTGAATTAAACAAAGGCTAAGCGGTGCACCCTTTCGTCTTTGGTCTGTGATCTTTGTACAAGTGTGTTTCGATAGTGTGGTTCATTGAATCCGGAGGACGTGATATCTTTGCAACAATGGCGGATGAGACATATTTAGAACATTTCTTTTTCTTTTTTGTTTTCTTTCTCGTTCTTACTCTAGATTCTGCTAAACTCATTATTTTCATTCAGTTTTCAAATTTCTTAAGGAATTTCATTTTTATAGTTACATTATTTTAAATCTTGAATACACACTGAGCTGTTTTTTCTTTATCACAATACCAGGCAATGGCTTCGCCACTACGGGGGGAACTTGCGCTTCAACGCTAAGATTAAAATTTAAAATGTAAAAAAAAGCAGCCATGGTTAAATTTTTATAAATTTTCGGAACTTCGCCAATTATAATAATTTTAAAAAGGAACTCGAAACTAAAGTTCCTACCTTTCAAAATATCACGTTAAAATAGAAGAAGATATATAAAAATAAATTTTCTGAACTTCACCAATTGTAATTCTTTGGATTTTAGAAAACTCACAAAATTTCGATACTTATATATATTTCTGAACTTCACCATTTTGTTTTTTTGATATTATAAAAGAATTATTAGAAAAAAAAACATAAGTCATAACCAAACTAAGATGAAACTATTATTCAAATACTCAAAAAAATCCCCTTCTTAAATTATAGTTAGTGAAGTGATGATGATAACGTATGGGAAAAGCAAAAGGGCCTTTCAAAGGTCATCCGAGTCAACCACAACCGATAGACTCCATCTAAAAGATTGTGTCTGACCTACTTAATTTATAGTTGGTTCTTTTCTCTTCGGGGGAAGGGGTCATTTCAACTTGCCAGATAATTAATTCTTGGTAAAAGGCAACATACTACACTGGCGGTCTCTGTCTTAAGAACTGAAGTTATTCATATCCGAGAATATGAAAAGACGATCAAGATGCGCAGTCTGAGAGGAGCGTGTAGTAGTGGTTCGCCAACCTCCATTTATCCAGGCGGATCCCCGACCGGATAATGAAATAGACATAAAGGTCAGTACGACAATCGCTGGTGATCCTGAGGGCACCAAGGATCGGTGTCAGGAAATATTGTGTTTTAACACCAAACACCGTTCAGGTGGGGCCTTCGTCGCCCCGGGGCAGAGGGACCTGTTTCCACCGTCAAAGGTATGTGGATATAGATATCCATCACCATGCAACAGTGTGTGTGTGTGTGTGTGTGTGTTGTGCTGCGAAGACGGGAGAAGAAAGAAAGCATGGTTGTGTGTGTGATGAGAAGTGTAAGATCTACCCACCCGAATACAGGGGTGAGCACAGCTGGTAGCCAGATCTCTCTCCGTGCGCTGACGTTTATGTCCACTGATACCGGGATCGAACCCGGTACCGCGACGTTGGCAGACCAACGCCGTATCCACTCCGCTAGCGAGAACTCTTATGTTCATGTAGTAACTATGTAGCGCTTCAAAAGATTTTGAGCGCAATGCAAATTGCACGTACTAGGACAGGGGTCCCCAAGCCCGCCGAGTACCGCGGGCCGCATCGACAAGCCCGAGAAGGCCCGCCGGGGGTGCACCAATGAAAAACTGAAAACCACAGAACAAAAAATCAGTGGTAATGGAACTAACACTCAGCAATAGAACGTCGTCCAAGTCGTCATCATGATGGAGAGCCGACCGATGAGCCAGGAAATGATCTGGCGGGCCGCACGCAATGTTAATTTTGACAAGTGGCCACGGGTTGCATGTGGCCCGCGGGCCGGACTAGGAGGACCACCTGTATTTTGCTTCTTCGCTTCCCCCGTGGCTTTGTTCCTACGCGCTAACTTTATTCGAGTGTTCGACTAGTCCTTGTTATTCTTGGCGCTACCACGGGATTGGAGTAGTAGTAGTTTTGCATTTAAATCGCAATAGCAACGAGGGGGCATCAGACACTAAGTTTGTAATGTGGGGATCTGTAAAGAAAGTAAAGATGAAGTCAAAATGCGTGGAAGAGATAGAACTGCAGATCCTCTGGCAGGTTTGGGGGCCAAGAACCGCGTTAAAAATAATACTTAAAAATAGTAATAATAAAATAATAATAAATTATAAAAATAATAAAAATTCTAAAATACGAATGAAAATACAAATAATAATAATAAATACTACTACTACTAAAAATAATAATCTTAGCCGAGGAGGTATCGGTGTGAGGGATACAAGAAGGAGACGAAGAGAATTGACGTCTTTCCGGAGGAAAAAACGGGGAAAGGCATTTCCGCGAAAACCATCTCCTTTGGCCGACAGCTTCTGCGAAGAAGGGCGGAAGCGCCATGTGGACACATAAAAGCAGAAATGGCATTTATCCTATGTATCCGTTCACACTCCGGATAAGGAGAGTGACGGCGTTGGCCTCCCAACGTCGCGGTGCGGGGTTCGATCCCAAATCCCGGCATGAGCGGACACAAACGTCAGCGCACGGAGAGATCTGGCTACCGATTGGTGGACGCGCTGTGCTCACCCTGTTTTCGGGTGAGTAGATCTTACACATCTCACTTCACACGTAGCCAATCACAACACTGCTTTCTTTCCTCTCCCGCCTTCACAGCACAACGCACACACTCTCTCTCTCTCTCTCTCTCTGTTCCAAGGAATCCTGCCGATGGGTATCTATATCCACGTGCCTCTGACGCGGAACAGGTCCCTCTTCCCCGAGATGGCGAAGGCTTCCACCTGAGCGCTGTTTGGTGTCAAATACTTTCTGGCACATCTCCCAAAATGAGGACCGGCCCCTGGGGCCCTCGGGCCGACCAGCGATTGTCATGCTGACCTTAAATAAAAATTTCATTATATGGTCGGGGATCCTCCCAGTATCATGGAAGGATTGGCGCTAACTAACTAACATGTTCAATTTTTTTTTAATTAAGGGGCTATCTGGCGACTGCCGACTAAGGCATAAGCCGCCGTAAACAAAAAGCCTAGTTCTAGGCTACTTTAAAAAATTTGAACAGGAAACAACAATAAATAGAAATAACAATAACAAAACAATAACAAAAACAGCAATTAAACCTGGTTAAATGAAAGGGAGAAGGCCGGCCTCCCCCCAAGAGTCAACAAGTCCACAAGTCAATGTGCACGCACTCGTCCCAAGCACAAGGGACAGGCTGTAGCGACCCCGCCCATCCCGGTACCGGGACAGGTATCGTGCGCGAAGATCACCCAGACTGGGACATTCGACAAGAATATGCCGAACAGTCTGGGGGTCTACGCAGTCGTTGCAATAGGACGCAGGCGAGCGCTCCATCAAATGCGATGCGTCACACGAGTGTGTCCGATTCGGAGACGACAGAAAGCAATCTGAAGCCGCCGCGGCATTGGGGGATAGGTCCATGGGAATAGTCGCGGCGGCTCTCTAACATGTTCAAAAAGTGACCGGCCTCTATTTTTGTGGATAATTCATATTCAATTTTGCTTAAAGGGTTTTTTGTTTGTTTGTTTGTTTTTTTATTTAGAGGCTGTTATTTCTTGGGCAAAATCCAAAAAAGGTGTTTCTTAAAAAACAGTTGTGTTGTGTTAACTGATTTAGTTCGGAAAATAACCGGCCTCTATTTTATGGATAATTCATACTTATCCCTAAAAAAAAAAATTTAAATTAAATTAACATTAAAAATATCGGAGTAGCCGGCACAAATTGACGACTCGGTAGCCATTGCGTTGAGCGATTTAGTTTCAATTCATATTTAATTTTGCTTCAAAATCTGAGGTGGTTTTAAAATTTAAGAAACCGTTTTTTCTTGGATCTGACTGGAACTTGAAGGGCTTGGGAGGAGAAAACCCGGTGGGTACAGCTTGGAGCGATATTATCGTCCCTTCTGATTGACGCTTCGTTCAGGCAGCAGTCATGGCGGACCCCGTGACTGGTAAAAAGATTTGTGTACAGCATTAAATTATGAATAAGCATTTGGCCGAGGTGTGGCGCCTTGTTTTAAGGTTGTTGATTAACAATAACTCAAAATTGCGTTGGGTTGGCCCGTCATTTTCACAACATTCACCCACTTTCCCTCCCGAAACTTATCATCATCATCATCATCACTAACTCTATATTTAAGAAGGGGATTTTTTTTTAGTATTTAAATAATAATTTCATCTTAGTTTGGTTATGACTTATGTTTTTTATCAAAGTTATTTCTAATATTTTTTTTATAATATCAAAAAACAAAATGGTGAAGTTCAGAAATAAATATAAGTACCGAAATTTTGTGAATTTTTAAAACCCAAAGAATTACAAATGGTGAAGTTCAGAAAATTTATTTTTATATATCTTCTTCTATAACTATATTTTAGCTATTTGAAAGGGGGGAAATTTAGTTTAGAGTTCCTTTTTAAAATTATTATAATTGGCGAAGTTCAGAAAATTTATACAAATTTAACCATGGCTGATTTTTTTTAGATTTTAGATTTTAATCTTAGTAGCAAAGCGCAAGGGGTAGGAGGCGAAGCCATTGCCTGGTTTTTAATTATTTTTTCCTAAGTTGTTGTGCAGCTTTTCATAGATCTCCCTCTAATTATGCACGACTTATGGGCTGCTAATTTTGGCCGCAATATTTTACCCGAGTAGGGCGTTCGGAATTTGGGGGGAACCAGACCCATTCGGAGAGCGACATATGAGAATAATAGCAATAGGATGGGGGGAGGTGTCTCCGTCAAGAAGGTTCGGAAAGTGACCGGCCTCTATTTGGGGGATAATTCATATTTAATTTGGCTTCCAAAATGGGAGAGAGGGATTTAGACTTCTTTTTTCTTGGTCAAAATCCAAAAAAGTGTCGTTTTAAATTAAAATAACTACACACGTAGACATCAGCTGTTCCCTTGGTAACGGCGGCCAACACAAGTAGTCAACCTCCCCTAATAGGCCTACCTCCCCAAAGTAGCCAACCTCCCCCAAGTAGCCTACCTCCCACCAAGTAGTCTAACTCCCCCCAGGTAGCCTACCTCCCACCACCAAGTAGTCTAACTCCCTCCAGGTAGCCTACCTCCCCCCGAGGTTTTCAAATTTTGTTAGAATCGGCCGAATAGTTACGATGTTATTACCTGAAAAAACATTGAAAAGTAAAATGGTTACCATCCGACCGACCGACCTACGAAATGACAAAATAAATGAAAGAATCGCGTAAACGCGACTAAAAATGAATCAGTTATTGATAGTCATTATTCATTCATAAGCGCCCATCTGGCAACCCCCTTCGAGGGCACAAATCGCCGGAATCACTTTGCAGCCAAACGCGAGCCTCGATTAAAAACAAAGTATATAAAAAAAAACAAATAAAAAACAAAGCAAAGAAGAAACACGCTCCGGCGTCGGGGAGGAGACCCACCTGGGCATTTGCGACCGACAGAAAAGAGAAATAAAAGGGAGGCCAACTAGTGAAAACTGGGGTGCTAAAACTACTTGGCCCTTTGAAAGGGGGGCGCGCAAATTTTGGAAAGGGTTAAGGAACCACTGATCTAGAGCCTATATTTTGCGGCTATGATAAAAAAAACCCTCATGTATTACCTCCAAACTCAAAAGTCTGGCCTCATCGTCACAGCCACCTAGATACAAATCTCGGCCATCAAACCATTGTCCTTTTTGGAACAAGACCACGCCACGAATCACCAAAGTGGATGCCACAAATGACTATGAGCTAAACGGGGCAGAACGGGAGAAACACACCCTAACTTCTATAAGAAAAGTGGGGACGGGAAATGTTACATTACCTCGCGCCTTCCATGGGAGACTTTCACACGTGGACTGGTTGGGGGAGAGTTACCCCCAGCCAAACAATTAGTGGCTTTAGAGCAGTGGTTTTCAACCATTTTATGATAGTGGCACCCTAATTGCTATCTAGAAGCAGCCGCAGCACCCTAATTGCTATCTAGAAGCAGCCGTGGCACCCCAATATAATATAATTTACATAGAAATAAATAATTACGTAGAAAGAAAGTGAAAAATAACCACGATTGACACTTAACGTAATTATTATAAAAATAAAATATAAAAATTTGAAAATAATTAAATCTGCCTTCACTGTCTCCGATCTTTCTCTTTTCGTTGTTTTTATGTTGCACGATGCAGAGGGTTTCAAAATACTTTCAAGTGTCAGGACATTTTTTTTTTAAATGTTTGAATTACATATTTGTTTGTAATTTAGGCATTTTAAAAATGTTGTTCGCGCTCACGTGCCACCTTTAGTTGGCTCCGGCGGCACCCCGGTTGAAAACCACTGCTTTAGAATAACTCGGTTATCTTCCACACATTTTCACTTCTTGTCCATCGTCATTTTCTTCTCAAACCAAGGGGAAGGGGCATTTGATAAAACCCCCTCAAATGGACAGCGAGGGGGAGCTCGGAATGAGATATTAGGATTCAAGGAATGACGTCATTCTGGCTCAGCGCGTCGGGTGTCTGGCTCACGCTGATGAGAGGCAGCATTGAGAAGGAACCCGGACGAAATCCGATGCGGAGGAGCCGGGCGGACACCCGCACCCCAAACTCGGGGCTGGGAGGACTAAGCGGGAGGTGTTGGGACCGGGAGGACAAGGGGGATGGGGGTAAAGAATTTCTCTAATAGGGTGTAAAGAGATAATCATTATTTTTAGGGTCTTTTCGTGGTGGAAACCAACGAGGTCGAGACAAGGGGTGGAAGATAGCAGTTTTAATGGAGGAGAACGACGCTTATGTCATCGGGGGAGTCTGGGGGTGCGCAACTCTCTTCAACAAGTTTCTCTCCCCCTTTTCCTGCAACGAATGCCGACCTCTGTGGGAAGAAGGTGGAACAAGTGGCTGTGGAGATCACCAGCCCCGCCCAAGGGGTGGTGCCCTTGGGGACGGGGGCACTTAACCTAAGACACAACGCAACCAACGGGACTCAAACCCCTTCACTCAAGGCCCACTACCAGTCACGTGTTTGCGGTAGGGGGTAAGGGTCTCAAGCTTGTAGCGCAATAGCAACGAGGCAACGCAGAATGGTTTTTAAAGAGATCTGTGGAAGATCACCCTGTAAGGATAGGGGCCCCGGGAGGACAAATTGAGGGGTGTTGGGGCCGGGAGGGAACATAAACCTCCAAATGTCACTCAATATCCCATTGGCACCTACATATGCCTCCATTAATAAACTTTCTCCCCGAATACCAGGAGGGACTGACAGTCCAACGGATTTCTTCCTGACGAAGGAATGGGTGAAATAACGTGGTAAATAAAAAATAAGTGGCGAAAATGGATAAAGATGGAGATAAAGGATTAAAGCAGTAAAAAAAATCGGGCTGGAAATCCGATTTTTGGCGCGAAAGGAGATCGAATGGAGGGGGTTTGGGTGATATCCTTGAACACCCCTACACTCTAGGGAAGGACGGCGCCCCACCTATGGACGGACAATGAAGGGGTCGATAGTGTGACCGGTGGCAAGGACAGTCGACTGGTCGTTCAAGACGAAGGGAACTCGGGCCAGAACTCCATTTTTGCCCTCAACTAAATCGCGAATCGAGAAATGCAACTCGAATCATTGTCCCTACACACACACACACACACACACACACATACATACACACACTGTAGGCACGTACATGGGTGGGAATGTTACACGAATCCATGTAAAACGACAATTTCCTGCCACTCTGTTCGAGATATGCCCTCAGAATCTCCCCTCCCCCCATGGATGAACGCCCCCTTTATTAAGTGAAGAAGCTGTTGTGGTGAGCCGGAACAAAGGTCCTTGTTGCCTGATGAGGGGCTGCGCCAGCGCCAAGGCAACACAAGGCCTCTCTCCAACAAAGCAGGCAAACACCAGCCGACACCCGTACATACCCCCGCCCCTCCGTGGAATTTAAAGCAAAATACTAAGCTAGTGTCTAAGGGGGGAGGGAGCCGTAATGAAAGTGGTAAGGACAGAGGAAGTGGAAATATGTCCAACGCAGAACCTGAGGTGAGACAAGAATTTGCACTCTTAAATTTCCAATATTTCTGAAATATTTCGTGTTTTCGTTTGTAAATAAAACCAACAGAAAACATATTTAACAGAAGAAATACACATAAGATTTTTTTTGGGGGGTATATAACAACAATTGCTAATAAACAAAAGTTAGAAGGTGACAAAAGTACTCAACCACTATGATAATATGCGAGAATTGAAGATTCGAGAAATTTCCAGAAACGAAACTGATTTGATTGCCGAATTTTACCACCGTCATTCATTGATAATAATTCATTAAAGAAGGACGTTTGTTGTGAGCAATGCCGAAAGTCTAAGAAGCTCCTCAAACTACTCGACAGCAAATAATTAAACTTTCTTCAGATAGATTATCTTATAGGACTATTTCTGATCGAGCTGAAGTCTCTTATGCAACTGTAGGTTCTATAATTCGAAAGCATCGCGAGTAGAGAATCACCCGCAACTTGACAAGAGCCGGTGCTTATCGCAAGATTAACTCGGTCTACACGTTACATGCTTCGATAGCTAACGAATAATCCAATGAATATTATGAAAGATCTACAAAGCGATCTGGAATTGTCATGGACTAAAGGAACTATTAGTAGAGATCCATCGTAATGAACTGCATTCGGTCACTCCCCACAAAACTACATTCTGAATAAAAAATCATGTAACGAACAGTTTAAAGTTTGCCAAAGAGCAGCTTGAAAAGGAAAGTGAATTTTTGAGCAATGTTATATGGTGAGATGAGAGTAAAATAAAAAATTTCGGGCAAAATGATACTCGTCACATTTGGAGGGGGGGGGGGGGGGGAACTGTTATGATCCGTAAGAACACCATCCCAACCGCGAAACAGAGAGGAGGTACCACACCGCCGCCTTCTCCGGGAAAGTGCGAGCGCTGGGCATAGACGGAAAAGTAGCCGGCTGGATCGAGAACTGGCTAAGTGGCAGACGGCAACGGGTGGTGGTGAATGGACAGGCTTCTGAGCGGGTGCCCGTTACTAGCGGGGTGCCTCAAGGTTAAGTCCTGGGACCACTACTATTAATCATCTACGTCAACGATATGGACGGTGACATGGTTGCCAAGATTTCCTAATTTGCCGACGATACCAAGCTTGGTATGAACGTTGCAAAGGATGGAAATACTGCCCGCCTGCAGGAAGATCTTGGGAAGATTGGAGAGTGGTCGGACACGTGGCAAATGCCTTTTAACGTGAACAAATGCAAAGTGATGCATATCGGCCACAGAAACCCCCAATCTCAGTATATCCTTAAGGGCACTGCTCTTGAATCGAGTGACACTGAGAAGGACTTGGGTGTAACTATCACTAGCGACCTCAAGTTCTCGAAACAGTGCATCGAGGCAGAGAAGAAAGCCCAAAGGATGTTAGGCTACATAAAGCGCCAGTTTGGATACCGTAACCAGGAGATAGTACTTTGTCTGTATAACTCCCTCGTTCGGCCGCACCTGGAGTATGCCGTACAATTTTAGAGTCCTTCGTTTCGAAAGGATATCGCAAGGTTGGAACGCGTACAAGCTAGGGCAACCAAGCTGATTCCCTCTATCCGATGTAAAAGTTATGAGGATAGACTAAGGAAATTAGATCTGTTCTCGCTGGAAACCAGTAGACTGCGTGGTCAGCTCATCGAGGTCTTCAAAATACTTCGAGGGTTCGACAATGTTGACTACCGGGATATTTTCACACTGAGTGAGAACAGAACGCGCAATCACGGCTTCAAACTTGAACTGAAGCGTTACAACCGCAATCTGTGTGGAAATTTTTTCACCTACAGTATCTGCGGTAAGTGGAACGCACTTCCAGTGGAAGTTGTCAACGGTGAATCTGTTGACCAGTTCAAGTCAAGACTAGACAAGGTCTTGAAAAGTGGCCGTTTAGGGACGCAAAACAATTGAGTAGCCATGTGCCCGCTCGATTGCTAGTCCAAAGGTACCCTCCTTGAATGGACCGTAATGTCTCTTAGGGTACTTCCTTTCCTTGTTACTCCTTTTTAATCATGGTTTGGGGCTACTTTACTTCACAGGGTACAGCACTCCACATCATTGGTGGGAAAATGGATAGAGCCACCTATTGAAAAATACTGGAACGAAAGATGCTCTCAAGTGCAAAAATTTATAAGGCTGACATCAATAACGAAGTCAACCACTAGTAAACATTTGTTGCGAATTCTCTAGCCTGCAATCCGAAAGAAACCCCACAGAACTTTGCTTCTTTGAGGTTGATTTGCGTACAAGAGTGGAGCCAAAATATTAAGAAATGATTGCAAAAAGCTAATATCAAGAAGTCTCGTGCTGTTATCGCAAACAAGGGTTACGCCACGAAATATTAAATGACCGAAATCATTATTGGTTAAATACTTTTGATGTTATCCCCGACCATACTCTATTGCCGCTTAACTCGGGCGTCCTCTAAGGAAGTAACTGCCCTGATCTCACACTCTAACAAATCTGGATCCCCTAAGGACGCGTTTCACCCAAATTCCACCAAATTCTCCCATTGATTCTTCATCTCTGTAACACTTCTCTTGCCACAGGGGTGGTTCCCTCTTCCTCCAAACATGCCTCAATTCGTCCTATCCTTAAAAAAAAAACCGCACCTTAAACCCTCTGAACCATCTAACTATCGCCCTATCTCACAGCTTCCATTCCTCTCGAAGGTCCTCGAGAGAATGGTTATGTCTCGCCTTAATGACCATATTTCTAACTGCAATATCGATCAAATGTACCAATCGGGGTTCAAAGCGAAGCACTCTCCTGAAACTGCTCTTCTTAACGTTTCAGGCGGTTTACGTAGAGCAGTCGATTGGGGTTATACGTCCATTCTAGTCCTCCTAGACCTGCTTTGGACACCATCGACCACACTGTCCTACTTGATCGTCTTCACACTTTCCTTGGTCTCTCGGGCATTGCACTTGATTGGTTCCGCTCATACCTCTCATCCCTCACTCAGTCGGTCGCGCTCGATAACCTCTTCTCCAAGCCCGCGCCCATTCATTTCGGGGTGCCTCATGGCTCAGTCTTCCGTACCCGCTATAAAATTCTTATCATCACCTACAAGGCCCTAAACCTCAAGGCTCCACCTTATCTCTCGTCGTCAAACTCCTGGGGCACTCCGGTCTAACCTCGCTCGCATCCTGAACACTCCTCGTTCTGTCCGCTGCTCGATGGGTGACCGTTCCTTCTCAGTTTGTGCTCCTAGGCTCTGAAATGCTCTTCCTGCCCAAGTCCGCTCCTCTCGCTACTTTTAAACGTCTCATGAAGACTTATTTCTTCAGAATAGCTTTCTCTCCCCTGTAAACTTTCTCTACACTCGCTACATAACCTGCGCTCTGGGAGGGCTATCAGCCCTCAAGGGCGCATTATAAATACCTATTATTATTATTATTAAATTTTGTTTCTAGCAACTGTTGTCGTATAGAAAGAAAATCTAACGTGTGTATTTCTTCTGTCAAAGGTTTACTGGATTTCCTGTTCGTTGTAGAACCGGACGAAAAGCACCAAATATTTCAGGAATATTGAAAATATAAGCGTTGGTTCCTCGAGGGGATACAATCAACGAGATGGCAGCTGCAGCAAGCTCGCCCTCATGCTCCACTTAACATCTAGGGATCGTCGTTTGCGGTTATTTTGACATTCTTTAAATTTTAAAAGCCCACTTGGCGACCTCCTATTAGGGCATAAGTCGCTGGAATTCACGCAAAGCCTAATACTAGGACGCTAGATTAATGAAAACAAGTAAATAACATAAATATTAAAGAACAAAGGCAAGACACAAGCTAAAAAACAACAAACAAAAAAAAGAAACAACGCAACATGAAGGAAGCGCGATCCGGCGTCAGGGGTAGCCCCATCCCCGGGTTAGGAAGAGTTATTTTGACAATTCCGGGATTAATGAAATAATATCGTCTTCATCCAGGGATTATAGCTTTATATATATGTATATATATATATATATATATATATATATATATATATATATATATATATATATATATATATATATATATATATATATATATATACGGGGGTGTGGTCAATAAGTTTTGCAATTCGGATATAAGGAAACGAGATACGAGGAAAAGTGTTTTATTATTTTTCAATATAACTACCCTCGACTTCAATGCACTTGCGCCACTTGTCTCTGAGGCTTCGAATTCCCGACAACCAGAAATCTCCCGACTGCTGTTCAATCCACTCCGGACGGCGAGCTGGACATCTTCATCGTCCCAACACGGGCGTCCACGCAGTGCAGCCTTGATTATTTTTTTTTTTTATGGAGCCCATCTGGCAACTACCCACTTGGGCATAAGTCACCGAAAAACACGACAGCCTAGAACTAGGCTACTTTAAAGTAAAAATATGAAAACTTAATGATATAAATTGGAAAAACTTAACAATCGAAGCAATCTCCGGCAGCGGGGGGAGGTCCCCCTCACCCCGGTGCAGGAGAGTGCAACCTACAAACAAAACAATAACAAAAAAAGGAACCTTAAATAAAGGGGAGAAGCCCGGCCTCCCCCAAAAATCAACAAGTCCACAAGTCAATGTGCACGAATCTATCCCGAGCACAAGGGACAGGCGGTAGCGACCCCGCCCATCCCGGTACTGGGACAGGTATCGTGCGCGAAGATCATCCAGACTGAGACATTCGACAAGAATGTGCCGAACATTCTGGGGGACGACGCAGTCGTTGCAATAGGGCGCAGGCGAGCGCTCCATCAAATAGCGATCCGTCACACGAGTGTGTCCGATTCGGAGACGACAGAAAGCGACCTGAAGCCGCCGTGGCATTAGGGGATAGGTCCATGGGAACAGTCGCGGCGCAATGGCACGCAACTTTAAGTTCCCTTCGACCGTCTCCCATCTTCTTTGCCAAGCAGTCCGAAGAGCTGCCCGTATTCCTGCCATGTAGTCGGTGTGAGGAAGAGCGAAACGCTGGTCCGGTCGCAGAATCCTCGCGGACTCTTTGGCGCCCTCATCGGCGCGCTCATTCCCCGCAATTCCTACATGTCCAGGAACCCAACAGAAGATAATCTCGAAATCCGCCCGGCTCGCCAAAACCGTGGCGTCACGGATCTCGCGAACCAGGGGATGAGGAGATTCCAATGCCCTGAGAGCACTCAGGGCGCTTTGTGAGTCGCTATAGATCACAATCCGGTCTCCAAACCGGGCACGTCGCGTAATCTCCAGGAATGAGTAGGGGAATGCCACCAGCTCGGCCTTGAAGACAGTCGCAGCGCATGGTAGACCCCCGCTGACTTCAAACAGAGCGGATACGGCGTAGAAGCCGACCCCCTCTTGGGACTTGGAGCCATCCGTATACACTGGCACGGTTCCAGCGTGACACGATGTGTGCTCCAAAAAGGTCGAACGCAATACTCCCGGCGTGGTACATGCTTTGGGAGCAGAGGCGTGGCGACAAATAGCCAAATGTGGTACCCTCCAGGGTGGCGTCCTGGGCAGAACCAGGGGTGCCACCGGCCCGAGAGCTATATCTACCTCTCGAAGGAGTTTCCTGGCCCTAAACCCAAAGGGCTTAGGGTATGACTGGCGTCTCTCGGCGGCATAGGCACCATCGAGATCAGCTGCGGAAGCAGTGAGAGCTGTTGGTGACTGAGGGAGGCGCTGGGCTCGCGCGTACAGGCGAGTGATGCACTGCACGCGGCGCAGAGCGAGTGGCATCTCCCCAGCATCGACCAACAGGCTCTCAATGGGGGAAGTGCGGAAGGCACCGGTCGCCAGGCGAAGGCCGGTGTGGTGGATCGAATCCACCTTCCGCAATAAACGCTCGGCTGCGGATGCATAAAACTCGCATCCGTAGTCGAGCTTCGAGCGAACAAAGGATCGATAAAAAGTAAGGCAGTAGCCCTATCAGCGCCCCAAGCGCTGAACGTCACGGAACGGAAAATGTCCATGGCGCGGGTACAAGAGACCCTAAGGCTGCAAATATGAGCCTCCCAGGTGAGGCGTCGGTCGAATACAAGACCAAGGAAATGGTGCGACTCAACCACATCCAGGCGCACCCCATTAAGAAACAAATCTGTGACGGGGTGAAGCCGTGGATGGCGGCAGAAGTGCACCACCTTAGTCTTGGCCAAAGAAAACCGAAACCTGTGCGCTTTGGCATAGCGAGAGACGCGGTTCAATGCCTGTTCGAGTCGACGCTCCAAAGTTGGCATCTGGGCCGCGCCAAAAGAGATCGAAAGGTCGTCCACGTAGAGCGTAGCGAGAACATCTTCCGGCAGCACCGAGGTGATGCCGTTGATGCTCAGGGCAAAGAGTGTGACACTGACGACACTTCCCTGCGGGACACCCTCTTCCTGCTCCTTTGGGCCGGAGAGGGCTCCCCCCCACCCGAACGCGGAATCGACGATCTCGCAAAAATTCAGATATAAACATTGGGAGGCGTCCCCTCGCCCCTATCGTGTGGAGAGTCTCCATGATACCGTATCGCCATGCGGTATCATAGGCCTTCTCCAGATCGAAAAACACCGTGGCGTA
The DNA here is from genome assembly GCA_963969495.1 of Ceratothoa steindachneri. Taxonomy (NCBI): domain Eukaryota; kingdom Metazoa; phylum Arthropoda; class Malacostraca; order Isopoda; family Cymothoidae; genus Ceratothoa; species Ceratothoa steindachneri. The sequence goes on along the minus strand of OZ018329.1, from coordinate 165,911,785 downwards.
GTGCTGTCTACGAAGGAAAGCCTCGCAGACGGCATTTTCCAGTCGGAGCAGAGCATCCGACGTGGAGTGGAACTTGCGGAAGCCGCACTGTGCGGAACACAGATGGCCTCCGCTGTCCAGGAAAAAGGCTAATCTAACATTTACCAATTTCTCCATCAACTTGCACACGCAAGAGGTTAGAGAGATTGGGCGGAAACCGGTCGGAGTAGAGTGATCTCTCCCCGGTTTGCGAAAGGCAAGCACAGTAGCGATTCGCCAGGAGTCTGGGAGAAGACCCTCCACCCAGATCCTGTTGAACAAATCTAACAGAAATGCCATGCCTCGCTCACCCAGGTGTCGAAGCATGGCGTACGGGACGGCGTACGGGACATCGTCCGGACCATGGGCGGTGTCCGCGCACGAAGCGAGAGCGGAACGCAACTCACTCACAGTAAACTTGTCGTTGAAGGGTTCTCCGCCTCTGGAGGTAAAGTCCAGCCGGCGGCCTTCCGCGACATCACGACGTGCAATGAATGCTGGCGGAGCAGCATCACGGCTAGAGAATGCGGAAAAAGCGGTCGCTAAGGATTCCGCCACGGACGCGGGGTCCGAGATTGCGGTCCCATTCTCCTGGAGAACGGGAGGGGGGTCCTGCGAGAACTTGCCCCGAATCCTTTTGACTCGCTTCCATACCTCAGCTAAAGGGGTCTTCCCGTTAAGTGAAGACACGTATGCCCGCCAAGAAGAGCGGCGGGCGTGCTTCGAAATATACCGGAACCTAGCCCTAGCCTGACGAAATTCAGCGACAGTGAAATCGTTCGGGCGGCGCTTATAGCGCATGTAGGCATAACGCTTCTGTTTGAGGGCCGTCTCACACTCGGCCGACCACCATGGGAGTGGTCGGCGTGCAAAACGGCGTGCAAAGTTGTGGGAGAGGTTGTATGAAAAGCGACGAAGTAGGGGAGAAATCGGGCTATCTGAAGGAAGGAAGAGAGGCTAAGCTGGGGCCGGACGGAGCGCTGGATCCCGTCAGCACGGCGGCCAGGATGGCAAATCGCCGCGCCCCTTACGGGGAGTGCAGCCTTGAGCTAGCGGAATAAAATGTAGTCGCTAGGGGCCAGATCTGGACTGTAGGGGGGATGGTTGAGCTCCTCGAATCCGCACTTGCGCAAGGCAGCTTGTGCAACGCTGGCCTTGTGGACTTTGACGACGTTGAAGTCGATCATGGGGCGTGAGGTTTCTAGGGACACAACGGGCAGAGACCTTGGTCATGGCCAAATTGTCGTGGATGATGTTGATAACACTTCCATGTGATATTCCAAGTTGTCGCTCGATTTCTTCGACCTTCACCCGTCGATTTTCGAGGATCCTCCTCTACACACGGGCCACATTGTCCTCGTTAGTCACGTCTGACGGGCGTCCTGGACGGGGGTCATCTTCAAGGGACTCACGACCATGGCGGAACTCCCTATTCCAGCGAGCAATGGTTGCATGGGAAGGGGCGGTGTCGGTGTACACTGCAACCATGCGTTCATGGATCTCTTCTTGCCTTCCTTGGTCAAAAATTTGATCACTGCGCGGTGCTCAACCTTCTCCATTGTTAAAAGATTTGTGACTGACGATCTGCGATCAGCTACTGCTTCTTAAATAGACGAGGCAGGAGCGTGCGGCTGCACGCTCCTAACACCCCCAGAAACAGCTACCCCCCTTCCTCTGTTTTTCCCTACCGATTCGCAAAACATATTGACCGCTCCTCGTAAGTTGCGTGTTCTCAATTATTCTGAATTATGACCTTCAACACTTTCAATAATTCCCGAACTAAAATTGGAAGGATCTTGTCAATTATATCATTCGAAAGAGAATGCAAAACAACATAAGGATTTCAAATTTCGATAGAATCGAAAGAATAGTTACGATGTTATTCCCAAATAATTCCCGGACTAACCTTGGGAGGACCTTGTCAATTATATAATTCGAAAGATAATGTAAAGCAAGATAAGGGTTTCAAATTTTGTTAGAATCGGCAGAATAGTTACGATGTTATTGGCAAAAAATATAATTGAAAAGTAAAGTGGTTAACCATCCAACCGACCTACGCACCGACATAGTAACTTATAAGACTCGTGTGCAAACGACTAAAAATAAGTTAACAAACACTTTAAATGATCTCTGAAACTCTCTGCATTAGCAGGAAAACAAATATATAAAATATTAGACCAAACTTTATTTTAAATTGCAATAAAACTGAAAAAAACAAACAAACATACAATTCACGCTCATATCTCTGTCTATTTCTCAATTTGCCAATGAAGAGCCGTGGAGGGAAAAATGTTCATTCAGCTTCCATTGATATCGAGGTGACTGATCTCAAACCATTCAACAGTTGGACAATATTTAGAAGCCGTCGCACCTGTTGCCTCGAATACTTCTACCTCCTCAGTGATGATAGTACACACGAAGAACATCTACGGTACCCTTTCACCGGGGATCTTTTTACCTTCATCTACCCGTTTCCTTTATATCTCTTTCTCTCTCCCTGTGCATGTATTCACCGCGCGTTTAACTCTTATTTCTCGTTTGTCCTTTGAATGGTCTAACGTGGCAGCTTCAATTGAAACCAAAGCGGTTGCTTGGTGCCTTAATGGGCTTGGTTCGATCTCAACTTCTGCACGTATTTTTCGCAATTAGGAAAATTATTTTTTACGAGGAAACGGAACAAGAGGGGAAGTCCCCCCCCAATGACGCGGCGTTTTGTGATAAGATGATAAATGGTTATTTCATTAATGGTTTCCCATGGTTAAAATCACTTACAAGTGCCTTCGAATGGTTAAATGAGGCTTCTGCCATTAGATGGCGCCAGCCCGCGCCAAATCCGATGGCAGATTTGAAATCTCGAGGGTGAATAACCACATGTTCCATGGTCATATGGGTCATTTCATGGCTCTAAATGGGTACAATTGAACTTTACTCCTTTTGAAAAAAAAAAGTGACGCCTTGGCCTGGCGCTTCGCCGCAGGTGAAAAACAATTACTCCGTTTGTCTTCTATTTCTTTGCGGTTTGATATATATATATATATATATATATATATATATATATATATATATATATATATATATATATATATATATATATATATGTATATATATATATAACCACAGTAATAGAACTAATTTTATATGAGAAATAAGGTTTCGACGGAAACATCCGTCATCGTCAGTCGCTAGTGGACAAGTGAAATACAGAAGTTGCTTAACGTACAAACACACAAATCAGTGGCGCTAAGGTGGACGAAGCGGGAATGTAGCGGCATTTTTGAGACGAAATTAATACAATCATCCAAACATTCATTGAACTGCAATATCCCCTTTGGTTCATATAAAACTGTCACTATAAAGCCAGACCATCTATTACTCCCCAGCTAATTATAAAGAAAACAGATGTGACAAATATTATGTTACCTTCCCATACTCCCCCCAGTTAATCAATTTTAAAAAGTTGGCACGGACCAACAATATCAATGTTGCCTTTCAGTACGAGAATACGATCAGAAATAGCCTATCTAAAAATAGATCGATCGATAAAGAACAGGGAGTTTATTTTATTCCCTGCAAATCATGTAATGAAGTATATATCAGTGAAAGCAGCAGATTTTCAAAGAGAATGAATAAACATAAATGCGATATGTGACGTGGTGCCCTCTCCTCGAGTTTATTTTTACATATGTCCAATGAAAATCATCAAATTGATATTGATAATCCTGAAATAGTTTATGTCTCACAATTATATACATCGACGCCTAATTGAATCAGCACTTATAAAAGAAATTCCCAACTTTAATACTTCCGACGGCCAATTTAATACTAATACCTTAATAAGCAAGAAATTCATACTTGGGCCCCTCAAAAATGCCGCTACATTCCCGCATCATCCACCTTAGCCCCACTGATTTGTGTGTTTGTACGTTCAGCAACTTCCCTATTTAAAAATAAAAACCGGGAAATCCCGGGATAAATCAAATCCCGGATCCCGATATCCCGGGAACCATCTTCCCTGACATCCCCTTGCGGGTAGTACAAAGGAAAGATGAGGGAGGGGCAGTAAAAAGAGAATAGGAAGAATGCGAGGATGTTAAAACCCACCCCTCCAAATAGAGCCAAGAGGGGGGGGGATAACCGCCTCTCCCTGACCAGGGTTACGTACGAATGCTTGCCAGCGACTAGCCTGCAAAAACCTACTCGCGGACCAAAAGGAGAAAGGGGAAAAACGGAACTGTCTAGGAGTAACGACCTGGTAGTCTCAATCACGTTTAGACTGCCAGGACAGAGTAATTTTTCATTAGGTATGAGGAGCAAGTTTTCACAGGTAACCCTTTGTAGGCCAAAGCAACCCCCCCCCCCACAGACACACACCTCCCACAGAGCACACCGTCTACCAACTAAGGCTCGGGAGAAGAGGTGGGTCATCAAGGTACGCTAAAGGGCATAGTGAGGGGGGGAGGGATGAGCGTATCTCATGAGGCATATCATTCCACATAATAGAGGCAAACGTAGAGAGAACCACAATCACCCGGGCAGCACATACGACTTCTAGGAACAATTAGTGGTGAAGCAGAGGTCGAGGGGAGGGGAACTGGGAGGTCGAGTGGTAGATGAGTGCCTTAAGGGTATAACCTATTACTAGGTTACTCTAAAATTCGAAAAAAAGAAAACAACAAATAAAAAAACAAAGAACAAAAAAAGAAGAAAGCACGCTTGGCCGTTGGGGGCTTTCCGATTTCCCCGTGAGTAGGAACAGTCAAATAAAGCGGAGGAGGCCAACCTCCTCCAAAAAGTCATAGTCCACAAGTCTGTGAACACGAGACCATCCCGAGTACAAGGGACAAGCGGTAGCGACCCCAATCGTCCCGGTACCGGGACAGGTAACGTGACTTAAATAAAACCTGCCAGAAATCAGATTAATCGCCGTTTCCTCGCTTAAAATATGACCGAAACCCCCAATCAGTGCTAGGGAAAGAAGGGTGCGCTAGAATCCGGAGACATTAGCTTTCAAGGGTCTTTTAAGAGGAAAGGCTGTCGTCTTCTGACGGCAGCCAAAGAAGGACAACCGCCAAAATTACAAACAAGCCAATTTTGTGATACTCAAATAAAAGAAAACAAAAAGCAGCAAACCAAACAAAACAGGGAGACCGAGAGACAGGCCACTCCCTCAGGGGCCCGTACATGCAGGAAACAACCAAACTAATAAATACCAGTCTGGTGTGCACGAACCCAAAAGACTAGCAGTAGTGACCTCGCTCGTTCCGGTACAGGGTCAACGGGGGGCATTCAACGAGAAAGCGCTGAAGAGCCTGGGTGACGGAGCAGTCGTCACAGTAAGGTTGAGGGTAACGTCCCATTTAGTCGAGATGCCCTCCCGCGAGTGTGTCAGATTCGGAGACGACTGAACACAACCAGGATCCGTCGATGGAGTCGGAGGGATAAGTCCATAGGAAACGTCGCGGCGCGATGACAAACGACTTTAGATTCCCGTCGTCCGTCCCCCATCTTCTTTGCCATGCGAAAGGGAAGGGATGAGTTTAGAGAACACTTTGGGGGGGTTTTACATTACAACCATTTAAAGGATTTACCAAAGGGGGGTTTGGCCACACGCTCGGTAATCCAGACTGGAAGGAAGTAGAAAAGGGGCTGCCATACCAAACCAACCAACCATAACCGCAGAGTTAGGGGTTGGAGCAACCGAACTCCCTCGCGAGAGTGGAGCGCGAAACGAGAGCTGACATTTCAAAACCAACTGGGCGGAGTCGCGGGTGCCACTGGGTCTCTCTTTCAAGGAAGAGAACATTTAAGGCCAAAAATTATGGGGAAAGGGGGCGGAGCAATGACACCCACAACAAATAAGCCACACCCACGTTTTACACATGGCCGGAGCTGGGAGCCACCGGGAACAAATTGGCCCAGGAGAAACACCACGAGTGCATCCAGCCATCGCTCTGAGTGGGACCCTGTTTTAGCTACTCAGCCCCCCACCCTCCTCCAACGTACTGCTACCACTTGACACAACTCCCCCCCTCCCCCTCAAGAATGACCTTTCACCCACTAAGCACGGAAATATCACTCCCTTCACCCTCCACCCCCATCGAAAAAATCAACACCACCTCTTCCAAACGGACAAGGGCACTGCACCGACCTTAGCCCCACCTCCCCTCCCCCACACAAGTAATTTGTTCAGGGGGAAGGCAGATGCCCCCAACAGAACAAAACCGACGACTAGTAACGAGGGAAGACGAAAATGAATGACTAAAAACAAGGTACAAGGGAACACGCCCTCGAATACGAACACGGACCCACTCGCTAGGGTTCATCCCCCCCTCCCAAACGATAACACAACCCTAGATAATTAAAATCCCAGCCCCCGGGAGCCCACAAGAAGCGTCGCCCACCCTCCTCCTCCCCCTTTTGAGCGCGCGGGTTCCGCCTTTGTTTCCGTAATCAAATCTTTCCCTTTCTGACAACTCGAGATTCTTAATCAACACTCGACGTGTTCCCTGCACGCACGCACGCACACACACACACGAAGGCAGGCAGACACACACGCACATATCATTCGCAGGCCACCGTGCACATGGGGGAAATAAGTGGGGGATATGGGGTACCCAGAATGATTGGGTGTTTTTAACATCATTTTTCACGACGCGAAAACCAAC